>CM077078.1:34063215-34663215 GCA_039513925.1 Platanthera zijinensis
GGGATCCCTAGTCAACCGAGATCGAGAATCCCAGGTCCTTATAACATCCCATATTTCTGACCACACTTCGGGAAAATTCTAAAATCGGAGGCATCATCATACACATCCCCATTTGTAGTCATTTAGACAGAGTCGCCCTACAATGCGATCTTTGGACGACCTCTTCAAGTGGCTTTTAGGGCAATTCCATCCATCCCCCATTTGGCAATAAAATTCATCGCCCCCGCCGGAGTTGGAGTTGAACATGGGAATCAAGAAACCGCACGCGCATGCTATCTGCAACAAACTTAGTTGGGACAGACAGAAGCCACGCGCTCAAGAGCCATCGGCGCCTGAGAATCACCGACGGAAAAAAGTCAGGAACCGGGTGGAAACACCTTACTATGTTCCGGCTTATAGCTTTAATTCATTCGCTGCAACTAACCAAGACGAAGATACCGCTATATCTGCACACGTACGTTATATTTTAATCTAATCAATCTTGTTTGTCTCTAATCTTGCTAACATAAGGACACTCTGAGCACAACCGCCAGCAGCCAACATCACGGTAGTCCTTATTTTCCCCGGATCAAAGGTGCTCACTTCTCCCTCGCGGTAAGGACACACCCCGAATGACATCGCATCGCCCCGGGTCGAAGGTGCTCCCCCCCCCCCCCCCGCGCGCGCGCGCGCGCGGGTGGGTTACGGTAATGCTACCCTCGATGTATCCAAGTGTCCTCGCACCGCTAAATCAAGGTACGCCCTTATCCCCGCGATAGGTCACAACACCGTCAAGGCCTGCCCCCCTCGCGGTTGCCTCGGTCGAAGGTTGGTACTTCACCATCACAATCAACAAATAGCTGGTTACCCCTCGCTGTCATCAACTGACTTCTCACTGCCCCGGATCGAAGGTGCACCCTTCTCCCCTGCGGTAGGTCACTACAATCAGCGACACCACCCGGTTCGAATATCTTAATTTTCGCCTGGCTAGCAAATTAAGATCGTCGGGTCTCGTTCTTCAACAGACAATAAGTCAACGATGTCAATACATCTGAAATCATCACACAAATTAAATTTAACGTTGAATCAGAATTGTAAAGACAATCTAAAAGGATGCTCCCAAATAGCATATATATCATCAAAAGATGATGCAAAGTACAAAAAACAAGAGTACAAAGAACAAGAGTACAAAGACAAACACAAGATCATCACAAACATCAACATCACACTGACAAAACAAACATACAAAAGCAAGACTACTACTTTCCGACTACGTCTACATCAGGCTCAGAATTTGCGTCATCATCATCAGAAAGGTCATCAAATCCAAGGCCTGATACATCACACCCAAGTCTTCTGGATACCATCTGAAGCGTCTTCGATACTCCATGCCTAAAGGCAACCTTTTGAATATCCTCCATCTGAGGCTCTACCTCTCTGGCCCAGACCTCCTCACGGATCTCCTCGCCAATCAAGCAACTATCGTGCATATAGTCCAAAGAGTTCATGTACTTAGCAAGCCCGGCAACCTTCAACTCCGCCACTCGGTCCTCCGAAGAAAGACGCGCCCAACTCTGTTTCCAAACAAGAAGCCTCCTCCTGAGCAGTCTTCAGTGTTTGCTTGATGCCCACCACCAAGGATTTCTCCGTCATCAACGCCGTCGGAGCCTCCTCGAGCTCTGCCTTCAGCTCAGAGCCAATACGTCAGAATCAAGATATATCTCGATCATACTCCTCCTTCAAGTCGGCCAATGAACTCTCTGCCACCCGGAGCTTCTCCTGAAGAGCCAAGTATTTGTCCTTCAAACTCACATAATGATCATTTCACGTGAACGCTATGTGGGCCTAAGTTTCTATCTACATCCAAAAAGAGAAGATCATAGTAGCATAAAGTAGTCAAATCAAGAGCCAGAAACAAGAGAGCTCGTTTACCGCATCACTCATCGCCTTCAAAGAGGAAGACACTCGGAAGGGGGGGAGGGGGCAGAAACCTCTGGGTAGGACTCTCGGGGGACAGAAGTCCCTGAAGAAGGAACTCGGGGGGCAGAAGATTCCAACACCTCAACCTCTGAGTCAGTCAGTATATCCTCGCCTCGAGGAACCTCCTCAACCTGACAATCTCTCTGCTGCAACAAAAGTCGAGGCTTCGCATCTGCGTCACTAGTACCCTTCAGAACAAGCTTCTTTTTCTGTCCACTGACTAGGGGCACTTCTGCAACATGCTCTGTATCAGCCGACAACCCGCATAATCGTAGTCGTTTCTCTTCCACAAATAACAAAATGCTAAACAAGCGGTTCGCTAGCTCCCGAGGCTCTATAAATCCCAGCACGCGAGAGAAGTCCCGCTCTCGTCCCGTCTGCCGGCGATAACGATCAGGTAGAGAATTTCAAAGCTCTGACAAACCCCAGGAATTTCGAACGTATCCAAACAAGGTGTTCCCATGGCGGCGATCCGTCCGACTCTCAAATCAAGCCAACTCTTATTGGTGTATATCTCAACACGACAGCCGTTGTCAACACGGACCTCACACCAATCTCTGAACAACTTCAAGGAAAATTTTGAGTCATGCTCTCTAAAGAACGCAACCAGCCCCATGATGCGTGTCATCCCAAGAGGAGTAAATTGCGATAGAGGAATGCCGCAAAACTTCAAAATATCAACCACCTTCTCGCACGGCGAAAATCGGAATCCAGACCGTAATATCATCTCGCACACCGTCAACCAACCCTTAGGTGGATTCTGAACTCTCTTCAATATGTGGAACCCTCACTTCAATATCGACAGGTATTTCGTATCTCTTTCTCCAAACCGCAATTTGTTCAATAGTAAGAGTAGAGTGCAATCGCATTGGGCGACCTTGCGCATTACGTTTTGATACCCGAAAAACAAGACGGCACAAAAATCATGAAAACAATCATAACCAATCAAGAACTCAACAACGCGTGAATCTACGCTCCTGAAAAAGCAAAGGTATGCGCTCAGAGGCACGCGCACGCAAATATGTGCACCCTCGCACATGTGCGCGCCCGAACGTGCGTACACGTGCAGGAGAAAGCGCAGAAGCACGCATCCGGAAGCACGCACTCCAAGCATGCGTAGGCGCGCATAAGCAGTGCGCATGTGTGCGCGCATAAGCAGTGTGCATGTGTGCGCGCATAAGCAGTGTGCATGTGTGCGCGCATCCATGGACACGCTGGGCGCGAGCGGCCGATTCCACGCAGGCACGTACACCAATACGCGCGAGCGAGCGCAAATAGGCGCGCGAAGGCACACGCACCCGGTTCCGCGAAGGCGCGCACACGCATGCACACGCATGCACACGCTCCCGGATCCGCACAGGCGTACCCGCAACGCGCGCACAATAAGGCGTGCGCGGGTGTGCGCGCCCGGTTCCGCGTGGGTGCACGTGCATCACGCACGCACGCAACTAGGGCCCGCGCGAACGGTTCCGCAAAGGCATGCCCACGAGCACGGGCACCCGCCAGGGGTCGTGCGCAGGCACAGAAAGGCTCACCCCCGTGTACCGCCGCCGTTGCACGCCTCCGCCTTTGTGCCTCCGCCTCTGCGTGCCTTCGCTTCGGCCCACCTTTTTCCTAACCAAATACTTAACAATGTACCTTGACGTGCGCGCCACCGTCAGTGGCTCTCGCGGGCACCCCTCCTTTACTCGCCACCATGATCATCATACAAGAAGACACGGAAAAAATTCACGCTCTTATCATGCTTCGGTTCCAAGCACCGAGAATTTTGGGCATATGATGAGGTCATCATGAAATTTATGGAATATCGGGGTGCATGTGACCTCCCCTTGATCCTCACTAACTTGGTGGGATCATGGGTTTGACAACCACACATGCGATCGCCACACGCGAACTACGTGCACCGCCCGATCCACCACCACGACCGGCAGCCGGTGCCGCCATCTCCAGCGCCGGTCGGCCTGTGATTGGCCGGCCACACCGGAGTTGCGCCACAACATCCCCTCCCGTGGCCGCCTCCCGCGGCCGCGGGGGCGCCGCCCGCAAGGGGCGGCCGTGTCCAGCCGCCGCTCCGCGTGGCCTCCCCTCCCCGCGGTCGCGGGGCGCTGTCCGCAAGGGACGGCCACCCCACCCCGAAGCCTCCTCCCATGACCGTGGGGCGCCTCCCGAAAGGGGGTGGCAGCGCCCGACCACCCTTCCCTGCGATCTCTCACGTCGTGGTCGGCCGTCCCGCCGGCCGCGGCTCTCCTCTCCCCTCGCCAGCGACCGACCACCGGTGAGGCCGCCGCCCTTTTGTAGCAGGCCTTCCCTTCCGTCCATTTTGTGGACAACCACCCACTAACCGTCATAATTAGTGGGGGTATCATTAATTAAAAATCAGCTTGCATTTAGTAAATATTATACGCATAATATCTGCCCGAAACTATATTAAGCGCGGTCTACAATTAGTAATCTTGCCGGGTAATCACCGTAACCACCTCCTGCAGCCTATAAAATAGCCTCATGACCCCCTTCATTTCTAACTTCTCTCCTCCCAACTTTCTTCTTCCTCAGGTCGGACCTCTGCCGGAATTCTCCTACGAGCCTTCTCCACCAATCAGGTCACCTGTAAATCCGTCTAAGTCCACAACATTCCTGAGAAGAAGACGTTTTGCACGCTCTACCGCAAAGCCTCCTACGTGCGCAGGGTTCCTCAAGTCATCGCCAACACCACTCAGGACGCTTCACCACGGAGTTGCCCCGCCAAGCAGCGTTCGAGAACGCCCGTCTCCATCAAAGCATAGAAGAAAACAAGCTTAGAGTGAGGCGTCCTGTCGCCCACCAAGCACTCCACATTCTCTCATCTCTCTATTGTAATGAGGAGCGGCATGTTGCCCTCGGTTCTCCGTACAATCTAAAAACAACCGTCAATAGTGAAGTTTGACTGGCACCATACCGGTCACGTTGTTTTTTACTCATAGTCTTCTCACATTTGAAAAAAAAAATTATTTTACTCGTAGCCTTCTCACATTTGAAAAAAAAAATTATTTTATGTTTGATCAAATATATTACTCTTCGCCCCAGAGTTTGGCTCTGCACACACAGGTTTCATTTTAAATAAGAATGAAGCATAAAAGCTAATATTTTGGGTTTGAGATTCTGTTTGGCTGAGCTGAAGTGCAGGGAAGAGCAGTGATGAAAATTTTTGTTATTTTGCAAAATGATAGGAAAATCACTGAAAAAGGGAGGTGTCGCACCTCCCACGGGGACAAGCACCCAAAACGATCAAATAGGGAAGCGTCTCACTGCCCATGGCTCTGAACTGTCTTTGATGGATCTTTGTGTTCAAACACAGCTCTGATATAGCTGATGCCACATGCAGGATAGATAAAACGAAAGAAGACAAAACAGGGAAGAAGATTTTTTTTTCATTAATTCATTCTTTCTCTTGATGCATTTTTAATACTAGAGGTTGACTCTTAGTATTCAGATATTTTCATTCTCCAGATGGCTATTAATCTCCATCGTCCATTACATTCCTCAACATTAATTGCATGAATTGCATTTCTCAACATTGTTCTTTAGTATTTATAGAATCCCTCTTTAACACCCCTGATTTTCTATGATGTAGGGTGTGTATTCCTTATATATATCCCTAAAACCCATAAATTTCCTTCTTTTATACTTTAGGGTTATGTTTGGGGAGCCGGTGTGGCTCCATTCCAGTGACAAAAAGAGATCATACGGAAATGGTGGTCCTCCTCTCCGGCGGGTAAAAGAGACTGATCAAAAATTTTCTTTTTTCCCATCGGAGGCATAACACCGATGTAACCTCACAAGCTGTTTGGGGCGTTTTTTTCCACCACTCCGGTGGCAAATGAAGCAGCGTCGTGAAACAGACTTGTCTTCTTACAAGCTTCTGTGTGACCTTAGCTCCTTCTTGCCACTCCGCGTAGCCAAGTTAAGTCAGACTCTCTCTGCAAGAACTAGGTGGTGATGAAGAAAATGATGATGAGACAATTCAAGGAAACTCACAATTGAAAAGGAACTCCAAAGAACTCAAAAGATTCACTAGAACTTGGATCTCTGATTAATTGCTACAAATGAATACTCGTTCCCTTTTTATAGACTACAAAGGGGTTTTCCCTCCAACCTTAGGGAAGACTCAAGAAATTGTCTATTCTATACCTTTCTAAATTATTCTACACTTCTCTAATAGCCTCCACATTATTATACAACATTCAAATGTATACTAGACTCTTCTACATTACTCTCAACTTCTACAAAACTCTATATTATTCTAGATACCTCTACACATATCTAGAATTATCTAGAACGTTTCACACACTTCTAGAATATTCTAGATTATTCTATCTTTTTCTAGAATATTCTAGAAATCTCTACACTATTCATAATATTCTAGAGTCTTTTACATGACTCTATAATCTTTTTGAAGACTTCACATCATTTTAAAATCTTCTCTCGTCTTCAAGACCTCTCTCCAATCTTCTGGAGACTTCCACATCCTTTTCCGCCATAGGATATCATGGCTAAGCTTAAGCCTTATTCATACCATGCTCCCCTTGGGCATGATCATCTTGAGTATGAAGTCATACTTGTGCCAACGGCTCCCACACCCAAGTCCTTAACCTCCTCGAAGCTTTGTTGCATCAATATGCGACCTATTGTACCATCCACACATGCATACATGGTCATGGTTATGTCTTGAGCTACAAGACCATGACAGTCGGCTCCCCAAAAGCAGCATAAAAGTTTAGTGGGTTTGGAGAGTTTCTATTGAATTGTTTGATAAAGTGTGATTCTTTCGCTAACTAATTAGCTGTTAGAAGCCCCTAAATCGACAAGATAAGTCTAATTGTATGCCTCCACACAAAAAAGGTTGGGCATAGATATGATGATCCTAAGAAGTATCATTTTCATCGGATCAAACAATTGGAATCGAGGTAATTTCAATTCTGCCGTTCGGCTACAACCAAGAATTTTTAGGACAGAATGACAATTCTCTTGATTTTCATATTGCTCTTTAAACTGAGCAATACACATGAGAAGTGTGCTCGCTTTATTTCTATAAAAAGAGAAGTAATAAAAGTGTTACATATCAGTGTATTATACTTGGTTAATTACTTTCCTATGGGCTGAAGTATTATCTTATAACAACAACACTCAAGCCTTTATCCCACTATAGCGTGGTCGGCTACATGGATCTTTTGCCATCATTGTGTCATATCTTTAGTCATAATCTCACTAATGCCTAAGTACATCATGTCTTTTCTTATAGTTTCGTTCCAAGTCTTTATTAGTCTACCCCTCTCCCGTTTAACATGCCTAGTATTATCTTAGAAGCAATTCAAAAACTATTTTCAAAATTATTGCAGGAGAAAGATTACTGGGCTTGGGCAATAGAAATTGAGGACTCAACAACAGCAACAATGCTAAGGATCTAGGGAGCGGAACACTAGAAATAACTTGTAGATGAATAATAACAACCACGACATCCTCCACCATGAAAATGTTCTTCTCGTGCAGGGGCGGATCCGAGAATTTCAATAAGGGGGCTAAACATCATCTTCATCTTACTAGAGCTATTTTTTCTTCATCCGGTCACTGTTTTCGACGTGTAAGTGGTCAAAATTCATTGGTCCGACTTGCAAAATTCTTGAGGGGGGGCGCTGGCCCCCATTTAGATCCACCCATGTTCCTATGGCACCGGCCTATACTTCACCGTCATCTCTCGCCGGAGAAGAAGAAGGCGTCATGTGTCTTCTTCGCACGAGCAGTGGAAGAGGGTGATGCGTGGGTCTTAATCGTGCTTTCTTAGATCGGGAGGTAAGAATTGGGGGCAAGCAAAATGAGGCTTATTTCAATTCCGCTTATTTCAATTCTCATGAAATTAATTGCAATCACAACTCCTACAAAATATTTATGAGAACCAAACAAGGAAAGTAAAATTGACACTCAAATTCCAACTCTTTGCTCATAATTCTGGTCAAAGGAACAGTGAGCTAGGGTAAATTATTCACAACAAATCCATGCTACCAATATAACAGGAACGCAATTAATCTTCACTGACAGAGGAAATCAAACAAACAATTATTCAGCAGACAGTCAAAATCTGAAGCGTGGGTCAAATCGAAAATGACTGCACTAGGGGAAGAAGACACGGACAAAATTCGAGGGAGAATGCTTCAGCATTATGAAATAAATCTTCATTGGCATCCGAGCACATAAGAGACAAGCCAGAACGAAGATTCCCAGACACGAGCTGATCGCCGAGATCTCGTTTTGTAGCTATCCCAAAAGCCTAAACCAAACCCTAAAACCCTAAATCAGGGAAAGAGAAAGCTTACCTCGCCATTACCAGCAGAGGGAGCCGTGTGCTTTTGGCCTTGTACGTAAACACCCATTTACGCCCGGTGTTTTCCTTAACACGGTTCCCAGGGCGAAATCTGCGCCCTAATTGACCTTTATCCTCCCAGACGCAGATAGGGGAAGAAGAGGCGGAAGAAGAAAGTGTTGATTGTTGGAGGAGACGTGGATTTTTTTTGAGAATTCATATTAGCAGTTCATAAATGACTATTCGCTGTTCACTTCTATTCGCAGTTCATAAATTACAATCGTAGTCCAAAATAAAATTTGCAGTCCAAAGAAAGTTCTTAGGTAGAATAAAAAAATATAAAAGTCCAATTATATAAAAATAAAATTTCAAACAACAAAATTTTTAAAATGAGCAAAATTGTTGATTTAGAGCCCTCGCGATCATCTGCAAGAGAAAACAAACACAAAATAGATAAATACTCGCATGTAGAAAACCTTAAAATTTTGGACAGGAATAATGGAATTAGCGCGGCCCCGTTTTTAAAAAAAAATAAATTTTTTTTAAAATAAATAGGCGTCTTTTTGAACTGCGTCTTCTAGATGCATTTTCGGGAGAAATGTTAAACATAAAAGTTGTAGATCTTGACGATATCTACAACTTTAATGTTGAACACTTTTTGATTTGAAGCCGTTTAGGCCCCCGATTTGGCCCCCGAAAAAAAATCACGCGGAACATTTGAAAGTTCCGCGTGATTTTTTTCGGGGGCCAAATCGGGGGGCTAAACGGTTTCAAATCAAAAAGTGTTCAACATAAAAGTTGTAGATATCGTCGAGATCTACAACTTTCATGTTGAACACTTCTCCTGTAAATATCCCTAAAAGACGCAGTTTTAAAAGGCGCGTAGGAGCAGCGATATATCAAGAAATTTATGGACTGCGAATAGCCATTTATAGACTGCGAAGAAAGGAGGATTTTTCCTTACATTTTGGACTGCGAATAGCCATTTATAAATTGCTAATATCAATTCTCTTTTTTTTTCTTTTGTAGAACCTTTTTAATTTGCAGATGATTTTGGTTATTTTCTGGATTGATTGGATTTGAGGAAGGAAGCAAAATATTTAGGTAGGACTTGGGAGGAACAAAAGAGAATAAATTTGAAGGCTTGCATTTTTTAAGTTAACAGAAAAATAAACACCACATTTGTGCATTCGTGAAGTAAAAGATAATTTAAAATATTTATAATCTAAATTACATTTTAAAGAGATAATTTGAAATAAAATTTAAAATATTCATAATTATGCTATATCTCTTCTAATATACGAAAACTACTCTTTGGTAAAACATTGACTGATGGCCTTATATTGTCCTTATAGTTGTATTCATAATTACACAATTATACCTAACTTTATATTAGTATATTATAAAGACAATATCCTTTTAGGTAATTACACAACTTTACAATATTAAAATACAAAAAATAAAAACACTAGATACCCTAAACTTATTGTCTCTAGCTAGGAATGACAAGAGAAAAATTAATGTTTTAACGTTAAAATATAATTTGTTTTACAAAATAAAAATTGTATTCTTGATTTATATTTTTTTACGGTCATTTTGAGTACTCATATGTATATGTTGCGGGTCGGGCAGAGCCCGCCGTCGTCGGTCGGGTACTGTCGTGCGAGGCCATAGGGACGGGTACTGTCCACGACAAATATCGCCGCTCACGACAAATGTCGCCGCGCACGACAAATGTCGTCCCCACGACAAATGTCGCATCATCGGCGAATGTCGCATCCCGGCGAATGTTGTACCCCGCCGAATGTCGCACCCCGCCGATTGTCGCACTCCCGCCGAATGCCCCAGGGCAGAAGCCCCGTGCCTATCACTTGTAATATATATAAATAAATCAGATGCACTGTGGTGCTCTGGCCGGATGACTCAACAGGGCTAATAATATTGGTCTGGTTGTCTTTTTGTGATGCCCTGGTTCTTTTCTTTTTAGGGAACTTGCAATCAGATGCAATGTGTTCCCGCTTGTTGCAGTTGAAACACTTGCCGTTAAACTTTTTAATCTTTTTACTTGAGCCTACAACCTGTGAACTAATTTAGGAAAGTTTTGTCTTTTTAGGATTGTACGTGCATTTAGTGCTAGAAATCATGTTAGCCACAGCTTTCTACTTGCTAACAGCTTCTAAGGCGTGTTTTGGCATATTCTCATCCTCAATGCGTATAAAACGCTTGAGATCATTCAAACTAACTTACATCTTTTTGCGGTACATTTCAGTTTTGAAATTGTATCACGTGGAAGACAATTTATAAATAATCATGCCCGCAACAAAGCTATTGGGCAAAATAATATTTTCACTGTGCAATAAATCATCTAAATTTTCAAATTCTGATACTGAAGGAGAATGACTTTCTCCTCGTTGAACGTGAATGAATGAAACTTATCCACCATGTATGTTTTAGATAAGTCCTCCTCCTGCCTGAAGTGCTCCTCCAGTGTCTCCCAAATTTTCTTGGTAGTCTTCATCTTGATGTACGCCCTTGCTAAGCTGGAGGAAAGACAGTTCAGCAGGTAGTCGCGTCAGAAGTCCTCATCGTGAACTCATTGTACCTCATCATCGGTCTCTATGACGTCAGCACAATCAGATTGGACTATGTAGAACACATTCAAGTTCTTCATCCCAAATTGCGTGTTCAACTTCTAGTCATTGAACTCTGTCGCATTGAACTTTTCCAATTTGAGCATCGTAATCGGAGACAAGAAATTGCCCCCCTTCATCATTGTGATGTCGGCGATGAAAGTGAAAACAGAGGAGCAGCAAGCACTAAACGTCAACAGGATTTCTCGATGCAAAAAAACAAGTTCACTCGACGCCAAACAAGCCCAATCGAAGCCAAATAGGGCCACTTGACGCCAGAAGATTGGACTCGACGCCTTGAGAAGCACTCAACGCCAGAGCTGGGTTATTCGACGCACTCAACGCCTGAGCTAGTTCACTCAACGCACACGACGCCTGAGCTAATTAACTCGACGCACACAACCCATGAGATAGTTCACTCGACGCAGACAACGCCTGAGTTAGTTCACTCAACGGACACAACGCCTGGGCTGAACTCGACGCCTAAGGGATCTAGGGCTAGTCGATGGTCCCTCCTACACGAGGCAGCGCCACAACAAGACCACTCCTTCTCAACAACATGGGAGAGACGACGATGGGAAAAAATTTCTCAATCTCTAATGAAAGGCGGCGGATCTGATCCACGATCGAGCAGCAGCGGCGCGGTAGCTTATCAGTCACGATCAGTAGGGCCGACAACCTTCTCCCTAAACCCAACCTGATCACTTGCGGCCACAAAAAAACCAGAATGAGAGCGGGATTCGATCTTTTCGTGCGAAGTCGGCTGTCGAGGATTAAAATGTCGCTCGAAGCATCCAGATGGTGATCAAGGTGGAATTTCCTAAATGTTGTCCCTATGTGGGTTTAAATAGGCAAACCCTATGAGTTTCTACGGGTATCAGATATACGTGTATCTGAACTGACCTGTTAAGCCTCTGAACCCGTTAATTGTCCAAATATACATTAACAAAACGTGTGCCCCCTTTGTTTTCGCGACGCAACCCGCACGCGGTAGAAATCGAGGGTAGGAGGGGAAGAAGATTGGAAGAGCAGCCATCCAATTGTTGGAAATTGGTTGATCTCCAGAGCGTTCGTCCATCTCCTCTTCTCATCACCACCGACGACTTGCATTGAAGGATATCGCGCATCAAATCGCTGGAAATTGATTGATCTTCAGAGCGTTCGTCCATCTCCCCCGCTATCACCACCAGAGAGAGTCATGTTCGTGTCTTTGTCGAGCCCGACAAATCGATCTCCCGTGCTAATCACCACCGGCGACCTGCGTTGAAGAATATCACGGATCTAATCGTTTGAACATGAGATAAAACTAGTTATGAAGACGACGATCGATTCCGAATTAGACATGCGGATAAAATTCAAGATTTTAAATAGATTAAAAACGTAGTTGAAAGAGTTTTGATCCATGAACAAATGAAGAAATTGAGGGAGATGTCAGCGACACATTTTCGAAATGACTAGTTGGGATTGATCCGCGTCTACATTCCCGACAACCTGCTACCAATTCGCCAACATTCCCCGTGACCTGCAACCAAATGAATCAAAATAAATTTTATATTTAATGTGGCAATAACATAGTGATGTGAAAATAAAATATTTCGATGTATTAATATAATGTGACTGTTAATAGCAAAAACGGATGTACTTTTACCATTACTCTATATTTAACAATTTTTTTGACCTAAAGCTAAAAGCAGCATGAATATTAAATAATAATATTGTAAAAAGAATACAAGCTGGGGAAGATCTTTGAAAAAGGAAGTGGCGGGGGGGGGGGCGGCGACACGTGGCAAATTAAAAATCCGGGACAAGCAGGTCGTACGATGCTCGGATAGGACCGGCGGGTAAGGGGATGGATTTGGGATTCGTTCGAGGAATGCGGGGCCCGCCGGGTGAGAGGCGTCGGACTTTGCGGAGAAAAGTGAAAGCCGGCAGATGAACCAGATTTGAATGATTGGATGGGATGATGAGAGTTGATGGCTGTCCCAATGCACCGGCATATCATGTGCCTCCGCCCCCACCTCCACAAATTTCACATCCCTATTTTGTTTGACTTTTCACACTCAATTATATATGAATAATTCCATGCATACTTAAATTATATCTAAAAATTACAAAAAGTGGACCACACACACAATAAAATAATCGGATCCCTACTTTTTGTTGTGTTTTATGTGTGTAAAAAGGTCAAATAATATATTTTATTGTGTATTTGGCCCACTTTTTGTGGTTTTTAGATATGAATTAGGTATGTGTAGTTCTGTCCATTATATATACATATAAGATAATTTCATGCACATCTAAATCATACCTAAAAATCATCAAAATTGATCCCCACATGCAATAGAATTATCGTACCCCTACTTCTTTTGTGTGTTTTAGGTGTGTGAAAAAGATCAAATAATATATTTTATTGTGTATTAGGTCCATTTTTTGTGGTTTTTATGTATGATTTAGGTGTGTGTAATTTTGTTCATATATATATAGGGTTATTTACTGGGAACTCCTCTCGAAGTTTGTGTAATTGCAGCATGCACTCTCTAACTTTCAAAATTATAATTACCTCCCCTCGATGTTTCATTTCATAACATTTATGCACATAAAAAAATTCCCACTGAAGATTTACTCGAAGGGGCTACTTTTGCGCATGACCGTTATGAAATGTCAACATTAAGGATAGTGTACAACCCATATTCGACGAGGGTGAGCCCTACCACCGCCAGGCCATCAAAAGTCAAAGTCAACAAGACAAGGTGGGGATTCAGATCAGCACCCCAGGCCGCGGAAGGTTCGGGCGAGTATGGCGAGCTCCCCAGGCCAACTCGCCAGGTGGCGACTATGACCAGATACTCGCCTCTTCCAGGCGAGCTCCCCAGGGGAGTCGCCAGCTCGCCAGGGTGGGGGTATAAGTAAGACCCCCCCCCCCTTTGGTTTTCCCTATAAATAGGACCCCAGGGGTACGAGGGAGGGACAAGCAAATCTCGGCCTGAGCCCTCGCGAGCTCCAACAACTGCCCTTGACTCTTTATTGCTCAAGCTCGCCTCCTTCGTACCTAGCTCGGCCAATCTGGTTGAGAAGGGGTTGCTTCTCCCAAGCAACTGGGTACGTGGCGGGACCTTCCTGCCGCAGCAACCTGGGGTCTTGTTTGCGCAATTTGCTTCTGTTTCCTGACCAGAGATCATCTTCTCGACCGGCCGACCAGTAACTTCAGGTTGCCTAGTCCGATTTCTGAGGTTGAGAAATTTCTCGGCTTCAACACTTGGTGCGGTGAGCGTGGATAGCGACCGAAGAAGAAAGTCGTGGTTGGAAGATGGCCGATGGTGGAGACCGGGGCGAGTTGGGAGGTAACTCGGTGGGAGCTGGAATCCCGGGACAAGGTAGCGAGTATGTGACAGTGGCGGCTTTTGCAGAGTTCGCGAGGAGAGTGGAGAAGGCAATACTCGACGGGTTGTCCAATCCGCCTGAGGTGACGGCGACTTCCCCCCGCCGCCAGACACCCCCGGGCGAGGAGATACCAACTCGGCGAGCAGGGAAGGAGCCCGCTTGGGCGAGTGGAGAACAGGTGATCCCGCCGCGACATCACCCGGCGAGTAGTCATGGAATCCGATTTCGAGATCCGGAACTCTCGGCGAGGTATGGAGATACTCGCCGATGGAGCGAGTATGACTGCTCGAGCGGGGAGGATACTCGCCGCCGCCAGGAAGGGAGGAGCCCCTTTTGCGACGAGATCCTCGCAGCCCCCGTCCCCGACAACTTCAGAGAACCGGTCCTCTCGTACTACTCCGGCAAGGACGACCCGGTGGGACATCTTTAGTGGTTTGAGGATGTGGTCTCCATTCGCAACATGTCCGATGCTCTCAAATGCCGGCTCTTCTCCATTACCTTCAAGGGTAGCGCGAGAGATTGGTTCCACCAGCTGCCAGCCGGGTCAGTCTACTGCTTCTCAGATCTTCGAAGGGGCCTTTTAGCAAGGTTTGCGACGTCCAAGCGGAGGAAGAAGGAGGCAACCGCCTCTTCAAGATCGTGCAGGGGCAGCACGAGAGTTTGGGCCGATACATCGATCGATTCCAGGAGGAAGTGCTAGAGGTGGAAGAGGTAGACGGGTTCACCTTGATGGTGGCCCTCAAGTTCGGGCTGAAGCAGGGTCTGTTCAACATGGAGTTGGGGCACAGGCCGCCCAAATCGTTCGAGGAGATGGTGGAGAGAGCCAATGTGTTCATCCAGGGAGAGGAGAGGAACAAGGAGTTCCTGGCACGGCTCGATGGAGACCGACCGCTTGGGCAAGACAGAGGAAGACTGCTGGAG
Source organism: Platanthera zijinensis (assembly GCA_039513925.1). NCBI lineage: Eukaryota > Viridiplantae > Streptophyta > Magnoliopsida > Asparagales > Orchidaceae > Platanthera > Platanthera zijinensis. The sequence continues at coordinate 34,078,441 of CM077078.1, forward strand.
AGGGAGAGGGCGCCGGAGGGGCGCAACGACAGGAAGCAGGAGAGGCCGCAGGGGAAAGAGGAGAAGGGAGAAAGGGGAAGGGAGATCAGAAAGGCGGAGAGGCAGGAGAGGCGGGAGAGGCCTCGAAGGCAGGAGGATAGGAGGCCCGTCGGAGGTCGAGAGACGAGGAGCGAGGAGAGAAGATTCCAGTACCCGAGGGATCGCCCCCAGTGGAGGCGGCCCACCCATCAGGAGGAGAGGAGGACTTACAACCCTCGGGAGCAGGGAGGAGGAAGAAGGGAGACCATGGCCATCACGCAGCGAGCCGCTAAGCGCCGACGGAAGGAGAGGCAGCAGGAGAGGAGGCAGGAAAGGCAGCAGGAAGCGGCGATTCCCCTCTACTGCGATATCCATCGAGTGGAGGGGCACGGAACCTTGGCTTGCCCTGAGTTCTGGGAAACAAGGAGGAGGATGGAAGCAACGGCGGCCGAAAGGGAGCAGCCGCCGCAGGAGGCCCAGGTTGGATAGGTGGCTTACCAGGTGCCGCAGAGGAGGAGAAACGAGGACAGGATCGACCAAGGAGGAAGGGGGAATGTCATTCCCGGTCCGGGAGGCGGACACGTCGGAGTAATCAACGGAGGGGCTGGGCTAGGAGCTTCCCGCAAGGGAAGTCTCCACCAAATCTACAAAAGGAGCGTCGCCTCGACGTCTCAGACCCCCCCTCCCTTGAACGAGATCACCTTCTCGGAGGAAGACATGCTCTGGAACGAGAACCCTTTCCATGACGCCCTGGTGATTCAAGCAGCAATCGAGGACTTCACCGTTGACCGAATCCTCGCGGATAACGGGAGCTCGGTGAATGTCATCTTCAAGAGAACCTTCGTCGGCCTTCAGGTGGAAGCGTCCCGGGTTCAGGCAGCAGATGGGCCTCTCTTCGGCTTCTCCGGGGAGAAGAAAGAGGTGGAAGGAGGAGTTGAGTAGCTGGTCACCCTCGGGGGAACTTCGATCCGATGTCGCTTCGTCATCGTCGACGCACCCAGCGGCTACAACGCCATCTTCGGACGGCCCCTCATCAACTACTTCAAGGCCATCCCCTCGTCATATCATCAATGCCTGAAGTACTGCAGGGACGACGTCCAAGTCAGGATCAGAGGAGATCCCAAGGCTTCCAGGGAATGCTACCTGAATGCGGTCAGCACCATCAGCTGGATGGGTGACGCAGAAAGGTTGGAGAAGATGATGGAGCAGGAAGAGGGCCTGCAAGCTGCTGAGGAGCTGGAGGAAGTAGAGGTGACCTCCCTGAGAGGAGAGCCGGAGCTGCTGAAGATCGGAGGAGCCTTGCCCCCGGAAGGGAAGGTGGAGATAGCTGCCTGCCTGCAGGAAAACGCGGACGTCTTCTCATGGAGCGCCGCCGAGATGCCAGGGATTGATGCTGATGTTGCCTGTCATCGCCTCAACCTGGATTCAGCGACGGCCCCAGTCCGTCAGAAGCAGAGGAAGAGCGCCACCGCTCTGGCGGGACCAATCCGGGAGGAAGTAGGGAAGCTGCTAGAAGCAGGTTTTGTTTCGGAGATCCAGTATCCAGGCTGGGTCTCCAATGTTGTAATGGTGAAGAAATCGGGAGGAGGTTGGAGACTATGTATCGATTTCTCTATGCTCAATAAAGCTTGCCCCAAGGATTGTTACCCCTTGTCTCAAATCGACGCGCTGGTTGATTCCGCCGTCGGGTTTCCCGTAATGAGCTTCCTTGATGCCTTTTCAGGGTATCACCAGATCCGGATGCATCCCCCCGATTGTCGCGACGTTTCCTTCATCACCAGCGACGGATGCTATAGCTACAAGATGATGCCCTTCGGGCTCAAGAACGCCGGCGCGGCATATCAAAGAATGATGGATCACGTCTTTAGAGAGCAAAAGGGGCGGAATCTGGAAGTCTACGTGGATGACCTGCTCGTTAAGAGTAAAAGCGCCGCGGAGCACGTAGCGGATCTGACAGAGACCTTCGCCACCCTGAGGAGGTACAAGATGCGGCTCAACCCGGCCAAGTGTGTTTTCGGCGCGGGAAGGGGGAAGTTTCTAGGGCACCTCCTTACTCCCCTAGGGGTGGAGCCTAACCCCGACAAGGTGAAAGCCATCGTGGAGATGGCGTCCCCGAGGGATTCCAAGGAAGTTCAAAGGTTGACCGGAAGGCTGGCAGGTCTTAGCCGGTTTCTCTCCAAGGCCGGAGAGAAGTGTTCCCCATTCTTCAAAGCCCTTCGGGGGAACCAGAAATTCGAGAGGACCCCGGAGTGCGAGGAGGCCTTCATAAAGCTCAAACAACAGCTGACTCGAGCTCCTCTCCTTCAGGGTCCGTAGGGCGGTGAGGACCTCTTGCTCTACCTAGGGGTAGGGGCTGAAGCAGTCAGCTCAGTGTTGGTCCGAGAGGAGGGAAAGAAGCAGCTTCCAATCTACTACGTGAGCCGGGTGCTAAGGCAAGCCGAAACGCAGTACCCCATCCTGGAGAAGTTAGTCTTTGCCCTGGTAGTTTCAGCCAGGCGACTCCGTCCATATTTCCAAGCCCACTCTATCAAGGTAGTCTCCGACCACCCCTTGAGGAGTATCTTGGACAGAGTGGAGCACTCCGGCAGGCTCGCCAAGTGGGCTGTAGAGCTGAGCGAGTTCGACATCTCCTACCCCCCCAAGGATCGCGATCAAGGCACAAGCCGTGGCGGATTTCCTGGCCGACTTCTCGGCCGAGGTCGAGGCAGACACGGATGTCTCTCGGCCGGTCCCCTGGAAGATGTTCGTAGATGGCAGGGAGACACTCCGTAGGAGCCGGGGTGGTGCTGGTTAGTCCTCAGGGGACTAGGATCGAGCAAGCCATCGAGATCCTTTTTCCAGTTACTAACAATCAGGCGGAGTACGAGGCCATGGTGGCTGTCTTGCGACTCGCCAAGGAGCTGGCCATCAGAGACATCCAGGCTTTTACCGACTCCATGGTGGCCGCGTCTCAGATTCGGGGAGAGTTCGAAGTTCGAGATCCCATTTTGCAGCAATATCTGGTTAAGGTCAAAGGCCTGATCGGGGGGTTCCGATCCTTTCACGTTGAGCACGTGCCCAGAGAACGCAACTCCGAGGCAGACAATCTTGCGAAATACCGCCCTCGGGCTGGGGGAACCGCCATCGAGTTGTTTCGACCATCCATCGAAGAAGGCGAGTTGATGGAGATCGATCAGCGGGCCTCGTGGAGAGATCCGTTCATCACGTTCCTAGCGACAGGCCGACTACCATCTGACGGGCAAGATCAAAGAAAGTTTCGGTATAAGGCCGCGTACTACTTGCTACAGGACGGCGAACTCTATTGCAAGACAATTTCAGGCCCCCTGACCCGATGCTTGTCAGAGCTCGAGATTCCCCGGGTCCTCGAGGAGATTCACTCGGGAGAGTGCGGCAGTCACTCCGTGACCCGCACCCTGGAGCAAAGGATTCTGAGGCACGGTTACTTCTGGCCGACCATCCGAAAGGACGCAGAGGCCCATTCCAGAAAGTGCTCCCAATGTCAACTCTTCGCGCCCCTCGCGCTCCAGCCGGCTCAGCAGCTTCGCTCGATTACCGCTCCGTGGCCCTTCGCAATTTGGGGAATGGATTTGATCGGCCCGTTCCCTCAAGCTAGCGGGCAAAGGAAGTTTGTTCTGGTAATGGTCGACTACTTCACGAAGTGGATCGAGACTAGGGCTCTGGCCAGGACCACGTCTCAAATCGTCAAGAACTTCATCTGGGGGGAAATCGCATGCAGGTTCGGGATCCCTCTGGCCATCATCACCGACAATGGGCCGCAGTTCGCCAGCCTGGAACTGGGGGACTTTTGTAAACAGTTGGGAACCGACCTTCGGTTCGCCTCGGTACATCACCCTCGGAGCAATGGGCAAGTAGAAGCCGCGAACAAGCTCATCATCAACTTGCTGAAGAAGAAGATCACCAAACTCAAGGGGAATTGGGCCGAACAGCTCCCTTCCGTCCTCTGGGCCCTCAGGACCACCCCGAACTCAGCCACGGGGGAAACGCCCTTCAAGCTGTCACACGGGTCCGAGGCGCTCATCCCGGTCGAATTTGAGGTGCATAGTCCAAGGGTCATCGCAGCCGAAGACGGAAGCGAGGAATGGCGGCTAGAGAATGAAGAGGCTTAGAGGCTCTCCCTAGATTATGTGTAAGAACTTCAGGACTTGGCCTCCATGCGCCAGGAAGAAACCAAGAGGCGCATGGCGAGACACTTCGACAAAAACGTCCGCTTGAAGAACTTCCTCGCAGGGGACTTGGTCATGAAGAAGGTGGACGCCGCTGGACGGGGAGCCGCCGTAGGCAAGCTCCATCCCAACTGGGAAGGACCTTTCATCGTCCAAGAAGCCTTGGCCACAGGAGGCTATTACCTACAAGACCAAGCGGGAGAGCAACTGCCTGGGACCTGGAGCGGGGATGATTTGAAAAGATTTTACCCATAGCGGTAACTCATGTATCTATTTCTGTAAACATACTTAATATACAAAGGATGCGGGATTTCATCTCTTTTGAGTTAAATGTACCTCGAGGCTTCTGAATGTTTCCATGGTCCGCCTCGTAGTCGACCTCGGGAGGCAGCGGTCGGTTTGTTCCTCATACATAGCCCAGTACGGATGATGGGACGATGCTTCGGGATTTTAAGCGCTCTTGTAAGACCGAGCCTCTGCATTGTCGGCCGAGATCAGCTCCCCCCTTGCGTGTCGGCCTATGTCTCCCCGAGTGCATCTCTCTTCCGTCTGGAGGACCTGCGAGGAACAGATCTGCACCCTGATCTCCCGGACTTGAGGGGAGGCAGGCCTCGTAAAACACCCAGAAGGAGAAGATCTCAAGCGAGCAACAAGACAGGATAACCTGCCAATGAAAGGGTATGGACGAGCCCAGAGGGAGGTGTGTGGATTCCGAGTGCGTTCGAGAAGGACCCACGATGAACACCACCCCCACCCTAATCGTACCTGGAAGCGACCCTCACTGTCAAATCGGGATACGGGATTCCAACCCGTTCTCACTGAATAGCCTAGTTCGGATGATGGGACGATGCTTCGGGATTTTAAGCGCTCTTGTAAGACCGAGCCTCTGCATTGTCGGCCGAGGTCAGCCCCCCCTTGCAGGCCGGCCTAGGTCTCCCCGAGTGTATCTCTCCTCCGACTAGAGGAATTCTTAGGAACGGGTCTGGACGCCAATCCCCCGATTCGGCAGGGTCAAGAGCATCTCTCCGGAGAGTTTCTCTCTTGTCAAAGTATCCCTGCGATTAATCTCCAAGTTATATAAGGATGCAGGACATTAACCAAGACCTCGAGTTGAGCAGCGTCGTAAGCCCGGTATCCCCACGAGCTCCTCTCCTCGGGAATCGGCCGATCTCCTCGATTGTAATCCAAGACCTCGAGTTGAGCAGCATCGTAAGCCCGGTATCCCCACGAGCTCCTCTCCTCGGGAATCGGCCGATCTCCTCGATTGTAATCCAAGACCTCGAGTTGAGCAGCGTCGTAAGCCCGGTATCCCCGCGAGCTCCTCTCCTCGGGAATCGACCGATCTCCTCGATTGTAATCCAAGACCTCGAGTTGAGCAGCGTCGTAAGCCCGGTATCCCCACGAGCTCCTCTCCTCGGGAATCGGCCGATCTCCTCGATTGTAATCCAAGACCTCGAGTTGAGCAGCGTCGTAAGCCCGGTATCCCCACGATCTCCTCTCCTCGGGAATCGACCGATCTCCTCGATTGTAATCCAAGACCTCGAGTTGAGCAGCGTCGTAAGCCCGGTATCCCCACGAGCTCCTCTCCTCGGGAATCGACCGATCTCCTCGATTGTAACCCAAGACATCGAGTTGAGCAGCGTCGTAAGCCCGGTATCCCCCCGAGCTCCTCTCCTCGGGAATCGGCCGATCTCCTCGATTGTAATCCAAGACCTCGAGTTGAGCAGCGTCGTAAGCCCGGTATCCCCACGAGCTCCTCTCCTCGGGAATCAGCCGATCTCCTCGATTGTAATCCAAGACCTCGAGTTGAGCAGTGTCGTAAGCCCGGTATCCCCACGAGCTCCTCTCCTCGGGAATCGGCCGATCTCCTCGATTGTAACCCAAGACCTCGAGTTGAGCAGCGTCGTAAGCCCGGTATCCCCACGAGCTCCTCTCCTCGGGAATCGGCCGATCTCCTCGATTGTAATCCAAGACCTCGAGTTGAGCTGGTCGGCGACGACGCGCTATACGGCGGGACAGTCCCCTCGGCGAGCAGCTCGGGAATGAGCTTGTCGACAGTGAGTGGCTTCTCCCCCTCGACGAGCTGGCCCCCGAGCCTGAGGCGCGCGAGTATGACGTTCCCCGCCGCCCGCGCAATCTCGCGGCGAACAGAGGATCTCTCCTCCCAGAGGACGCGTGATTGCTTCACCACTCGCGCCGGGTCCTCGGGTAGCGGGGTTGAGGAGCTCAGCCGTCCTTCAGCAGCGACCAGCCTCGTCTCCATCACCGCTGCGCGAGTTTGGGCCGCCTCCAGCTCGGCCTGGGAGGCGGCGAGCTTCTCCTCGCACTCGGAGAGTTTCTTCGCCGCTTCTATCTCGGCAGCATGCGAAATGATCGACGTCAGGATCTATCAACGAAGCAAATCGAGCAAACCCACCCAAGGACAGCTCACCTCGAAGTCCTTCCAGCGGACTGACTGCATGCTGAGGTCGATGGCCTTCTTGGAGACGACCTTGAGGGCATCGGTCGTCTCCAACAGCTTCCTCGCCGAGTAGTGACCCAGCTCGGCAGACCGAGCGAGCGCACATGCCGACTGGTGGGCGAGCTCCGACGGGGTCAGCTCCAGGACGGACTCCGCGTCGACCCGACCATAGATGGCGTGGAGGACGGCGAACGCCTCCCCCTTGTCCTCCCAGTCAGTCGACCAGGACGGGAGGTTGGTGCTCAGCGACACTGAGTTGTCCCCCGCCGACCAGGTCACGAGCGGGCGACCGTAGGCGTCCACCACCCCCTGCCCGAGGCCGTAGTTGGGGTGGAAGTGGGGCGACTGGGCGCCCGTCGGCGACCGGCGATTGACGGATCTTGGCGACGAGGTCTTCGCCCTCTTCCTCGCAGGACCCTGCGAGCTGGCCCGCGACTTTCCCTTGACCGCCTTCTTCTTCTCCCCAACGTTGGCAGGAGGGCGAGCATCCGACTGCGTGGTGGCGACTTCCTTTGCCAAAGGAAGCGGCTTCTCCGGAAGCTCGTTGGAAACTGCAAAACGCGCGACAAAGTTAGCTTCAGCGGCAAAAGGGCGAGCGAGTAACCAGGGCGCATTTCGAGCTCGGCTTACTTTCATTAGGGTGGACTGCCTCGAGCACGTTGACGTTTAGTCGCCAGAAGATGACGTCGAAGCGCCGACCGCGAAAGTATTCGAAGAGCTGCTCGCGAGCTCCTTTGAGGATGGGAGGAAGGAAGGCGACGTCGGCTGGTTGGTGCGGCCTGCCGAGAATACCGCCGAAGTCGCCATGGACGACCACTAGCTGCTCGCTCCAGCGATGGACCTTATTCGCGGTCCCGACCAAGGTGCAGACGTGGCTGCTAAAAAAGATGACTCCCTCCGAGGTCGCCGCAAAGGCGAAGATGCGGCGGAAGACGGAGAGGTCGAAGGCGATCCTCTCTTCCCAAAGGAAGCATAGGAACCCCATGATGATCGCTACGCCGTTGGGATTGATCTGCGCGGGGACGATCCCGAAGTAGCGCAGGATCTCGCAGAACTCCGGCCAGAAGGGTAGCCGCAGGCCTGCGTCGAAGTGACGCAGCGACATTACCAGCGAACCCTCAATATGGGTATTGAGGCGCTCGCTGCGAGTGGGGAGTCTCGCCGAGTACTCGTCAGGCAGGAAGCGTTCCTTGAAGGTCGCCAGTTCCTTCTCGGTGGTTATGGACTTCTTGAAAGCCGCGTCTGCGAAGTTAATTGCGTGGGCCTGTCGGCGAGCGCTGGCGTCGTCGCCGACCATGTTGGTGAGATCCGTAAGCAATGAGAGCGACGAGTTGGTTGTCCAGATACTCGTCAGGAGGAAAGAAGGTCGCTACAACAATACGCTTTATGACCCACCTACCCCTCCTATTTATAGATATGACAAGCCCAGGGGGGGGTCAGTCGTCCCGGCGAGTATCTAACGAGCTCGCACGATGAAGATAAACCTGCGACATTATCAGGTGAACTAAAGCTCGGCACATCAAGAAATAAAGCGCGCACACAGAGGCGAGAATATTCCTACACATGAATTAATCAAATTAAAAAAAAGGGGTCCGAAAGTACAAGTCGCGCGAGGCGAGTTACATTCGAAAAACAAAGAAAAACTATGGCGCCCTCGGCCGCTCAGGAGGGTGCGGATGTCGCCCAGCCCAGCCGATCTCGCGTGCACGCCGGTAATGCTCCGTCGCTAGCGCTGTCGCATCGTCGCCAAGCCTGAGCTGCTCCTCCATCCTCGCCAGACGTCCAGCAGACCCCATGCTCGCCCGAATGCCGGCCAGCTCGTCAAGCACCAGCTGCAGACGGTGGTTGTTCAACTGCAGCTGGCGGTCATTTTCTTTGACCACGTGAAAGCGAGCTTCATAGTTTTCCAAGGTCGACTGGAGCCCTTCGACCTTGGCCATCCTCGCCTCTAGAGCCGAGATGCGTCGGTGAGGATCGCAGATAGCGAGCTGGTCGAACTTGCTCTCCAGCTCCATGTGGGCGCGAATGGCGGCCTGGCGATACTCGCTCCCGGACAGCCCGAGAGCGTCGATGAAAGCCGCCCCAGAGGTCGCCGGGCGATCTGGCAAGGCAGGAAGATGGGTCATCAGGTCAGAAAAAGCAGAGCGGTAGTCAAAGTAGTAGGAGGCTCACCACGGCGAGGAGATCGGGATCGGCGCGGCGAAGGAGGTCGCCCGGAGGTATCTCGCCTCCCCGAAGAGCTGCTCGGAAGATCGGCAGGCCTGCCCTGCCCGCGCTCTCCAGACCCTCGGCCGACGTAGTCAGGGTCTCCAACCCGCGGAGGAAAGAAGGGTGGCCGCGGCCTCTCCGACTTCTTCACCGGCGGCGGAGCTTGAGATGAGCTCGCAGAGTGGTGCGGAGCCCTCGGCGCAGGAGGCGGAGGAGGTCGCGGATGGTCCGACTTCGGCAGAGCAGACAGAGGCGGCGGAGGGGGCAAGCCGGTGCTCGGCGTCTGGCCAGGAGTGGCGACCGCGGGCGGCGGCGGCGGCAATGGAGCGCTCACCGGGGGTATCTTCCCGCCGCTCGCAACAACAGAGGCCGCCGTACTCGCCGGAGGAACCTCGCGCGCCGGCCCAGATGACCCGGCAGGAGTGGCTTTCGCCGGCAGCTCCTTACTCGCAGGCGGGGGGCCCTTCACCAATGCCGCCCCAGACGCCTTCCCCGAGCCGAGGCCTATCCTGACCGTGTAGGCGGTCTTGGACGGCCTGTCGGCCGCCAGGGCGAGTAAGGGCGCCGAGCTGAGGGGGACGACATCAAGTGCCGCGTCCGCGGCAATCGGAGAATCTGCATAAGAAAAGAAGTCAACAAAGGAGCAGCGACAACCCAGCAGGGAAGAGTTCGAGGTAGCGACCTGTCACGGTGACGACCTCGGTCTGAGACGCCGCGGACTCCTTCACGGCCGCGAGCTCCTCGGTCACTCCCGGGTTCTCCAGCGGGCTGCCCCGGGTCGACCCAGGGAGGTCGTCGAGCCCTAGGTCGTTCAACACCCTCTGGGTGCTGGATGACACTACAGGATTTTCAGTCGCCGCGGCGACCTGATGCGGCAGTGGAGGCGAGCTGACCACCGTAGTGGCGGGCTGCTTGACCTTTTTCGCCTTCTTCTTCTTCGGCGGGGGCAAGACAGTAGGGTCATCCTCGCGCGGTCTTTTCGACCTGGCTATGCCGAGGAGGCCAGACAGGGCGGCGAGATTGTCCTTCAACAACTGCTCAGCGTCCGACATCTTCGGCGAGCTCCAGGGACCGTCTCAAAAACGAAGCCCCCCCTATTTATAGACTACTCTACCAGCAGACGACGATGCGAGCTGACCATATACCCGGCAGGGATGCTCGTCGAATAGGTGTTGGATGAATCTTTCCGGGCTCCTACGTCGCCCAAAAAGAGCGGGGATTGTGTACAACCCATATTCGACGAGGGTGGGCCCTACCACCGCCAGGTCATCAAAAGTCAAAGTCAACAAGACAAGGTGGGGATCCAGATCAGGCACCCTAGGCCGCGGAAGGTTCGGGCGAGTATGGCGAGCTCCCCAGGCCAACTCGCCAGGTGGCGACTATGACCAGATACTCGCCTCTTCCAGGCGAGCTCCTCAGGGGAGTCGCCAGCTCGCCAGGGTGGGGGTATAAGTAAGACCCCCCTCCTCTTTGGTTTTCCCTATAAATAGGACCCCAGGGGTACGAGGGAGGGACAAGCAAATCTCGGTCTGAGCCCTCGCGAGCTCCAACAACTGCCCTTGACTCTTTATTGCTCAAGCTCGCCTCCTTCGTACCTAGCTCGGCCAATCTGGTTGAGAAGGGGTTGCTTCTCCGAAGCAACTGGGTACGTGGCGGGACCTTCCTGCCGCAGCAACCTGGGGTCTTGTTTGCGCAATTTGTTTCTGTTTCCTGACCAGAGATCATCTTCTCGACCGGCCGACCAGTAACTTCAGGTTGCCTAGTCCGATTTCTGAGGTTGAGAAATTTCTCGGCTTCAACAGATAGGTTTTTGTAATTTTGAAAATTAGAGGGGTGCAAACTGTAATTATGCAAATTCCGAGGGAGATTTAGATAAATAATAGAAATTCATGGAATCCATAAAGTTTTTAGTAGAGCTCCTAGATCTATGATAGACAATCATCTCTAGGCGCGCATAAGTCATTTTTTTCTTTTAAATTACCTTTTTTTTTTTTGCTCAAAACCATATATATATATATATATATATATATATATATATATATAATAAATAATAGAATATAAATTATTATATTTTTACAATTCATTTAAGTGCCGATTTGTCTATATTATGAACAGTTTAGAAAAAATTACAGTCGTAAAAATTTTTACGACTGGAAAATTACAGTCAGAAAGTTCTGACTGGAATTTCAAAAATACGAGATACTGTCGCGATTGGTCATAGGTGCAGAGCCCTGTGTATGTCACTATATATAATTATATATATAATATACACTATATATACAAAAAAAAGTATCTAAAACTGTTGCGGTTGCACGATGTAACATCTAAGGCCCTCTAAGATGATATTAGTCGTTGGATCGAGTGAGTAGATGGACTGCAAATAGCGAAATTTTTGAAATCATGGGCTCCCGAACTCCGAAAATCCTGATATGCCTACTCCTGATATGCCTACCGTAGCCGTTGGATCAGATAATGTCTCTGCCGCCGCCAGCAATGCCGCCGGCGACCTGCCCGACGACCAACGACGGGTTCGCCGGGGTCCGACAAACTTGTCGGGGGTTGTCCGGTGGCTAGCGGGAAAGGCCAACGTCGGCGGTGGTCTTGCCCGTGAGGCCCAGTTTAGGGCTCACGAGCAGTCACCGCCAGCGGTAGCCCAACCCGTTCGCCGCCGATCAACCCCCGACAAGTTCGTCAGACCTTAGCGAACCCACCGAGGGGCTCTGCTCAAGCCGTCGCCACCGACCGAGTGTGCGGTTGACCGGCCGGAGAGGGTGGGTCGACCGCTCTCGGGCGGCACGCCGGTCCTGACAGAGGCCACCGGGCGCTACCCCGGCGTCGTCCGCCGGGCGCGACGCCAGCATCGGGCGTCGGCCATGGGGAGCGGTCGGCCACGGGGAGCGGCCAGCCGGAGCTGGATCTAGCTGAAGAGGGGCGGCCGACCGAATGCTCCCGGACGGAGGGCGGAGCGCGGTCGGCCTCCCCGTCGCCTCCCGAGGAGGTTGCGGGAGGGGAGGCTCCCGCCGACCGGATCGCCGCACCTCGCGGGCGCGTGGCCTCGAGGTATGGCCCTCCGGCCGACCGGAAGCCGGACCGGCTTGAACCGCCCCGCCGATGGCGGAAGAGGGGTTGGCTACCATGGCCGGCCTCGGGCGGCTCGGGGAGGGAGTCCCCGCGCGCACGAATCGCACACAATTACACGTGTTGATTGCGCGCACATCGGTTCCCCCATAATCTCCATGATGGGATCATGTGAGTTGACTAACCGCACCCCCAATACTTTATAAATAAGCTTGTTCCAATCAATTACCATGCACATCAAAAAAAAAAAACTCGAGGGCTGATTTTATGGGAAAAAATTTATGGTGTCATTTTCAAAAATAACTAAAGTTTAGGGACCCATTTCAAATAACTTCAAAGTTTTAAAAAAAACATTAAAATTTAAGAACTTGTTTTCTATTTTTGTCATATATGTTAATAATATACATACACACATATAGTTACTGCGTATTCTGTGCACGTTAAATCCAGACTGAGTGCATGCGCTCATGCTATGATATATTCGCTTTTTAATGGGTAGATTTTAAAAACAACTAAAGTTTTTAATTAAAAATGTAGTTATATATGGTTTAATTTTAAATATTCGATGTTCTAATTTTTATTACATATGGTTTTAATTTTTAGGGCGGAACTACACATACCTAAAACTTACATAACAACCACAAAAAGTGGGCCCATACATAATAAAAATATATTATTTGACCTTTTTCACACACCTAAAACAAAGTTTGGATTATTTTATTGGGTGTGGGGCCCACTTTTTGTGGTTTTTATGTATGGCTTAGGTATGTATAGAATTATCCTAATTTTTAATATCGGATGTTCTAATTTTCATGCAACAAACTCTAATTTGTGTGTGTGCGCGCACAATGTGCTTAATGTTATCTTTCGATTTAAGCTCCGTTCGGCACGATGGCCACAGACGTAAACGCATGAGTTAAAACGTCATTCGTTAAGGATCACCTAACAAACATCATTCGTTTGAACATAAAAATGAGCGAAGTATCTTAGGTCGTCGTTAATAAATGAAAATTTAACCATGTTTATGACCGCCACCATGTCCAAAATGGAGCCTTACTCAACCTGTGTGAGTAATTAAGGTGATGGTGACCGCATTACTGACCTTCTATAAATATTCATTATAAAAACCTTGCTGCATCTCCCTTATTAAGTTAATTAAAATAATTAAGAAACTATATAATAACAGCTCATTATAGAAGAACAAAAAACACTTCTTACTATACATTCCTGCATAAATGCTATGGGCCGGTGGTCCTTCGCCAATATATATGTGTCTATACTACTTGATATATAGGGGGCTTTGGTCTCAACCTGGCCAATTGATTGTTTCTTATTTTTGCGGTTTTTCGTGCTAAAAATTTTCTTGTCAGTCGTCAGATTTTTCATTGACTGTTTGCACGCTAGACCGCTGTCAAGCTAGAACGGTTTGATATTTGACCGATTTAAGAGCGCATAGATTTGACCCGCAACACTACTATATAAAGAAATTCCCTTGTAATGTAATACTACTATGTATAGAATTTTCCTTGTAAAGTAATACTACTATATAAAGAAATTCAATTGTAATGTAATGGTGTGGACAATTAAAGCAATTGTAGCTTTTCATTCAAATTTCTTCTTCCTTTTATTATTATTATTTAATTAAATAAAAGTCACTCTATCATTATGCCCATGAGATTACAATTATATGATCAGACTTTAGAGGACTGCGAGTAACGAAAGTGTCCTCACACTATGATACATAAAAGCGGATTCAAATCCTCCCCATTTCTGATAAAATAGATAGTGTCCATTTAAAGATTCGATGGACAAAACCATCCAGCAATACATCTAAAAGTGTAAACTTTTTTGATTAAAAAAATATAATTGAATGGGATAATTGAACCCATCAAATCATTATGCAATACATCTGAATCATAAAATGAATAGTATCAATTTCGTCAGAAACGTAGAGGATCTCTGTGATATCGTACAAACATGCACACACAATTATTATATGTAAAGAGGTTTTGACCCATGGGCGGACCTACATAAGATCGAGGGTGGGCGGCCACCCACACTGAATTTTTAAAAAATTATATTTCCGATAATTGAATATAGGTTATTTGTCTTGATAAATAAGGTATGAGATTATATATAATATTAAAAAATTGCAAACTAAATTTCAATGTACATCAGTTGGTGGAGTGTTTGTTTTTTATGCTTGTGGTTTTGGGTTCTAATCCTAGAGATGATTCTATTTTCAATTTTTTTACTAAATAAATATTATTTCTTTTATGCTTGTGATTTTGGGTTCTATTATTGTTGTTTAAAGTATTATTTTCTTATAAACAAACTTACTATTATGTTATGATTTATAAAGTTATTTTTTTAAAAAAATAATAGGTGTGTTTTACTTTTATAAGTTAATTATTATAATGATGAATAAAATTTTTTAATAAACACATTAATTTTTATGTTGTTGCACATAGAACTTTATTTTTTTATAATAAGCATGGTACATTTTGAATAATTTGTCAATATTTTTTTTGAATAATTTTATGTTTCGTCCACACTACATGCAACTCCTGGTCCGTCACTGAATTTTACCCATGCAGCTGTGTAATGTATTATTATTATGTATACCTCCAAATTAAATGCAAGCTGCAGCGTGATTTGTTTCTTTGGAAATAAATGAGGGGACATGGAAAAGAGGTGGCATTGTTTGTTGTACACTCTCTCTCTTCTTTCACGTGCATGCAAATCTTTGACGTTATAAAAGACAATATATAGTACTCATTATATATTTAGGGTTTCTCGTAGGCTCTCAGAAGCTATGCATGGCTCTACGATACTTTAATCGGCTTTATTTGCACACCTCGAGGAATATATATATAGGGAAAGATCAGGGGAAAACATATCCAAAATAATATGTTATTAAGCCGTTTGAGGGGACTTATTTTCATAGGTGATGGGGTTACGACCGCATGAATCACGACTGGATGAATCAGACTTTAATTATGATCTGATTCATACGGTCGTAACCGCTTGACCGGTGAAAATAAGTCCCACCAAACGGAGCCTAACTTAGCATGAAATATAAGGCTTAGGCTCCGTTCGGCATGATGGTGACGGTCATGAACATGGGGGTTCAAACAGATGATATTTGTTAGGCAATTCTGAACGAATGACGATTTAATCATTGCGTTTACGACCGTCACCATCGTGCGAAACGAAGCCTTAGCTTTTATTTGTTTGTGTTTTCTTTGCTCTTGATCCATCAATCTATCAAAATATTGTTTTAAATGAGTGTTTATTAGAAGAGGATTTTTTCTTAAGGCTGCTTGGGGAGAAATTCCTGCAGCTGGCTTTTGGGACCAATGAAAATACTCCATAAAGTAGGGCCCACGGTAAATAATGTGGTTTGTACTTAACACCTTTGTGTTTGGGCTCACTGATTATCCTATTCCCATTGAGACTGTGGTGGAAGTGAAAAAAATAATAGTGAGAAATCAATGAAGACATTAGAGCTATCTATTTTGAAAAAAATGTGAAATGTAATTGAATAATCTTTGTTAAAGTAATATTTAAAAATGGGAATTACATTTTCTATTTGAAATAAATTTTTGGTGATAGTTTTTTTTAACCTTTTTAGCAGGCATGAGAGGTGAAAAAATTGATATTGGAACTAAAATTTTGTGTCTGGATAAAAATTATGCGCTCAGGAGAAAAATATGCGGTCCAGCAAAAAATGTGCACTCGAGCGAAAACTGTAGGCTTAGGTGGAAAATTCCCTGTTCTACAGGGAAAATGTGTGCATGTGGGAAAAATGTGTGCATGTGGGAAAAATGTGCGCCCAGTGGGGATAAATGCGCGTTCATGCAGAAAAAATGCTCACACGTGAGAAAAAGGCGTGTCTTTGCGAAAAATGTGTGCCCGGAAAAAAAATGCGCAACATGGCAATAAAATGAGCTCTGGGATGAAAAATGCGTGCTCAGGCAAAAAAGGTGCGACAAGAAAATAAATGTTTGCTGGGGCGGAAAATGTATGTGCGCACTGGTAGAAAATGCGTGCCCGTGCAAACAATGCGCGCCCGGATAAACAATACACGCACCATCGAACAATGCACAATCGGGCGAAAAATACAAGTCTAGGTAAAATTGCACGTCCGGACGAAAAATGTGTGTCGGGCGGAAATTGCTCGCCAGGGCGGAAAATGCACGACCGAGCATGTCTGGGCCAAAAATGCACGTCATGGCGAAAAATTCGCACATTGCAAAAATGCACGGTCGGGCGATAAATGCGCGTCTGTGCGAAAAACATACACCCGAGTTAAAAAATGTATAGCATGGTGAAAATTGTGCGAGCTAGAAAAAAATGCGCGACATGACAAGAATATGTAAGGCGTGACAAAAAATGTGCGTCACAGCGAAAAATACGTGCTCTGGTGAAAACTACGTGACAGCGAAAAATGTGCGTCCGTGCAAAAAATGCTCGCACGGAGGGAAAATGTGGCCTAGACGAACAATGTGCATCGGGGTAAAAAATGCACGGCTGAACAGCCAATTTGCCCCCGCGTGAAAATGTCCGCTTGAGCGGAAAATGGGCAATATGATGGAAAATGCGCACTCGCACGGAAAATGTGCCCGAGCGAAAAATGCGCACATGAGCGAACAATGCATGCACTGACTAAAATTGTGCGCTCGGGTGAAAAATACGCGACCGTGCGAAGAATACGCGACCGTGCAAAAAATGCATGACATGACAAAAAATTGCGAAGCTCGATGAAGAATGCGTGGCCGAGTGATAAATGCACCACAGTGCGAAAAATGTGCGGCGTTGCAAAAAACCCGGTGGTGAGAAAAATGCATGCCTTTTGAAAAAAATATACATTCCGACAAAAATTAGCTCCTATGCGAAAATGTGTCCCGACTAAAATACGTGCCCAAATGAGTTCACAGTTTCATAATGGTTAATCTCAAAACCAACAACGGATCTAAACATTTGATCAAAGATTTTGTCATAACGAGCTCTTTTTAAAAGAATTTTATTGAAAGAAAAGAGCCCTCGCCTTTAAAAAAAAGGCTCAAGAATTGGGCAATATCCATATAGTCGCGTAAATAATGTCCTTAATAATAGGCGTGTTATGTGCAAATCGAATAGGATAGATGCAAACCAAACTTTTAAATAAAATTTATTAATTTCAAATCCCTAAAAATTGATCCGTGCAAACCAGCCTCCCTCCTCTTTCGTCTATCGAGATTTTAGGTTTCCAGGTTTGGCCTCGATCGCTGGTTTCGCCGGTTCCGCACGACGCCTCCTCCACATGTGCGTAAGACAATCCTTCCGGCGGTCGTCCTCTCTGCAATCTCCGGCGGTCGGCTCTGCAATCTCCGGTAGTCGGCTCTGCAATCTCCGGAGGTCGGCTCTGCAAACTTCGCGTTCGCTGGCTTCCCCGATTTCACGGGTTTCACCGGACTCGCCCTCCAAATCGCCGCACACTCCGCCGATCGCATAGTAATGCTTGTTGGCTAGTATAACTCCTTCTGCTTACTCTATGATTTTTTGTTGATTTTCTGGATGATTTTTTGGATGGCTAAATGAAAATTTCTTGATAGATGTAATTCAAAACTTAATGTTACAAATTTCTAACGTTTTCGCCACTCCCCACACCGCCTCTCCCCACACCACATCTCTCCCGCTTCCGCCTTTGGGCTTAGGGCCGCCTGGAACGACTCCTCCAGAACATTGTGTATATTTTTATGGCTCAGGGCAGTGCATTGTGTACATTTTTATGGAAGTTTTTTTTTTATCTTGTTGCATACATTTGATATTTGTAAGTTGTGTTAGTTACATACATTTGATTTATCCATTTATTTCTACAGGACATTCTTGATCAGCTTTCAAATTGGACCGATTCCTGCATTAATTTGAGGTATTCAGTCGCACTGTGAATTTGTGAATGTGTAAATGTGATAGAATTGAAGTTAGTTTGCTTCATCCTATTTCTGGTTGTGTTGTTATATTAGGTGCAAAAAAACCTGAGTTTGGTCAATTGTTATAGTTTGTTGAAAAGAATTTGAAAAATATTAAATTGTTGACATGCGTTGAATCGTCGCAAACAACACAAGTTGATGTTGGAGTATACTTTGTCACAAAACTTTGTTTTGAATCAAAGGAGGAGTTAATATCACGGGCCCAAAAGGTTGCAAAGGGATTGATATTTGTTGTAACTATTCAAAGTGCCGATAAACTTACAAGCCGGTCTAAACCGAGGGTTCTATTAAGTTGTGATAGAGCTGGTTTTTATCGTGAGAAACAGTGAGGTAAAGGATGAGTAAGAAAAAATATGCGAAGAAGTAACACAAAGAGGTGTGATTGTCCGTTTTCACTAAAAAGTCAAAAAAATGCACACATAAATGAGTGGACTCTTGAAGTGCAGTGTGGAGTTCACAACCATGAAATGGTTCATCTAGAAGCTCATTCCTATGCTGGTAAGCTAAATGAAAACGAGGAAAACATTGTAGAGGAAATGTTTGTGGCCGAGGTAAAACCTAGAAAGATTCTATCGACTTTGAAGAAGAGAGATCCTTCGAACACCACTATAATGAGAACTATTTATAATAAAAGAGCAAAGATGCAAAGAGCAGAATTGGATAGGGGGACTCAAATACAATTTCTATACAAATGTATCACTAATAGTGGTTATGTTAGCTTCAACAAAGTCAATGTTGAGACTAATCAGTTGAAAAGTTTATTTTCGCTCATCCAGTATCAATTCAATTATGTAAAATGTTTTCATTTGTGTTTTTATTGGATTGCACATACAAGACAAACTTATACAAACTACCATTGTTATGCATAGTTGGTGTTACTTCAACCAATCGTTCATTTTATGCGGCCTTTGCGTTCATGTCAAACGAAGTAGAAGCAAGTTATACATGAGCTCTTTAATGTTTTAGAACTATTTTAGACCAAAAGAAATTATCATGTGTCTTGGTAACTGATAGAGAGATAACATTAATGAATGCAATTGCAGTTGCTTTTTCAGGCGTCAAAAATATTTTGTGTAAATTTCATATAAGTAGGAGTATTTTGGCGCATTGCAAAAAAGAATTCAAAAAAGGTAAAGAATGGGAAAACTTCAATGGTAAATTACAATAATTAGTAGATTCTTTAAGAGAATCTGATTTTTATCAAACCTTTCTTGAAATGAAAACCGAGTATGAGATTGCATATCCACAAGTTTATTCATATGTCGTCGCTACCTGGATAACTCCGTATAAGGAATATTTTGTTGCTGCTTGGGTTGACATGCATTTACATTTGGGTAACTCTACAACTAATCGGGTGGAAGGTAGTCATAGCCAACTTAAGAAATTTTTGGAGGTGTCAATTGGAAACCTTGCTACTATTTGGCAAACTTTTGATCAAATGATTAACTTACAACACACAGAAATTAAGCGGTCTTTTGGACAAAGCACTATTCAGACGAACATGGAGTTTAGTTCATCTTTGTATTCTGATCTAGTTGGGTATATTTTTATCACAACTTTGGAGTACATCAAAAAAGAAGAATTCAGGGCAAGGACCGGTCATAGTTCATTTGAGAAGTGCACCCATAAAATAAAATATACTTTAGGACTTCCTTGTGCACACGATTTGTTGTCGTACATAAGACATAATAATATTTTTCCATTATGGATGATACATGATCACTGAAAGCAACTTATTTTGCATGAAATTAAAGAAGAACAAGATATTAAGGAAGAAAATGAAGCAGACAGTAAAATCAATGGGGAAATTAAAGGTATACTAAGGAGATATAATAAACCTCTGATCTTCAAAAACAAGAGATAAAAAGAGAACTTCACGAGCTTATGGATTCCAGTTCTACTCAAACATTAGAGCCTTCGTTACTAATCAGAACGAAGGGTCGACCTAAAGGAAGTTACAAGAAGTTTACAAGTGATTTTAAATCGACAAAACATGATCCATTGCTATTTGAACATGTTTTGATGAGTGAGCAGTTATCGTTGAAAATGAGATCAATGTGTCCTACCAAAAAGGAAGCAGTTTCAAAAAAAAGGTTCTTAAAAGTAGTCCGGAAAGAAACGCCAGCATACATAAGGGGCTATATTTTTGATGTCGTGGATGTTTTAAGAGATGGACATTGTGGCTATTGGGTAATCAACAACGGAATAGAAATGGGGGGTGATTGGCTACAGGTGCGTAATGATCTATCAAGGGAACTACAACAAAAAGATATCTTATATGATACTCTTTTTGGAACGACAAGAAGAATTGAATTGCAAAATTCCTTGGACTATACAGTTGCTCCCGCACCTTTGGATAAGTGGATTATCATGCCTGATATGAGATTGATTATTGCTTCTTGCTATAATACTGCAGTAGTCCACTTCAGCATGTTTCAGTCTTTCACTTTCTTGCCATTGCATTCACCGCCTCCGGCTGTTCGAAGAACACTATTCATGGGATTCATTCATGAAAATCATTTCGTACAACTAAAGATGAGGGATGATTGTCCACTTCCTCCAACGATCTCGATTTGGAGGAGATATCATGAAGAGATTGCTGAGCAATGGTAATCATTAAATTCAAAAATGTAAAGTTTTATGACTTCATTTCTTTTGATATTGTTCACTAACAAATATACATTTTACAGGTGTCAAAATGAGCTTACTAATATATTTCATTAAACTTGATGTAAAACATGTTTTCCTTCGCTAATTTGAGACTACAGGTACTATAAGTTAGCCATATATTCAATTAACTTACATTGTATGAGGAATCTTAAAAGTTTGATACATTTTTTTTGACAGATGCAAGAATTCAAGCTAAAGTTGGAACAAGATAAAGGCTTACATGATGATTTAAAAAAAATTTCAATTTTGTTATAATTTGTAATTCAAAGTTTAATGTGACATTTTTAGTACTTTCATCATTAAGCTACAAAAAAATTTGGATAGATATTTTTTGTAGCATTATTTCAAGTTCTGATCATTTAACATGATTATTTTTAAATTTTATTTTTGGTTTGCACGTAATAATTTGGTCTGCACTTATAATATTTTGGTCAGCACGTAAAATTGGTTTGCACGTAAAATTGGTTTGCACGTATCCTTCAAATATATAATTTCTCTCCATTCTTTGACTTGGCGCATGAAAAAGAGTGGAGCGAATTTCTAAGCAGAGAATCGGCCAAAGGCCACAATCTCGCCGGAAAATCTTAGAGCACTCTCTTGTCTCTGGAGTTATTTGTCTTCAAATGAAGGCTTGCATGCCTATTTATAGATTTCTGGAGGGATACGTCTATAATTGCGTCGGGGCGAGATTTGTTCTAGTGAATGACATCGCTTCTTTTTGATCACCTGGATCACTAATTTTAGCAAAATGATGGAAGTCCCCCCGGGCGACTCGGGCAGGGTGCTCGGGGGAGGCGGCGATCGGGCCGGCGGCGGGCGCGATGAGGCTGCGCGCGCGGGGCGTGACCGCGAGGGCGGGGTACAACCATGCAGGCTGGCCACGCGGGGCCGCATCATGGCCGCGCGGGGTACGTGCACAGGCAGCGCGGGGTGCGCAGGCAGCGCGAGGTGCGGCCGCGAATGGGCTGGTCGTGCGCGCATGCCGCGCGTACCCGCGTGGTCCGGCCGTGCGTGCGTGGGTTTTGGGCCCTCCTTTCTGGCGTTTCTGGGACTCGGGGGAGTTTGGCTCTATGCGTGCGTCTTGTCCGTCTGGGTCGGCTTTTCTCATCCGTCCTTGGTTTGGGTCGTCCCGATCGGACCCATAATTTCAGGGGTGACTCCATAAAATGCCCCCAAATTTTCCTGATCGTGAACAGCAAATCGACAAGCTCAAAAATTTCTAAGCTTTATTGAAATCATTGGTCATGTTCTTTATCGTTTATGAAATAAAAGTTCATTTCATTTTTTATAAATTTCTAAGTATTTGTCTTATATTTTTGGGTGTGAGAAAATCTGCTTAAGTTTCATTAATATTTTGCTAAGTTAAATATTTTGATATAAATTATTATTTGCCCTTAATTATTCACTCATCTCCAAGAGCGCCTCAAGATCCAACCCTTGGTATCAGAGCGAGGTTACTCCAAAATAGTTTTACCATCGGGAGAAATGACACACAATGATCACGTATTTTTTTAGGGGTAATGGATTAGTAGACCTCCATTATTCACCAGCACTGACTATAACTATTGGAAAAGTTGAATGTGATGTTTTTGCATTGCGTTTGATGTTGATGTGGGAATGGTAGAACAATGCTACACTCCACCTACAAGGCCACAATGATAGTTGAAAGTGTTTATACGGAAAAAAAAATCAAAAGATAAATGAGACGATTCTGACAAGTTAAGGTGCAAAAATAGTGCTATGACTATAGACGCTTTATTTTGCGCGTTAGATAGATCCGAATTTAGGGTCTGTTTAGGAAGGCTTTTCAGAAAGAAGGAGTGGTAGATAAATGATGGTAGGAAAATGAGTTTTTGGAAAATATCTATTAGAAAAGGAGAACTGTTTGATTGAACTTTTTTGCAGAGCTTTTCAAAAAGGAGAAGCACTTTATAAACCGTTTGGCAAATCTCCGTTGCGGTAATTTTTTTTATTAAAAATGCGCGTCCGCGGAAAATCCGCAATTATGTCGTCGGGGCATGTATTTTCTCCCTGGAGCGAATTTTTCGTCCGGGAGTGAATTTTTTCGTCGGGGAGCGATTTTTTCGCCCGCGCGCGGTTTTTTCGTCCGGGCGCGGTTTTTTCGCCCGGGCGCGATATTTTCGCTTGGACGCAAATTTTTCGGTCGGGCCCTATATTTTCGGCCGGGCCCCAATTTTTCGCTCGGGCGCCAATTTTTCGTACAGGCGCGAATTTTCCGGATGCCCGCAAATTTTTCGGACGGACGTGAAAAAATTTGCCCCCAGCTGAAAAAATAACGAACGAGCGAAAAAAATCACGCTAAGGCCAAAAATTCACGTCCGAGCAAAAATTCGCCCTCGGGCGCGCTCAGACGACAAAATCGCGCCTGAGAGAAAAAAACGTTTCAGAGTAAAAAAATATCGTTAACGGGAAAAAAATTCGCGCCTAATTGAAAAATTTTCGACCGGGCGAAAAATACAGGGCCCGGGCCAAAAATTCGCTCCCCGCGAAAAATCTGCGCTCAGGCGAAAAAATTGCGCCCGGGCGAAAAAACAGCTCTACGGCGAAAAAAATAAGCTTCAATGACAAATATCACTCTGGGGCGAAAAATTTTCTCCAGGGCGAAAAAAATAGTGCTTGGGCGAAAAATCGCTCCCGGGCAAAAAAATATCGTCCGGGCCAAAAAAATAGCGCCCGGGCGAAAAAATCGCGTCCGGGTGAAAAAATCGCCCTCGGATTAAAAAATCACGCCCTGGCGAAAAAACGCCCCCGGGCCAAAAAAATGCGCGCGGGCACAAAAATCACCCGGGGGCGAAAAAATCGCACCGGTGTAAAAAAATCACGCCCGGGCGAAAAAAATTGCGTCGGTGCAAAAAAATCACGTCTGGGCGAAAAAAAGCGCGCCCGGGCGAAAAAAAGCGCGCCCGGGCGAAAAAATTGTGCACCGGCAAAAAAATCGCACCCGAATGAAAAAAACGCACCCGGGCGAAAAAATCATGTCCGGACGAAAAATCGGCCCGGGCGAAAAAAACACGCTCGAGCGAAAAAAACTCACCCGGGCGAAAAAAAACTCACACGGGCGAAAAACCCCGCGCCCGCGCGAAAAATGCCATCCTGGGCGACAAATGCCAGCCTGGGCGAAAAATGCTAGCTCGGGCGAAAAATTCGTGCCCGGGCGCAAAATTCACCCCCGGGCGAAAAATTTGCGTCGGGGAAAAAAAACACGCACATGCAAAAAAATATACTTGGGAAATAAATCGTGTCAAGGCAAAAAAAATCAAGTTGTAGATTTTTTTAAGAGATAAGTGTTTTTGGATGGGGAAGTGCTTTTCGAAAAGGTTGAAAAGTAGCTTACAAGTTACTTTTTCAAAAGATGAGAAAATGAAGTTTTTCGCGATAGCTTTTCCCACCGATAGACAATTCAAACGGTCTCTTAAGTGTGGTAGCGTTTTCCAAAAAACGAAAAGGAGCTCGAAAGCCCTCCCAAACAGGCCCTTAATATGATTTGTGCTTGCAAAACTGCTTATGATATTTGGACTTTACTTGAGGTTATTCATGAAGATACTTCGTAGGTGAAGGATTCAAAGTTGTTCCAACTAGAGTCAGAATTTGAAAAGTTCATGATAGAAATTGATGAAAATGTTGATTCTATGTACACAAGATTTACTAAGATCATCAACAATTATGAAGTACTAGACAAGAATTTCTCTAAAGGTGATTTAGTGAGGAAGATACTTAAATCGCTTTCCTGAAGTTCAATCTAAAGGTGACCGCCATCTCGGAGTCACACGATCTAAAGATTCTTAAATTTGAGAGGCCCATTTGGAATATAAAAACTCATGAGGTGGGGTTAAAAAATCAACAATGAGAGTATAACTTGGAGCTAAAGAAGAAGACATTGGCATTGAAGTCAAAGGAGAAAAAGAGTGAAACTGATGAAGAGGATGAGGAGAGTATATTTGTGAAGAAGTTTAAAAGGTTTATGAGAAATCCGGAGAGGATAATTCGTTCAGAAAGTACTTTAATAAGGAGTTGGGTTTTAAGAAAGGAAAAGAAAAGGTGAATGATGATGATGAGGAACGTCTGTCACCCGAATGTTATCTCTATAGAAAGGTTGGACACTTTCAAAACAAGTGCCCAAAATATGTGAAAGAGCAGAAAGAAAAGAGGCACAAGAAAAAGACAAGAAGAAGGTACTAAAGATAGAGACTTGGGATGATTCCTCACCTAAGAATTCAAGTGGATCGAGTTCAGAAAATGACGAGGAGGATAACATATGCTTAATGAGAAAGAGTACTACACCATCCGATGACGAATACAATGTCCAAAGCAACACTGAGATAACTCTTCCTACTTACGATAAGTTATATTTTGAATTTTTACAAACATGTAAATTTTTTGATAAAAGTTTGAAGGACATTGACTTATTAAAATCTGAAAACAAATTTTTAATGAAAAAAATAAAAAAATTTCAACTGAATTAAAAGTACTAGGGAAGAAAGAGATGACTTATCAAGAGTGTGATCATTCTTTGATAAGAGTTCAAGATTTAGAAGAAGCTCTTGATAAGTCTCAATCCAATGTTAAGATTTTTCTAAGGAAAAAAGGAGACTTAGAAGGATCTCTCAAATCTTCTCGTTCTCAAGTAGAAGAAGGCAAAAAGACATTTGCAAACCGATGTGTCATACTTGTTACTGAAAACACCTCTTTGAAATCCCGGATACATGACCTAAATATGACAATTAAAAAAGTTGAAATTGGACAAACATCAATGGATATGATTTTAGCCAATCAATGTCATAGATTTGCTAAGTATGAGTTTGGTTATGTTGTTGGAAGCTATCACCCAGCGATAGGTGCTATCACTGGTGATAACGAGAAATCCAGAAATACGAATTTCAAAAATAAAAATGCTTATTCTACTGTTAACATATCTTCTAGTAAGAGTACACAACCAATTTTTAAAAAGGCTTCATCTCCTTTTATAACTTATGCTAAATATAATAGATTTGGACACACTACTAACTCTTGTAGGAAAAAATGCTATAGTTTATATAAATAAGTCTTAGTGGCTAAGGCTTCCATATATACTATGGAAAGAATCACTTGGGTAGTCAGATCTTTACTCTCATCTTCTTTCTAGGTGTGTTGACAGACTAATAACAAAGAAGATGTATGATACTTAGACTCGAGATGTTTAAAACACATGATGAGCAATAAGTCAAAGTTTTTTAGCCTAGAGATAAAGAAAGAAGGAGTAGTGACTTTTGACGACAATGAAAAAGGAAGGATCATGAGCATCCGTGTAGTGAGTAACGATTCTTTTACTATTTCAAATGTTTTATATGTAGATGATTTAAAACATAACTTAATTTCTATAAGTCAATTATGTGATAAAAGTCTAAATATTTTATTTGAATCATCTACAAATTTGTGTAAAATTATTGATTCAAAATCACATGAAATTGTACTTACTGCACCTAGATTTCACAATATTTATATGATAGAATTTCATGATCTTGCACATTCTATGTTAAAGTATTTTATTTCTAAAAATGAAAATTTATAATTGTGGCAAAAGCGTCTTCGTCATTCTAGTGCTAAAGTAGTTGAAAAAATTTCAAAAAAATAAGCTGATAGAATGTTTACCTTTGTTAGATGGAAAATTATCCTCTTTATGCACGCTGTGTCAAAAAGGAAAATTTTCAAAATCGGCATTTAAAATTAAAAATGCTATTTCAACTTCTAGACCTCTTCAATTAATTCATGTGAATTTATTTGGTCCGGTCATTACATAAAATCTAGAAGGTAGAAAATATACATTTGTTTTATAGATGATTACTCAAAATTTTATTGGACTATATTCTTATCTTCCAAATTCGATGTGTTTTTTGAATTTACAAAATTATGTATTTGTATTCAAAATGAACTTGATTTAAAAATTAAATCCATACGCTCGGATCATGGAGGTGAATTTGAGAATGAAATGTTTATTTCTTTTTGTACTTAGTTAGGAATAAAAATGAATTTTCCGCTTCTCGTACACCACAACAAACTGGTGTTGTGAAGAAAAAAATAGAACTCTTCAAAAATTAGCTCGTACTATATTATCTGAATATAAATTACCTAGATTTTTTGGGCAGAAACTGTTAGTATTGCATGTTATGTTATTAATCATGCTATGCTTCGTACATTTTTAAAATTAATGACTTATGAACTTTATTTTCAAAAAAAGTCTAATGTATCATATTTTAGAGTTTTTGAATGTAAATGTTTTATCTTAAATACAAAAAATTTTGTCAGAAAAATTTGATGAAAAATGCGATGAAGAAAATTTTATTGGATATTCTTCAACTAGTAAAGCTTATCGAGTTTATAATAAAAAACTAAAATAGTTGAAGAATCAATTCATGTTAAATTTGATGAGTTTGTGCCTTGTGTACTGCCTATCGAAAATGAAGATGAAGAATCTCTTTCTTTTGTAGAGCCTGATGATGATGAATCACTTGGAGATCAAGATGAAAAAAAGAGGAAAGAGAAGAAGTGGAGGATTACGTACCTCCACTTGATCGAGCTTAAATTTTCGAAAGATCATCCAAAGGAATTGGTCATTGGAAAACCTTTAAGAGGGGTTAGTACTCGTTCTTCTTTACATTATTTATTTTCAAACCTTTGTTTTGTTTCCGATATATAACCTAAAGATGTTTCAACTCTTTAAATGTTGAATCTTGATTTTTAGCTATGAATGATGAATTTAATCAATTTGAGCATAATAAGTTTTGGAAACTTGTAGAGAGACTTTCTGATCATTTTGTTGTAAATGTTAAATGGATTTTTTAAAAATAAATTAGACAGTGAATCTAAAATCACCAGGAATAAAGTTAGGTTAGTAACAAAAAGATATGCACAAATTGAGATGCTAGATTTTTATGAAACTTTTGCACATGTAACACGTCTTGAAGCAGTTAGGATTTTTCTTGTATTTGCTATTTTTAAAAATTTAAATTATTTTAAATAGATGTAAAAATGCATTTTTAGACGGGTAAATTAAGGAAGAGATTTATGTAGAACAACCCCTTGACTTTGTTAATGAAAAATTTCCTGATCATGTTTATAAGTTAGAAAAAGCATTTTATGGTTTAAAACAAGCGTCACATGCTTTGATGAGACAACTCTCGTTGAAGCGGAGCCTTGATGAGAGTGCTCTCGCGGAGGCGGATGTCATGACTTGACGCTTGTTGGAGTCTTTGCGCAAGAAGAGAAGCGAAGTGAATTCCTAAGCGGAGAATCGACCTAAGTCCACAATCTCACCAAAAAACCCCAAAGCTCTCTTTTGCCTCTGGATTTGCTTGTCTTCAAATGAAGGCCTGTATGCATATTTATAGTTTTCTGGAGGGATACGTCGGTAATTGCGTCGGGGCTGGATTTGTGTCAGTGAATGATATCGCTCCATTTTGATCACCTGGATCACCAATTTTAGCAAAATGATGGAAGTACCCCCCCCCCCCCCCGACGGCTTAGGTGGTTCGGGAAGGGAGCCTGGAGGCGGCGGAGTCCGGTGGTGGTGGCGCCGGCCGGGTCGGCAGTGCGCGTGGGGCAGCCTCGAGCCTAGGGCACGGGTGCGAGTGATCATACGAGTTCTCATGATCTCCATCTGATTCACTTCCCCCACAATAAACGCCAACTTCAGAGTTTTTTCTTCCTCAACTCAAAGTCCACGTACTCTCACCGCACCAGGATGTTGAAGTTAAGAACTCGACTTTAGGGTTTAAACATGGGTATGGGTTGAAGTTAGTAGCCCTTTAAAATATAGGCCACGTGCAAGGAATGTCAAACGAGAAAGAGAATAACAACAGCTTAGAGGTCCCTCCTCATGCCCAGGAGTGTATATGAATTCCCTTTGCAAAATAAATGATGGTCTAGTTGAGGGGGGAGAGGTAGACAAGAGAGTTACGCTGGAGAGCTCAAAAGTTC
Organism: Platanthera zijinensis; assembly: GCA_039513925.1. Taxonomy (NCBI): domain Eukaryota; kingdom Viridiplantae; phylum Streptophyta; class Magnoliopsida; order Asparagales; family Orchidaceae; genus Platanthera; species Platanthera zijinensis. The sequence goes on from CM077078.1 coordinate 34,107,009, forward strand.
TAGATGAGTTCCCTAGTGGGTGGATAGCACTACCTCTTCTCCTCAACGGTGGATCATATTTTTAGACAAAGATAGAGAGGGTATACCCCTAACCTGAAAGTGGGTCCCATCCATGTGCATGGTTAGCATGGTCGTAGGCCGACCTAAGTGAGCTGGTCTCGGGTCCCAACCACGAGGAGACAACTTCATGCAAGGTGTATATGGACTGAATGCTAGCAGACTGCAAGGTTACTGCGAGATCACTCTCCGGGTATTTTGATAATTTGACTTGTCAGTTTTTCCAAGGTAGGCCTCATCGACTAAGGGTTGTATATGGGAGTGTATATCCCCCTGTCGTCGTCTATAAACATGACTCATCGTCAAGGGAAAGAGGCAGTGTCATCAACCCACCAAGGATCTCTCCTACCACTCACGAGTTCTCAAGTGCACCTCGCAGACATGCATCTCCCCCTCACCTACCGCAACATTTGGCTTGGGCGGGGGATCGAGTTCTTATTTACTTCCAAGTGTGAGGCAGGACATCCGAGCTGTTAATGTCTTCCGTCTAGTTCTTCAAACTTCCTTGCTCGCGATTTCTACTTCAATGAGCCAGTAATCTCTGTCATTCCCAAGTTTGAACTCTGAGGTTGAGATCTTGGCTTCAACACTTGAGGTAAAGAGAACATTTTATTAAATTAGCTCAACATTTTCACAATAAAACAATAGTCCTCAATATCCACATTAGCGCATCATCGAAAACTGTTGAAAGTCTAACGTAAGTTAGTTTAGAAACTTATTTCAAACATCTATTTTGTGCCAATATGAGAAGAATTAAAGTTTAATGACCCTTTTTCCAATCTAACTAAATATGAGAGACTTGCTTAGGCTCCGTTTGACAGTTAAATTGTCATTCGTTAACACTCATCTAAGGAACTTCATCCACTTTTATGTTCAAACGAATGATGTTTGTTAGGTGATCCTCAATGAATGACGGTTTAACCCAAGCATTTACGACCGCCACTACCGTGCCAAACGGAGCCTTATACTGCGTTTGGCGTGGCTTATCACAACTTATTTGCTCCGGTGAGGTTGGACAAAAACGTCATTGTCATAGAATATATGTTTGGTATCACAAATGTTATAAAATAGAAACTAATTTGTGTTGAAATTTATTTTGTTAATATTTTTATGTCTGCAGACGTACACCCCAACCCTTCTCCATTTTAATCATGGCGGGTTGTTGAGGACGGGCCTCTATCCCTTGACCTCATTTATGAGGGATTTTATTCATCTCCTCATACCCAACTACACCTCCAGTGTAGTTGGGTATGAGGAGATGAATAAAATCCCTCATAAATGAGGTCAAGGGATAGAGGTCCATCCCCAACAACCCGCCATTAATAAAATGGAGAGTGTAGTTGGGTATGAAAAGATGAATAAAATCCCTCATAAAGGAGGTCAAGGGATAAAGGCCCGTCCTCAACAACCCGCCATGAATAAAATGGAGAAGAGTTGGGGTGTACGTCTGCAGACATAAAAATATTAACAAAATAAATTTCAACAAAATCCTTCTCCATTTTATTGTTGGAATTTATTTTATTAATATTTTTATGTCTACAGACGTACACCCCAACCCTTCTCTATTTTATTCATGACGGGTTGTTGAGGTCGGGCCTCTATCCCTTGACCTCCTTTATGAGAGATTTTATTTATCTCCTCACAAAGGAGGTCAAGGGATAGAGGCCCGGCCTCAACAACCCGTCATAAATAAAATGAAAAAGGGTTGGGGTGTACGGCTGCAAACATACAAAAATTCCAACAATTTGAGGCATAAGATTTTGGTATGACAATGACTTTTTTGTACAATATCACCGGAGCAAATAAGTCGCGATAAGCCGCTTCAAACGCAACCTTAGTTACTTTGCCTATCTGCACATGTGATAAGTTTCTAGATCCAAATTTATATCTTACACAACTACAAAAGTACTATGATATATATTAATTTCATGCATGCTTCAGTTTGCTCATATGAATATAAGGAAATATAATTATTGAATATATAATTATAAAAGTGTGATATATATCCACATTATATATATATATATATTTATATTGATGAAATTCCTGGACATAAGCGAGTGGCCATGAGTTCAGTGGAGATTACATTCCCTGCCAATGTATCCATTCAGGCCTTTATTTATTTCCATAAAAGCATGCATGTAATTATAAGACTAATATATTATTATTATTATATAGTTTGGATAAGGGGGAGGAGGGGATAAAATAAAGGATTTGGAAAACAGCTGTTGTTATGTTTTCTATGGGGGGAGAAGAAGGAATCTGCAGACTTTATATGTGTCAGCAAGTATTGTTTGGATTTGAGTACTTGGAAAAGTAATGGTGGATTTAAACATGTTTGTAGCTTCTAATTGAGCAAAAATATATAGTAGAATCTTAGTAATAATAATAATAATAATATCAACAAAATATTTAAATTTTTATTTAACTTCATTGATTATATTGTAGTTGAAATTATTTATTTGTTTTTTTTTTCCATAATTGCATTGATATGTGAGATAAAATTACTTTGAAGAGTCTGAATTAATGCATGTGTGATTCTAATTAAGGAATCTATTTGAGGATGTTAGATAACTGTCTGACTCTAATGGGTCTATTTGGGCATGTTAGATAGATAGAGGTGTGACTCTAATGAGTTTAATTGTGGGTGTTACATATACTTGCCACTCTCGTGAATCTATTTGAGGATGTTAGATGTGTTAATGTATATTTGATTATATAATGAGTTTGGAGGTTTAACGGGTCTGGTTCGGATACTGAGATATCTGATACCCGTTTTAACCCTAGGGTTTGCCTATATAACCCCAGCTAGGGGCAACAGGGAAGTGGTTCCACTTTGACCAACACCCGGGATGCTTCGAGCAACCTAACAAGATATATGTGTGACACTGACGAGTCTGTTTCTAAGGATTTTGGGCGTTGCAGTCGGAATCGGGAAGAAGCGCGTCGCCCCCCCCATCTTTTGCGATTTCTCGTCGCTATTTCCCGTGCGCCGCACCTGTTCTAGTGAGTGGACCTTTTCCCCGTCATTGCTCTGATCGAGAACGGAAGAAAAGATTCTGCCACTGCTCTGTTCAGATAGGAAGAAAGTTCTCGCGTCAATGGAGATGAAGATCTAGGGCAGCGCTGCTGATTGAAATCGGGACGGGGATAATTTTTTCCTACCACTGTTTTGTATGCCGCTTGAGAGGAAGAATCCACTGCTCAACATCAGTTTTGCGTGAACTCGCTGCTACTTCCATCGCTAGGTGTGCTGTCGTCGTTCGATCGAAGAGAAAACCGTTTCCTGTCACATCCGCCGCTCCAATTTTCTCTTATTTTGGCCTCTCTGCTTTAGTAAATTCAAATCTAACATTCAAAAGGGGAAGGAAGGTTTTCTTATTGTTGTTGTTGTTGTTGCAATTAGGAAGCAGCTCTCGGTTCTCTTGGTAAAAAATTCTCTTGTAGGGTTTCTTGGCAGATTTCTCCTGAAGGAATTTCAGATCCCGTCCCAGAGAGAAAATTCTCCAGTTTCTCCTGGAAATGTGTTGGAAAGGGACTCATGATGATGTAGGGAAACAATTTCTCATCTCATGTTCCAATGATTAAACTAGAAAAATTCTCGGCGGCAGAGTTCAACGACTAGAAGTTGAACACCCAGTTTGGGATGAAGTACCTGAACGTGTTCAACACCGTTCAACCTGATCGTGTTGATGTTATTGGGACTAATGATGAAGCTCAATGGATCACTGATGAGCACTTCTGCTGAAACTACCTGCTGAACTGCCTACCATCCAGATTGGCAAAGACATATATCAAGATGAAGACTGACAAGAAAATCTGGGATGCACTGCAGGAGCACTTCAAGCAGGAGGAAGATCTATCCAAAGTTCATCTAGTGGACAAGTTCCACTCTTTCATGTTCGACGAGGAGAAAGAGACTCTCCCTCACGTATCCTAATTCAAACATATAATAGATTCTTTTTATAATGAAAACCTTTTTTTACCAGATAGCTTTGTTGCTAGCACAATCATTTATAATTTGCCCACCTCTTGGTATAACTTTAAAACTGAGAAGTGTCGCAAAAAGATGCAGGTTGGTATGAATGAACTCAAACGTTTTATACGCAATGGGGACGAAAAAAGAACTAAACATGTGTTATAAACTGTTAGCAAACAGAAAGTTGTTACTAACATGATTTCTAGCTCTATACACATGTCTAATCCTAAGAAGACCAAAGCTTCTCAGAGTAGTACCCAACTTGCAACCCCTAATAAAAAGATCAAAAAGTTTAAGGGAAAATGTTTTAACGACACTAAGTGGGGCACACTGCATCTGATTGCAAGCTTCCAAATAAGGATAAGTCTAAAGGACCACAAGAAGGCAATCAAGCCAATATGGTTAGTCTTGCTGAGCCATCCAACTTTTTTGTTATAGTTGCAAATGCAAAGGCCAGCACTGAGTGGTACTGGATTCGGGGGTAACTTGTCATGTATGTCATAATGCTAATCTGTTGACATGGCTCACTGATGTAAAAAAATCTGTGACTGTTGCAAATGGTGAAGTAGCTGACGTGCTGAAGGCGGGGAATGTTATATTGCTGCTCTCCTTAGGTAAAACTTTAACTTTAAAAACTTTAAATTTATTCCTTCACTAGCTGTTAATTTAGTGTCTATTAGTTTACTCTGTGATGCTGATATATCTTTTAGTTTCGGTAGTTATAGAGTAACACTGGCAGTTAACTCACACTATTTTGGTTATGCATACGTCCAAAATAGAATGTATCGACTAAGTTTAGTAGACAAAATAGTTCAACAAGTTCAATCAAACTTAATTAGCCCTAAGACTCTACATGAGAGACCAGGACATGTGAACTATATGAAGATGTTTCAATTGCTAGAACTCACCAGATCATACAAACAAAATTGAAAAATATAAAGTGTATGCTCAAACTAAGATCACTAGGGAATTTTTTAGTGTGGATACTAGAAGCACAACACCCCTAGAACTAATATATTCCGACATCTGTGACTTTAAATGTTTTATCTCTAGAGGTAGCAGGAAGTATATGATCACTTTTATAGATGATTGTTTTAAGTTTTATCACATTTACCTCCTTAAAACTAAAAGATGAAACGTTTGAAAAGTTTTATCTTTTCAAAACCAGGATAGAAAACCAACATGACATGAAAAAAAAGATTTAGAAGTGATAGAGGAGGAAAATATATGTCCAGTGAGTTCAAGTGTTTCCTTATCAATCAGGGAATCATAGAAAAAACCACTACTCTTTACTCAACCCAATCAAATGGTATAACTGAGAGAAAAAATAGAACGTTAACTGAAATGTTGAATTCTATGCTCTTGACTGCTGGCATGCTTACTGCTTATTGGAGAGAAATCGCCTTACCTACAAATCACATACTAAATAAAGTTCCTCATACTAAGTTAGAGATTACACCCTATGAGCTTTGGTTTAAGAGACCCCCAAACATAACTAAACTTAAGACCTGGAGCTGTATAGATTATGTTAAGGTTCCTGACCCTAGAAAGTCTAAGATTGGACCTAGGACTGACACATGTGTCAACCTAAGTTGTGTTGAAGATAATGCTGCAGATAGATTCTTAGATATTTCTAATAATATCATTATAAAATCTAGAGTTATTGTGTTCTTTGAAGATAAATTCCTTAAAGATAAAATGAAAGTGAAGGGATAGATACTACTCTAGAGGGGGGGTGAATAGAGTTATCAAATTTTGCACTAGACAAAACTTAATGGTCTACCCAACTCCCTTGGAGTGAAGTGCGGAATGAAAAGATTATAGATATAGATTTAACCCTATAGCCTAACACGAGTGATGTGCACAAACTCAAGCTAACTGTAATTACAGTTGAGGCTTGGAAAACCTAATCAGCAACTAGCAATCCTAGTTATATCTATTCACAGCCACAATGCAGGAATTAAACAAGTGAATCCAAACGACACAAGGAAATTTATAGTGGTTCCCCAAACAACTTGGGTACGTCCACTCTTCTACCCACACAGTAGGAATCCACTCAGGTTTTTGATCAGGTGCCCTGCCACCAACATGATCTGCTTCAGGTAGATCCAGAAACCCTTTAGACTTTTGATCAGGTGTCTAAAAACCAAGCACATGTTTTTGATCAGGTGCCCTGCCACCAAGGGATACTTTTGAAGGGAGTAATAACCCTGTACAGGAGGGGGAAGAAGGTTAAGATGTCTTCTCTATTTTACAAAGAATAGAGAAGCACAAAAACTTGCACTGAGCTAGAAAGCTCTAAAGAATCAAGGCTCCCCCTGGCTCAAAGATGTCCAGGTGAAGTCTTGCTTCAGTGCAGAAAACTCTTCAGAAAGCTCTGAAGGAAAAACTACAAGAAGATAATAAATAATAAAATTAAAGATCTTCAAACAGCTATCTTCTTCTTCTTCTTCTTCAAAAGAACTCTGAGTTTGAACTTCCTGAAAGCAGGAGAACTCAGGTTGAAGAAGAGTCGAAGATCTTAACACTTCTCAGTTAGATGGAAATTGCTGAGAGCAGAAGACTTGATCTTGATGAAGGCTTGAATGCTTAAGTGAACAACTGGTTAGCTATTAGCTAGCTTGAATCCTTCTTCAAAGGGTCCTTTTTATAGCAACAACACGCAACGGCTCTCTTCAGTTTGAATTACTTGTCTTCTTCTGAGACTTGAGACCTGGGCTGTAAATATCAAGAAGACAAAACAATCTCTGCAGCAGAAACATTCTATAAAAGGAATAACCCTTTTTCTAGGAAGCTGCAGGAAGCAATTTGATAATAAAGTACTAAATAAAGTCATATCAGAAACAAACTCTTTATAGCAAAAAGAAGACTTTTCAGTCTAACGGCTATAAAGGGCTGACAGCAGATAAAGTAAATTATAATGTCAGCTAATAAGACAAACAACTTTATCTAAAAAAATTTGACTCAGGCAAAAGAGATGGAGCAAATATTGCCTGGTAATTTTATCATAAAACTTAAAACAACGTGCCAGAAAATGTATTAATTAATTAAATATAATAAATAAATACAAAATATAAAGGCAGACAGAAAGCGTCGAACGACCTTCGGAGATCGTCGACCGACGCACGGAGATCGTCGAACTATCGGACAGATAGTCGAACGATCCAGATAGTCGAACTATCAAAGGAGATAGTCGAACTATCACAGCAGATAGTCGAACTACCAGAAGATAGTCGAACTATCAGATAGTCGACCTATCAACAGATAGTCGAACTATCAGGGCAAAACAGATAGTCGAGCTATCAACAGATAGTCGAGCTATCAGATAGTCGACCTATCAACAGATAGTCGAACTATCAAAAACAAACAGATAGTCGACCTATCAACAGATAGTCGAACTATCAGATAGTCGAACTATCAAAGCAGATAGTCGAACTATCAAGCGAGAACAGATAGTCGACCTATCAACAGATAGTCGAACTATCAACGCAGAACAGATAGTCGAACTATCAATAGATAGTTGAGCTATCAGATAGTCGACCTATCAACAGATAGTCGAACTATCAACACCAAACAGATAGTCGACCTATCAACAGATAGTCGAACTATCAGATAGTCGACCTATCCAAGCAGATAGTCGAACTATCAAAGCGCACAGATAGTCGACCTATCAACCGATAATCGAACTATCCACGCAGACTGAAAGTCGAACAACTGATAGACGATCGTCGAACAGTTAGTCGACGATAGTCGAGCGGCGTTCGACGATAGTCGAACGAACAAACTACTTAACCAAATTCTCAATCTGGAAAAGTGAGGACTCTACAGCTAGACTACTAACCAATGACCATAGATAATTCTTGGGTCAAGGGACTAAAAAGGCAAGACTAAACTCAAATCAAACCTGGGGTACCAACAATCTCCCCCTATTTGAGTTAAGTCTTTTAAAAGCTAAAATACAGAGCTAGCTATAGAACACTATAAACAATACAGGAAATAGATAGCAATTAACTAGCAGATATCAAACAGATAGATAATAAACAAATATAACACATCAGTCAATCAAACTATTAAGAGTCTACAGAATCTGGCAAAGGGTCAGAGGAAGTAGGAACAAAAGAAATTTTCCTTAGAGGATCATCAGCTTCTTTCTTTGACAGCTTCAAGTCCTGCACACCAATGATCTTCAATTCTGCAGCCCTAGGAACAACTGCTTCAGGGTGCTTTTCCATATATTTTGAGGGGTCAAATACATCAGGATTAACCTGGAACTTTTCAAACTCTTTCTTTCTGAATGCAGACATGGTGGTTAAACCAGTAGTATCTTTTCCTTTTGCTTTTGCTTTTCTTATTTGAGCTGCTCCAACTAGTTCGTGAAAACGAGCCATCCTAAAGTTAGGATCAAGCTCAGGACTTTCATAAACAGGCTCAGGAGGAGCATCATCTGAATCTTTATCTTGATTAACTAGATAAGACATTGGAGCAGACTTAGCAAAAGGTTCTTGCTAGAATTTTAAAACAAAATAAACTACTTACCTTTTGAAGCAACTTTCTCAGACTAAACTGGTATTAGAGATGGAACTCTTTTCTTTGGAGAAGGAGGAGGGGAAAAGGTTGGTCTTTGAAACACAGCCTCCTTCACTTGTCTTTGAGAACCAGAATAAGATCTGCCTTGCGAGCTTTGATAGCTTTTCCTTGGCTGAGGCTGAAAAGATGCAGATTTTCCAGAAGAGGCAGATGGATTAGCAGATAGGTTCCCAGAGGCTCCTGCACTGGGTGGAGGAGGAGGACCTCTGGGAGTCCATCTTGAAACAGGACTATCATACCTCTTAGATCTTTTTCTTTCTTTCTGCTGGTTCTTAGAGAACCACATCCAATGCTGAAATTCCTTTGACTTAGGGTCAATGCCCTTCAGAATATAATAAGGAGTATCATTGTCTTTACTGGGAGGAGGAGGAGCAGCAGCTTTCCTTTTCTTTTGAGCAGCTTTCCTTTTCTTAGCATTCTCAGATAAATCAGAATCATCTTCATCATCAGAGTGAGATGATGGAGGATTATCATAAGGATCATAGGCTTCAGAAACAACCTTTTCTTTTAAAGCAGCTTTCTCTTTCTCCTCTTCAATGGCATCCAGAGCCAGAAGGGAATCTAAATCAAGTCCCGGGGAATCATCCCAAACATTAGACTTTTCAACTTGCAGCTCCTTTTCTTTCTCTTTTAACAAAGACTGTACTCTTAGATTCCAAGCAGCTCTTGCTTGTACTTCTTCCACACTCAGAACAGGAGTGTCATCTTTGACTTCATCTTGATTCTCAGACTCATCTTCTCTATCATCTAAAAAAGAATCCAATTTTGGATCTACTTGGATATCAGGAATAATTGGATCAGCTTCAGAAACAACTGCTATGATCTGAGCAGCTAAATCTTCTCTAATATAATCTGTAGAATTATGAACACAGATCTGCTAAATAAGCAATAATCATTCCTTCTAGGTATTCACTAGCTAGCAAATTAATTGACTCGTCAATAAAGCGAATGAGTGAATTACCTTCATACTTGACCATCTCCCATGATTCATCTAGATATGAAGTTATAATACCTTCTAGGAATCGAGCAACCACGGGAGTGGTGAGATCTTCTAAGCAGACTTTTACAGCAATTTCAGATAGCATAATTCCATCAGCTATTTCCTTGTCAGATAACACTGGAACTACTTCTTTTTCAGCTGGAGCAGACTCTTCCAGAGCTGTCATTACAGTATCTATTACTGCTGGAAGGGAGGCAGGAGGATCTGAGGCATCTTCACAGAGCATCTCCCCCTGCCTGATTTCAGTGGAAACTGAAACCAGGCCCCTTGAGGAAGAGGGCTCAGCAGATTTGGAAAGAGATTTGATGGTAGCGGTTAAGGTATCAATGGAGGAGGCAAGAGGAGCGATTGCCGCTTCAATCATGGTTTTGATTGAAGGGGTGATCAACTCCATAATGCTGGAGATGAGTTCAGGGGTAATCTCAAAAGAAGATGGAAGTGCAGTGGATGGAGATGCAGCAGATATGGTTGTAGAGCTGGGATGAAGAATGGTGTGGACTGGGGATTGAATTGGAGAGTTAACAGGAGTGTTAACTGGGGAATGAATAGGGGACTGAGGAGGTGTTGGAATCCTCTCAGATCCTAACAAATCAAAGCTAGGAGAAGATATCCTAGCCTGATGAGAAGGAAGAGGAGATGCTGGAGGGGAAGGAAGAGCAACCGAAGTTGTTTCTCTAACAGGAGAAGGGGAAAGTCTTACTTCAGCTGAAGTTGATGGAACTTCAACTGAAGCAGACTGCATAGCAGAAGAAGAGGGAAGGGAAAGAGCTGAGCCAGCTTCAACAGGGTGAGGAGCGACCGAATCGGTCCTGGTGCTCTCAGATGTCGCTGGAGCAACCCCTGTGAGAGCGGGTTTCACAAAGGTTCTCTTCAACTTGGAGAACAGGTTTGGATCCATCTTCTTGCTTGCATTTATTGTTGTTGCGGTTGAACTCAGCAGCTGGGGATATTTTTCCTTTAGGAAAATTCCAATAACCCTTCCGAGGGTAACTTCCTTCTTACCATTCTTTTTCCTTATTAAATCAAACATTACTGCTGCCCAATCAATCTTTTTCCGATTAACAATTGCACACATCAGTGCAAATTGTTGCCTTGTTATATTATCATGAGCAGAGTGCTTACCGAGGAGCACTTTTCCGACCAACTCAGCAAGAAACTTAATCTTGAAAGGGAAATTTACTTTGAGCAGCTTCGTGGGAATGCCCTCTGCATGTCCCAGCTCAACTAACATTCTTCCAAATTCTTGAGCATCTTGCTCATAATCCTCTTCACCATTTATCAAACCAAAAATATCAGTCAGAACGGCCGGAGTTAAGATTACCTCTTCTCCGCCGATGGTGCCAGTCATCGAGTCGTCAGTGGAGGACGACGTGAAAGCCCATTCCTTGATCTCAGGTATATTTATCTTAATCCTTGAAGACATTAACCTCTCTAGTCCTTGATCCCGGCAAAGCTGAAGAACTTCCACGATCCCAGCTTCGCAGCAACTGAAAGCATCAAAGTCGACGCTGAAACCTGCGTCAAACTTCATGACGACCAACACTGCGGGAGAAAACGCCATTGAATCGCTGGAGAATCGCTGGAGAAAGATGGAGAAGACGAAGGAGACGAAACGACAGAAAATCGCAAGCGGGAAGGCAGAATGCGAAAAGTCACGCTCCGTCGACGATAAAACAAAAGATCTTTTAACCTAGGTCGACTATCGACTTTATATTAGACCGGAAATAGTCGATCTATTAAAAAGATACTAGACCCGATAGTCGAACGGCCGTTCGACGATCGGCTCAGAAGCAGAGTAGTCGAGCCATTGTTCGACTATTTCTGGCTTCTCAAACAACAAGCTGTCGTCGTTCAGAGATCGACGATAAGCTCGACCTGTTCGACGATCTTCGAACGCCGGTCGACAATCTTCAAACAGATAAGCTATCATTAACCAGAGGTCGACGATAGGCTTAATCCGTTCGACGATCTTCGATCATCGTTCGACGATCTTCAAGCAGATTTCAACATAGGCAGATATTGTCACACTTAGTCTCGTCCATTGATCATGCCTAGTTGAACTAAAAAGAACAGATGCTTCTGTTCATCTAAAGGCTTGGTGAATATATCACCTCTCTGAAACTCGGTGGATATGAACTCAAGACAAATCTTGTTCTTTTCCACACAATCTCTCAGGAAATGGTGCCGAATCTCAATGTGCTTCGTTCTAGAGTGGTGCACTGGATTTTGTGCAATTGAAATAGCACTGGTACTATCACACATGATTTTGGTGTTCTTGTGTGAGTAACCATAATCCACAAGCTGGTTTTGAATCCATAGGATCTGTGAACAACAACTAGCAACTGCTATATATTCAGCCTCTGCAGTTGAAGTTGAGACAGAAGCCTGCTTCTTACAGAACCAAGAGACCAATCTCTCTCCCAGGAACTGGCAAGTTCCTGAGGTGCTCTTCCTGTCAACTCTGCAACAAGCATAATCAGAATCAGAATATCCAATTAATTCAAATTCTGACTCAGCTGGGTACCAAAGTCCTAGATCTGGACATCCCTTCAGGTATCTCAGGATTCTCTTTAGAAGAATCAGATGAGATTCCTTGGGGTTGACCTGGAATCTAGCACAAAGGCATGTAGCAAACATTATATCAGGCCTACTTGCAGTTAGATATAATAGGGAACCAACAATGGCCCTATAATTCTTTTGATCAACTGGCTTGCCGTGATCATCAGAATCAATAACTACATTAGTAGCCATAGGTGTAGGCATTGCTGAAGCATCAGCCATCCCAAATTTCTTTACCAATTCCTTGGCATATTTAGATTGGGAGATGAAGATACCATCAGCATCTTGCTTAACTTGGAGACCAAGAAAGTAAGACAGCACACCCATACTACTCATCTCAAACTTAGAGTGCATCAGGTCAGAGAACCTTTTGCAAAGTTTGGGATCAGTGGAGCCAAAAATAATATCATCTACATACACCTGAACTAACATGATTGTGTCCTTGTGATGCTTGACGAAAAGGGTTCTATCAACTACTCCCCTAGTAAAGTTGTGCTCTAAAAGGAAACTAGCTAGAGTCTCATACCAGGCTCTGGGAGCTTGCTTTAGTCCATATAGAGCTTTCTGTAACTTAAACACATGTGAGGGCTGAGTTGAAGAAACAAACCCTGGTGGTTGTTCAACAAACACCTCTTCCTTAAGCTCACCATTCAGGAATGCACTTTTGACATCCATTTGGAACACCTTAAACTTCATGTAGGCTGCATAGGCTAAGAAGATCCTTATTGCTTCTAGCCTTGCAACAGGAGCAAAGGTTTGGTCATAATCTATACCTTCCTCCTGTCTGTAGCCCTGAGCTACAAGCCTTGCTTTATTCCTTACTATAATTCCATTTACATCCAACTTATTTCTATACACCCACTTGGTGCCTATGATCAGTTGGCCTTTAGGTCTTGGAACCAAAGTCCAAACTTTACATCTCTCAAACTGATTGAGTTTCTCTTGCATAACAATGATCCAGTGGGGATCTAGCTCTGCATCTTTAAAGGTGAGGGGCTCAACCTGTGAGAGGAAACAAGCATGCATCACATCCTGTCTTAATTGGTGTCTTGTTTGCACACCAGCTGATATGTCTCCAATCACTTGAGATGTGGGGTGATCTCTAAGTGTGACAATATCAGCAGGTGGGATGTGATCTTCAACAACAGTTGGGATTAATTCCTCAGGAGGAATTTGATCTACTGTTGGTGGAACAACAACTGCTTCAGCAATGTCTTCATCACTGTCTGATTCAGTGATCTGAAGAGTTGATAGTTGAAGAATTTCTTGAGGGGAATCAGGTACCTGCAATGAACTGGAGAAAGGAGAATTTTCTTTCTCCTTGTAAAACATCTGATGCTCATCAAAAGATACATGCACAGATTCTTCTATTTTACAGGTTGATTTGTTATAAACCCTATAAGCTTTGCTTACTTAGGAATATCCAAGTATAATTCCCATTGAAGCTTTTGCTTCAAACTTTCTAATATATTCTTTATTATTATTATGAATATAAACAACACAACCAAAAACTCTAAAATAATTAATTTTAGGTTTCTTTTCTTTAAGCAACTCATAAGGAGTTTTACACTTAAGTTTGTGTATCAAACTTCTATTTAAGACATAATTGGCTGTACTAACAGCTTCTGCCCAATAGGAGAGAGGCATGTTAGCATCTGCCAACAATGTGCTAGCAGCTTCAATGAGTGTTCTATTCTTCCTTTCAACTACCCCATTTTGTTGAGGAGTTCTAGGAGCTGAGAAGCTATGTTTGATACCTTCTCTCTCACAGAATTCTTGCATGAGAAGAGAGTCAAACTCAGTACCATGATCACTTCTGATCAAGGCCACATGAGTAGAGTACTCAGTCTGCACACATAGTAGAAAGTCTGTAAGGGCTTTGAAGTTATCAGACTTAGTTCTCAAGAAGAAAACCCAACTGAACCTAGAGAAGTCATCTACAATTACTAAGGTGTAATACTTCCCTCCTAAACTCTGTACATTTATTGGGCCAAAAAGGTCCAAATGTAATAGATACAGGATTCTAGGAGAATCACTCTTATTTACAGATTTAAAAGAGTTTTTGGTTTGCTTGCCTAGCTGACAAGCCTTGCATAGGCTCTCCTTCTTGTAGGGGCAAGAAGGTAAACCTCTAACAAGGTTGTGTTTAGATAACCTAGATATATTTTTAAGGTTAACATGACTAAGCCTCTTATGCCACAAAGAATTATTATTAATTGTTACTTCATTAAACAGGCAGATTTCAGAATGAGATGAATTGAAATCTACTAAATAAATATTACCTATTCTAATACCTACTAAAACAACATTATTATTTAAAGTAATATTGCAAGAGGAGTTAGAAAATGAAACCTGGTAGCCAGCATCACATAGCTGGCTGACTGAAATCAAATTATGCTTCAGTCCATTGACATATGCAACTCTCTTGAAAGTAACTGCTCCAATTGTGATCTTGCCATAGCCTTCTGTCTGACCACAGTTGGAGTCTCCAAAGATAACCTTTGGGCCGAGCTTAGCTTTGAACTTTGACAGAAGATCTTTATTTCCTGTCATATGCTTAGAGCATCCACTATCCAAATACCACTTATTTTGAGTGATTGGATAGGCCTTCACCTGCAAGACATTTATTTAGACAGTGTGGACCCAGGTAACCTTGGGTCCCTTGTTTTTTACATAAGAAAAACTGGAAATATATGAAAATGCAGGCTGAGGGTGATAACCTAGTGGGTGAGATCTCCTAGGTGGGATTCTCCATGCAGATGATGGGTCAACAAACCTAGGGTTTCTATTTTCATTTAGGTTTCTATGGTACTGATTATGATTTTGAAAGTCATATTGAAAACGTCGATCGACGTTCGATGATGGGCGCTCAGATCGTCGAGCTTCGTTCGACCATTGAGCTTCCGATCGTCGAGCGGCGTTCGACGCTCTTTGCATTTCTTTAAAAAATTTCTTTCTCTTTTCTCTCTTAGCTTTATTTAAAGTTTTATTAACTAGGTTTACTTGCTCAGTGTTCTTCATTCCACTAGCTGAAATGAAGTTTACTGGAGTTGAAAGATTATTTTTAAGTAGTACTGGGAGTTCACTGGGAGAAGCTTCTAAGCCTAGTTTGTCATTACCTGACCTAGTGTTAGTCATGCTGGTAATTTCTAACAACTTAAGGCTTCTACCATTAAGTGATTCTTCTAACCTCTTAGACTTAGCTAACTCCATTTTAAGAAATTTAATTTCTTCACTATAAGTAGTGAGATCTTCCTTTAACCTAACATTTTCAGTAGCTATTGATTCTGAGTCAGCTAACTTATTTCTAAGTTCTTTTATCTCCTTTTCTGAGCTAATCAAATCTAAGCATAAAGATTTAAATTCTAATTTAAATTCAGCTGAGGTAAAATCATAAGAAGAAAGTACCTCATCTTCTGTAGGCATCTCTTCATCAGAATCTGAACTCTCTGCAGCAGAGTGGTTGTTGCAGGCATCTATTGCCATCAGGCAAACTTCTTTTGCCTTCTTCTCTTCCTCATCCTCACTAGAGCTTGATGAGGAGGATTCTTCATCAGAATCACTCCAGGTTTCAGCAATGAAACCTCTCTCATTCTTCTTGTTTTTGTAGGAGGATGGCTTGGAGTGCTTCCTGTGTTGTTCTTTTTCTTTCCTCTTGTCTTTGTTTTTCTCCTCTGGACACTCTGGCAAGATATGTCCAGGCTTCCTGCAACCATAACAAATAATTTCTTTAGCAGGAGAGCGATCATACCTTGGTTTGTCTTCATAGCGTGAAGACTTCTTTCTGAACTCCTTTCTCCCCATCTTGAGAAACCTCTTGGCAAACAATGCCATTAGTTCCTCATTAGACTGGCTGCCTTCAGAAGCATCAGCAGCCTTAAGAGCTAGAGATTGCTCTTTTCTTGTTGGAGTGGGGGTCTTTGCTTCAGCTTCAGCTTCCCTTGTCTTCAGCACTTGCTCAAAAGACTTGAGCTTGCCGAGGAGGGCTTCTGTTGAAATCTCATTAGTACTTCTGGCTTCCTTGATGGGCCAGATCCTTAGATCCCATATGCTAGGGAAGCATATAAGAATCTTATCATTGACCTCTGTCAATGATATGTCCTTGTCCAGGGTCCTCAGCTCATTGATGATTGAGCTGAGCCTGGTGTACATGGCTTCAACTGATTCAGCATCAGTTTTCTTGAAGTTCTCATACTATGAGATCAGGTTGGACCTTCTGTCCTTCCTTTCATCAGCTGAACCAGCTACAATCTGGTTCAGTGTGTCCCACATGGCTTTTGCTGAAGAGCAGTCAGCAACCTTCTGGAATACTTCATCAGACATTGTCTGAGCCAGTGTGTTCATTGCCTTGGCATCTGCTATTTTGGCCTTCTTGTATTCATCGTTGTAATCTGGAGGAGGCACTGCACTCATATCAGATGATGAGGCAGTAGCAGCAGCAGGTGCTCTTGGGGGTCCTGACAAAAAAGAAGCAAAAATGCTTTCATCAATAGAATTCATATATAATTTTATCCTTGCCTTCCAGATGCCAAACTTAGCTAAGTTGCATGCTGGAGGTCTGGTGCTAGAATAATCCTTGGACTGGGCCATGATAGTGAATATCTATAAGCTTTGGTATCTATCAGGATCTTGTGACTTAGGTGTTAGCCTATTCAGTCAGTCAACCTCCTTTTGATACCAATTGAAAGTGAAGGGATAGATACTACTCTAGAGGGGGGTGAATAGAGTTATCAAATTTTGCACTAGACAAAACTTAATGGTCTACCCAACTCCCTTGGAGTGAAGTACGGAATGAAAAGATTATAGATATAGATTTAACCCTATAGCCTAACACGAGTGATGTGCACAAACTCAAGCTAACTGTAATTACAGTTGAGGCTTGGAAAACCTAATCAGCAACTAGCAATCCTAGTTATATCTATTCACAGCCACAATGCAGGAATTAAACAAGTGAATCCAGACGACACAAAGAAATTTATAGTGGTTCCCCAAACAACTTGGGTACGTCCACTCTTCTACCCACACGGTAGGAATCCACTCAGGTTTTTGATCAGGTGCCCTGCCACCAATAGGATCTGCTTCAGGTAGATCCAGAAACCCTTTAAACTTTTGATCAGGTGTCTAAAAACCAAGCACAGGTTTTTGATCAGGTGCCCTGCCACCAAGGGATACTTTTGAAGGGAGTAATAACCCTGTACAGGAGGGGGAAGAAGGTTAAGATGTCTTCTCTATTTTACAAAGAATAGAGAAGCACAAAAACTTGCACTGAGCTAGAAAGCTCTAAAGAATCAAGGCTCCCCCTTGCTCAAAGATGTCCAGGTGAAGTCTTGCTTCAGTGCAGAAAACTCTTTAGAAAGCTCTGAAGGAAAAACTACAAGAAGATAATAAATAATAAAATTAAAGATCTTCAAGCAGCTATCTTCTTCTTCTTCTTCAAAAGAACTCTGAGTTTGAACTTCCTGAAAGCAGGAGAACTCAGGTTGAAGAAGAGTCGAAGATCTTAACACTTCTCAGTTAGATGGAAATTGCTGAGAGCAGAAGACTTGATCTTGATGAAGGCTTGAATGCTTAAGTGAACAACTGGTTAGCTATTAGCTAGCTTGAATCCTTCTTCAAAGGGTCCTTTTTATAGCAGCAACACGCAACGGCTCTCTTCAGTTTGAATTACTTGTCTTCTTCTGAGACTTGAGACCTGGGCTGTAAATATCAAGAAGACAAAACAATCTCTGCAGCAGAAACATTCTATAAAAGGAATAACCCTTTTTCTAGGAAGCTGCAGGAAGCAATTTGATAATAAAGTACTAAATAAAGTCATATCAGAAACAAACTCTTTATAGCAAAAAGAAGACTTTTCAGTCTAACGGCTATAAATGGCTGACATTAGATAAAGTAAATTATAATGTCAGCTAATAAGACAAACAACTTTATCTAAAAAAATTTGACTCAGGCAAAAGAGATGGAGCAAATATTGCCTGGTAATTTTATCATAAAACTTAAAACAACGTGCCAGAAAATGTATTAATTAATTAAATATAATAAATAAATACAAAATATAAAGGCAGACAGAAAGCGTCGAACGACCTTCGGAGATCGTCGACCGACGCACGGAGATCGTCGAACTATCGGACAGATAGTCGAACGATCCAGATAGTTGAACTATCAAAGGAGATAGTCGAACTATCACAGCAGATAGTCGAACTACCAGAAGATAGTCGAACTATCAGATAGTCGACCTATCAACAGATAGTCGAACTATCAGGGCAAAACAGATAGTCGAGCTATCAATAGATAGTCGAGCTATCAGATAGTCGACCTATCAACAGATAGTCGAACTATCAAAAACAAACAGATAGTCGACCTATCAACAGATAGTCGAACTATCAGATAGTCAAACTATCAAAGCAGATAGTCGAACTATCAAGTGAGAACAGATAGTCGACCTATCAACAGATAGTCGAACTATCAACGCAGAACAGATAGTCGAACTATCAACAGATAGTTGAGCTATCAGATAGTCGACCTATCAACAGATAGTCGAACTATCAACACCAAACAGATAGTCGACCTATCAACAGATAGTCGAACTATCAGATAGTCGACCTATCCAAGCAGATAGTCGAACTATCAAAGCGCACAGATAGTCGACCTATCAACCGATAATCGAACTATCCACGCAGACTGAAAGTCGAACAACTGATAGACGATCGTCGAACAGTTAGTCGACGATAGTCGAGCGGCGTTCGACGATAGTCGAACGAATAAACTACTTAACCAAATTCTCAATCTGGAAAAGTGAGGACTCTACAGCTAGACTACTAACCAATGACCATAGATAATTCTTGGGTCAAGGGACTAAAAAGGCAAGACTAAACTCAAATCAAACCTGGGGTACCAACATAAAAATTTGTCACTCTTAGGTATGCAAGTAGCTATTAAAGATCCTGAATCAGTACCAAGCACCTCCTATTTCGTTCCTGCAGATAACTTTGGCCTAGAGTCTAGGAGGACTTCTATAAGAGAGAGAACTCTCAAAATCTTCGGTAGTGATTTTGTCACTTAACACATTAAGACTGATTCATACACCTATAAGGAAGCGATGAATCAATAGATTCACTTCTCTGGAAAAAAGAGATTGATGAAGAGATGAACTCTCTACTTTAGAACAACACTTGAATGTTAGTTGATAAGACAAAAGGGGCTAAAATAATAAAGTGTAAGTAGAAAAAGAAACTAAATCATGATGGTAGTGTTGTTAAGTATAAAATACACCTGATGGTTAAAGGTTTCACAATAGTTAGTGGAGTAGATTATTTTGATGTATACTCACTATTGTGTCACCTAGCAACCATTAGGATCCTCCTTGCCATTGAATCTATTGTGAACTTTATTTTTCATCAAATCGATGTTAAGACTGTGTTCTTAAACGAAGATCTAACAGAAGAGATATACATGTGTCAACCTGAAGGTTTCATCGTAGAAGGTCATGAAAACAAGGTCTGTAAGTTAAATAAATCACTATACAAACTAAAACAAGCACACAAATTATGGCATGAGAAATTTGACTATAGTGTAAAGACCATAAGATTCATGTCGAGACGCTTTGATAAATGTCTTTATATACGCCATAGATTAAATAAAGTTACTATAATATGCTTGTATGTAGATGATATGCCAATTTTAGGATCTGATCAATTCGATGTGGATGACGTAAAGTCAGGTCTAATTAAATAATTTTGCATTAAAGATCTAGGTGTATCTAAAACTATACTAGGCATGCAAATGAGATTTGAGAAAAATGACATTTCTTTTTTTGAGAGGAGGTATAGCTGAAACTATACTAACATACAAATGATCTAGGTGTATCATAAAATTCTCTCATCAATGCTTTTTTTGAGGGGAGGTCTTACAAAACAATTGTAATTTTTTAGAACATGTGGATTTTGACATTCTATGTAAGATGATTTAATTGATTAACATGGATGTTGTGATAATGATGATGTCATTTCTTATTTCTTAAATAGTTCTTCAAGATGATTAGTGTACAACCCCGTATTCGTTGAGTGGGCTCTTCCGACAAGCTCAGGGGTTTGCGAGCCATTCAGGTCCAAGAGGCCAAAGTAGGTGAGTGGGGTAAGCAGACCCGCACTCGTCCAGGAGGAGTGAGGGTCCCGCCCCTAGCAGGTGGGAAGGCTCTCGTTAATATAAGAGAATAACAGGCGAGAAGGCTCTGGCATCCGCATTTTAGGAGAGATGTGGAGGTGAGTACCTGGTCATCCAGCACTCGCCCCCTTTAGGCGAGTGGTGCCTTCATGGACCATTCGCCCAGTAGGGTCCAGAGGCAAATTACCCGGATACCCTTAGAGGTCTGCATAGCCCCTCAGAACAACGGAGTTGCGCTGTTGGCAGACCCAGTTGGGCTGCGTATAGCCTTTTGGGATAATGAAATTATGTTGTTGGCAGACCAAACTCAGAGATCTATAAATAGACCCACAGGGGCACCTCAGAGAGCAAGCTTTTTCTCATTCCTAGGTCTTATATCGCTCTCTGAGGTAGTCTTAGCTCAGCATTGGCTAAGGAGGGTAAGCGCTCTGGGATCTTCTGGGTTAGAAGAGGGACCTCCGTGCAGTAGCCCAGGGTCAGATTTTTTAGTTCTTTGAGGTTGGTCAGGGGTCAGGTTCGGGAGAAGTAGGTGTTAGCTACTCCCTCAGGTACAAACTCTTGTTGGGATCAAATTTTGGTTCTAACATTTTTGGTGCGGTGAGCATGAACCGTAGCTTGCACAAGAAAATCTCAAGCTAAGCTTCATGACTAGAAGCGAGGGAGAAGGAGCTGGCTCGGGTGGCTCGCCGCTCCCGGTGAGTGGGGTCACGATCAAAATGCTTGAAGACTTTAAGCGGGAGGTCCTATAACCATCCACCTGGCTTTCGCCGCGAGAGGCGAGTGGGCCACACCCATTGTTCTTATTGTTTTGGCCCCACCCTTAGTCAAGAATGCTCCCAGACAATGCCCTGGGAAGGAGGTCCCGACCGAGAGTGGCAAAAGGGATCTCACTAGACGGGAACTCTTCCCAGGGCAGACGAGTGATGATAGGGTTAACGAGCTGAGGGCACGAGAGGGATCCACTCGCCAGGTTGTTGGAGAAAGCCCTTTCAGTGAGCTGATCATCTCGACCCCGGTTCCCAACAGGTTCAGGGAGCCAGAGATGTCTTACTACACAGGCAGGGATGACCCGATGCAACATGTTTAATGATTCAGGGATGTCATTTCCATCAGGTATATGTCAGATGATTTTAAGTGCCGACTTTTTGTTATTACCTTGAAGGATAAGGCCTACGTCGTGGGTTTCCGTTAAGGTTCTTTACATCAAAGAAGAGGGAGAAGGGGGCAGAGTATCTGTTCACCATCAAGCAGAAGCCAGAGGAAACGCTGGGGCACTACGTCGATCGGTTCTAGAAAGAGATTCTTCTGGTCCAAGAGGTTCCGGGGTACACCCTGATGCTCGCTTTCACGCTAGGTTTGAGGCAGGGGTTCTTAAGCATGGAGCTGAAAAGTGTTCTCCCCTCTCTTTTAAAGAATTGATGGAGAGGGCGGCAAAGGAGATAGAAAGTGAGATGGCCAATCCAGCGTTCGCCAAGAAGTTATCCAAGTTGGCTGAGGAGGAGGTGAAGGAGCCGAGAGCAGGGAGATAATTAGAAGAGAGGATGAGAGAAGAGCCCCGAGGCCAGGGGACCCAGGGGTAGCATGAGGGTTGGGGACATCAGGAGACAAACAACCGGTTGGGCTGGAGGCCCCAGGAGGGAGCTACCTAGGGGTAGATGAGAGGATACCAGGGTGGGGAGAATTTCCATGGTCATGGACGGTTCAACCCACCAGCATGGAGGCAGGGACAGAGGGCACCTCTAGTAGTAGTAGGAAGTAATGACGATCGCCCAGGGAAGGAGAGTGAGAAGAGGGGCTAGAAGAGGAGGAAGGAGAGAAGGGGATAGAGTGGAATTGCCATTTTGTGACTTCCATCAGGAGGAAGGTCATGCAACGACCACTTTCCCGGAGTTCTTAGAGGTGAGAGAGGCCAGGAGGCAGGTTCAGCAACACCCACCAGTGAGGATAGTGGAGGTTCTGCCAGGAGGAGAGGAAGACAGATGCAAAGACAGGGCCGACATGGGGGCTTGTGAGGGGATCAGAGTGATCCACGGGGGAGTAGGGATTGAAGCCACCCGTAAGGGGAGCTTCCAGACCATGTTCCGGAGGAGCGTTGCCTCGACCTCCCAAACTCCCCCCGGAAAAAATATCACCTTCTCATCAAAAGAAATGCCCGACTACGAGGACCCATTTTGCGACGCTTTGGTGATCTAGACGACCGTCGAGAACTTCACAGTCTCCCGAATACTGGTTGACAACGGGATCTCTATGAACGTGATCTTCAAAAAGGACTTCGATGAGATGAAGGTGGAGTCTAGGAGGGTGTTGGCCTCGGATGGACCCCTATTCGGATTTTCAGGGGAGCGGAAGGAAGTTGAAGGAGGAGTTTGACTCCATGTAATGTTAGGGGGTGTCAAGGAATTTCTGGTTCGTCATTATTGATGCTCTGAGCCAGCTACAATGCCATCTTTAGATGCCCCCTCATCAGCGCCTTTCGTTGCGTCCCCTCCTCCTTCTATCAGTGCCTCAAATTCAACAGTGGGGGAGTTCAGGTCTAGATTAGGGGAGACCCGAAGATGGCAAGATAATGCTACGTGACGGCTGTCAACACCATCGCCTGGATGGCAGAGGCGGAGGAGTTAGAGAAAGGGATGGCGGTCTGGGAGGAGGCAAGCGGCGAGAAGGAAGTAACCGAGGGAGGAGCTGCGGAGAAGTCAGAGACAGAAGAAGTGGTGTCAGAGGGGCAGTGGGAGGAGGAAGGAGTGGTGTCAGCCCCGGAGGCTGGGGAAGTAAATCTGTAGGAGAGTTGGGTGGAGGCAATGGAAGTGGAAGAAGCTGAGAGGGAGGAGGTACTCGAGCAGGGGGATAGGTCGGGGGATGCGCGGAGCAGTCCCGGTTGGAGCCAGTAGAGGAGGTTGTGGAGATGGAGGTCTTCACCAAGGCAGGGAAGGCGGAAAAAGTGTAGATCAGCGGCAATCTGAGCCCCAGAGATCAAGAGAGGATGCGGCAGTGCATCTAGAAGAACATCGACATCTTCGCTTGGAGTGCAGCAGACATGTCAGACATCAACGCGGATGTGGCATGCCACCATTTGAATCTCGACCCCAAGACACGCCCCATTTGTCAGAAAAGAAGGACCATCACCATGAAGCTGGAGGAGCCCATCTGCGAGGAGGTGGAGATGATCCTCAAAGCTGGTTTTGTATCAGAGATCCAATACCCAGGCTGGGTCTCCAATGTGGTCTTGGTTTTAAAAGGAGATGGGCAGTGGAGGATGTGTTTAGATTTCTCACTTTTGAATAAATCATGCCCTAAGGATTGCTACCCCCTGCCTCGGATCAACGTGTTGGTTGACTAAGTCGTTGGTTTTACTTTAATAAGTTTCTTTGATGTATTTCAGGTTATCATCAGATCAGGATGCATCCACCCGATGTTAAGGATATCTCTTTCATTATAAGGGAAGGATGCATCAGCTACAAGATGATGCCCTTCGGGCTAAAGAACACAGGAGCTACATACCAGCGCATGATGGATCAGGTCTTCAGGAGTCAGAGAGGGAGGAAGTTGGAGGTATATGTGGATGATCTCATGATGAAAAGCAGAGATATGGACTCCCACTTACTCGACTTGGACAAAATGTTTGCCACCTTGCAGAGGTTCAAGATGCGGCTAAACCCCCTGAAGTGTGTGTTCGGGGTAAGCCGAGGGAAGTTCCTAGGTCACCTCCTAACTCCTGCGGGGGTAGAGCCTAACCCAAACAAGGTGAAGGCCATAATGGGGTTGGCATCGCCGCATAACACCAAAAAAGTTCAGCGCTTGACGGGGAAGCTCGCCGGGCTGAGTAGGTTTCTCTCACAGGTATGGGATAAGTGTTCACCCTTCTTCAGGGTGTAGTGAGGGGACAAACAATTTGAGTGGATGGAGGAATGTGAAGAGACTTTCCGGGTGCTGAAGGGTCAACTCTCCCGAGCACCGCTCCTTCAGGGACTGAAGGAGGGAGAGAATCTGATTTTGTATCTAGGAGTGGGGGCTAAGGCTATAAGCTCCGTCTTGGTCAGGGAAGAGGGAAAGAAGCAGCTACCCATCTATTACATCAGCAGGATATTGAATAAGGCAAAGCTTCGTTACCCCATCCTGGAAAAGTTGGCTTTCTCTTTAATCATCTCGGGTAGGAAGCTCAGACCATATTTTCAGGCCCATTTGATCAAGGTAGTGATAGACCATCCTCTACGCAAGATCTTTAAAGGGGTGGAGCACTTGGGGCGGTCGTCCAAGTGTTCCATCGAGCTGAGCGAGTTCAACATCTCTTTTGTGCCATAGCTCTCAATCAAGGCACAGGCAGTAACTGACTTCTTGGCCGACTATATCGTCGAGGTCGAGGTGGAGGGGCCACTACAGCAGGTTGCCTGGAATGTGTTGGTCGACGTCGCTTCAGGGAAGCATTCCCTAGGAGGTGGGGTGGTGCTGGTATGACCCCACGGGGTCACAATAGAACAGGCTGTAGTCTTGCACTTCCCGGTCACTAATAACTAGGCGGAGTATGAGGTCATGATAGCAAGGCTACGCCTGGCCAAAGAGCTGGGGGTGCAGGACGTGGAGGTGTTCACCAACTCGTTGGTAGTGGCATCACAAATTAAGGGTGAGTACGAGACAAGGGAGGCTACCCTCACAAAGTACTTGACCAAGGTGAAGGGGATGATTGAGGGGTTTCGAACATTCTCTATCTGACATGTTCCCTGAGGGGAGAATACCGCAGCTAATCGGTTGGCCAAGTTCGTACCCCGGGCTGGAGGAACTTTGACAGAGCTGTTTCGCCCAGCCATCGAAGAGGGTGAGTTGATGGAGATGGATCGGCGCCCCTCATGGGTGGATCCCTTCACGACTTTTCTAACCAAGAGCAAGCTCACGAAGGATGTCAAGGATGGCAAATGCTTCAGGCGCAAATAGGCTCATTATCTGATGCATGAAGGAAGGTTGCACCAGAAGACACTTTCGGGGCTCCTAGCCTAGTGCGTAATAGAGCAGGAAATTCCGAAGATCCTGGGAGAAGTGTACTCCAGAGAATGGGAGATCCACTCGGGAGGCGGGACCTTGGAGGCAAGGGTGGCTCGACAAGGATAATTCTGGCCATCTCTGAGGAAGGATGCGATGGAGTTCGCAAAGAGGTGTCAAAAGTGCCAGCTATATGCTCCCCTCCAACTCTTGCCCGCCCAAAGGCTTAAAAGCATCACAATACCCTATCCCTTTGCCATTTGGGGGATGGATTTGGTTGGACCTTTCCCCCAGGAGAGTGCACAAAAGAAGTTTCTTTTAGTCATGATCGATTATTTCTCTAAGTGACTGGAGGTCAAGGATTTGGCCAAGGTGACCTCCCATTTAATTCGTAATTTTGTTTGTGGGGAAATCATATGTTGGCATGGGCTCCCACAGTCCATAGTCACGGACAACGTACCCCAGTTTGCTAGTGAAGAGTTCATCAATTTCTGCACTCAGTTGGGGATAGATCTCAAGTTCGCCTCCATCCACCCCCCCCCCAAAGCAACAGCCTGGTGGAAGCGGCCAACAAAATCATTGTGAATCTGCTGAAAAAGATGGTAGAGAACCTGAGGTGGAGTTGGGTCAGACAACTTCCCTCAGTGTTGTGGAGTCTGCGGATAACCCCTAGTACATGCATCGGAGAGACCCCTTCAAGCTTTCTCATGTTTGCAAAGCACTCCTACCCGTGGAGTTCAAGGTCAGATCATCGCGAGTGACAGCCACCCAGGAAGGGGATGAAGAATGGAGAGTACAGAATGAAGGGGAGCTGAGACTCTCATTGGATATGATAGAAGAACTCCGGGACACGACAGTCGTCCGGCAGAAGGAGATCAAACAGTGGATGGCTAGATACTTTGATAAGCACGTCAGGATCAAGCAATTCGCAGAAGGGGATCTGGTATTGAAAAAGGTTGACGCAGCAGGAAGTTAGGCGGCCGTAGGAAAGCTTCACCCAAATTGGGAGGGTCTGTACCTAGTCAAGGAAGTGCTGAGGTTAGGGGGATATCACCTCCAGAATGTGGAGGGGGAGACCCTAAGTCACACATTTAGCTGTGACAACTTGAAGCGTTTCTATCCTTGAATCATGCATGTAATAGTAATTTCTAATATTAAACATCTTGGTATTTGAGATCTTTTGCAAATGGATTGTGAGTGTGAGGGGAGATTGAGAAAGACGACCTCGAGCAGACCCGCTGACAAGGCTCTCACTAGCTGGCAGGGCCGAAGGCTCACTTGGTGGCAGGCTAAAAAGTTTATGGAATTGATTGACCCCGAGAAGATCTCGCTGACCAGGCTCCTATCTAGCTGGTAGGTCTGGAAGTTACTCGGTGCTGGTTTGGAATGTTGACCCAGAGCAGACTCACTAACCTCTCACTAGCTAGCAGGGCTGAAGGCTCACTCAGTGGCAGGCTAAAAATATTATGGCATTGATTGACCCTGAGAAGATCCTTCTGACCAGGCTCCTATCTAGCTAGCAGTTCTGGAAGTCACTCAGTGGTGGTTTAGAATGTTGACCCTGAGCAGACCCGCTGACTAGGCTCTCACTAGCTGGCAGGGCCGAAGGCTCACTCGGTGGCAGGCTAAAAAGTTTATGACATTGATTGACCCCGAGAAGATTCAGCTGACCAGACTCTTATCTAATTGGCAGGTCTGGAAGTCACTTGGTGGTGGTTTGGAATGTTGGCCCCGAGCAGACCCGCTGACTAGCTCTCACTAGCTGGCAGGGCCGAAGGCTCACTCGGTGGTAGACAGAAAAGTTTGTGGTATCGATTTGCCCTGAGCAGACCCGCTGACCAGGCTCTCACTAGCTGGCAGGGCCGAATGCTCACTTGGTGGTAGGCTAAAATGGTTATGGCATTGATCGATCACGAGAAGATCTCGCTGACCAGTCTCCTATCAAGTTGGCAGGGTCTGAAGTCACTTAGGGGTGTTTTGAAAACTAAGTCTCGAGTTGTTCCCGCTGTCGGGCTCTCACTTAGCTGGCAGGTCTATTGGGCCTCGGTGGACATCATGAAATGTTGATAAACTATGTCCCGAGCTACTCCCGCTGTTAGACTCCCACCTAGCTGGCAGGTCTGTCGGGCCCTCGGTTGATGTTGAAAGCTTCGGAGGGGCGGTGGCTCAAAGAACGTCATTTATTTAGAGGATAACCTCCTCGCGACATAGCCCACTCGGCATAGCCCTCACGCAACAAGACTCTCTCAACATCGTTAACCAGGCAGAACTATATAGCAGACCTGCCCCACTGAGGGGTCAAAGCCATCGCTCTCCCAGAACGTAATTCGCGAGAGCGAGTCGCGATTGTCACAACAGTCACCACCTAAGAGCCTAAGGTATATGCGAAGGCGAGGAAACATTTGCGGAGGGTTAAAAGCCAAAATGTCATCCAGGTAAACATACAAGAACATTCCCAAAAAAAGAAATCTTTCACATATATTCAAATACATTAGGGGTCTCGCCCATCACATGTATTTCAAAAAAGAGGAAAATGCAAGGGAAAAAGATAAAAGGCGGAAGGTCTTCAAGAAGTGTCGCCAGACTTCTCGCTAGCAGATTCCCCGCCTAGATTCGCGTCGAAGTCATCCTCGCATTGCGAATTGCCCTTGCCTTCGGGCACATCGATGGGGGTGTACAACCATGGCAGGACGCTTCGCGTCGTAAGCCTCTCACCCTTCTCGTTCAGCAACCCGACATCTCACAGCACCTTGAGCGCGTGCTTGCGTTCTCCTGCATCATCACATCAATCTCGTAGTTGTTGTACTGATGACGCTTGACCTTTTCACCCGGGGGCAGAGGCAGGAGAGTCTCCTGCAGGCGCTTGATCTCGGCATTCATCCCCAAGTTCTCGTGCTCAAGGTTCGCCGCTTGCGCACACAGCCGCTCGGCACTCATAGGGTCCTGAGGAAAATTGAAGGAAAAAGTTAGCTAAGAACGAAGCAAAACCACGAGAGGGTATCAAATGATCTACTTACCCCTTGCGTCGGCTGACTGGCGAGACGTGCCTCGGAGGCCGCCAGTTGACGCTTCAGGGATGTCACCTCCGCCGCGGCGAGATCCCATGACTTCTGAACCTCGCTTAGGTTCCGTTCAAGGTTGAGGCTCCGACGAGATGCCATGTGTGCGAGCTCCAGCGCGCGAAGCTGGGCTCGCGCAGTCTCGTGCGCGAGGGTCCTGGTTGATTATTTGTCATAGAAGCTGGCATCCTCTCGAATGTACAACCTGAAGGCGAGTGCGAGGGCCTCGTCGTTGGTGGTGTCTTGCTCCATCCAAGTTGGCACGAGTGTTGAAATGGAGGAGCGGTTTATCTCAGGGTCCCATTAGAGAAGGGGCTGGCCCGTCTCGTCCAAGTGTCTCTCGCCGAGGCCGAAATTCCAGTGCCCTTTCGACACCGGTCCCTCAGGAGCCTTCTAGACGAGGGCAGCTATCTTCGCGGCGGTACTCGTCACACCTATCGCGGGAGGGGTCTCGGAGGGGTTTTTGGCAACGGACTTTCCCTTGTCCGGTACGACTGTTTTGGACTGCTTGGAAGGGGCAGGGGGAGGAGCGTCCAGCTTCCGCTTTCGGGCACTCAGTTGTGATGAGGTACCCGACTCCTCTCGGCAGGCCAAAGCCTCCGATTACGCGAGAGACAGGCCGGGGGCGAGAGTCCCGGTTTTCTCATACGGTTGGTGGAGTGGGATCTCTCGCTCACCTGCGCAAGCACCTAGGGTTAGCATCGCTGAGTACCAAAGCATCAGTCAAGAATGAGATGCGGGACAATACCTTCACTAGCGAAGATTGGCGGAAGGGAGTCGTTGTTTTGCCGCAAGAACTTGACATTGAAGTTCTTGGTTCCAAAGAACCTGAGGAGGGTAGTCTCGTGCCCCCCAAGCACGGGAGGACTGGAGGTCGCCTCATCGTACAGGATGGGCGAAAGGGGAACATTGCTGAAGTTTTCGGTGACAAAGACGAACTTCTGCGGCTATTGGTGATTTTTGTTGGCGAGGCCACTAGTCTTGATCGTCTGGCCCGAGAAGAAGACGATCCCGCTCTTGGCTCGAAAGTTGAACAGCTTCCGAATGACTGAGAGGTTGAACTCGATCCTTTCCGCGCGCATGTAGTAGGCGAATGCTACCAGGAGCGCTTGTATATGGCAGGCTATATCTACTAAATAATCATGGTGAGTTCAAGTATATAGATGGCTCACCCATTTTAGATCATGTGAATGAGTTTCAAGGTATTATTGATCAACTCACTTCAATGAAGGTGACATTCGAGGATGAGGTCAATGCACTGTGGCTATTGAAGTCTCTTGGGAGATGATAATAGTTTCTCTAATCAAATTCTCTTCGGGTGACATCATCATTATGAAAATTTCCAAGAGTGACATCCTGAACGAGGAGGTGAGACGAAAGTCTCAAGGACATTCAGGCTCTTCTTTGCGAGCTGATGTCCTCTATATCGAGCCAAAGATTAGAGGTAGTGGCAAGAGTAGAGAAAGGAATAACAAGAGGAGCCAAAGTAGAAGGAGGTCTAAGTCTCACTATCATAATGTGGAATGTCACTAGTGCCACACAAGGGTCATATTCAGAAGTTCTGCTATTATCTGAAGAATGATGAAGAGAAGAAAGGAGTGGCTACTGATGTTAGAAAGGAGACTCACACAACAACTATTGTATCTACAATGGAGGATGATGTCATCATTGTTAGATATGATGTCACAACTATACTCTATTGTGATGACCGAAGCTGGATTGTTGATTTGGGTGCTTTTGCACATATCTCCCACAATAGAGAGTTATTTTCCACCTACACGACTCATGACCATGGAGTTTTTAGAATGAGCAACAATGACACGTCTAAAGTCATCGGGAGGGGATACATGCACCTGAAGACGAGTATGAGAGGTTTGCTGATTCTGATGGATGTGTGATGCATACCTGACACCCGCTTCAATCTGGTTTCAGTTGGGAATCTAGGTGATGAGGGACATTTGAGTGTCATTGGTTGAGATTTTTGGAAGCTTATCAATGGGTCACTAGTAGTGGCCAGAGGCTATAGAGAGACTAGTCTATACTACATGGAGAAAAGGCATGAAGCTGCTTAGACCAACACTGTCAGAGATGGTGTATCCACATTCCTATGGCATAGGAGACTAAGTCACATTAGCTAGAAGGGTCTGGGATGTCTCGCAAAGAATAAGAAGATATATTATCTATCTGTGGATCAGTTGGAGAGATGTGATCACTATATGGCTGGGAAATAAAATAGAGTATCTTTCTAAAGCCACACTTTCACCAGGAGATCCAAGCTACTAAAGCTCGTACATACTGATATTTGCGGACCACTGAAGGTCCAAACATGGGGAGGAGCGTCTTACTTTGTGACATTCATCGATTAATATTCGAGGAAACTTTGGGTCTATGCTATTAAGACCAAAGATGAGGTTCTCGGCACCTTTCGGAGATTAAACGCTGATGTGGAAAGACAACCTAGCAGGAAGCTTAAGTGCATCATGTTTGATAATGGGGGAGAGTATATTGGTCTTTTTGATGAATACTGTAGAGAGCAAGGGATCAGGCATGAAAAGACTCCACCCAAGATGTTGTAGCTTAATAACGTAGCTGAAAGAATGAATATGACTTTGATGGAGAGGGTGAGGTGCATGTTGTCTGAGTCAAGTTACATGATATGTTTTGGGGCGAGGCTTATACACAGTTGCACATGTCATCAAACTCTCTCCTAATTTTACATTATAGGAGCAAGTCCTTGATAGTGTCTTGTATAGGAAGGACCCTTCATATATAATCACTTGAGGGTCTTGATTTTAAAGCCTTTGTGCACATCCCTCAGGACAAAAGATCAATGTTGGATTCCAAGACCCAACAATGCGTATTTTTTGGGATATGGATGTTGTGGCGACTTTTGCTATAGGTTCTTTGATCCAGTTGAGAAGAAACTAACATGCAGTCGTGATGTTATATTTTATGAGGATTAGATTATGGGTTATACCGAGAAGGTTGAAAAGCTTGGCTCTCGCACTAATGCATAGTCTTCTATGATTGGAGGTGACAATACCGAGGAGGCCGCAGAGCTTGAGCCGATATACGGCACTGAGCCACTTAAAGATCAAGATGACACTATTAATGGAGAGCCTACAGAGGACATCACTAATGATATGACTATACCACCAGCTGAGCTCACTCTATAAAGGTCTACTAGAGTCATACACTCATCTTTGAGATACTCCACTACTGAGTATATTCTATTGACTTATACGGGGGAGCTTGAGTGCTTTGATGAAGCTATGTAGAGCTTAGAGAAGAAAGAATGGATGGTTGCTATGCAGGAGGAGATGCAGTCTATATATGAAAACCACACTTATGATTTGGTAAGATTACCTAAGGGCAAGAAGGCTCTGAAGAATCATTAGATTTTCAGGGTAAAATAGGGAGGCACCTCGACACCACTAAGATACAAGGACAGATTAATGATGAAGGATTTTAGTCAGAAACAAGGAGTTGTTTTTGATGAGATCTTCTCTTTTGTTGTGAATATGTCGCCTATTAAGGTTGTTCTTGGCTTTGCTGTGAGGCTAGACCTGGAGATCGAGTAGATAGATGTCAAGATCACATTTCTATATGGCACTCTTGAGGAGGAATTGTATATGAAGCAGCTTGAAGGATTCAATGTGAAAGGGAAGAAAAGTCTGGTGTGTTACCTGAAGAAGAGCCTGTATAGCCTGAAGCAGGCCTCCGACAGTAGTACAAGAAGTTTGATGCTTTTATGCAGGAGATTGACTTTAGGAGGACCACATTTGATCATTGCGTATTTATGAAGCAATATGCTCAAGAGGATTTCATTTTATTACTCCTTTATGTTGACGACATGGTGATAGTTAGGAGGAGCACTGCTCGCATTGCCGAGCTGAAGCGGCAATTGAGCTCCACATTTGCGATAAAGGACTTAGGAGCTACGAAGACCATCCTAGGGATGCATATTCATAGAGATAGAGGCTCCAAGTTACTTTGGGTATCGCAAAAGAGATACATCAAGAAAACTCTATAGAGATTTAGTATGGATCAAGCGAATAAGGTGTGCACGCCACTTGCAGTTCACTTCAGACTTACTACTAAACAGTGCCCGAGCACACCTGAAGAGAAAGAGGAGATGCAGAAGGTCCCCTATGCTTCTAAAGTTGGTAATCTCAAGCACGCTATCGTGTGCACACACCCATATATAATGCATGTCGTTGGCAATGTTAATAGGTTTCTCTCCAATCGTAGAAGAGAATATTAGAGTGCTGTGAAGTGGATTCTAAGGTACCTACATGAGATGTCAGACTTGACGTTAAAGTTTGGAGATAGTAAGTCAGAGTTATTGGTCTATATTGATGTTGATATG
Source organism: Platanthera zijinensis (assembly GCA_039513925.1). Classification (NCBI taxonomy): domain Eukaryota; kingdom Viridiplantae; phylum Streptophyta; class Magnoliopsida; order Asparagales; family Orchidaceae; genus Platanthera; species Platanthera zijinensis. The sequence goes on from CM077078.1 coordinate 34,139,750, forward strand.
GTTGTAGATTTGGACTCAAGAAGATCGACTTCTAGATACCTGATCTTGTTTGTAGGGGGAGCTGTGTCATGGCAGTCTATACTGCAAAAGTACATCACACTGTCTACTATGGAGACAAAGTCTATTGCAGTTATTGAGGCAGGGAAAGGCTTATTCGGATGAAGCATTTCATTAAGGAGTTGTGTTTCACCCAGGAGTACTACACACTCATATGTAACAGTCAGAGTGCGACTAATTTGGGGAAGAACTTAACCCCACCTTCCACTCAAGGTCCAAGTATATTGATATAAGGTATCATTAGATATGCGATACTCTAGAGCAGAGAGAGATGGATTTACAAAAGGTGCAAATAGATGACAATAGAGCAAATATGCTTACGAAGACCGTGTCGAGAGGGAAGTTCAAGCACACCGTGAGGATCGCCGGCATGGTGGTTTCCTCCGCATTAACATAAAGAGGGAGAATTAATTGTTAGGTACAGTTCACGTCCTTTGTGGAGAAAATTGTTAACTCGAATTTAGTATTACAGAACAAAGTTGGAGACAAGTTTGGAGACTTGAAGGAAGATTGTTAGAAGGAAAAGTTTCTTCACTTAGTCGAAAAGGGGAGGTTTTTTGAGATAATTTTCTCATAAGTGTGAAAGAGGCTAGTCAACCTTGATCATGATTTGCAAGCATGTATTTCATGACAAGTATGAAAAGGAGGGACCATCTTTTACCAAGAAGTCAACATATGCTTTTAAAGGAAGCTTCTAGAAAATTGTCCAAAGAAAGCTTCATGTTATATGCCATGTGTTATTGACCGAGGGAAGCTTCATCCACATATCATCAGCCACTTCTACCTCCTTGGTCTTGGCCCTATAAATAGGCATGAAAGAGAAGGGATGATGCATCTACTTCTCTCCAAACTCAAGCATTGGAAGATTTCTTGAGAGACTTTTATGACAATCATCTTAGTTTGGGAGAGCTTTCAGGCGGCGTTCTACGATGTTGACAAAGAATACTTTGCCTACACAGATTGGATCTGAAGCAGATTTGGGGAAGGATTTGAATAGACATTTTGGAGAGTATTTGTGTAATCCGCCTCGTCCGCCACTGTTAGTAACTTGCAGTTTTTTGTTACTATTTATTGTATATTATAGTACGAAGCTGGTGAAGATTCTGTATGAATCGAGGAGGGAAAGCCTTATAATTGTCTATTATTTTCATATATTTTTAGTGGTGGCTTTCCAAGATGAACTCCGATCGTCCCGTAGTTTTCACCTTATTGGGTTTCCATGTTAAATCTATGTGTCACTTTTCTTGCTATTATTTTGTGCTGTGTTTTGGTTATGTATCAATATAACGGTAAGCGGTCGTGTAGGTACTATCTCGAAATAATTTGTGATTGCTCTTGTCGGTCTTGCATGTTCTCTAGCCCAACAAGTGGTATTAGATCCTGGTTAATTGTCAGAGTAATTATCAGGTTTACCTGTTTAAGATTTGAGAAGAGTCAATCAGATATTTCGGGTTAGTGATCGGGTGCGGTAGGTGATGACCATTGGTCTGCTCTCTATCCTCTTTGATTCTTTTCTTTGAAATAGTTTGCTCAGAGAACTGAGGTCAGACCGACTAGTGACAGAGTAATATGGAGTCTACTTCAGGTTCAGGCTCCAAGCAAATGATGAAACTCAATGACGCGAACTACCTCTAGTGACACTTATTGATTGAAGATTTCATCTACGTCAAGGGCTTTCATGCTCCTATCTTTGAGGATATGCTAAAATACATGGATCCAAATAAGTAGAAGGCAGAGCACCAGAAGCTATGTAGATTCATCAGGCAGTTTGTAGAGTCGAATATCTATAATCACATTGCGAGCATCGTTGATGCAAAGATCCTTTAGAAGACTCTCAGGACGTTATATGCCAAGAGTACTGACATCAACAAGCTATATCTACTAAAGAAGCTTGGTGAATTCAAGTATAGAGATAGATCACCCATCGTGGATCATGTGAATGAGTTCCAAGATATTATTAATCAAATCACTACAATGAAGGTAACCTTTGAGGACGAGGTCAATACACTGTGGCTATTGAAGTCTCTTCCAGACTCTTGGGAGATTGTAAGAGTTTCTCCAATCAACTCCTCTCCTGATGGCATCATCACCATGAAAATTACTAAAAGTTACATCCTGAATGAGGAGGTGAGACGAAAGTCTCAAGGACATTCGGGCTCTTCTTCACGAGTTGATGTCCTCAATATTGAGCCTAGGGGGAGAGGCAGGAGCAAGAGTAGAGGAAGGAATAACGAGAGGAGCCAAAGTAGTGGGAAGTCTAGATCTCGCTACCAGAATGTGGAGTGTCACTACTGCCAAAAAGGGTTATATTCTGAAGTTCTGTTATTCTCTAAAGAATGACGAAAAGAAGAATAGAGTGACTACTGATGATAGGAAGGAGAGTCACACAATAGCTATTGTATCTATAATGGAGGATAATGTCATCATTGTTGGAGATGACATCACAGTTGCACTCTCTCATAATGATCAAAGCTTGATTGTTGATTCAGAAGCTAATGTCATGTCTTCCACAATAGAGAATTATTTGCTACCTACACGACTCATAGCCGTGGAGTTCTTAGAATGAGCAATGGTGACACGTCTAAATTCATCGGGAGGGGGGACATGCGCCTGAAGAGGAGTATGGGAGGTTTGTTGATTCTAATGGATGTGTGACACGTACTGTATAACCAAAATTTGTCAAGGGTGGACCCATCAGAGCCAGGTCCGTAAGATTCAAAGTCAACAAGTCAAGACAGAAGTCAGAGTCAACTCTCAAGACAGTGGAAGGCTTGGGCGAGTATGACAAGCTCCCCTTGCATACTCGCCAGGTAGGCGACTAGGCGAGTTACTCGCCCAACCTGAACGAGTTCCCCCAAAAAGTTGCCTAGTCGCCGGAGGTGGGGATATAAATAAGACCCTCCCCTCCCCTTGAATTTGCCTATAAATAGGGCCCTAGGGGTACGAGGAGAAAGACTTAGGAATCTCGCAAAAGATCTCGACAGTGCGAATAGAAAAAGAGAAACCGAAAATTGGATAATAACAAAGTTTTTATTTCCAAAAATTGTATCTATTACAAAGGTATGACCTCCCTTTTATAGAATGACGGAGAAGAGAGAGATTACAAATAAGCAATGTGGGACTAAATACATTTACGTTGACTAGCGGCTAGACTAAACCAGACCGCACTGGTCTCGCAGTTAGATTAGAAGGCTAACCGCCCGACCATAACAACAAGCCGCCAGAGGCTAGACAGAAAGAAACCACCAGAGGCTAGGAGAGTGAAACCGCCATAGGCAAGCCGCCAGACCACCCAGTTTCCATACTATAACAAGCCGCTGGAGAGAATCCCCCAGACCTCCCGGCTATCAAGCCGCCAGAGTGAAACTGCCAGACCGCCCGGTTTCCATACTGCAACACTCCCCCTCAAGCTAGAGCAATATATCAATCATGTCCAGCTTGTCGCAAATATGAAAAAAGGAAGCGGATACAGGCTTAGTGAAGATATCTGCCAACTCGTTGTCTGAAGTAACGAACGGAGTGCAAATCTGTTTCTTCAAGATCTTTTCTCTAATGAAATGGCAGTCAACTTCGATGTGCTTTGTTCTCTCATGAAATACCAGATTTTTTGAGATATATATAACGGCCTTGTTTTCGCAGAACATAGGTAGAAGATGATTGTAGATTTCTCCTAAGTCCATCATGAGAGCCCGTAACCACTTTAACTCACAAGTGGTTGACGTCATACTCTGATATTCAGCTTCGACACTAAACCTGGAGATGACCGACTATTTTTTTCTCTTCCAGCTCACAAGGTCCCCCCCCCAAATGTGCAAAAGCTCGATGTGGACTTGCGATCACCTTTGTTGTCAGCATAGCTAGAATCTGAGTACGCTTCAACCTTTAAATGATCATTCTTCTGAAATAGTAGTCCTTTACCTGGCGCCGCTTTAATATATTCTAATATCCTCAGTGCAGACTGTAGATGACACTCCCTAGAAGCCTGCATGAACTGACTAACCTTTCCTATAATGTAGGAGATGTTGGGTCTGGTTACTGTGAGATAAATGAGTTTGCGGACCAGACGCCTATACCTCATAACATCTGATAAAGGAGGCGAGTCATCTGTCCAGGTTTTATCTTCTCCAGTAGCTATGAGGCATCAGGCAGGTTTAGCCCAAGTCAATCCTGTCTCTTTTAGAAGATCAAGAGCATACTTACGTTGGGAGAGGACCAAGGAGTTGAGCTTTCGAGAGATTTCTATTCCCAGAAAGTATTTTGGGGAGCTCATATCCTTTGTGACCAGATGTTGATGGAGATGTTTCTTTGTCAAGGCTACACCATCTTGGTCATCTCCAGTGAAAAGAATATCATTCACATACACGACAAGAACCACCAGACTCAGGGAGGTTTTGTGAATGAATATTGAGTAATCGACAGAACTTCTTGTAAAACCCACGTCCACCACAATGCCGCTAAACTTATCAAACCACGCTCGAGGGCTCTGCTTTAGGCCATATATGGCCTTCTTCAACCTGCATACCTGTGTCTCCCCCTGAGCAACATACCCAGGAGGTTGCTCCATGTAGACATCCTCCTAAAGATCATCATAGAGAAAGACATTTTTGACATCCAGTTGGGAAATGGGCGAATCCCTGTTGACGGCCACAGAGAGGAGTACCTGAATAGTGCTGAGACGAGCAACGAGAGAGAAGGTGTCAAAATAATCCACACTATAAGTCTGAGTGAAGCCTTTTGTGACAAGGCGTGCCTTATAGCGATCCACACTGTCGTCCGGATTGAACTTTACAACCAAGACCCAACGACAACCAACAACATCAGTGCCCAACAGAGGAGGAATAAGGGTTCATGTACCCCGCTTAGTGAGGGTGGCAATTTCCTCATCTATAGTAGTCTTCCAATGAGGAACAACAAGGGCTTCCTGGTAGGTGCGGGGAGTGGCAGTGGAAGAGATGACCAATGCAAAAGTCTTGCGAGAAGGATAAGACGAGCATAGGAAACAACAAAAACAACAAGCGAGTGCTGGGTACATGTCCGCACCCCTTTATAAAGAGCAATGAGAAGATCCAGGTCGGCGCGTTCCTCAGTATCCGGTGCATCCGTGGCGGAGAGAGCTGTCTCGAGAGTAGAGAGAGATGACTGTGGAGAAGAGGAAGATAACAGGGGAAGAGAGAGAGAGGAGGAGGAGACGGTGGACACGAAGGAGGAGGAGAAATCTCGATAGGTGTCGATGGGACGGAGGGAACTGTAGGAGAAGAAGGAACTTCAGGAAGAGGCAAGCTGCCAGAGGCTAGACAGAGAGAAACCGCCAGAGGCTAGGAGAGTGAAACCGCCAGAGGCAAGCCGCCGGACCGCCTGGTTTCCATACTACAACAAGCCACTGAAGAGTAGCCGCCAGACAGCCCGGCTATCAAGCCGCCAGAGTGAAATTGCCAAACCACCCGGTTTCCATACTGCAACATCGACCACCACATTTCCTGTATTCGAGCTGAGCCTTTGAATCCTTTCTTCAGAGAGACATGTTGTGAGTTAGCGACTATCCATCTTAGTCACCGTGTTGACTTGGTCGCCAGCTAGAATCTACCTCGTACCATGCTCGATCATCTTTGGTTGTGGAGGGGAAGCTTCTTCTAAGCATCTGGGTATGCGGAGGGATCTCCCTACCGCAGCGCCTGTGGTACTTTTTGTTGCTTGACTATTTTTTGCGTCCTAGCCTTCTAGCCATCGAGCTGGACCGCTAAATCGGTAACCTTAGGATGTCTTGATCCGAATTTTGGAGTAGGAAATTTTCCCAAATTCAATACTTTGGTGCGGTGAGCGTGGATCACAGTCGAGGAGGAAAGTTTCACAAGTAGGCGAGATGGAGAATGGAGGCGAGAAATAGGAGATAGTTGGCAACTCTGCAGGAGTCAGCAACTCCACGAGAGGAAGTGACTTTATGACACTAGCAGTGTTCGAAGAGTTCGCAAGGAGGATCGAGAGGAGCATCCTGGTTGGGTTCCCTCCTCGCCCCGATGTCACGGTGACCTCGCCTTATTGTGTGACACCGTCGAAGGAATAAGCACCACCTAGACGATCAGGGAAGGAGCGATCTAGAGACGGGGAGGCGCGACCAACACAATAATGACACTATCGACGAGCAACCATGGGATTAGGTTCTGAGATGCGGAACAACCAACGAGATATCACGATACTCGCTAGGATAGCGAGTATGAAGAAGATACTCCCGAGTATGAAACTCGTCATCGCCAAAGAGGGAGGAGCCTATTTTGTGACGAGATCCTAGCGGCCCCAGTTCCCGAAGGATTTGGAGAGCCCATCCTGAACTACCACTTCGGCAGAGATGACCCGGTCATGCATCTCTAATGGTTCGAGGACGTGGTCTCAATCTGCAACACGATAGATGCTTTCAAATGCAGTTCTTCTTCATCACCTTCACAAGGAATGTGAGATACTGGTTTCACCAGTTGCCCGAAGTTTCCATCTACTACTTCAAGGACCTGCGTCAGGGCCTGATGGCAAGGTTCGCGACGTCCAAGAAAAGGAATAAGGAGGCAACCACTCTTTTCAAGATCGTACAAGGGTAGCACGAGAGCCTCGTCCACTATATTAACCATTTCCAGGAAGAGGTTCTAGAAGTCAAGGAAGTGGATGGCTTCACCCTAATGTTGGCCCTGAAGTTCGGCCTGAAGCAGGGCATGTTCAGCCAAGAGATTAGGTCCAAGCCCTCAAGATCTTTAGAGGAGATGATCAAGAGGGCGAACAAGTTCATGCAGGGGGGAGAAAAATCTAGACTTCTTGGCAAGGCTGGTTGGGGAAAACCTAGGAGGCAGGGAAAGAGGAGGACTTTCAGAGGTGTGGGTCAGAGCAGTGCCAAAGAGGCATGAAGAGTGGAGAAGAGAGGATCCGAGTAGAAGGGAAGAGCCTAGGAGGGCGAAGGAGCAGAGGAGGTAGGAGAGGCCTCGCAGGCAGGAAGAGAGGAGGCCTATAGCGGATCCAGAGAGAAGAGAGGAAGACGACGATTCTAATATCCCATGAATTGGCCCCATTGGAGGCCACTAGGAAGGCCCCAATACCAAAATCAGGAGAAGTGGAACAACCACTAGCTGGGGAGGAGGAAAGGAAGAGCTCAAAAAGAGGCGGTGGTCATTGCCCGACAAGGGAATAGACATCGCAGGAGGGTTCAACCAGTGAGGAACCAAGCGGCGAAGATCCCCCTTTACTGCGATCTTCATCGAGTAGAGGGCCACGAGAATTTGTCCTGCCCATACTTTTGGGAGGAAAGGAGAAGGTTGGAGGCAGGAGCGACGGAGAGGGAGCAGCCAAGACAGGAGGTCCCCATAGGACCGGTAGCATTCCAAGCTTCGGGGAGGAGAAGGAATGAGGACCGGGTCGACCTGGGAGGTCGCGGGGGAGTGGTCCAAGGCTCGGGAAGAGGGTAAGTAGGAGTAATCAATGGAGGAGTCGGTCTTAGAGCTTCCCGCAAGGGGAGTCTCCATCATATTTACCGCAAGAGTGTCGCCTTGACCTCTCAAACACCATCATCGTTGGAGGAGATCACTTTATCTGAGGAGGACATGTTGGGAAATGAGAACCCCTTTCATGACACCCTCATTATCCAAGTGCCATCAAGGACTTCAGGGTTGACCAAATCCTGGCAGACAACGAGAGCTCGGTGAACGTCATTTTAAAAAGTACCTTTTTTGGGGTACAGGTGGAAGCGTCCAGGATCTTATCTGTAGATGGGACCCTCTTTAGTTTCTCTGGAAAAAAGAAAGAGGTGGATGGAGGAGCTGATCTTCTTGTAACCCTTGGTGGTACCTCAATCTGATGTTGGTTCATCATCGTCGACGCATCGAGCTGCTACAATGCCATTATCCGGAAGACCCCTCATCAACTACCTCAAGGTGGTTCCATCATCGTACTATCAGTGCTTGAAGTATTGCTAGGGGGATGTCCAAGTGCAGATTAAAGGCGATCCAAAGGCTTCCATAGAGTGTTATTTGAATTTCATCAGCACCATCAGTTGGATGGAGGATGCAGATAGGTTGGAGAAGATTTTGGAGAGGGAAGAAGGGCTAAGAGTTGCGGGGGAGCTGGAAGAACTGGAGGTGATCTCCAAGAGAGGAGAGCCCGAGTTGTTAAAGATCAGAGGGTATACTAGAAGGGAAGATGGAGATGGTCGCATGTATGCAAGAAAATGTGGACATTTTTCTTGGAGCGTCGTGGAGATGCTAGGAATCAATACAGCGGTTGACTGTCATCGCCTCAACCTAGATCCCGAAGTTTCCCCCGTCCATCAAAAGTAGAGAAAAGTGTCGCTATGCTGGCCGAACAGATCCGGGAGGAAGTGAAGAAGATGGTGGAGGCTGATTTTGTTTTGGAGATCAAGTATTCAGGCTGGTAAACCAATGTTGTAATGGTTAGGAAAGCCAGAGGGGGATGTTGTAACACCTCCCCTGTAAAGACCATATAATATGGGTCCGGCTGGGGCCCCACAACATACGAACACCACAGCTTTAGTATTATAAGATGATATGAAACTACCCAAATTCAAAACTCCAGACATACACAGCGGAAACAGAACAAACCGACAGAAGTTATCCACTAACGATAGAGTATCAAATGGCCTTAAGGCCTTACACAATAATAGTCCAAACAAAATATAAATGTGCCAAGCACTCCTAGGCTACCTCAGCATGCAAGCCGGACATGATCAAACAACATCAGCAAAACAAGGAAAAGAAACTAGCCAAACACAGCAACACTTCATGAGGCTCAGGGCTTTTCGCCCGACGCGCTAGCTCCTGCATGCGATCCTTGCCCTGTAAGGATTTGAAGTAATGTGGGTCAGCAAAGGCTGACCTCTACTGTGTAACAAACACATCTCCTCCCGGCCGTCCCTAACGGACCCCGGGGTACCACTCCACCTGCAAGTTAACACTTCGTATACCAAAAGAGCATATATATTAAAGCGATAAACAGGCTTGGATGTCTCATACAGCATACATGTTCTCTATGTTTTGTACAAAGTAAAAGGGGCCTACTATGCAACATGAATGCTACCTGGGTTTCACCCAAGGCACCCTAGCTCGTATGCATCTAGCACAATAACAAACATTGGGTACTTCCGTTTCCCCATTGGCTTAAAGCCGCAAACAAAGGGAGACACCATGTCCCCAACGGCACACAGGCCGTCACACGGAACCTTGCAATGGCCCCACCCGCACATGGGTCTTAAACCCCGGGCTTGCCCGCATATTCTGACTTCGCACGTCAGGGTTCCGTCTCACACTGACCGATTCTAAGAAGCCTTGCTGGACCCCACCCGCTCATGGCCACATTGCCCGGGCTTGCCCTCCGCTCGGCATTCTCGTCAGTCTCACACAAGGGCTAGTCTCGCCGGGACACTTCCCCCACATGACTTGCGCGTCACGGAAAAGCCAGCCGACCACGGAGACATAGCCGCGCCTTAGCACAGCACTAACAAAGGTTTCCCCACCCCAATTGCCACTCGCACCGTGTCTTTCCCATGCTCCAAGGAAACCATCTACCGCACAAAGCGAAGCTAACCTCGTCCGGTTCCGACTACGAGTACTTACTCAAATATAAGGGGGAAAACACATACATACAACGGCGTATTTCCGCAACGGATTTTCTACCGAAGCTCGCTATGCAACATCACCGGGTCGTACTATCGGTCGCGACCACAGCTTCACCCACAATGCCTAATCCGCTAACGGAGCGGATCTCTAATGCAAGCATGCCGAGATGAACACGATCAACCCGGAGGTTCCTTTTGAACCAAGGCTACACGAATCCCTCTCATTTGAGAGATCCGGTGCTCAAAACACGAAAGGAAGGGGATGCTATTCATGCATCCTAAATCCTAAAAACCGAGAGGAGAAGTTTCGTTACCTTCCGTCCCCTCTTCCTAGCCATGGAGAAGATTTGCTCGGTTGGAAACCACCGCAATGCTCCCACCTTCGCGGATTTAAACTCCGCTCGCGAAACGGACCTCCGAAGCTTCGCCGGCGGCCGGATCTTAGCCTTCTTCCTCCTCCTTGCTCTCCCTTCTCTCTAGAATCAAGAGAGATAAAGCCCAAAGGAAAAATGAGGGTTTCAAACCCTATTCCCGAGCATAATCCCTCAGGTCCAGCCCCCAGCCGTCGGATCTCAAGCCAAAGAAACGAACGGCCACGATTCAGCCTAAAAATTCACAAAACTGGGCCGAACACGGGTTGCAACACGGCCGTGTGCCTGGCCGTGTTACCCATTCGCCGTCTCGATCGATTCGAAAACCAGCACACGGCTCCTGACACGGCCTTCGACACAGCCGTGTCTCCCTCCACACGGCCGTGTCGTGACCCGTGTCACGACACCCGTTTTCACCATTTTCAGTCAGAGAATTACACGGCCTTTGACACGGCCCCTGACACGCCCGTGTCACCTGGGACACGGCCGTGTCCGGACCCGTGTCATACCCCGTGTGCAATACCCCAGAAAAGTTCGAAACGAGCCGATGTTACACGGCCTGGGACACGGCCGTGTGCCTGGCCGTGTTCCATACCCGACTATCGTCGACCTTAACATGGTCGACCACACGGCCAGCTCGACACGGCCGACACGGCCTCCGACACGGCTGTGTCGGGACCCGTGTCATCTGCTCCAAAAAAACTGTCTTGGCCAAAAGCGATCCCCGTCTCTCCTACAACATTTTGGGGCGTTACAATTCTCCCCCCCCCCTTAAAAGAATTTCGTCCCGAAATTTAAAACATGGAAAGAACACAAATTCTAAACGATACCTGAGGAGAAAAGCTCGGGGTACTCCTCCAGCATGGCCTGCTCTCGCTCCCATGAGAGCTCCTCGCAGCCACAATTGTCCCAACGGACCTTTACGAGTCGGACCTCCTTGCTCCGCAGTTGCCGAACCTCCGAATCTTCTATCCCGATAGGACGTACTCGCGTCCTCAAGTCTTCCTCTACCGGCACCGCCGCCGGTTCAATCACCACGCTGACCTCTAACAAGGCTTTCCTCAAGACGGAGACGTGAAAAACATCATGCAAACTGCTTAGCTCCGTGGACAACGCCAACCGATACGCTGCCTCTCCCACTCGCTCGATGACCTTGAATGGTCCCAAAAATCTCGGACTCAGCTTCTTGAGTCGGCGAACTCGTGAAACGCCTTTGAATGGCTTGATCTTGAGATAAACCCAATCGCCCACAGCGAACTCCACATTCCTGTGACGAGTATTGAAATACTTTGACTGCCGATCTTGAGCTACCTTCATGCGCTCTTGGATGGTTCGCACTAGCTCACTTGCGTCTGCTACCACCTCTTTCCCCAAAAGCTTGGTGTCTCCCGCCTCTATCCAAGACATTGGTGTTCGACACCGCCTCCCATACAGAGCTTCGTATGGCGCCATCTTGATACTTGCTTGGTAACTATTGTTATAAGCAAACTCCACCATGAAGAGGTGATCCTCCCACTTCTTGCCGAAGTCGAGAGTACACATCCTTAGCATATCCTTCATAGTACGGTTCGTTCTCTCAGTTTGCCCATCGGTCTGAGGATGAAAGGCCGTACTGAACCTGAGTTTTGTGCCCAAGCTCTTCTGCACCAACCGCCAATCCTTCGACGTGAAACGCCCATCCCGGTCGCTGACTATACTCTTCGGAATCCCATGAAGTCGCACAATATTGCGGACGCACAACTCCACCAACTTTTCCACACCGTCCTTCTTCCGGTTTGGGATGAAATGTGCCACTTTGGTCAAGCGGTCTACAATCACCCAAATGGCATCATTGCCTTGCTGCGATTTAGGCAACCCATGCACAAAATCCATGGAGATGTCCTCAAATTTCCATTCGGGGATTGGAAGAGGCTTCAAGAACCCGCCCGGCTTCTGAAACTCGGCCTTCACTAAGGCACAAGTTTGGCACCGACTCACACACAAAGCTACATCCCGCTTCATCCCAGGCCACCAATAGGACTTCTTCAAATCCAAGTACATCTTTGTACCACCCGGGTGAACGGAGTACTTAGTGAAGTGGGCCTCATACATCAACTCCTCGCGGAGCTTGCCGAACTGCGGTACACAAATCCTTCCGCCCTTCCTCAGAACCCCATCAACCATCTCCCAGGCGCTACCCTCTCCCTTAAGAGCTTCCTCCACGAAGGGTTGGAACTCCTCATCCACACGGGTCGCTTCCCGAATACGATTGCATAAGTCATTCTGCATCTCAATCCAGTTTAGCCGAGCCACGCGAGACTCGCCTCTTGCCACACATTCCAAACCAAGGGACTCCCAGTCCTGCCTTAACCGCTCATCGTGAGCTTCAATCCAATTTCCTTGCCCCGAGTATTTCCTACTCAAAGCATCCGCCACCACATTAGCTTTTCCTGGCGTGTACTGAATCGCCACCTCGTAGTCCCCAAGGAACTCGACCCACCTGCGCTGCCGCATATTTAGGTCCTTCTGATCCAGGAGATACTTTAGGCTCTTGTGGTCCGTGAAGATCTCCACCTTCGCACCGTAAACGTAGTGCCTCCACAGCTTCAAAGCAAAAATTACCGCCGCCAATTCCAGATCATGGACAGGGTAATTTCTCTCATGAGGCTTCAGCTGCCTCGACCCAAAAGCTATCACACTGCCATGCTGCACCAACACGCACCCTAAACCGCATCCGTATGCGTCGCTGAAAATCTGAAATCCCTCGGTCCCCTTTGGTAGACTTAGGATCGGTGCCATCATCAGCCTCTCCTTCAGGGTTTCAAATGCCTGACCGCACTCTTGAGTCCACACGAACTTCTGATCCTTGCGAGTTAGCGAAGTGAGGGATAGAGCTATCCGCGAAAAGTTTTCCACAAACCTTCGGTAGTACCCGGCTAGTCCAAGAAAGCTCCGGACTTCCGCCACCGTCCTCAAAACTGGCCAATCTCTGATGGCTTCCACTTTCGTTGGATCTACCGCCACCCCATCCCCACTAATCACATGGCCTAAAAACGCCACCTTCTCCAACCAAAACTCGCACTTGGAGAACTTCGCATTGAGCTGGTTCTCTCTCAATACTTGCAACACTGTCCTCAAGTGCACCTCGTGCTCCGCTTCCGACTTGGAATACACCAAAATGTCATCGATAAAAATGACGACGAACCTGTCCAAGTATTCGCGAAACACTCGGTTCATCAAGTCCATGAACACGGACGGCGCGTTCGTCAACCCGAACGTCATCACCGAGAACTCAAAATGACCATATCTCGTACCAAACGCTGTCTTGGGTATGTCTTCGTCACGAATCCGCAACTGATAATATCCGGACTTCAAGTCCAACTTGGAGTACACCACTGACCCCACCAACTGGTCGAAGAGATCGTCTATCCGAGGAATCGGATACTTATTCTTGATTGTCAATTTGTTCAACTCTCGGTAGTCTATGCACAAACGCATACTACCATCCTTTTTCTTTACGAATAACACCGGCGCACTCCACGGTGAAGAGCTGGGTCTAATATACCCTTGTTCCAAAAGCTCCTACAACTGAACCTTGAGCTCGGCCAACTCCTTTGGTGCCATCCTAAATGGTGTACGTGACACCGGTCTAGCCTCGGGCACTAACTCGATGGAGAAATCAATCTCCCGCCGAGGAGGTGCTCCCCGTAGCTCCTCGGGAAAAACATCTCCAAACTCCGCCACAACGAGCACTTCCCCAAGAGATAGCCTGGAAAGGCTAACCTCCAACAACGCTACTAGAGCTACACCTCCCTGGTTAACAGCTCGCACTAGTTGAAGTGCCGAAACTAGGGAACAGGCCACTCCATGCAGGCCCTCAAACTTGACTTCCGTTTGCCCCACGCCCCTCAGGGTTACCACCTTGGACAAGCAGTCGATACTGGCACGCTGCTCCGCTAGCCAGTCCATCCCCAAGATCACATCGAACTCGGACAATGGCAAGATCGCCGCTACCAACACGAAGTCGACCCCCTCAAGACTCCAACAAATCCGGCCTCTAGCCCTGGTAGTCATAGATGACCCATTGGGCATGCGCACCTTCAACTCCGAGTCCATTGAGAAGGACTCAACTCCAATCCTCCGGATGAAACTTTCCGCAAGGAAGGAGTGCGACGCCCCCATATCGAAAAGTACCCTAGCGGGGTACCCTGATACCACTACAAAGCCTACACACATGCAACAAACATAAAAAGGCTTGAAAGGAAGAAAACTAAGGTGCAGGTTGAATTCTCGTACCTGTCACCACATTGGGTTGACGGATTGCTTCCTGCTGCCCAAGGTTGTAGGCCCTTGGCTGCACTGGTTGAAACCGGGAAGCACTCGACTCCGCCATCTTCCCTTTCTCTGCGGCACTGGGGCCGGAGCGCACAGTCTGCTCCTGCCTTGGCTCTTGCTCAGCGCCCCCTTGGGTACAAAATCTTGCTATGTGGCCTGGCTTGCCACAACTGTAACACGTCTGCGGTCCCTTAGAGCGTGACCCTCCGGACGTCCAATTACTTTTCTCGCCCGACTTAAACGGGGGAGGCTTCTTCTTCCATCGGCTCCCTTCCGCCTTTCTATGGGACTGAGCCGACTTCTTCTCTTCCCCCTGCTTGGGTGTGAAACCCTTTCGGCGCTGGGATCGCTCCATATCGCTCTCCAAAATTCGGGCCGCCTCCACCAATTCGTTGAAGCCCGCACGCTTCATCGATATGAGGGGTTGTCTTAGATTCTCCCTCAATCCATGGTAGAAGAGATTGTGCCTCTCTTCATCGTCTACCATGGTCGTCCCCGCATAACGACCCAATCGAGTAAATTCCTGAACATACTCATCCACTGTCTTGTCTCGCTGCACCAGATGTAGAAACTGCCTCTGGAGGGCCAACCTCGTTGAGGCGGGAATGTACTTCTTCAGGAAGGCATTCCCAAACTCCTCGATGGACGGTGTGCGTCCTGGAAACTGCCGACCACTGTGGCTCACCCACCATAACTTGGCATCTCCCTCCATCATAAAGGCTGCGAACACTGCCTTTTTCTCATCTGCCGCCTCTGCCGCCCTCAGAAGCTCCTGAATCCTAGCCCACCAATCCTCTACATCGGTGGGCGTGCCGATTCCCTTGAAGGTTGGAGGGTGGAAACTCAGAAAGTACTTCATTTGCCGGTCCCTATGCCCGACAACCACTCTCTCGGCCTGCGGCTCTGCCCGCCTGACTTCCTCAACCGGCACGATCGCTGCCGTGTCCGGGGTAGCAGGAGTTGCTACCTGAGCAATGGGAGCTGCTACCTGTGCTGTCGCTGCAGCTTGGGCCGCCACCATCGCTTCTGCAAGCATGCGACAGAAGTCGGCCAGTGTGATCCCCATCCCTAGCGGACCTTGCGCGGTCGCACTACTTGCCGAGAGCTCTTCTCTTGGCCTCGAGGTCCCAGCCTCGTTGCTTGCACTCTAAACACAAGCAAGAAAACGTAAATCAGTCTCTAATTGCAAGACTCGAACACAAGGACACTCATGGTCCCGCGATACTCTTATGTGGATAACTTCTTATGAGCGACTCGACTTACACTTTCGACCGCGAAACTTCTCATTGGAACGTGAACCTCCCTCTGATACTAAATTGTAACACCTCCCCTGTAAAGACCATATAATATGGGTCCGGCCGGGGCCCCACAACATACGGACACCACAGCTTTAGTATTATAAGATGATATGAAACTACCCAAACTCAAAACTCCAGACATACACAGCGAAAATAGAACAAACCGACAGAAGTTATCCACTAACGAAAGAGTATCAAATGGCCTCAAGGACTTACACAATAATAGTCCAAACAAAATATAA
The DNA here is from genome assembly GCA_039513925.1 of Platanthera zijinensis. Lineage (NCBI taxonomy): Eukaryota > Viridiplantae > Streptophyta > Magnoliopsida > Asparagales > Orchidaceae > Platanthera > Platanthera zijinensis. Next base: position 34,155,636 of record CM077078.1, read on the forward strand.
ATGTGCCAAGCATTCCTAGGCTACCTCGGCATACAAGTCGGACATGATCAAACAACATCAGCAAAACAAGGAAAAGAAACTAGCCAAGCACAACAACACTTCATGAGGCTTAGGGCTTTTCGCCCGGCACGCTAGCTCCTGCATGCGATCCTTGCCCTATAAGGATTTGAAGTAACGTGGGTCAGCAAAGGCTGACCTCTACTGTGTAACAAACACATCTCCTCCCGACCGTCCCTAACGGACCCCGGGGTACCACTCCACCTGCAAGTTAACACTTCGTATACCAAAAGAGCATATATATTAAAGCGGTAAACAGGCTTGGATGTCTCATACAGCATACATGTTCTCTATGTTTTGTACAAAGTAAAAGGGGCCTACTATGCAACATGAATGCTACCCGGGTTTTACCCAAGGCACCCTAGCTCTTATGCATCTAGCACAACATCAAACATTGGGTACTTCCGTTTCCCCATTGGCTTAAAGTCGCAAACAAAGGGAGACACCATGTCCCCAACGGCACACAGGCCGTCACACGGAACCTTGCAATGGCCCCACCCGCACATGGGTCTTAAACCCCGGGCTTGCCCGCATATTCTGACTTCGCACGTCAGGGTTCCGTCTCACACTGACCGATTCTAAGAAGCCTTGCTGGACCCCACCCGCTCATGGCCACATTGCCCGGGCTTGCCCTCCGCTCGGCATTCTCGTCAGTCTCACACAAGGGCTAGTCTCGCCGGGACACTTCCCCCACATGACTTGCGCGTCACGGAAAAGCCAGCCGACCACGGAGACATAGCCGCGCCTTAGCACAGCACTAACAAAGGTTTCCCCACCCCAATTGCCACTCGCACCGTGTCTTTCCCGTGCTCCAAGGAAACCATCTACCGCACAAAGCGGAGCTAACATCGTCCGGTTCCGACTACGAGTACTCACTCAAATATAAGGGGGAAAATGCATACATACAACGACGTATTGCCGCAACGGATTTTCTACCGAAGCTCGCTATGCAACATCACCGGGTCGGACTATCGGTCGCGACCACGGCTTCACCCACAATGCCTAATCCGCTAACGGAGCGGATCTCTAATGCAAGCATGCCGGGATGAACACGATCAACCCGGAGGTTCCTTTTGAACCAAGGCTACACGAATCCCTCTCATTTGAGAGATCCGGTGCTCAAAACACGAAAGGAAGGGGATGCTATTCATGCATCCTAAATCCTAAAAACTGAGAGGAGAAGTGTCATTACCTTCCGTCCCCTCTTCCTAGCCATGGAGAAGATTTGCTCGGTTGGAAACCACCGCAACGCTCCCACCTTCGCGGATCTAAACTCCGCTCGCGAAACGGACCTCAGAAGCTTCGCCGGCGGCCGGATCTTGGCCTTATTCCTCCTCCTTGCTCTCCCTTCTCTCTAGAATCAAGAGAGATAAAGCCCAAAGGAAAAATGAGGGTTTTAAACCCTATTCCCGAGCATAATCCCTCAGGTCCAGCCCCCAGCTGTCGGATCTCAAGCCAAAGAAACGAACGGCCACGATTCAGCCTAAATATTCACAAAACTGGGCCGAACACGGGTTGCAACACGGCCGTGTGCCTGGCCGTGTTACCCATTCGCGGTCTCGATCGATTCGAAAACCAGCACACGGCTCCTGACACGGCCTTCGACACGGTCGTGTCTCCCTCCACACAGCCGTGTCGTGACCCGTGTCACGGCACCCGTTTTCACCATTTTCAGTCAGAGAATTACACGGCCTCTGACACGGCCCCTGACACGCCCGTGTCACCTGGGACACGGCCGTGTCCAGACCCGTGTCATGCCCCGTGTGCAATACCCCAGAAAAGTTCGAAACGAGCCGATGTTACACGGCCTGGGACACGGCCGTGTGCCTGGCCGTGTTCCATACCCGACTATCGTCGACCTTAACATGGTCGACCACACGGCCAGCTCGACACGGCCGACACGGCCTCCGACACGGCCGTGTCGGGACCCGTGTCACCTGCTCCAAAAAAACTGTCTTGGCCAAAAGCGATCCCCGTCGCTCCTACAACATTTTGGGGCGTTATAGATGTAGACTATGTATAGACTTTTAATGTTGAATAAAGCTTTTCTGAAGGATTGCTACCCCTTGCCTCAAATCGACGCGCTAGTTTATTTAGCTATTGGGTTTCATGTGATGAGTTTCCTTGATGATTTTTCATAGTATCACCAGATCCGGATGCATCCCTCTGACTGCTGGGACGTCTCCTTCATCACTAGCGATGTATGTTACAACTACAAGATGATGCCCTTTGGGCTTAAGAATGCAAGGGCGACCTACCAAAGATTGATGAATCAAATCTTCAAGGAGCAAAAAGGCAGAATCTAGAAGTGTATGTGGATGACCTCATGGTCAAAAGCAAGGGCCTCACGGAGCACACTAAGGATTTGGGGGAGACCTTCGCAACTATGCGAAAGTATAAGATGCAGTTCAACCCAGTAAAATGCGTCTTCGGAGTAGGAAAGGAAAAGTTCTTAGGTCACCTTTTCACTCCAAGGGGGTGAAGCACTGAAGCCTAACCCCAACAAAATAAAAACTATTATGGAAATGGTGTCCCCAAAGAATTCTAAAGATGTCCAAAGGGTGAACTTAAGGATGGCGGGTCTTATCTGCTTCCTTTCTAAGGTAGGAGAAAAGTGCTCTCCAATTTTCAAAACTCTCCGAGGCAACCCAAAGTTTGAGTGGACTGCGGAGTGTGAGGACGCTTTTGGAAAGATCAAGCAGCGTCTAACTCAAGCTCCTCTACTTTAAGGCCCACAGGAAGGCGAAGATCTCTTCCTCTATCTAAGAGTGGGAGCGGAGACAGTCAGCTCTGTGCTCGTCATAGAAGAGGGGAAGAAGCAGCTCCTCATCTATTATGTGAGTAGGTTGTTGAGGCAAGCAGAGATAAAATATCCTATCTTGGAGAAACTATTTTTTGCCTTGGTAGTTTCGGCTCGGAGGCTCCGCTTATATTTTCAAGCTCACTTTATCATGGTTGTCTCTGATCATCCACTATGAAGTATTTTGGATGGAGTGGAGCATTCGGGAAGGTTGAAAAAATGGGTGGTAGAGCTCAACGAGTTTGATATTTCCTATTCACCAAGAATGATGATCAAGGCCCAGACAGTGGAGGTCTTCCTGGCCGTCTTCTCGACCGAGGCAGGAGGATACGAAAGCTCTTCCATCCCAGTTTCGTGGAAGATATTCGTGGACGGAGCTTCGGGAAAGAATTCAGTGGGAGCAGGCGTCCAACTGGTGAGCCCCCAGGGAATAAGGATCGAGAAAGCAGTCGAGATCCTCTTCCCCGTCACAAACAATCAGGCAGAGTACGAGGCCATGGTAGCAGGCGTGTGTCTCGCCAAGGAGTTGGAGATTCGAGATCTCAAGAACTTAACTGACTCAATGGTGGTCGCTTCACAAGTCAGGGGAGAGTTCGGGGTGCGCGACCCCATCCTACATAGATACTTGGCGAAGGTTAAAGGGCTAATAGGAGATTTCCAATATTTCTTCTTCGAGCATATTCTCTGAGAGGAAAACTTAGTGGTGGACTATCTCGCCAAGTACAGCCCCAGGGCCGGAGGAACTATGATAGAGCTATTTTGACCATCCATCGTGGAACGGTAGATGATGGAGATCGAGCGGAGAGCTTCTTGGAAGTACCCATTCGTTACGTTCTTAACGACATGCCATATTATCGCTAGGGAGGGAGACCAGAGGAAGTTTCGATACAAAGCGGTTTACTATATGCTGCACGAAGAGGAACTGTACCGCAAGACATTTCGGGCCCTCTAGCCATATGCCTGTCAGAAATAGAAATCCCTCGAGTGCTTGGGGAAATTCATTCGGAAGAGTGTGGTAGCCACTCTGGAGCAGAGGATTCTGAGGCAAGGCTACTTCTGTCCAACCATTCGGAAGGATGCAGAAGCCTTCTCAAAGAAGTGTCTGAAGTGTCAACTCTTTCCACCTCTCAATTTGCAGCTGACTCAACAACTTCGTTCAATCACCGCTCCCTAACCCTTTTCCATCTGGGGGATGGATTTGATATGCCCTTCCCCCAAGCCAGCGGTCAGAAGAAGTTTGTTCTCGTCATGATCGACTATTTCTCCAAGTTGATCGAGGCAAAAGCACTTGCCAAAACAATGTCTCAAAACATGAAGAACTTCATTTGAGGAGAGATCGTCTGCAGGTTCGGGATCCCTCTCGCCATCATCACTTACAACGACCCGTGATTTTCTAGCCCAGAGTTGTAAGACTTTTGCACACAGCTAGGGACGGATCTTTGATTTGCCTCTATACATCATCCTCGAAGCAACGGATAAGTAAAGGCCGCCAACATGGTGATCATCAACCTTTTGAAGAAGAAGGTCACCAACTTGAATGGGAACTGGGCGGAGCAACTCCCCTCGGTCCTATAGTCTCTGAGAATAACTCCTAACTCATCCACAGGGGAAATACCTTTTAAGTTGTCCCACGGTTCTAAGGCCCTCATCCCAGTGGAATTTGATATTGGGAGTCCAAGGGTTATTGCGACAGGAGGAGGCAGTGAAGAATGGCGCCTGGAGAATGAAGTTGCTCAGAGGTTTTCACTAGACTATATTAATAAGTTTTGAGACCTAGTCTCCATCCCCCAAGAGAAGTTCAAGAGGCGAATGACAAAGCACTTCCACAAAAACATTTGCCTCAAGTAATTCCTTGCAGGAGACCTCGTCATGAAGACGGTAGATGCATCAGGAAGGGCGGTTGTCGTTGGGAAGCTGAATTCTAACTGGGAATGACCCTTCATAGTCCAAGAGGCTCTAGCCACTGGAGTCTATCACTTACAAAATTAAGAAGGAGAGCTACTGGGAAGCGCCTAGAGCGGGGAGCCCCTGAAAAGGTTCTATCCCTAACGATAACATGCAATGACCGCTTATCTGTAAGATTACTTTTACTTTTTTCTAATAAAAGTCATCTCCCCCTGAAACAAGGATGGATGTGAGTTGTCTTCTTTATTCAGATCGTCTGAAGTTAGCTATAAGCAGTGAAGTCAATCTCCACGATCAGTTTGAGAAACTTGCCTCTGACCTGATTCTTCTAAAAAACCCATAGCGGGTGATAGGATGGTGTGTCTAGTCTTAAAAGTGTTCTTGTAAGTCCAAGCCCCTGCATTGATGGCCAAGATCAGCTCCCCCTTGTATGTTGGCCTTAAATACCTACCTGGTCCTACATCTCATCCGACTAGAGGAACTATCAGGAACAAGTCTGAACGCCAACCTCCTATACTAGATGAAGGATCGACCTCTCAAAGTGATACCTTGTGTAAAAGCGTTATTGGTCTTTGAGAAGACTAAAAGACCTGCTCCTAGCAACCTTTTTGTGTCCTATGAAGCATGTTACGTTTCTGTTAGTACCAATGAGGGATAACCCACCATGCTTTTGGAAGCAGTGGGGCAAAGAAGCTTCGGAAGGTTCAAGTCCGTGGTAGGATGGAGGCCTCGAGTGTGTGTCCCGTTGGACCCCCCCCCCCCCCGACTGTCGTTCCTTATCTCTGGATCACTTCAAGTTCTTTGCTAGTTGAAGTGGAGTGTTGGCCTCGAGATTGTGCGCCTTACGAGACCCCCGGCGTGCAACTCCATTATCCGAAGGATCAGCGTCGACAAGCGAGAGTATCTGTCCTTTTTCCTTTCAACAAGAACCTTTTTTTGGTCTATTTCATCAAAGCTTGCAAAAATCGAATAGATATAATGATGTGCTTTGTGCGAGCATATAGGTGCGACCATGCAGATGCGAGTAGCGACGGGCGAGCATGCGACTGCGACCATGTAGATGCGAGCAGCGATGGGCGAGGATGCGGGTGTGACCATGTAGGTATGAGAAACGTTGCACGATTTAGTATGAACTAGTATGCGAGCAAAGATCGCGCACAACGAGCACTCAACCTCTCCGCAACTATGAGCCTGATGAGTACATCGACGCGCGAGTATGCGAACAAGAAAGTGAACATGAAAGAGGAAAGTACAGAAGAGTCCTTTTATATTATATGACGAGCATTACATCACAAAAAAGGCAATGATGCCTTAAATAAAGGTTCATCCAAAATTCCTAAACTATGTTACAATTTATATACGTGTTCGCATTCAGGAGGTCGCTGGCCAACTAGGACTCGTCGTCGCCAGTATCAGGATGGTAATCCTCTTCCTAGATGATGATATCTTCTTCGTCGCCAACATCTTTCTCGCCATTCTCATCGTCATCACTGTCGTTGCCGCTCTCTCCGTTGATGTTGTCTTCATTGTCGCTAGAATCAGTAGCGAAGGACAAGACACGATCTGGCGAGTTGGACTCTTCTGTGAGCATGTCGAGGATGAGGTCCGCCACAGTCAGGTGGTCGGTCGGCCTCCGGGCCAAGGAAGTCATCCATGCTCAGCTTGGAGAGAACGACGTCTCCTATTGCTCACGCGATCCCACGATGACTTGCGGGCATCTCATCCCCGTGGAAAGAGAATCTTCTTCCCCATCCCATGAGGACTCGCCTCTAGTTGTTGCTCAGCTAGGCAAGTTTTTGAGGGCCCAGGTCAAGCTTCAACAACTACCATGTGAGTCTCCAGCTCAGCAACCCGGACTTAGGTGATCTCCAGCTTATTTTTGGTGTGAGCGAGCTCTTGTTCGAGCTCAGAGATTTTCTTCACCGTCTCAATCTCGGCAGCCTGCGAGTATCAACAACAAACTATCAGAAGATCCATCAAGTGAAGCGGTGAATAAGGAAAAATCGTGCATAGAAGTAAAAGCTACCTCGTAGTCCTTCCACCGTATGGACTGCATCCCCAGATCGATCGCCTTCTTCAAGACGATCTCCAGAGCCTCCTGCAATTTGAGCATCCTCCTCATTGTGTGATGGCCCATCTCAGTAGCTCGCAGGAGCGCACGAGCAGTTTGATGGGCGAGAACCTCTGCGTTGAGGTCCGGCAGCGACTCGACATCAGCTCGCCCATAGAGCATGATGGAGACATTATAAGCCTTCCCCTTTTCCTCACAGTCTTTCGACCAGACAGGTAAGTTGGTGCTCAGAGTCACCATGTGCTCTTTCTCCGCCCAATACGATAGTGGGCATTCAAAGTCGTCCTTACTGATGCACCAGAGGTTGAAGTTTGGATGGAAGTACGGCGCCCTGACGTCCACTGATGACTCCCTCCCATCGAAGAGTTCATGAGATATTTTTTGCATGCTTCTTCGCATGATCATGGGACTTGGCTTTCCCTTTCCCCTTGTCTAGTTTCCCCTGAGAGGAACCTTCCTTGTCGCCAGCTTGCGGCTGGCCCTTAAAACTCGCAGGAGGCGGAATCTCCTCAACATCAGCGGGCGGGTTCACCGAACCCTGGCACGACAATGCGGCTTCCTTCTCTAGAGGAAGTGGTTCTCGCGAAAGAATGCTAGTAGCTGTAGAAGTGATAGAAAAGTTAGTTAATTTGCAGCCACTATCAGAATCAAGTCAGCGAGTATAGTAAGATCTCGCCAAGGTATGTACCATCTCCTCGAAAGACCTCGTCAAGGGAGTTGACATTCAGACGTCAATGGATGACGTCGAACAGACATCTGTGGAAGGCTTCAAACAGCTTCTCGCATGGACCCTCCAGAATGGGCGGTAGGAAGGAGACTTCTGATGGCTGGTGCGGCCTGCGTAGTACCCCTTCGAAGTCGCCTACGACGACGACTAGGTACTCGCCCCACCGATGGACTTTGTTCACGGTTCCGGCCAAGGTACATACATGGCTGGTGGAGAAGATGACGTCCTCGATGGTCGCGGCGAGGCGAAGATCTTCCTGAAGACAGAAAGATTGAAGGCGATTTGCTCTTCCCGCAGGAAACAAAGAAACCTCATGATCATCGCCACCTCATTCGGGTTAATCTAGGCGGGGATGATCTCAATAACCGCAGGATTTGACCGTACTCCGACCATAAAGGAAGTCGCATGCCGAATTCAAAGTGGCAGAGGGGAAGGACGATCTCACCTTTGAGACAGGTGTTTAGTCGCTTGGACTGGGCGAGAAGCCTGGCCGAGTATCCCTCAGGAATGTGTCTTTTGCAGAAATCATCCAGATCTCGCTCGGTGACAACAAACTTAATGAAGACAGTTTTGATTAAGTTTATCACGTTGGCCTGTCGGCGAGCATTAACATTGTCGCTAACCATCTTCTTAGGTGAATAGCCAATAGTAGAAGAGCGAGAAAGAAAGTGCGAGTAAAAGTCAACAAGAAGGGAAACACGAGCAAGATTGGCGAGAAAGAGACAAGATCAAAATACTCGCGAGAAGGATTTAAAAATTGCAACAACATACTAAAGGCCCACTTAACCCTTCTATTTATAGGCAGAGGTCCGGGGGATAATAATCTCTCACGAGTACCAACCTAAGTCGTGCGCTAAACGACGAATCAACCTTAGCTACAAATCCTATCTCGTGTAAATACAACCAGAAGATCGCCAGCTCGCTGAAACCTTCACATACAACCTAAGTAATCACAGAATAAGAGTATCAATACAAAAAAATCACAAGATAAAACGCAAGATACAAACTCGTCATCACGATGAAAGAATATTACAAAAATAGTTCATTATAATGTCGGCAAAGGCGAGGAAAAATAAAAAAGAAAGAAATCCTAAGTCCTAGGAGGTTGCTGCTCGGGAAGAGGTGGATGTCTCCCGGCCCAGCCCATCTCGCGCGTTTGTCAGTAGTGCTCGCTCGCCACCGCCATCGCATCATCGCCTCGATGCAGCTAGTCCTCCATCATCGCCAGTTTCCCCGCGATGCCCATGCTCGCCTGCATTCCCGCAAACTTCTCGTGATGAAGCTTTAGGCGATGATCCATCACTGATTGTCGCCGCTCCAACTCGTTGATCAACTGGAAGCGGCCTCGTAAGCCTTAATCCTGTCCTGCAGCTCTTCTATCTTTGCCATACTCACCTCCAGTGTTGAGATCCGGCGATGAGGCTCGTAGATGGCGAGTTGGTCGAATTTCACCTCCAACTCAATGTACGCGCGACCAACAGCCTGACATTACTCGTGAGCGGGAAACCCAAGGGAATCGATGAAAGCTGCTCTCGGGGATGCAGGATGACCTGTCAAGACAAAGAAGAAGTCGTTGAATCAGTTAAATCCACAAAGTATCAACAATCAAACCAATTCAACGACGGGTGAGCTACCTTGCCGAGGGGATCGAGATCGGCGAGGGGAAGGGTTGCGGCGAGATGATTTTCTCTAGCCCAATGATGAGCCTCTCGAGCGCTCAGCGGTCTGCCCCTGTCCGTGACCTCTAGAATCGCGACCTCCGGTCCTCAGCGGGAAGTAACTCGAGCGCCTTCTGTCCTTATCTCGCGACGAGATCTCGGGCGGGTTCAGAGGGGTTGTAGTTATTTCTGGAAAGATTTCAGGGTGAGCTTCATTACTCGACGGTAAAGGAGGCGGTGGTAGAAAAGGAGTGCTCGCCGTCAGTTGCGACGAGGTGGTTGCAGGGTGAGGGGTCTTGCTCACCCCAAGTTGCGAGGTCTTCTTCGCAAGAGGATCTTTTTTCCTCACCTTAGGAGTTTGTTTTTTCAGCCTCTTCTTGAGACCGACGTTGATCTGAAGTGTGTGCCCAGATCGTGGATACTGCCAAGCTTCAAGGGCGATCAGTGGAGCTTATTGCAGAGGAGAGACATCTAGATGCTTGCCAAAAGTAATCAACGGAGGAGTTACGAGTAAATAACAAAAGTCAGCAATATAGAATGGATTTGTTCGCCAACTCAAGGAGTCATCAGCGAGATGGTAACCTTGCGAGATAGCAAGATCCGTTTGCAACTATGCCTTAGACCCGATGAGATCTAGAGTAGGGGAATAATACAGTGGAGGAAGGAGAGAAGATTCAGGCATCGATTGCTCAAGAATGTCGCTCAACCCGAGATCGTTGAGGAGTTTTTTAATGTAGGCTGGAATTTTGGAATGGTCGGCTGGAGAGACGACATCCTTGGTGCCCGGAGGCGGATTTTCATTTTTAGAGGCGAGTGATTTCTTTTTTTTCTTCAACTTCTTCTTCTTTGGTGGAGGAAGGTGGCAACGTCTTCGCCCTCTAGCGGCCTTTTCGGCTTTGTAGGCTCAATGAATCCGGACAATACAGCAATACTCGCTTGGTAGATTTCCTCAGCAGATTTCGACATCGTGTGCGAATTCAAAAGACATGCCTCAAAGACCAGTCACCCTCCTATTTATAGGGTTCACCAGGCATCCATCTGTCACAAGTAAGCCAGATAATCGCTAAAGCAGCTCGCCAAATAAGTGTTGAATGTTTCTTTCCGAGCTCCTACATCACTCGTAAAGGGCGGGGATTGTGTACAACCCATATTCATCGAGGGTGGACCTCCCACAACCAGGGCAACAAGAGTCAAAGTCAACAAGTCAAGATAGAAGTCAGATTTAACGCTTAATACAGTAGAAGACCTAGGCGAGTATGATAAGCTCCCCTCGCATACTCGCAAGGTATGTGACTAAGCCAATTACTTGCCCAACCTAAGCGAGCTCCCTCAAGAAGTCGCTTAGTTGCCAGGGGTGAGGATATAAATAAGACCCTCCCTTATTTTGGATTTGCATATAGATAAGACCCTAGGGGTACGAGGAGAAGGATTTCAGAATCTCGCAAAAGATCTTGACCACCTTATTTTCTAGATTTTGAGCTGAGCTTTTGGATCTTTTCTTTAGAGAGACAGGTTGCGAGTTAGCGACTATCCATCTTAGTCGCCGCCTTGACTTGGTCACCAACTAGAATCTACCTTATACCCTGGTTGAACATCTTTCGTTGTGGAGGGGAAGCTTCTTCTAAGCATCCGAGTATGTGGCGGGACCTCCCTGCCGTAGCGCCTGGGGTCCTTTTTGCTGTTTGACGGTTTTTGCATCCTAGCCCGTTAGTCGTCGAGCCCGATCGCTGAACCGGTAACCTTAAGCTGTCTTGATCCGAATTTAGGAGTAGGGAATTTTCCCGGCTTCAACACATACCCTACTTCCACTTCAACCTAGTTTAAGTTGGGAAGTTAGGCGATAAGGTACATTTGAGTGCCTTTGGTGGAGATTTTTGGAAGCTTATCGAGGGGCGCTAGTATTGGCTACAGGCTATAACGAGACTGGTCTATACTACATGAAGGGAAGACATGAAGCTGCTCAGGCCAACGTTATTAGAGATGGTTTATCCATATACCTATGACATAGGAGATTGAGTCACATTATCCAGAAGGGTCTGGAATGTCTCGCCGAGAAGAATTAGATATCTTATCTATCTATGGATCAGTTGGATAGATGTGACCACTGCATGGCTGGAAAGCAAAATATAGTATCTTTCAAAAGCCACACTTTCACTAGGAGATCCAAGCTACTAAAACTCGTACATACTGATGTTTGTGGACCACTGAAGGTCCAAACGTGGGGAGAAACATCTTACTTTGTGATGTTTATCGATGATCATTCGAGAAAACTTTGGGTCTATGCTATTAAGACCAAAGATGAGGTTCTCAGCACCTTCCAAAGATTCCATGCTGAAGTGGGAAGATAATATGAAAAAAAACCTAAGTGCATCATGTCCGACAACGGGGGAGAGTATATTGGTCGCTTTGATGAATACTATAGAGAGTAAGGGATCATGCATGAAAAAACTCCGCCCAAGATGCCGCAGCTGAATAACATAGCTGAAAGAATGAATAGGACTTTGATGGAGAGGGTGAGGTGCATGTTGTCTGAGTCAAAGCTACCTAACTTGTTTTTGGGTGAGGCTTTATACACAGTTGCACACATCATCAACCTTTCTCTTAGTTATGCATTATAAGAGGATGTTCCTGATATGGTCTGGTATGAAAAGGACCCTTCATATATTAACTTGAGAGTCTTCAGCTATAGAGCTTTTGTGCACATCTCTCGGGATGAAAGATCGAAGTTTGATTCCAAGACCCGACAGTACATATTTCTAGGATATGGATGTAGCGGCGAGTTTGGCTACAGATTCTTTGATCCAGTCGAGAAGAAACTTGTACGTAGCTATGATGCTATATTTTGTGAGGATCGGACTATGGGTGATCCTGAGAAGCATGTCTCTCACACCAATACAGAATCTCCTATGATTGCAGGTGATGATACTGAGGAGGCCGTAGAGCCTGGTTTGATACAGAATACTGAGCCACTTCCAGATCAAGATGACACTATTGATGGAGAGCCCATAGAGGGCATCACTGATGATGTGCATATACCACCAACTAAGCTCGTTTTACAGAGGTTTGATAGAGCCAGATACCCATCTTTCAGATGCTCCACTACTGAGTATATTCTATTGACTGATGCGGGGGAGCCCGAATGCTTTGATGGAGTAGTGCGGAGCTTAGAGAAGAAATAAGGAATGGTTGTTATATAGGAGGAGATGCAGTATCTGTATGAGAATCACACTTATGATTTGGTGAGATTGCCTAAGGGCAAGAAGGCTTTGAAGAATTGCTGGATTTTCATATTAAAGAAGAGAGACATCTCGACACCACTCAGATATAAGGTCAGATTAGTAATGAAGAATTTTAGTCAGAAATAGGAAGTTGATTTTGATAAGATCTTCTCTCCTATTGTGAAGTTGTCGCCTGGGTTATTCTTGGTATTGTTGCAAGGCTAAACATAGAGATCGAGCAGATAGATTTCAAGACCGCCTTTCTTCATGACGATCTTGATGAAGAATTGTATATGGAACGGCCTAGTGGATTCAGGGTGAAAATGGAAAGAAAGTCTGGTATGTTGCCTGAAGAAGAGCTTGTATGGCTTGAAGCAAGCCCCGCGATAGTAATACAAGTAGTTTGATATTTTTATGGGGGAGATCGACATCAGGAGGACCACCCTTGATCATTTCGTATTTGTGAAGCAATATGCTCCATAGGATTTCATTATCTTACTCATTTTTGTTGACGACATGTTGATAGTTGAGAGGAGCACTGCTTGCATTGTCAAGTTGAAGTGGTCGTTGAGCTCGACATTTGTGATGAAGGACTTAGGAGCTACGAAGATCATCCTTGAGATGCATATTCAGAGAGATAGAGGCTCCAAGTTACTTTGGTTATCACGAGAGAGATATATTAGAAAGGTGCTACAAAGATTCAGTATGGATCAAGGGAAAAAGGTGAGCATGTCGCTTATAGATCACTTCAGACTTACTACTGTCCAGTGCTCGAGCACACCTGAAGAGAAAGATGAGATACAAAAGGTCTCATATGCTTGCAGTTGGTAGTATCATGTACGTTATGATATGCACACGCCTAGATATAGTGCATGTTGTTGGCACTGTTAGTTGGGTTCTCCCTAATCTCGGAGAGAACATTGGAGTGTTGTGAACTGGATTCTAAGATACCAACATGGGACGTCAGACTCAACGTTAAAGTTTGGAGATAGTAAGCCATAGTTTATTGCAGTCTTATGGTAGGCAAAAAACTTCTTTGGATGAAGCATTTTCTCAAGGAGTTGGGTTTTACTCAAGAGCGCTACACACTACTATGTGATAGTCAGAGAGCAATTCATTTGGGGAAGAACCCCACCTTCCACTCAAGATCCAAGCATATTGACGCGCAGTATCATTGGATACGCAATACTCTAGAGTAGAGAGAGAAGGATTTGCAGAAGGTGCATATGGATGACAATGTAGCAGATATACTTACGAAGACAGGGTCAAGAGGGAAGTTTGAGCACTACTTGAGGATCATCCGCATGGTGGTTCCCTCCACATAAATTTAAAGGGGGAGAATTAGTTTTTGGATACAGTTCCCGTCCTTTATGGAGAAAATTGTTAACTCAAATTTGGTATTGCTGACCGAAGTTGGAGACATGTTTGGAGATTTGAAGGAAGATTGTCAGAAGGACAAGTTTTTCACTTAGTCGAAAAGAGGGAGATTTTTGAGATAATTTTCTCCTAAGTGTGAAAGAGGCTGGTAAACTTTGACCATGCTTTTCAAGCATGTGTTTCATGACAAGTATGAAAAGTAGTAGCCATCTTTGACCTAGAAATCAACATGTCCTGTTAAAAGAAGCTTTTAAGAAATTGTCCAAAGGAAGCTTCATATCAAATGACATGTGTTTTTGACCGAACGAAGCTTTATGGAAGCTTCATCCACATGTCATCTACCACATCTACTGTCTTAGTTTTGGCCCTATAAATAGGCATAAAGGAGGAAGGGTAAGACATCCACTTCTCTCCAAACTCAAGTATTAGAAGATTTCTAGAGAGGCTTTTGTGTCAATCGTCTTAGTTTGTAAGAGCTTTCGGGCGGCGTTCTACGACGTTGATGAGGAATACTTCGCCTACACGAATCAGATCTGGAGCAGATTTGGGCAATGATTCTGGAAAGAATTTGTGTAATCCGTCTCGTCCGCCATTGTCGGTAACTTGCTGTTTTTTTGTTACTATTTACTCTATTGTGTAGTGCTAAGCTGTTGAAGATCCTCTATGGATCGAGGAGGCAAAACCTTATAATTGCATATTGTTTTCATACATTTTTAGTGGTGGCTTTCCGGGTTGGACTCCGATCGTCCTGTGGTTTTCACCCTATTGAGATTCAACGTTAAATCTCTCTGTCACTTTTCTTGCTGTTATTTTGTGTTGTGTTTTGATTGTGTATCAGCATACCGGTAAGCGATCGTGCAGGTACTTGCTCGAACTAATTTGCAAGTGTTCTGATCGGACTTGCGTGCTCTCTAGCCCAACAAGAATGGCGACAAAGGATCCATATAAAAGAGAATAGTGGGATAATGGCTTGAGTGTTGTTGGTGTTGTTGTTTGTAGTCTAAAATGATATCTTCTCCTCCTAAAGACCAAATAATATCATGCAAAGCCCAATGCCATAATAATTTATTGATTCATGAGCAGGTTACATTTGGCATGGCTTTGGCAATTGTGAATATAATATAGTCGAAAATTATATTAATAAATGCCCAACCACACTCCTAAAATTGTCCCAGTTTTGGTTAAAATTGGGTATTCTTGGCATTGGATGCAACCATTGTACTTAAACAAAAACATTGTGTCAAACGGTTCTTAAAAGACATGGAAGTAAAATGAAAGAGACAGTCGCGATTGACATTCGGGCTAACTTGTCACTATCCCTTGAGTCTTGATGATGGATCGGGATCCTCTTCATGTGGGATCCCAAATGAAAATACATTTCATGTTGAGGATTAATGCACACTTTATTTAAAGATGCATAATTTTTTTAGGGTGGTGTTAAAGGCACACCATTTTCGGCTATGTGCACACCCATCAAAAATATAATTCTTAATAATTTAGGTTTTCTAAACCCCACCCAACTAAAGCCGAAGCAGCCCGCCTCCCCCTTCTCGATACGCGCTTTTTGAACTGCGTCTTCTACGTTCATTTTCAGGAGAAGTGTTCAACATGAAAGTTGTAGATCTCGACGATATCTACAACTTTCATGTTAAACGCTTTTTGATTTAAAGCCGTTTAGACCCCCGATTTGGCCCCGAAAAAAATCACGCGGAACATTAAATATTCCGCGTGATTTTTTTTCGGGGGCCAAATCGGGGGCCTAAACGGCTTTAAATCAAAAGTGTTCAACATGAAAGTTGTAGATATCGTCGAGATCTACAACTTTCATGTTGAACACTTCTCCTGAAAATGAACGTAGAAGACGCAGTTCAAAAAGACGCGTATTTCATTTTAAAAAAAACTATGCAATCACGGCAACGTCATCCTCCCCACAACTCTTGTGGACTTGTACTGCAGATGCGGGTGCGTTGAAGCAGCTTTGGAGGTGTTTCGCCGGGTTTTGAGCAAAGACGTCGTGCTTTGGAACGTGATGATCGGAGGACTCGCGATGCATGGCCATGGCCGTCTTGCCGTCGATCTGTTTGCTCTGATGAAGGAGCCGACAACGGCGTCCAACGAGTTCACATACATTGCAGCTATGTTTGCTCAGACTGTGCACATAGTATTGGTGTGCACAAAGCCGAAGATGGTGTGCACATAAAATTTCAATGGGTGCACATAGTATTGGTGTGCACAAAGCCGAAGATGGTGTGCCTTTAACACCACCCTTTTTTTATTAAGAAAAAAAATATAAAAAGAATCTTCATCCCTAGCATCTTGCTCCTCTATCTCAAAGGTGAGGACAAAACAATTCATGGGCAGTTGCACAATGACTAGGTCTAATATTTCATATAGGTTGTTTGACTTATATGAATTAATGAAAATGTTCAAAATCCATTTTCTCCATAAACTAGAAAGTTCTGTTGAGCTACTAAAAAAACACATATAGGGTAGATCGGATATGGGGGAGGTAAACGGTAAAGTGCGGGTATCCAACGGTTCGCATTGGATGTTTGCACACATCTAAAAGTGAGTTTAGATGTACTTACTTTGAGATATGTGCGGGCGTCCACACGAATCGTTGGATGCCCGCATTTGACCGCAAAATATCTGCAATATGTGAAAACTTCCTATAAATTTGGATTAATAAACAGTTCATTTTTTCCTAATGCATGCAAATGCCCCAAATATCATTGCTAGAAAGCTCTCATTGCACAAAGGGCTCATTCATTGCACAAAGGGCTCATGTTATACACGTGAGCAACTTTGCAAGACCCATATTTATACAGCTACAAGAGCGCCTGACCAATGGAAGTTGGGGGACTCTACCTATAATATATAATTATACGATGAACATTCAACTAAATACATTAAGGTTTCGTTTGTTTACAATCTCATATTCTCGGAGTAGGTCTCTCACAAAAAGATCCAGTCAAAGAGAGCAATCTTAGACTCAGGCAAGCCGGATGGGCGAGTGGGGTCGGAATTCTTCAGCTTGCAAAGGTTTAAGCCATTAGTAGCATGTGGGCGAGTGGGGGATTTGGGCTCACACTCGCCACAGAACCAAGCTAAGGGAGAGGCGAGTGGAGTAACTAGGCCCGCACTGGCCCTCAGCCCCAGTCGAGGTAGCAAGTGTTGGCCCCTTCGGGGCACTCGCCCAGTAGTATTTTTACCAGATGCCCCTGATGGCCTGCCAATAGCCTCTCCAAACAATGAAGTTTTGTTGTTGGTAAACCAACTTTGGGTTGCATATAGTAAAACAAAATGAAGAGATTCCGCTACTGGCATGCCAGATTTAGAAAACTATAAATAGACCTTATGAGCACCTTTGGAGGGGATCCAGTTCTCTCGTTTTCTTCCTCCTCAGGTTGATCATGGTTGGCTTCGAGTGCGCTCCAAGGTGCCCAACTCAGCTTTTGACTTGGGAGGGGAAGCGCTCTAAGATCTTCTTTGTGTGTGGCGGGACTTCCATGCTGCAGCTCAGGATCTGTTCCTTAGTTTCTAGTGCTCGATCAGGTGTGCTGGTTCGGGAGAAGTAGATGCAGGATACACCCCTTGGGTCCGAACTCTTCTTGAGACCAAGTTTTGATTTCAACATTTATGATGCGGTGAGCGTGAACCATAGATCTCACAAAAAAATTCTGAACTAAGCTTCATGGCTGGAGGTGAAAGAGAAGGAACTGACTCGGGAAACCCGCCACCACCGGCTAGTGAAGTTACGATGAGGATGTTTGAAGAATTCAAGAAGTAGGTCTTACAGACCCTACATTTTGCATTCGCCTCGAGAGGCGATTGCTCGACACCTGTCGTTCCCGTGATCCTGTCCCAACAGTTAGGCGAGAATGCCTTGGGACATCGGCCTGGGAACGAGGTGGTCGTGGAAGGGGGATAGCGAGATCTCGTTGGGTGGGAGTTGTTCCCCAGCCCGGCGAGTGTGGAGAGACCTGACGAGATGACTGCGCAAGATGGGTCCACTCGCTCGGTAGGATGTGGGAGCCTTTTTAGCGAGTTGATTGTCTCTGCTTTAGTTCCATAGGGGTTCAGGAAACCCGAAATGTCTTACTACACAGGCAGGGATGATCCAGTGCAATACGTCTAGTGGTTCGAGTTTGTCGTCTCCATCCGGCAGATATCAGATGCCTTCAAGTGCCGACTCTTCGCAATCACCTTCAAGGAAAAGGCGAGGGACTGGTTTCACCATATTCAAACGAGCTTGATTTATTGCTTCAAGGATCTTCGTCGAGGATTGTTGTTAAGATTCTCGATGTCGAAGAAGAGGAAGAAGGGAGTGGAGTTCTTGTTTGCATTCAAGCAAGGTCCGTAGGAGACGCTGGGGAGTTATGTGGATAGGTTCCAGGAAGAGGTCCTTTTTGTTCAGGAGGTGCCACGGTATACCTTGATGTTGTCCATCACCCTCGGGCTCCGTGAGGGATTCTTCAGTGTAGAGCTGAAGAGGGACCCCCTGTCTTTTGAGGAGTTGATAGAGAGGGTGGAAAAAGAGATTGAGGGAGAGGAAACAAACCATGCATTCGTCAAGAAACTGGCTAGGCTTGGTGCAGGAAAAGAGAAGGAGTAGGGAGGAAACAAGCAGCAGGAGGCAAGAAGGGGAGATGAAGATATAGGTCAGGGGCTCCAAGGGCAACAACAAGGTTGGGGGGGTACCAAGAACTAAACAACTGTCTGTCCTGGAGGCCCCAGGGGGGACCGGTTCAGGGTCAAGGAATAAGAGTCCATGGTGGGGGGAATTGCCATGGGGGCAAGGACGATTCAACCCTATGGGTTGGACACAGGGTCCGAGGCCTCACCTCCCCCATAGTTGCAAGCTTTGGCGATCGCCCGCGGTAGAGGTGGAAGGCGGGGAAACGCAAGAAGAAGAAAAGGTATGGTGGCGTTGTCTTACTGTGACATCCACCAGGGGGAAGGTCATGCGATGACCACCTACCCAAATTTCTTGGAGGTGAGGAGACCAAGAGTTCCAACATAATAGTATCCTCTAATGAAGATCGAGGAAGTCCTTCCTAGAGAGGGAGAAGAGGATAGGTGTGAGGACCGGGCTGACACAGTACTCGAGGAGGGATCGGGGTGATCCATGGAGGAGTGGGGATCAAGGCTACCAGTAGGGGGAGCTTCCAGATGATGTTCAGAAGGAGTGTCGCCTCAACCTCCCAAACCCACCCCCGGATGAGAAGATTAGCTTTACATCAAAAGACATGCCAGACTATGAGGATCAATTCTGCGATGCCTTGGTGATCCAGATGGCAGTCGAGAACTTCATGATCTCTAGAATCTTGGTTGACAATGAGATCTTCGTGACGTGATCTTCAAGAAGGCCTTCAATGCGATAAAGAAAGAGGTGAGGAGAGTATTGGCCTCAGATGGGCCGTTGTTTGGATTCTCTGAGGAGAGGAATGAGGTTGAGGGTTGAGTAAGACTTCATGTAACACTGGGAGGGGTGTTGAGGAACAGTCGGTTTGTCATCGTTGATGTTCTAAGCAATTATAATACTATTTTTGGATGTCTCCTCATCAGCGCTTTCTGATGTGTTCCTTCATCGTTCTATCAATATCTCAAGTTCAACAGCGGAGGGGGTCCAGGTTCGGATCATGGGAGACTTTAAGGTGGCGAAGTAGTGCTGTGTGACTGCCGTCAACACCATCTCGTGGATGGCAGAGGCCGAGGAAATAGAGAAGGTGATGGAGGAGCGTGCAAGGCAAGAGGGTGGAGTAAAAGTGGTTGAGGAGGCAGCGAAGGAGCCGGGGCGCAGGGAGGAGTGGTGGTGATAGACGAGGAAGAAGATGAAGGGGAGGTCCATACCCATGAGGGTGGGACGGATTAGATGCTGGGAGATCATGACGAGATGATGTCGGTGGAAGAAAGGGAGGAAGAAGAGACCCTCGTTCTAGAAGAGAGTGGAATAAGCGAATGGGAGGAGCAGTCTAGGGTGGAAGCAATGGACGAGGTGGTAGAGATAGAGGTCCTCGTCAGGGCAGGGAAGACAGAAGGTGCGAGTCAGTGGATGGCTGATCCTGGGAGACCAAGAGAGGATACTGGAGTGCATTAAGAGGAACATACACATCATCGCATGGAGCGTGGCTGACATGCCAGGCATTGATGTAGACAAGGCGTGCCACTGTCTGAACCTCGACCCAAAAACATGCCCCATCCGCCAAAAGAGGAGGACCGTCGCCACCAA
This sequence comes from Platanthera zijinensis, assembly GCA_039513925.1. Taxonomy (NCBI): domain Eukaryota; kingdom Viridiplantae; phylum Streptophyta; class Magnoliopsida; order Asparagales; family Orchidaceae; genus Platanthera; species Platanthera zijinensis. Next base: position 34,175,681 of record CM077078.1, read on the forward strand.
GCTAGAGGAGCCCATCCGAGAGGAGGTGGAGAAGCTCCACAAAGTAGGTTTTGTATCAGAGGTCCAGTATCTAGGCTGGGTCTCCAATGTGGTAATGGTTAAAAAAGATGATGGGCGGTGGATGATGTGCGTCGAATTTTCTCTTTTGAATAAATCATGCTCTAATGATTGTTATCCTATGTATCGAATCGACGCGTTGGTTAACTCAGTCGTCGGTTTTTCTTTGATGTGTTTTTTGGATGCTTTTTCGGGCTATCATCAAATTATAATGCACTCACCTGACATCAAGAATGTCTCCTTCATCGTGAGGGAAGGATGTTATAGTTACAAGATGATGCCCTTCGGACTGAAGAATGTAGGAGCGACATATTAAAGGATGATGGAACGAGTTTTTTGGGAGCAGAGGGGGAGAAACCAGAAGGTGTTTGTGGATGACCTCATGGTAAAGAGTAAAGATGTAGGCTCCCATCTTTGGAATTTGGAGGAAACATTTGCCACCCTACAGAAGTTCAAAATGTGGTTAAACCCATTGAAGTGAGTCTTCAAAGCCAGTAGAATGAAGTTCCTTGGTCATCTCCTCACTCTAGTAGGGGTGGAACTCAACCCTGACAAGGTGAAGGTCATAGTGGAGCTGGAGTCGCCGCGAAGCACCATGGAATTTCAGCTCTTGACGGAAAAGCTCTTCGGGCAGAGCAGGTTCCTCTCCCAGGCATGGGAGAAGTGCTCACCATTTTTCAAAGTGTCGTGGGGCAGCCAAAAGTTTGAATGGTCGGAAGAATGTGAGGAGACCTTACAAGCCTTGAAGAGTCGGCTCACTAAGGCCCCGCTCCTCCAGAGCCCCAAGGAGGGGGAGAATCTGACTTTGTACCTCAGAGTGGGGGCGCAGGCTGTAAGTTTCGTACTGGTCCGGGAAAAGGGTAAGAAGTAGTTGCCCATTTACTATGTAAGCAAGGTTCTAAAGAGGTAGAGCTTTGGTATCTAATTTTGAAGAAATTAGAATTGCCTTGGTCGTCTCAGCTAGGAAGTTCAGACCGTACTTTTAAGCGCATTCGATCAGAGTGGTGACCGATAACCCTCTTCGCAAGATCTTCGAAGGGGTAGAAAATTCAGGGAGAATTGCTAAGTGGTCTGTGGAGCTAAGCAAGTTTGATATCTCCTTCGTCACCCGGCTATCGATTAAGGATCAAGCAATAGCAGATTTTTTGGTCGACTACATGGTCGAGGTGGAAGGAGAAGAATCCTCTCGGAAGATCGCCTAGAAGATGCTGGTACACGGAGCTTTAGGGAGACATTCTATGGGAGGTGGGTGGTGTTGGAAAGCCCCCAGGGTGCCAGGATAGAGTAGGTCATGGCCATACACTTCCTCATCACAAACAACCAGGCAGAGCATGAGGCCGTGATCGCGGGACTACATCTGACTAAGGAGCTAGGTATATAAGATGTGGAGGTGTTTACAAACTCGATGGTGGTGGCGTCACAGGTCAAGGGAGAATTCGAGGTGAGGGAGCACCACCCTCATAAAGTACTTGGCCAAGGTGAACGGACTCATCAGAGATTTCCAGATGTTTTTCATTCAACACATACTGCGGGAGGAAAATGTCACAGCTGATTGGTTGGTCAAGTTTGGACCCCGGGCCGGAGGGACCCGGACGGATTTGTTTCGCCTATCCATCGAGGAGGGTGAGTTGATGGAGATGTACTAGCGCCCCTCGTGGGTGGATCCCTTCGTAACGTTCTTGAACACAGGTAAACTTCCTGAGGAGGTCCAGGACAAAAAGTGCTTCAAACGTAAGTCTTCATACAATCTGATGCATAAAGGAGGATTGTACAAGAAGACCATTTCAGGGCTCCTGGCCCGGTGCATGGTGGAGGAGGAATTTCCTAAGATCTTGAAGGAAATTCATTCTGGCGAGTGCAGCAGTCACTCAGGAAGCAGGACCTTGGAGTCGAGGGTGGTCCGGCAAGGGTATTTTTGGCCGACCCTGAGCATGGACGCGATAGAGTTCGTGAGAAGATGTTAGAAGTGCCAGTTGTTTTCTCTCCAACTCTTACCGACCCAAAGACAAGGAGCATCATGGGGCCCTGACCCTTTGCCATTTGGGGGATGGACTTGGTAGAACCTTCCTCCAGGCAAGTGGGCAAAGGAGGTTCCTTCTAGTCATGATTGGTTACTTTTCAAAGTGGTTGGAAGTCAAGGCACTAGATGTAAGCCTCCCCCATCATACCTTTGCCCGGGTCGGGCCGGAGGGGATCTTACTTGTCCAAGACGTCCACCCAGTGCTCTTAAAGGGGTAACGACCCACACTACTAAGCATTAGTTGGTCGCCTTGCTCGGTTTGAATCACAACATTCATATCTTATCACATAGTTTTGCGGAAACATTAACAGTAAGCCAAACCAAATATTTATAACAATATATATTTAAAAGAGGATGCAAAAGGCCGTAGCCACTGTTTATACATGAATCCCCTAGGCTATAAAAGTACTACAACTAACAACTTCTCACTCTTTCACCTACTCGCTAGTAATCAAGTCTCGAAACTCTGGAGATGATGGGGATGCCTCTTCTCGGGTAGTCCTATAAGCTGGTGTGTCATCCTGTAGCAGCTGGTCACTGCAGTTCTCCATCTTCTGTGAATGTTTATTAAAATAACCATTAATCACAGAGCTAAGTGAAAACAAATCTCCTCCCCAGATCCATATCCTAGGGACGAGCTCATGCACCCAATAAAAGTAGATAGTCGAAGTAAGAGAGAGTTAGTACAACATTTCATATATAAGTTAGGAGCAACCATAAAAGGAGATGCAGCATAGTATAATTGGAATAGCAGCAGTAATATATATCAGTTATAATTAAAGCTCCACTAGCATATTAGCATAGTATGTATTCACGACCTGTATTCATATAGCAGACATTCATAGCCACACACACACCACAGGCATTCATAGTCGTGCACACAATGCAGAAATTCACAACCGCGCAAAAGACCTCATGTTGACATAGTATGGACCACTTCTTTTCAAGCAAGGTAGCGAACCTCGTGGGCCTCAACGATATGGTCGTCGGTGATAGTGGACAGTCCTGCCACTCTTGGGGGTGTTCGTATCGCACAGCCTAGGCCCTATCGTACAACCTCATGTACTCTTGGATGTGAGCGACATCCGGAAATTCAACATTTTGGCCGACCAGCGGAGGAAACCCAACGGGGAAAAACATAACGACTGGTCACCCGTGGTACTCATCTCCCTGTCACCTTTAGTAGTCGAACTTCCCGCACTGGTACGAAGAGTCTGCGGAAGTGACTAACCCGCCACAATTCACCGCAAGCAATTTACAAGCAATCAAATTAATCAATTTTGCTAGCACACACCGGGTCTATGACGGTCTGCCCTACTATGCTTTAAATAATTCGGGCAAACGACATTCAGCTCAACTTTTGACAAGGAGCATGAGAGCACTTTAAGTTTGGGCTAATCCTGGAGGAATATTTCAACTCCTATTACCGCCAACTAAGTCTCAACCCAATAGAAGACTGCTCGTCAGAGCAGGACCCGTGCTTAAAATGGTAAATTGCAGGAATAAAAGTGCGGTAATAAAAGCTACTGAGAATATAAGCTGTAGAATTGAAATGTTGTAATGAATTAGGACTAGTACGAAACTGGAGTAGTACTGAACTGAAAGTAAGTACTGAAAAGAACAGGACCAGTACGAGACTAGAATAGTACCTAAAAGAAATGAATTGAACAGAAAGTAAATAAGTAGGACCAGTACTAGACTAGAGTAATGAACTGAAATAAAGGAACTGGACCAGTACAAGACTGGAATAAATTATAAAGAAAATGGTTAGTAGTCCAATCACTCCATTATGAGGCTTCAGTTCTATCTCCGTTCATAGGAGGCAAGTTCAGTTTCATCTCCGTTCTCAGAAGAAAAGTTTAGTTCTATCTCCGTTTTCAGGAGGCAAGTTCAGTTTCATCTTCGTTCTCATAAGGCATGTTCAGTTCCATTTTAGAGGGCTTTTTTGGGTTTCACTCATTATTAAGATCCGATAATAATTCAGTTGAGCCATTTTTAATCACGGCTTAGTCGGATCAGGGGGATATTATTAGGAGCTACATCTTTATTATTCGTCGAGAATAATTAGGAGCTCATTTGCTCGTACTCTCATTTTTCGAGTCTGCCCAAGTTACCCGAGAGTCTTTTTAAAATAAAAACGAGGCGATCTGCGGTTTCAGGAAACCTCGAAACACTTAGATTTTAGGCACTTGTCTCGATCACTCTCATCAGTAAAATAGTTGAACTGATCATTCAATTTAAAAGGTGGTCGCGCTCCAATTTTTTTACTTTCGAATAAATTGAGCGCATTAATTTACGAGCGTGACCCTAGGCTCCAATAAATCGGGAAAACTTTAATTTTTATCTCAAGTTTCCCAAATTTTAATACAACCCTTAGGGGGGACTAAAATGAGCCTAGTAATTTTTCTAAAATTTTCTGAGCAATTTTGGGCCTTAAATTTGTGCAAATAAAATTTATTTGGGCTTTAAAATACCAAATTAAGTCCAAAAATTCTCAAAATTTTTGTAAAGCAAGCCGTCATCAATGGAAACAATTTTTATGTTCAACACATTTTTCCTTAAAAGCATAGATTGTTTTTCAAAAAAATCTTCAAATTTTTGTTAGGAGAAAGGTCTGCATATAGCCAGATCAAGCATAATTCTGCGACCTGGAACTCGCCGGATGGGTTAATAGCCAAACTTTTCCCCATATCGGATCGGCCACGGATTCGCTGTTGGGGCACTGATGTTGAGGCGGTGGTGGGAATCCACGTAATCTGGACCATCCGATCATCATCTTAAAGATCAGACGGTGACTGCTATTCTTGGCGGTGCAGTGAGTGGAAGCCTCCACCACTACCGGCCTACAGCAACCAACCTCCGGCGCCGCCCCCGGTTGACTCGTCTAGGGCCGGCGATCTTCTAGGTGGTGGTCCGACGACCTGTCGGCGCTGTCCCCCACCGAAAAATCCATCCCGAGAGTGATGGTGGCGCGACGCTCTATTTCCGACGATGTTGCGCCACCCCGCCTCTCTGGTGGCCGCCCGGACACGAAACCACCCTCGACCGATGCCCTGGGGGTTAAGCTCTTCTCCGGTGGTAGTTTGGCAGCCTGGCGGCACCGTCCGCCACCGCAGAAAAACACAAAGTTTTACTATGTTTTCGGGTGCCGTCGGAGGGGCGATTTCTAGCGGCACCTCGACCTTCCACCGTCTGGAAAAACTATCCCCCGTGGTGCAACACTTCCCATGCACCACCACCGGCGCTAGGCAAGGCTCACAACCTACGACCACCACCCGACCTGGAGCTTAGCTCGGGTGGTGCCGGCGACGCTTCGGCCGTCGGGAGACACATGTAAAACTTTGAAAAGGTAGGGAAGGAGGAGAGAGAAGCTTTCCACCTGTGGTGGTGCGGCTCGGAAGTTGTTGGGCTGAGTCGCCATTAGAGGTAGTGGTGGAGCTCGGGTGGTGAGGATTTTTTTCCGATGAGGTGGAGCTCCGGGGAGGGTGCTCTGGGCTCGGTTAGTCTTGTGAGGAGGAGAGCAGGGGGAGGGCCTTTTATAGGGTTGGGGAGGGTGGCCACCCCTCCCCTCCCCGATGTGGGATTAACCTGAGAGAGGAGGAGGAGCCCCTCTCCTCCCCTCCACTTGCCTTGGCCAAGTGGCATCATCAGAGGGGGGGGGGGGTAGTACATTAGGTGGCAGCCATCAGGGGGGAGGGAGTTGGTGGGCTTGGGCCTTAGGCTTTAAGATGGGAAGAGGGGAGGTGGCGGGCTTCTTGTTAAGAGCCTGTTGGGTACATTGATAAGTCTTTCAGAGCCCACCACCCATTTCCTTACTGAATAGGGTGGCCCAAAAAGTGAGGAAGACCAGCCCCTAATTAGAAATGAAGAGGAGGTACCCACCTCTTTTGAGAAAATTTTCAAAAAATGGAATTTTTTAGGGGATTTGACAAAATTCAACCCTAGGGTGGTCCCCCATGCTGATCAAAGTCAAGGTGGGTCTAATTCATCGGGGTCGGGTCAAAGTTGGGGTGTCGTGTCACAATTGGTGTGTGCGCGCTTTTCGGTGCACACATGTGCTCAATTTGACCACGGGTTGACCACCCATCATCGAAACTGATCGGGACGAACTCTATTAACTCAGTATTGACTATATGAATCTAATGTTGCCGAATGGGGTCAAATTGGAGTTCATTTGCTAAATATCCAAAATCTGCGCGTCGCGACGCGCTAAAACAGTCAAAATGCTCATATTCGTCGTTAGACATTGAATTTCGATGCAAAGAGTTCCAATGCATTCGTATCGACTGTAAAAAGTCATAGGAACTGACAGGACTCAAATCAGAGTCTCCTAGGTCGTTATCCAAAAATCTCATTTTCACGACGTTTTACGAAGAACAACCATATCCATCCTATGACCTTGGAATTTAACGAAACGAGTTCCAATGCATTCGTATCGGCTATACGAACTCATAGGAACTGACATAACTCAAATCATAGTTTTCTAGTTCTATATCCCCGTCTAGATTACCTCCTGTCCGGGTATGGGCCACAGGTAGAGGTTCGGGTCACTTTTAATGGGCCCACTAGGGTTCTGGTGGCCCAATAAAAGTCGGGATGTTACACTAGCTAATGTGACCTCCCAAGTAGTCTGTAACATTGTGTGTGGAGAGATCATCTGCCGACATGGACTCCCTCAAGCCATAGTTACTAATAATGGGTCACAGTTTGCTAGTGAAAAGTTTGCCAGCTTCTGTAGACAGTTGGGAATAGACTTCAGGTTTCCGTCAGTTCACCATCCTAGAAGCAACGGGAAGGTGGATGCGGCTAATAAGATCATCGTGAACTTGCTGAATAAGAAAGTGGAGAACCTGAAGGGAAACTAAGTAGATCAGCTTCCTTCGATTTTATGGGCCCTAAGAACCACCCCCAACACAGTTATAGGAGAGAGACCCTTCAAGCTTTCCTACGGCTGCAAGGTCGTGCTCCCAGCGGAAATCAAGGTCAAGACGCCATGAGTGTTAGTCGCGGGAAGAGGAGATGAAGAATAAAGGTTAGAGAATGAAAGCAAAATACGACCCTCGTTGGACTTGGTGTAAGAACTACGAGACATGGCTGTCATTCGGCCAGAGGAAGTAAAGCACCAGATGGCCAAGTACTTTGAAAAGCACATCAGGATTAAGTAGTTTGTGGAAGGAGATCTGGTCTTAAAGAAAGTTGACACAGCAGGGAGGTTGGCGACTGTTGGGAAGCTCAATCCTAATTAGGAGGGTCCTTACATAGTCAAGGAGGTCCTTAAGTTGGGAGGATACTGCCTCCAGAATGTGTAGGGAGTGTCCATAGGTCACACTTGGAGTGGTGATGATCTGAAGCACTTCTATTCTTAGTTTGAACAACAAGATTATGTATTTTTGTGACGAATTTCTTAAAACTTACTTCTGTCTGAGTGTGGATGAAGTTGACTCGTGATATAGTGAGGTTGAAACATTAATCTCGAGTAGACCCGCTGAACAGGCTCTCACTAGCTGGTAGGACAGAAGGCTCACTTGGTGGCAGGTTGAAAAAGTTATGGTATTGATTGTCCCAAGCAAACCCGCTGACCAGGCTCTCATTAGCTGGCAGGGACGAAGACTCACTCGGTGGTAGGTTGAAAAAGTTATAGTATTGATAGCCCTGAGCAGACCTGCTGATCAGGCTCTCACTAACTGATAGGAATGAAGGCTCACTTGTTGGCAGGTTAAAAAAGTTATGGTATTGATAGCCCCAAGTAGACCCGCTGACCAAACTCTCACTAGAAAGAAGGGACCAAAGGCTCACTCGGTGGCAGGTTAAAAAAAATTATGGTATTGATAGCCCCCAAGCAGACCCGCTGACCAGGCTCTCACTAGCAGGCAAGGACGAAGGCTCACTCGGTGGTAGGTTAAATAAGTTATGGTATTGATAGCCCCAAGAAGACTCGATGATCAGGCTCTGACTAGCTGGCAGGGTCGAAGGCTCACTCGATGGTAGATTGAAAAAGTTATGGTATTGATAGCCCCGAGCAGACTCGCTGACCAGGCTCTCACTAGCTAGAAGGGTTGAAGGCTCACTCAGTGGTAGGTTGAAAAAGTTATGATATTGATAGCCCAGAGCAGACCTGTTGACCATGCTCTCACTAGCTGGCAAGGCTGAAGGCTCACTCGGTGGCAGGTTGAAAAAGTAATGGTATTGATAGCCCCGAGCAGACCCATTGATCAGCCTCTTATTAGCCAGCAGGTCCGTAGGCTCATTCGGTGCAGGGGAAAGAGGTTGAAATCAATGTCCAGTTTCACACAAACTAGCAGGACTGGAAGTCGCTTGACGGAAGGATAAGGGTAGGTGAGTGAAATTGCTCCATGATGGGTCTCGCCAACCAAGCACTCGCCTGCCTCCTGAAGTGCCAACATCAAACACCGTCAAGTCGAAGGGCAAGTAGGACCTAACTTTTCATTTGTACCTAACCTTTAAGAGGGCGAGAACAAGTGATCCCCTAGTAGGCGAATGCATGGGATACGTGAGTCAGCCTAATCCCGATATGCACTAGCCTATTAAGTTTTACCTTGGAATAATCATACCACGATCATAACAGGCATGTGTGAGTACGACATGCTACTCCCCTAAAAGAGTTGCGAAAGTCTATCACTCTGCGAGCAGACGTCTGTAAATAATAGAATAAAGAAAAAAAAAGAAATACATTTTCATTTATAAATAATTTCCCCCTACTTTTTCTTAACAAAAAGATTGCCTCACGGGCTAGTGTACAAAAGAAAACATAAGAGGGATTATATATATATATAAGAAAAGAAAGTAGAAAACATAAGAGGGATCATCATCGTCACCGTCTTCATCCACGACATTGAAGAGCGAGTCGAACGTATTCTCCTCCTCACCTGGTATGGGAACGGGAACGAACAGTTCAAGGACCAACTCCTTGGCGGTGATCGTCTCGCAGTCAGGCATCAACACTCTGAGGTCTTGCATCATCTGGAGCATGTGATTTGCAGCCTTAACGGAGGCGACCCTCATCATTTTTTTGACCTCCGCCTCGCTATACATCCAATGCTTTTTTCCCTGACTGCTCGACTCGCCGCGAGCTGGAGGCAGGACGGTCTCAATCAGGCGAGTGATCTCGGCCTTGAGTTGTTTGTTCTATCCGTCCAGCTGTTGGTTCCGTCCCACCAGATCAGCAACGCGCGCGCGCATACGGTCGGTGGTTTGAGTGTCCTGCGAGAACCAAAGTATTAGAAGAAGTGTAAGAGTAATAGCGGGAAGGCCTATAAGGATCAGCACTTACCACCCCACAAGAGTTCCTCTCAAGGAGGTCTTCGGCGACCTCCAACATCCGCTTCAGATTCACCACCTTGTACTCCGCGAGAGCTCGCGCTTCCTCAGCATCGATCCACTTGCGGTTGAGGGTAAATCCATGGCAGACAACCATGTGCGCGAGCTCCAGAGAGCGCATTTGAGCTTGCGTGCTCTCGTGGGTGAGCTTTTGCATGATCATATCGTTATGGGACTTTGCATCCTCACGCTCATAGAGTTGGAAGCCAAGGGGGAAAGCTTTCCCGCTTGAAGGTTGGCGCACTGACCAGGAGGGAAGGAGCGAGGAGACCGAGATCTTGTTGGTCTTCTCATCCCATAACACCATTGGCTCGCTCACACAATCCCTCACTTTCCCGTCGAGGCCAAAATTGCGGTGCGCATTCAGCAACTCCACGTAAGCCTCAGGCTTCATCCCGATAGAAGAGTTGGGGAGATCGCCCTCGCTCTGACCTTCCTCCTGTGGGCCCCTCTTGACTTGCTTACCTCTTGACACCACATACTTTTTTAGGTTTTTGTGAGCCAGCAGGGACCAATGCAAGTCGGGGTCGACGGGTGCAATTCGCTTCCTGTCGCTGGAGGGAGCAGATGTGTCCTGCTCTCCTACAAACTGCCGCGACAGCTCTTAACCGGGCAAGTGGGTCAGTTTCTAGCCTAGCATCGGCGTAGGGTGGGTGCTCTGGAATCAGTCTCTCCCCTGCATGAAAATGACAAATTATCAAAAAGGTGTTTTTATAAGCGAGGTTGAGGTGGGGCGAGAAGGAAGCGTACCTTCACCCGGGAGTACCGAAGGGAGCAATTCAAGGCCCCTCCTCAATAAAGCGACCTCAAAGTCTTTATGATGAAAGAATTATTGGAGGTTGGCATCGTTGCCCGACACTGTCAGCGTGTGGTACGTCTCCTCACTCTGCTGAATGGGCGAGTAAGGAATGTTTCTGAGGTTCCCCTTTATGAAGACAAATTTTATAACCCATTGGTTATTTTTGTTAGCAGTCTCGTGCACCTTGAACTGCGAGCTGGAGAAGAAGGCGCTCCCATCATTGGTGGCTTGATAAATGAAGAGCTTCTGGAAGATGGTGAAGTTGAACTCAATCCGCTCCTTACGGAGGAAGCTCGCAAAGGCCACCAACATGGCAATCACATTGGGGTTAAGTTGCGCAAGGACAACCCCAAAGTACTTCAAGACCTGACAAACTTCCGGTCAGAGGGTAAGTCGTAGCCCCACATCAAAGTCCGAGATGGGGAAGACGAGTTCGTCGACAAGAAACATATTTATCGCCTCGCCCCTTTTCGGTCGGCGGGCAACGAACGCGAGAGTGACATAATCAGCCACGAATGCGAGGTGCTCCTCCTCTGATAGGTTTTAGTCGAAGAAAGGGTACTCGGCAAATTGCCTCGCACATTTCGACCTTCCGTCCGTGTTAACTCTAGCCTTACCCATCTCAGCGAAATCTAATATGTGAGTGGGAGAAGTTAGGGCCCAAATAGATACAAGGACAATAAATGTTGTGGGTAAGAGTAGGTGGGGTCCTATTTATAGAAAAAGAGTCACCAACTCATGACCACTCGCCAACCGTGGTGCCGAACCCCTGAGACCTATTCTACCATCGAGTGTTGAACGAGTATTCCAATCAAGAAGAAGCGAGCCGGTAAAATTAAAACTCCGCACTTGCGCGAAGCAGAAAACATCAATTATTACATGAACCAATTATTGGAACATTCTCAAATGAAGAAAGTCAAACCAACCGGCGACAAGGGAATGAGTGCGAGAGCAGTAATATTAATTATAGGGGACTAGGGGCGAGCACCGGTAGGCTCAGAAAGGGAGCCATTTCCACCTTCCCCGGCCACACACCCCTATCCCTGACGGTTGGCGAGAATTATTGAACTCACAGACTGACTCAAGATCCTGATGCACTAGGCGCATGTTTTCTTCAATGCAATCAATGAGCGGTCCGGGAGTAGTCAACTCGCCTCCTGATCCTCTCCTTACCTCGTCTGCTAGCCTCGTGTAGCCCTCTTCATGATCACACAATCGATGCTCGCTAATAACCCTCTCTTCCTGGAGCTCTCGCCGCATAAGCTCATGCTTTTGGAGGACCTCTGTCATCTGCTTCTTCATTTTGGCGGGGTTGCTCGGATCGCCTAGAAAGTCTTCAACATTGTTGGGGGAAGGGGGTGGCGAGAAGAGCTCCTGCTTGGAAGATTCTTCGGCCTCTGAGCTCCTAGGGAGATCTGGGACAATTTGAATTTTAAGGCCGACCAAGAATAGGGAAAAAGGGCAAGTACCTTGACTGACCATGCAAAGTAGTGGTCCACTAGTGGTGGTGTTAGCGAGATGGACTTGGTTGCGCCTGGAAGGGTCGGCCGAGAGGGGTAGTAAGTGCCTTCCCGTGGCCCGGACGAAAAGACCTTGGGTTTGGGGTCGAAACGGAAAAGGGGATTGGGATGTCCATGATATCTTTCACCGCGAAGGCAAAGTTAAAGGCGAGGTCGCCCACGGACTCGCAGACCGACAACCTCAACGGAAAAGAGCCCGGGCTAGTAGATCCAAAGGGAGGAACTATGATGAAATAACACAGATAAGTTTGGAGGAAAAGTAAAACAAAAGAGGTCGATAAGATACCGAGAGTCTTCATGGGACTATCGATGACGGTCTGGGGGTTCACGTCCAAGAGTGAGGGTTTATCTTGGACCAAGGGTAGACTCGCGTCACCACGGGATGCAGCACCCCGGTTGGATGGAATAGCTTGGCACCTCTTTCTTTAGGGTGATCAACCTACAAGTATGCCAAAGATGGTCACATTGAAGCCTTTCGTTTAACATAACGAGAGCGAATGAGATTTTTGGGACATGTGTTGAGTGTGCGAGCCCAAGGCCAGGCGTTGAAGACGGTATGTTGAGAGGGGGCTCGCCGGTCGCCAAGTTAGGCTTAGCCTTCTTCGCTAACTTACGCTTCAGCAGCTTGCTTTGGGACAGGTGAGCGAGTCAGGGCATGAGTTCAGCAGAATTTGATGAATGTAGCTCCCTCACTTTGGCATAGGGGTGCAAACGAGTCGAGCTTGGAAAATTTTTCAAGCTCGATTTTTCCAAGCTCGAGCTCGACGAGCTCATTTATCTCAACTCGAGCTCGAGCTCAATGCCAACTTATCGAGCTCGAGCTGCTCGCGAGCTTTTTAGCTCATGAGCTTTATTTTCTTTTATTATTATTATAATTATTTTTTAAAAAAATGTATAAATTAAAAGCTCGCGAGCCGGCTCGCAAGCTCATGAACAACACTAGATGAGCTCGAGCTCAAGCTCGTCGAGCCCGAGTTCGTAATCGAGCCCAAGCTCGTCGAGCCCGAGCTCCAAAGGCTCGAGCTTGAGCTTGAGCTTTTTTCGAGCCGGCTCATCAAGCTTTCGACTCAACTCAACTTGCACCCCTACTTTGGCAAGGCGATCTTGGAATTCTTTAAAGAGAGACATTGTGGTAAAGATTGGGAAACGAAGAGGGAAAGGTAATGGCATTTCCTACTCTCCCTAGGTTGACATGTATATGTGCGGCGGAATTTGCCTCAAACGGAGCGCTCCAAACGCTGCGCCAAACGAATCCTAAGAGGCCCTTCATTTGGAGCGAAATTATTCCACCGGCGAATTTGAAAAAAAATGGCATCATCATGGAATGTATGTTTGGCTTGTCAATGGTTACGAGTACCACCAAAAACATAAAACTACTCCTCAACATAAAAGTAACTAGATCGATGAAGTGGATGATCGAGATATCGGGCCTTCTTGAACGACGGTTTATAACCAAAGCCATGCCATGCAAAACTAGGGCTTCGCTTGGCGCGGCTTGTCACAGCTTATTTGTTCCGGTTAGTTAGTCAAAAACATCTTTGTCATAGAATGTATGTTTGGCATTACAAATGTTACTACCATTATAAAAAAAACTAATTTGGAGCAAAGTTTGGAGCAAAGAAGTCGCGATAAGTCGCGTCAAACCTAAGCCTAAATCTATTGAGTACTAAAAACCTTAATAAAATCATTAAATATTGACTTTTTAATTAATTTGATGTATAAATTGACTTAAATTTCAAATTCCTACCCCTCAAATATAAAATAAAAAAAAGGATTTAAACACTCTTCCATTGCTCAAAACAACCCTCCTAGCATCACTGGCATCAATATACTCTTAACAAAAAGACAACATTTTTAACAAACATACTAAATTCCTTCATTAATTTACCATCGTTTCATCACTGGCACGGCCTTCATTAACAAAAACATTACATGCTTAACAAACATTTCAAACAAAAACTCTCTCACACACACGCCTACAATTACAAGGCCAGCAGGACCAGAGAAATTAAAGGGCACCCATGAACCCCTAACTTTACCACAAAATCATGAAGATTGCCCCCAATTCTCCAAAAACCAACCCCACATACACTACTACCCCACATACCCTAAAAACAGAAGTACTAAAAAACCCAAATTTCAGCCAACTCTAACTTTCAGACCCTCGCAACAGCCCTGCACGCCAAGGGATTCTTCATCTCCAACGACATCTTCAAACACTCGGACAAGTCGACCCCCGATTCTGCATCCGCGGCCCACTCGAACTTCTGCAGCAGCTGAGCTAACCAGAGGTGAACCGTGGCCAAAGCCATTGTTTTTCCGGGACAAACTCGCCGCCCGGCGCCGAACGGCGCCAGCCTCAGATCAGAGCCCAAGATGTTCACATCTTCGGACACGAACCGCTCCGGCTTGAACTCTTCCGGGTCAGACCAAACACCGGCGTCATGAGCTATGGACCACATGTTGACCATCGCGGTGGTTCCGGCGGGGACGAAGTGATCGCCGACGTGAACGTCGTGGACGGCGAGGCGGGCCCAGGAGAGGAGGGGGCCGGGCGGGTGCATGCGGAGGGATTCCTTCACGACGGCTTGGAGAAAAGGAAGGTTTTTGACGTCGGAATCGGTGACGGGTCGGGAATTTCCGTTAGTGACGGCGTCAATTTCGGCCTGAACTTTGGCCTGGATGTCGGGGTGGAGAACCATTCTGGCCATTATCCATTCCAAGAGGATGGCGACTGTATCGGTTCCTCTAAATATCATTTCCTGCGCCAATTAACACAACCATGCAAAGGTGGTTATATTTTTAACACGTGGAATATTACTCCATAATAATAGGGATGCAACTCCGATCGATTCGATTCACGCAAACTAAAAATCGACTCCCGTTCTAAACTTTTGAAACAGGAGCTGAATCACGGTGCTAATGTATAGAATTGGATTGGTTTGATTCGATTTTTAGTTTTACTTGTCACAAAATAATTAAAAAAATATCTATTTCAACTCTTCATTCTTTATAATATAAATATTAATATCTCAAAATAATTAAATCAGGATTCTCGAGAATATTAAAATCATGCGATAATATTTTCTATTATTTTCACCTATTGAATTAATTATTTGTCTATAACTTTTGTCTAAAAAAATTATTTTAGATTGATATTCGGTTCTAGAGTTAGTTTTGGATTACACGATTCTCGAAACCACGAATCAAACCGAATTGTAGGTTGAAAACCGGCCCCAAACCGTTTGGCTTGGTTCAGTTTCAAACCGGTCCTTGGGTTAATTTTGCCCATCCGTACAGTCAATAATACATAAAATCTACAAATTTGGAATTTTTAATATATTTAATGACATGTTAGTAACGTAAATATATATAATATTTGGCTCTATTTGTTTGGGCGTTTTGATACTCCGTTTTGGGCAAACGCCGCCGGAAGGAGGGTAAACAAATGAACCTCCGGCGGCGTTTGCTCCGTTTCCACCCGCCTGCCTTGAGAAACGCCTCAAAAAGCTCCGTTTGGAGCAGCCACCTCCCCCCTCCGATTCGAACACTCCGTTTCCACCCGCCGTATCGATCCGCCACCGCCGAACCAAATGAAGCCTTATTGATTGTTAAAACTACTTACCCAAAGAACGGCAACCATGTCAGAATCAGAGAGCTTCTCCTCCTTCTCCAAATTAAGAAGCACATCAACAAAGTCGCCGGCTTGATCAACTTCATCAACCCCTTCGCCGCAAACAATCATCTTTCTCCGGTGATCCTCTATGATCTGATTCACAAACACATTCACGCGTTCGACCAGCTTTCTGCACCGCGCTTTCACCCCATGAATATCAAACACCCCAAACAGCGGCAAGTGATCGCTCCAGTTGAACATCCCCAGCAGCTCATATCCCTCCTTCACCAACCCTTCAAGTTCAACGCCGTCCTTCTCCCCAAAATCAAATCTTTTACCGAAAACAGTCATCATAACGTTGTTCAGAGAGCCGAAATGTAACACCCGCCTAACTTCCACCACTCCATCTCTCGCCATAAAATCGCTTATCTCTCCCGCCATCCAAACGCCAACGTCCATCCTCTGCTTTCCGAACCGCGATATTCTCTTGGGACTGAAGAGATAAGTCGAAGATATCCTTCGAAGATTCCTCCAGTAATCTCCGAAGGGAGCAAACCCCATAGCGCGGTGGAAGAGGAGCTCGTAGGCGGACTCCTTAATGGGCCTGTCGGCGAAGGCCGAGCTGTTCAGAATCTCCTTCGCGGTCTCCGGGTGGCTGGAGACGATGAAGCGGGTGACGCCGACGGAGAAAGACATGAGCTTGGTAGCTCCCAAGGACTTGGCGGCGGAAGCGAGCGCTCGGTGAGCCGACGAGCCGGAGAGCGGCATGAAGAAACCGGATGGACCGGGGATTGAGCGCTTTCCGCGTGAGAACGCCCATGCGACGCCGCCGGGGAAAAGGAGCAGTAGTGCGAATGCGATTAAGGCGGCGCCGGCGGCGATGGCCGGAGAGAGTATTGTCCGGGGAAGGAAGAGGAGGAGGAGAGTCGAATCAACGTCGGAGGAAGAAGCCATCTTTAGTGGAAGAGTATTAAACGGAGAAGTGGAGGGATTGATGAAGAAGAAGGGTGGGCAAAGGGGGCCGTTATATAAGGGGCTCGTTTGAAATTTCTCTCTGAAAATTTACCAAAATAGACACCCGTCAAACGAATGCGGCTCTGCCGGACGAGGGTAAAATAGTCAATTAGAAGAAGTACATTGGTATCAGGTCACCGGGCGGTGAATAAACGGAGAGAGGTAAACGAGGCGTTAAAACAAAATTAACCACATCGGCGCTGCCCTTGCGGCTCTTCGCCAAGCTGTCGAAAGGATGACAGCTTAGGGACGGCGCTAATCATCGCCGAGGGCATGCGGAGGGGACACGTGGCTGCGCGGGATAACTGCCGGACGAAATGGCACGTGCGCACGCAGCAGTGGGCGGGCCAGCCGGGAAGACTGACCGTTGACAGCTCAATCGGTGTCAATGCTGCCCGCGGGCATATGCTGACAAAACATGGATCTAACGGTGGAAATCGCCCGACTCCCATTTGCCCTCCCGTCCGATGATCTCGAAGGGTTCCCGCCGCCAATGGCAGAAATCGTACGGCCTCGGCCTACGGGCCGCCGACGTGGCCCAAGCCGGAGTATTTATACGGTCTGTCTAATTACGAGTAAAATGAAAGAGAGATTGGCCGTTGGATATCGCTGATATCATGATATGGACGGTCTGAAAATCAACGAGCATCGTTGAGATCGCTCGAAAGCGATACGCCTTCCGAGGAAGCGGCGGAGGAACCTATAATTATTATATTGTAATATATAATAAATAAATTAATAATAAGGGTTTACTTTATTGGGTAATTAAATTGAACCGGTTACGTCATTTAGTAATAAATGACGTGGTGGCGCTGTGTACCGCCGGATCAGAGAAGAATCGGCCATAAGATCGCGTCCCGCGGCTAGTTCCTGTACTTTCGGATCAGAAAAGTATCCGCCGTTCGATCGCGTTCCGACTTCCTCCTCACCCTCACCCTCACCCTCCTACGCATGATAAAATAGAAGTTCTAGATACGCCAATCTAGGCTTGGTTTGGTTCGGCGTTTCGCCACTTCTGTTTGGGGCAAATGCCATCGGACAGCGGGTAAACAAACGGTCGCCAACAACGTTTGATCTGTTTGCATCCGCGGCAATGAGGAAATGGTCCCGATCCGTTCCGTTTAGACCAGTGGCGGAACTGTTCACGGGCACACCCGGCCACGCGTCCGGGTCCAAAATTCCGGGGGAAAAAAGTAAAGGTATTGATTTGGGTCCAACCAAATACAATTTTGGTTCGATTTAGACACACTCGGGCACTATTTCGATTCTAATTACGCTCAGGGAATCAGTTTAGACCCAGCTGGATTTTTCAGTGGGGGCGTGCAATAAAGTATATAAAAAAAACTAATGCAGGCTATAGACATCAATTTATGTAAAAACCGCTGTCGAATATAAATCGCTGTCTATTTTATGGTTCAGGATAGAATAGACAGCGATTTATATAAAAATCGTTGTCTATACTCGACACGACAACGATTTTTATATAAACTGTTGTCTATTCTAGCCTCAACCCTAGAATAAACAGTGATTTATATAAAAATCGATGTCTATTATATCCGAGCATAGACAGTGGTTTTTACATAAATTGTTGTCTATTCTCATATTTTTTTTAAAAAAAGAGGCAACATTTCAGTTCTAAAGGTATTGATTTTCCCTAATATTAGAGACCTCGTCGACATTTCTCCTATCTTCGCCGATAGAAACCCTGACTCAGAGTCAGAGTCCGTCTTTCTCCAGTTCTCTCGTCGCTGATACAGATCCCGATGGCCTGACGGGCGAAGGCGACGACGTTTCTGCTTCGCCGGGAGTGAGACATCGCAGATTCACAGTGACGCAGCTCCTCGCCGGATCTAAGATCACGATTTACCCCGTAAGTCCAGATTTAGGGTTTCCAATTCCATATTTTATTTTTAAGTTTCTTCATCGTTATTTCTTACAAATGCTTCTTCCTTGTCGGACGCAAATTCAATTTCATTTTGGTACAAATCGATTCTAGCACAGGGTATTTGTTGACCTAGGGTTTCCAATTCCAGACCAATATTTGCTACTTTAACTGTTAAAACTGCTTCGATCTGTTCATCTTAGAAATATGAATAGTACATTTCTAGCACAAGGTATTTGCTAAATCATAAGCATTAAGCACTTGTTGATGCACTATAACCACAGTTGCTAATTGAGCTCTCATAGTAAAGTGTGTAAATAGAATAAAATCTTATTATATAGTTTACCTCTTCTATTCTCTTTAGCACGTTTAATGTTTTCAATTACATAGTTTTGAGTCTTTTGACTATATTTTTACAAGATTTTAAATATAATTGATAACATATTAATTTTGTTCTCTTTCAATTGTAGTTATGAGTATTGTCTATTGTATTCCTCTTTGATGGATAATTTTTTCTCAAAAATAATTTCGAAGAAAAAATCTGTAGAATTAAAAGAGATCAAAAGACCTCAATTAGAGTTTAAATTAGATGACTTACCCGCTTATCCGGGCTTGATACAACCAAAAACAAGTTATGAAGTGAATGCTCTAGATTCAATACGATGATATTACTTACAAAATAGTCCTTGTCAGCATACAAAATTATTTCGGCAATTGCAAGTGAAACAACATATAAAATTATTACAAATATTGGAGAAGAATGTTTTGCTATTTTAGTGGATGAATCTTGAGATATTTTAGCAAAAGAGCAAATGACAAATGAGTGGTTATCACAGACACTACAAATGAAAGATCAAGATATTATCAATGCAAATAATTTCGTGAAATTAGCGAAGTGGTTGTTATTTAATTTGAGAAGCATTGAGGTTGAATGAGAGTTATTTATCACTAAAATAACTAAATTTTGCGGTAAACATATGATTGAAGTTTCTAATATGAATAGTATATTTGTTCAACCTAGGAGATTAAGGCGTAAAACAAGAGATATCACAAATTTCCATCATTTTCGGGTTGAGCTATTTAATACAGTAATTGATTGGGTATTGAATGAGTTGAATGATAGTTTCAATAAAATAAATATTGAGCTGCTTATTTGTGTTTCATGTCTTGACCCGAATGCGCATTTTGCATCTTTTAATAAGCAAAACTTGATTCATCTAGCAGAATTCTATCATTATGATTTTAGTACAATAGATTTGCAATTACTCAAAGGTCAACTGGATGTGTACATTCTGGATATGCGATCAACTAACGCATTTTCTCATGTAAAAAGAATTAGTGGACTTGTTCAAAAAAATGATAGAGACTAAAAAACATGATCATTTTCAACTTGTTTATCGACTTTTGAAGTTAGCATGTCTTTTACCTGTTGCAACTGTTTTTGTTGAAAGAATGTTCTCAGTAATGAAGATAATAAAAAGTCATTTGCGGAACAGAATGAGAGATGAATGAATGAACGTTTGCTTAATTGCTTATATTGAGAAAGACATTGTGACAACCATAATTAATGAGGCAATCATCGCACGCTACCAAAATATGTGTACCCGAAAAATAGTTTGTTAGTCAGTATGTAATTTGACTTTTATTTTAATTAACTAGCATTTTTTAAAAATGTTGCATTAAAAAAATTGTATAATTAGTTATTTTTGTATGGTGTCCGGGTCCAACAGAAATCCTAGTTCCGCCATTGATATATATATATATATATATATATATATATATATATATATATATATATATATATATAACTCACGAACCAGCTCACGCAGTGGCGATCGTGCAGCCCACACGCGCATGGGCTAGCCTCTTGCGTGTGGGCGCGTCGTCCGTGTGTGTGTGGTGCCACTGGCTTGGCCTGCCGCGCTTGGGCCTCTCGTGCGTTTGCGTGCTCACACTTGCGCGACCACTAGGGTCTGTTTTGCTTGACTCAGAAAGTTTCAAGGGGAACCCGCCAGATGTGGACGGTACTATTATGGTTCTTGTCGCCCTCAAGGGAGGAGAGGTAGATGTTGTAGTTGAGGCACCGCCGGTATTGCGGGGGTGGGGGGGGGGGGGTAGCAGATGCGGGTGCCGGAGGTGTCGTGGATGGAGCGGGAGGGGGAATGCCACCGGTGTTGTGTTGTTCGTCGTAAAAAAAGATTGACGTACAGGTTAATAATGGGGTACGACAAGCCATGCAAATATTGGATTGCGAATAAAATTTTGGATTGCGAATAAAATTTTGGATTGAGGAGACCTGCGATCAATATTGGGGTGCGGCGAAGAAAATACGAAATGAGGTTAACAATCGCCTAAATGTAGGTGAAAAAATATGGCTAGGTGGACTGCATTTTATACTAGAATGTGAAAAGTATAAGAATGGTCGTTGTGAATGCATGAAGCAAATGCTTCCTTAATGGCTAAGTTGAAGAAAAAAGATGATGAAAACTTTATACACTGATGTGATAAGAAAATATAATATTTTGTTGTGTTTAATTTGAATTGAAATTCTTTTCTCTCACACTTGCATCAAAATCATTTACACGAAGCAAAGCTTAAACAGTACTATTTTTCCTTCCTAAATTGTCAAGATTCTTGGCGATCAATTTATTGTTTTCGGTCTAGACCGAACTTTGCTTGAGCACAGGATCGCCCAGGCCGGAAAACTAGACCTTGCCCGACCTGGCATTGGGCTAGGAAAATATCCTATAAGGGTGCCCTATAAGGCCCCCAAGCCCGACCTGGGCCTGGGGAGGGCTAGCCCGAGATCGGGCATAGCCAGATTTTTTTACGGCCGGGCTTGGACTAAATTTTTCAAGCACCATTGTCTCTGATCAAGAAAAATTTATGATTGATGGGGTTCCCCCTAAGTTTTACTGAACCGAGTCGTAGGAGGCCAAACACCCGCACGAGAGGAAGCACACGCAAGCACAACCGGCCCAAGCACGAGCGCGCCCCCCGCGAGGTGTGGGAGCAAGCACGATGCGCTACAACTGTAACATCCCGACATTTATCGAGTCACTAGAACCCTAGCTGACCCAATTAAAGTGACCTGATCCCATATCCAAGGCCTTATAAGGTAGGAGGTGACCCAAAATTTTGAATACTGAGCAAACGTGCTCTGATTCGAGTTTTGTTCGTTGTCTTAGACACATATAGTCGATACAAGTGCAATCGAACTCGTTTCGTCGCAATCCGAGCTCATATGGTGAATATGACCATTTTGAGTACCATGGAGCACCACGGAGACGCAAATTTAGGATATTGAGCATACGTGCTCTGATTCGAGTTCTATTAATTGTCTTAGACTCGTATAGTTGATACAAGTGCAACCAAACTTGTTTCGTCGCAATCTGAGATCATATGGTGAATATGACTATTTTGAGTATTGTGGGGCGTTACGGAGACGCAAATTTTGGATATTGACCATACGTGCTCCGATTCGAGTTTGGCTAGTTGCTTTAGACCTGTATAGTCGATACAAGTGCAATAGAACTTGTTTCATCTCGATCTGAGCTCATATGAAGAATATGACAGTTTTGAGTTGCGCGTCACAACGATGTCATTTTGAAATAATGGGCATGCAAATAGACTCGGATTTGACCTCAATCCGTCACATTGAACTCGTGTGGTCAATATGAGATCAACAAATTTGTTGTGCTCGATTTCGACGTCGACGGTTCAACATCAGTCAAAACAAGTTTTATAGTGCAATAAAAAGCGTGCACACATTGATATTACAAAATAACCAAACGTTGGCTCGTCACTCGACGAATTGGATCTACTTTGACCTTGATCCATACGAGGGACCCACCTCATGGTTGACTTTTGGTCAAACCCCTTAAAATGCATTTTCTTAAGGAAATCTAATTCCAAATAATGCCCCGACTTAAGGCTAAATTGCTAGACTATACTTGGGCCTGAAACTAGTCTAATGATGGCCCTAAGTTTTCAACCAATAAGCCTTGAGGTGTGGGCCAAGACAAGAGGAAATCCCCCTCTTTTTTATTGGTTGAAAACCACATGCCTAAAATTCCCTACCCTAGCTTTAGGGAGTACTACCTGCCAACCCAAGACAGTCAGTTGGTTACAAAGGAAAGAAGACCCAAGCCGGCCTCCCCTCCATCCTTCTCTCTTCCTCTCTCTTTCACCAAAAAAACTCCAAACCACCGTACTCCCAACCTCCCTAATTTAAACAGATGGTTATACTTGCCTACATAGATGAAGGTCAGCTCTCCTGCTAATTCCAACAAAGTTGTGAACTTGTTACTTATGAACGGAGATGAAACTGAACTTGTCTCCTATGAACGGAGTGATGAACTTGTCTCATGTAAACAAAGATGGAACTGAACTTCCCTTCTATGAACGGAGATAGAACTGATGAACTTGCAACTGGCCTCCCACTACCGACGATTAAAGGTTTTCTCTTCTCTCCGCAATGGGTCACGACATTGTCAGGGCTTGCCCCCTCGCTCGCCACCAGTTCGAAGATCTGTTATTCACCGCCTCCTCGGGACCACATCTTAGCGGCCTCCCACTGCCGACGATCGAAAGTACGCCCTTCTCTTTATAGTAAGTCGTGGCGTTGCCAGGGTCTGCCCCCTCGCTCGATATCGGTTTGAAGGTCCGCTCTTCACTGCCTTTTTGAGACCACGTCCCTGCGGCCTCCCACTGCCAGCGATCGAATGTTTGCCCTTCTTCTGCAGTAGGTCGCGGCACTGTCAGGGTCTGCCCCTTCGCGATCGCCTAGGTTCGAAGGTCTGCCCACTCAGCGACATCCCTCGGACTAGTAAACCCGACCTTGCACTACCTAGTTAGAAGCATTAGCCATTTACCCTTGTAGTAGGTCGTGGAACCATCTGGGTCTCGTCCTTCAACATTCAACCTCAAAGGATTGCCACCATATTACCCGTACAAAGATAGCGGAGCCAACATAACAAATCATACAACAAGAACTCAAAACAACAACAAGGCAATCCATTAAAAGGAAAGCAGGATACACAAAGCTGCTACAACAAAGTAAGAGCACAAAGTCCAATCACAAATACACATCAAGCATAATGCAAGTACAACCAAAGTAAGATACAATGAAGATGAAGACTACTCCTCCTCAACAAACTCGACGCATTCGTCCTTTGAAAGATCATCAAAGCAAGGATCAGAGACGTCACACTCACGCTTTTGAGATATCATCGGAAGGGTCTTTGCCATCCTGCGATGGAATGCC
This sequence comes from Platanthera zijinensis, assembly GCA_039513925.1. Taxonomy (NCBI): domain Eukaryota; kingdom Viridiplantae; phylum Streptophyta; class Magnoliopsida; order Asparagales; family Orchidaceae; genus Platanthera; species Platanthera zijinensis. The sequence continues at coordinate 34,199,193 of CM077078.1, forward strand.
ACCTCTCGAATATTGCAAAGATCAGGCTCCACCTCTCTCGTCCAGACTTCTTCACGGATCTCCTCAGACAACAAACAATGATCTTGTTTAAAGGCGATCGAGTTCTTGTACTATGTCACCCTCGCCGACTTGAGCTCAGAAAGTCACTCCTCTGAAGAAAGACGTCCCACATTGGACTCTAAGAGGGCAACATCCCCCATCGCACTCTCCGCCAAAAGCTTCTTAGCCTGAAGCTCCTCCTGAAGCCACGCCGTCTCAGCCTTCAAGTCTGACTCAGCTTGCCGAAAGTGAGATAGGTTGCGCTCGTACCTCCCCCTCAAATCGAAAAGGGAGCTCTCTGTATTTCAAAGCTTCTCCTGAAGGGAAAGGTATGCGTCCTTCAAACCAACGTAATAATCGTTCCAAGTAAGAGCAATCTGAGTCTGCACACTAAGCTGCAAGAGGAAGAAAAACGCAGTGAGTTAGGAGCAATAAGCATAAACCAAAGCAAAAAAGGTGTGCTCACTGTATTATTCATCGCTGTTAAGAATGAAGATACACGCTTCCCTTTCACTTGGGTCGAAGTAGGTCCCCCCTCCGTCGGGGCTTGGGATATAGAATAGCCCAGAACCTCAACATCCTGTTCCTCAACAAGCGGAGTCCCAGACACTCAGGAACTGCTAGGGGCCACTCCCGAATGCCCCTTCAATAGGTCAGCAGGGCGATGCGCTGTGGATGAATCTCCATGTCTCTCGAACACCAACTTTTTCTTCTGATCACAACCCAACAGAGCAACGATAGAAAGCTCCAGATCAGTAGAAAGGCCACACAACACCAATCGCTTTACTTCCATGAACAAAGAAATACTAAACAGATGGACCGCCAGGAGCCCTGAACAAGAGTATTAGTGTAAAATCATGCCCGTGGTCCTTCATTTGGCGGCATCGGTCTGGAAGGGAGCTCCAAAGCTCGGTCCACTCTAAGAGATTTCTGATGTACCCATACATTGTGTTCTCGCGGCGCATGTCCGTCCGACTCTCAAACAGCAACCAAGTCTTGTTGCTATGAGCCTCGATACGGCCATCGCCGTTTGTACGAACATCAAACCATTCCTTGAAGAGCTCCAACGAGAATCGCGAACCATGTTCGCGGAAGAAGGCAATTAGGCCCATAATGCGCGTCATTGCTAAGGGGGTGAATTGTGCCACCGAAACCCCGTAATGTTTCAAGATCTCTGTGACTTCTTCACACAGTGAGAACCAAAGACCGGCCTTAAGAGACGATTCACATAAAGTTATCCAGCCCATCGGGGGACTCTGCACCTGCTTCTCGCCCTTAGAAATCTTGATTTCAAGACTGGAGGGAATGTTGTAGCGCCCCCTCCAAGAAGCAATACACTCTATAGTAAGAGTGGAGCGCATACACATCGGCCTACCGTGAACAATGCCTCGAAGCCTGGAAAGACATACGAAAAATAAGTTAAAGTCTGAAGTCTAAATGAGGGAACACCTTAGGAGCTGCAACCCATGCACCGCAAACACGGGGCAAAACGTACACAAGCATAACACGACAAAGCGTCTCGCACACACACTTGCAAGAATGCGGAGAGCAACCCGCGCACGCAGGGTATATTGCGCAGGGCGCGACCTGCACACACACTCGCAGTACGTAGGGCGCGACCCGCGCATGCGCACAAGGTGCAACCCGTGCGCACGACGCACGGGGCACAACCCACGTGTTGGTTGCGCACAACGCACGGGGCGCAACCTGCGCGCATCGCGCACGACACGCTACTGTGCGCAGGGTGCAACACACACGCGCACTCTCCTCGGGCGCGGGGAGTATTCCACCTGCACGCTGTTGCGCGAAGAGGGGCGTCCCACCCCGTTTAGTCACCCCCTCCCTGCGCTAGAGCCATGCACACGTCATAATTTTTGCCACAATTCAACACTTCGTCATACCTTTATACTGTCGACTGCGCCACCGCGCCCATCCTCAATTGTACCAGCCATTAAGGTACAGAACGGCACCAGGGTAAAAGCTCATGAACTACACTCGCTTCAGCTCCGGACTTCGAGGACATTAGGAGCAAATGATGGGGTCAACCCCAATTTTTTGGAAAATCGGGTTACACATAGCCGAACCGCCCTCTCCCCCCACTAAACTCATAGGAGTTATGTAGGTAACCATCGTGCGCAGGATCCACGCGGATGATACATGGCCAATACACGTAGTATCTATCGCTCGTCGGATCGCGCGCGTGACCTAACCGCCGCCACCCAGCGGTGTTGGCTGGATCCAGCCCCGGGCAGGCCTCCCCCCTCTAAATGCCCGGATACGGGTAGTCCCGGTACGACTAGCCTTCGTGAAGGCCGGCCAAGGTCGCCCATCCTCTACCGTCCTCGCTGTTGCCAACCGCCGCAAGGGGCCAGTCAAGTTCGCGCGATATCGAGCGGCCTCGTCGCGGCCGGCCCTCGCAAGGGCCGGCCAGGTCCTCCAAGATTCGAGCGGCCTCGCTGCGGCTGGCCCCGCAAGGGGCCGACCAAGGCCACTCGATCTCGGGCGGCCTTGTTGCGACCGGCCCCGCAAGGGGACGACCAAGGCCGCCCGATCCCGGGCAGCCTTTCCGCGGCCGGTACCGCAAAGGGCCGACCAAGGCCGCCCGATCCCGACCAGCCTCCCCTATGTCGGCACTCGCAAGGGCCGACCAAGGCCACCCAGATCCGGGCAGCATCGCCGTGGCCGGCCCCTGTGAGGGATGCCCGAGGTAGGCCGCCCCTCCCGGCCGCCCTCCGTGTGGAGGGTCTACTTATGCCCGCCCACGCCAGCGGCCTCAGACAACCATTTTTCGCGGGTATGCCTTCCCTCGACCCGGGGCAAGGCGGTCATTTCCCAAAAATGACGATCCGCATAATCATTTTTGAGCGATCCTATTGGCCTGTGTGGTAGTTATTGGGCAAAATTATCGGACCGTGGTCGTTTCAACCGGTTCGCCCCGTTTCACTCCTCTCTCTCTCTTATTTCTCTACAGGATCTACGTTCAAAACCGCCACCGCAAAGCAAGGCAAAGACATTAAAGTCAAGAGGAGGCTCGCAAGAACCCAAGTCAAGAGGGAGATGTGTGAAGCCGCCCCCGCCGTCAGGTAAAGATAACTCCGAAATAAGGAAGCGCCTGCATCTTCGGTGAACGAGCATCGGAATGCCGCCAAAGCAGCACGACGGCCGGTGGCACCCGTCTTTCACTCTCCTCCCCTTTCATAAACTGTAACGAGGCACGACCTGTCGCCCTAGCTTTCCTCCCAGAAGCTCTGTAAAAATACTCATATAGTGGAAGTTAGTGTTGAAAACTGTGAAGTGAAAGTGGAGATTGATCAAGCAAACCGTGCGGCCTGAACGAACTGTCTGGCGGACTAGTGTTGCGGCCTAGGCGGTCTAAGGTTGCGGTCTTGGTGTTGGTTCCCTGATGTAACTGGGCGGATAGGAGGTTTATCTACGGGAGGTGGCGAACTCTTTCTCTGAGTTCGCGGAGTTTGCTCTTGACCTCTGGAGGACCAGCTTGCTGACGGTTTGGTTTGAGAGTTGGCGGATTGGAGTCTTTTCCGCTGAGCTTGCGCCAGGATGTTTGGACTTGCTCTGTGGCAAGTTCAGGGTTTTTTGTGAAGTTCGCAAAGTACGATGTGACCGGGCGGTCTTCCTGTTTGTCGTGGACTTGTGTTTGCGTACTAGTGCAGTGTCCGTTACACAGTGCGGACTGGATCCTTGCCTTGGTGCTTGGTGTTTTTGGTTGGTCCGGCCTTGTCCTTGAGGACTGGCCGGACTGCATTGTACGGTATTGATGCAGTGGCCCAGAGTCGCCCCGCTCTGTCGGAGTCACACCGAGCCAGAGGAACACGAATGGCACCCACTGCCGGGCTGCAGCCCAAGCACCCCACCCATGACCGCACCTATTCTCAGCGCGGCGGGATGTTGAGGCGAGGTCTCAAACCCAGCCCCCTTGATAAAGAGCTTTCCTAACAGCTCTCATCACCAATTGAGCTGCAGGTCAGTTGGTGATGAGAGCTGTTAGGAAAGCTCTTTATCAAGGGGGCTGGGTTCGAGACCTCGCCTCAACATCCCGCCGCGCTGAGAATAGGTGCGGTCATGGGTGGGGTGCTTGGGCTGCAGCCCGGCAGTGGGTGCCATTCGTGTTCCTCTGGCTCGGTGTGACTCCGATAGAGCGGGCGGCTCTGGGCCACTGCATCAGGTATGGCATCTGGCTAGCAGGTCTGCTATGGCGGCGGTCTTGTGCTTGATGGTTGGCGGATTGTTTGCGAGTCCGGCGTTGTTGATTCGGTCAATGCGGACTCGGCGGACTGGTTGTGCTAGCTACGATCAAGGGGCAGTTAGCCTATCTCATAGGGCGATGATCACACTCCTCACCCCGCCTATAAATAGGACCCCCCCGACACTTCTTTTAGAACTGAATGAATAGTAAGTTGAGCGTTGATTAATTGTTGCAGACTCAGTTTTGCAGGTCGCGCGGGTTGAGAAGGACTTAACTGGTTTGCTGTTTGCAGGTTGTGCGGCTAGCACTGAGAAGCCAGAGGTTTGGTTTTGAATGCGGTCAGGGATCAGTGGAGCTTGCGGTTAACAATCGGCGGTTTGCAGTAGGTCGCATCTTGTGACCGACCAGTCTTCTCTTCAACAGTTTAATAACATGTTCGCCGGTCTCAGCAGACTGGGCAGTCTGTTCGTCAGTTCGGCAGCGGCTTGTAGAGCGGTTGTTCGGTAGAATAACGGGTAGTCCACGCAGTTTGGCGGACTCCGTGGTATAGTGGTGCAGCTTTAGCTTTGGCGGACTTGGCGATCTTGGTGGTCTGGGATGGGCAGTCCACCCGGCTTGTTCTTCTTGTTTGTTTGCTTCTCTTTTTTGTACTTGGCGAAATCATGTCTCGCCATTTATACCAAGCTTTGTAAAGAAGATAGTTGATAATACAATATCTGTGTTTGCTCTCCTTTGTCTCTGATTACCTAGCTCTGTTATGGTTGGAGTGTTCCTGCACCTTGTTCTCGCTTTTCGCTTGATCAAGTGATCAGCTTGATAGCTCTGGAAGTGTTTGCTTGATACCAGAACTTTCAGTTGATCAGCTTGAGAAATTTCAACATGGTATCAGAGGGAACAGTGACTTGAGCAGTGATCAACCTCAGTTGTGCTCGGCGCTTCTAGAAGCTAGTATATCAGCGGTGTTGCAATGGAAGGAGCTTTCGCAAGGGGTCTTGATATTGAGCTTCTTACAGCGATTAACTTCAAGAAGTGAAAGTCGTCGTGTATGAAGAGCCATCTTTTTGGTGAGGAGCTATGGGAGGTCGTCGGTGGTGACGACATGCAAGAAGTTACTGCTGCTACTGGTTCTGCTGAACAGGTGAGAGCTTGGAGGAGGACTAATGCAAAGGCATAGTTTGCTCTCAAGCGGGCTGTCTTACCTGAGCTCTTTGATCACATCTTAGGATGTGAGTCAGCTGCTGAGATATGGACAACCATTGATGGCTTGTTCAACAGGAAGAATGTAGCAAGGCTACAGTTCTTAGAGAATGAGTTGGCCAAGTCTACTCAAGGAGATATATCCGTCTCGAAGTTCTTCCTCAAGATGAAGAACTTGTGCGCTGAAATTTCAGCATTGGATCCTAATGAGCCCATTTCCGAAGCTAAGTTGAAGAGGCACATAGTACGTGGGTTGCGGAAGGAGTATGTGGCCTTTGTGACTTCTGTACAAGGATGGACGATTCATCCATCTCTGCTGGAGCTAGAAAATCTGTTAGCGTCAAAGGAGAGCTATGCTAGGCAGATGGCCAGGGTGACTATCTCTGAAGGAGGTAGTGATGCTCTCTTCACTGAGAAGAAGAAGAAGAAGAGATGGGAGAAGAAGAAGTCTGCTGCTGAGGATGAGCCTTCAACTTCCTATCAGCAAGAGAGGAGCTCTGCTCCTAAGAAGAACTGGAAGAAAGAGTTGAAGTGCTACAAGTGCAATCAAGCAGGCCACTTCAAGCGTGACTGCAAGGTCAAGCTGCAACCTGGGCATGTTGCAGATAAGGAAGGAGCTGTTTCTAGTGATGAGGAGACCGGGTGGGGAGGAGCTTTTCTGACAAGCGTGTGTGTTCGTGCTCTTTCCACTGTGGACTATCGAGATGACTAGATAGTCGACTCGGTGTGTGTTCATCACCTCACTGGATACGAGTCAAAGTTATCTTCGTTGAGGACATTCTTAGGTAACGAAGCTATCATTACAGTTGATGACTCTGTTCATACTGTAGAGAAAGAGGGTGTAGTCTCTTTGAAGAGTGCTTAGGGTCCGCTCATGTTAAGGAGTGTGTATCACGTACCTGGCATGAAGAAGAACCTCTTCTCGGTGACCAACGCAGTCGACGCGGGCTTTCTTGTTCTATTTGGCCCAACAGAAGTAAGGTTTCTCTGCAACGTATTAGCAGTGAAGGCTGATGTTGCTCATGTAGGGAGAAGAGTAAGAGACTTATTTGCGTTATCAACAAGCTCTTATGTTGATCGGATGAGAGCCAATGATAGCGCTGCAATTTGGCATGAGAGGCTAGGACATGTAGGTATGGATAAGCTGAAAGCTATGGCAAGCAAAAGCCTTGTGAAAGGCTTGCCAAAGTTGTCATCCTACAGAGATGACCATGTTTGTGCAGGGTGTCAGTTCGGCAAGGCTCATCGCCTTCGGTTTGACAAATCACAAATAAGGAGCAAGGCATCATTGGAATGCATCGATGGTGATCTGATGGGGTCAACTGTCACTACTAGTCTTGGAGGCAGCAGATACATGCTGGTGCTGATTGATGATTATTCTAGATATACTTGGGTGTATTTCTTGAAGGAGAAGTCAGATATTTTCCATCTATTTGTGGAGTTCAAGGAGCTGGTGGAGGGCCGGCTTGGCCTGCGAGTCATGAAGTTTAGAATAGACAACGGTGGTGAGTTTGTCTCTTCCGAATTTTCTAACTTCTGCAGGAAGCATGGAATCCAGAGAGAGCTTACTTGTGCTCATACTCCATAAAAAAATGGAGTAGCGGAGTGGAAGATCCGCCATCTAACAAAAACCTACAAGTGCTAGCTTCATGCAAAGGGCATTCCCAGGTCTTTTTGGGCGGAAGGAATGGCCTGCGCAACTTACATCATCAATCGGATGCCTCTGAGTCCGATCAACATGAAGTCTCCTCATGAGATGGTGTTTAAGGAGAAGCCCAGTGTTGAACACCTTCGGGTATTTGGTTCAACTTGCTTTGTGCATATCCCGGATGCCTCAAGGACGAAGCTTGTCTTTGTAGGCTATGATGAGCGGAAGAAGGGATAGAAGTGCATGTATCCTACGACGAAGAAGTTTATTGTATCAAGAGATGTTGTCTTTGATGAGCTGACGTCGTATGGAGGAAGCTCGGTTGAGCTATCAGAGAGCAAGGTTGATGAAAAGCAGGAGGTGACTGTTGAAGTTGTTCAAGAGGAGCTTGTTGTTTCACCAACAACTCCTCTTGCTTCAAGCTCTGGGGCAGAGGCTTCTGGTTCAGGAAGTAGGGGGAGCAGTGCTCAATGCTTTCCCGGAGACGGAGCTGATCCTGAAGAAGCAACGGAGGTAGTGAGCAAAGAGAAGCCTCTTCGGAGATCAAAGAGGATCATCAAGCCTCTAGCTCGTTACTGCGAAGGGAATACAGTGAGTTTTGTCTCCTGTTTCTTTGCAGGCCCTCTGGATGAGCGGGAGCCTTCAAAGTTTGAAGATGCTGCTGGGGTAAAGGAGTGGGACAATATCGTGGATGAGGAGATGGCTGCCCTCAAGAAGAATGGAACTTGGGACTTGGTTCCTAAGGTGGATGACGTTACTCTTGTTACTTACAAGTGGGTCTACAAGCTGAAGAAGAAGGAAGATGGAAGCATCGAGCATTACAAGGCTCGTCTTATTTCTCGAGGGTTCTCTCAACAGTACAGCGAGGACTATGAGGAGACGTTTAGTCCTGTGGCAAAGATAACTTTGGTTAGGGTGGTGATCGCCTTGGCTGCTCGCCAAGGTTGGAAGATATGGTAGTTGGACGTAAAGAACGCCTTTTTTTACGGGGAGATCGACAAAGACATCTTCATTGATCAGCCGCTCGGTTACATATCTGAAGAACATCTGGACTACATCTGCAAGCTCTGTAAGGCTCTTTTTGGCTTGAAGCAGGCTCCTCGAGCTTGGTATGGGAAGATTGCAGAATACCTCCAGTTCTACGGATATTTGGATTCAAATTCAGACTCGAGCCTGTTCATAAAGAAGAAGGGGAGCTTCTTGTCCTAGTGCTGTTGTACGTGGATGATATGATCATCACGGGAAATTCTAAGGAGGAAGTAGCTAGGCTCAGGGCAGAGCTAGCTATCAGATTCGAGATGAAGGATCTGGGGTAACTCCACCATTTCCTTGGACTTGAAGTGAAGAGGAAGGAGAACAGTATACTCATGTCCCAGAAGGGCTATGCGGAATGAATCATTCAGCGATTTGGCATGTAGGAGGGGAATAGTAGCGCTACTCCATTTGATTTAGGCATCAAACTTCGGCGAGATGAGGGAAGTATTTTACCAGATCCTCTAGTGTTTTGGGCTCTGGTTGGAAGTTTTATTTACTTGACGATTACAAGACCAAACATTGTTTATGCAGTTGGCCGAGTAAGTCGGTATATGGCGGAACCCAGGAAGCCTCATCTGATGGCGGCAAGAAATATTTTGAAGTATGTGAGGGCAACTTCTGACATGGGTCTCCTTTATAGGAGAGGCACAGATTTTGTTCTTCAAGGATACTCGGATGCTGATTACGGGGGAGATTCAGATGACAGGAAGTAAACATCCGGTTACATCTTCTCTTGTGGACCTGGGAGTATTTCTTGGTGCAATAAGAAGCAAGACTCAGTGTCCGTCTCTACTACGGAAGCGGAATACAAGGCTTCGGCCTTGACAGCTCGGGAAACCATCTGGCTCAAGAGATTAGTAGAGGACATCTATGAAGAAGTGTGCGGTCCAACTCTGCTACGCAGTGACAATGAGAGTGCCCTAAAACTGGTAAATAATCCAGTTTGTCATGCGCGGACCAAGCACATCGAGATTGAGAACCACTTCATTCGGGAGAAGGTGTTGGAGGGATCTCTGATGGTGGAGCATGTGTAGAGTGAGGACAACATCGCAGACATTTTCACGAAGCCATTACTAAAGATGTCGTTTACTCGGTTAAGGGGACTGCTGGGCTTGATCACAACTTCTCACTTCAAGGGGAAGTGTTGAAAATTATGAAGTGAAAGTAGAGGTTGATCAAGCAGACCGCGCGGCTTGAGCGGACTGTCTAGCGGACTGGTATTGCGGCCTGAGCGGTCTGAGGTTGCGGTCTTGGTGTTGGTTTCCTGATGCAACCGAGCGGATAGGAGGTTTATCCGCGGGAGGTGACAGACTCTTTATCTGAGTCCGCGGAGTTTGCTCTTGACCTCTGGAGGAGCAACTTGCTGGCGGTTTGGTTTGAGAGTTGGCGGACTGGAGTCTTTTCCGCTGAGCTCGCGCCAGGATGTTAGGACTTGCTCTGTGGCAAGTTCAGGGTTTTTTGCGGAGTCCGCAAAGTCCTTTGTGACCGGGCGGTTTGCCTGTTGGTCGTGGACTTGTGTTTGCTGACTGGTGCAGTGTCCGCTACACATTGCGGACTGGATCCTTGCCTTGGTGCTTGGTGTTTTTGGTTGGTCCAGCCTTGTCCTTATGGATTGGCTGGACTGCCTTGTGCGGTCTGGCATCTGGCTAACTGGTCTGCTATGGCGGCGGTCTTGTGCTTGATGGTTGGCGGATTGTTCGCGAGTCCGGCATTGTTGATTCAGTCAATGCGGACTCGGCGGACTGGCTGTGCTAGCTGCGATCAAGGGACAGTTAGCCTATCACATAGGGCGGTGACCACACTCCTCACCCCGCCTATAAATAGGACCCCCCGACACTTCTTTTAGAACTGAATGAACAGTAAGTTGAATGCTGATTAATTGCTGCGGACTCAGTTTTGCAGGTCGCGTGGGTTGAGAAGGACTTAACTGGTTTGATGTTTGTAGGTTGTGCGGCTAGCACTGAGAAGCCAGAGGTTTGGTTCTGACTGCGGTTAGGGATCAGTGGAGCTTGCGGTTAACATTCGACGGTTTGCAGCAGCTCGTATCTTGTGACCGGCCAGTCTTCTCTTCAGCAGTTCAATAACCTATTTGTCAGTCTCGGCGGTCTGGGAGGGGCAGTCCGTCCGACTTGTTCTTCTTGTTTGTTTGCTTCTCTTTTTTGTACTTGGCGAAATCATGTTTCGCCATGTATATCAAACTTTGAAAAGAAGATAGTTGATAATACAAGATCTGTGTTTGCTCTCCTTTATCTCTGATTACCTAGCTCTGTTATGGTTGGAGTGTTCCTGCGCCTTGTTCTCACTTTCCGCTTGATCAAGTGATCAGCTTGATAGCTCTGGAAGTGTTTGCTTGATACCAGAACTTTCAGTTGATCAACTTGAGAAATTTCAACAGTTAGGTCGGCATCATACCGACCGCGTGATTTTTCACCCCAATTGCGGGTTTTCCACGTCATCAAATCTTCGCCCTAGCATCTAGTTAATCTTTGACTGTTGGAACGCTCGACCGCTCACGGGCTAAGATGGTTGAGTAGGCCTGATCTACCAATAGCGCCAAGCGATTCCCTGACACCGCTCTATGTTTAAAATTTTCAGTTTATGTAATTTTATGTATTTTTCTTTAATTTTTAAAAAAATATCATTCTATATAAGCACAATACTCTACCTATAATAAAAAATACTCTCCCCTCCGGAATTTTTTTTTATACGGGTAACGCAACATGCTATCCTGCGCAAATAAATAGGCCCCCATTGCTGGGGCCCACTCCTTTACTTTTCAAAATTTCAGTTTCCCCTCTCGACTCTCTGTCGCTCCCGCTTACCTTTCGAAGCTGAGTTGAACTCCGGTAGAACAAGGGTTAGGGCTTTCTCGGCACTAACCGCCCCTAGTCCTCCTGCAACTCGCCGCTCTTTCTCCAACGTTTCGCCGCTCCAACATTTCGCCGCTCCTGCTCTCGACTCTCTTCCGCTCCCGTGACGTTTCGCCGCTTCTGCTCCTGTCTCCCTGTAGCTGTCCCGTCGCGCCATCATTCTCTCCAGCAACCGCAGCTTGCTCCCGTCTCCCTGTAGCTGCCCTGTCGCGCCTTCATTCTCTCCAGCAACTGCATGCGCCAAGTACTGCCAGTTTTTCCAGGGCTAAAGCCCTAAATTAAAGAAGAAGATCAAACAAAAGTATTGTAATATGTTTAAAATTTTCCATTTTGCTGTACTTCAATCTGATTTTGTATGATCTCCATGTTGATTGCATTCGCATTTTTAGGGCAAATTTGATTGCAGTTGTATCTATCCTTTTTGATACCGCCTGTTTAGTGTTTTTACCCCTAAGAACTGGAAATTTTTGGAATATCATTCTTGTTGATTGCAGTTGCATTCTTATGGGTTAAACTGTGCTGCAGTTACATTTCTCCGGTTTGTTAGTGTCTCTTATGGGTAAATATGTTTGCAGTTGCATATCCTTCATATGCTAATTTGCAGCTGCATTACCACTGGTCGAGGCAGCACGACCCTGCATATATCGTGTAACACCCCTATCCGTCACATAGTATATAACAGTAGGTCCGGCCGGGGCCCGACGCCATATACTACGGACAGACTAGTTGGTTACGTATTGAAACCATTCAACCAATCACAACGTCCTACACAACACCTAGCGGAAGCAATTTATTAAGGTTGCAAAGAATAAACAACCCTGCCAAGCATGAATGTCCACTACTCAAACCCATAGGAATGTATAATACACAAAATGGAAATAGCCTTATGGCCTTACAAGAGTTGCTTAATAAAAGTGTCTTCCAAACCTCGGCATGCAGGCCGGCCACACATGAGTACAAAAAGGAAAACACTCAAAACTTGGCCTTCGAGGGCCGACACAGCAACTTGGGCTTTAGCCTGCTATTTACCTCTCGGCTCCGCAGCACCTGCAAGCAACAATCCACCGCACGATGGTAAACAAAGGCAACGGTCAGCTATGCTGACCAAATTATAATGATTCCGCCCCCAAACCGGGGCGGCAAAGCTTCTTCCCTGTACTTGTTAGCAAAACAAGCAACACAACAAAATAAGCATCACAACATAGGTGCACGCTCACACGGCCGTACACCCTGTGCTCTCAGGGCACTTACTCGGCGGGCCAGTCCGAACTCCGTCCGGTCCTTGACTACGTCACCACCCACAGGATGACAACCTCATGAGCATTTAGTCCTTTCAGTCGTAGCCTAGACTCGATCTCCAAACCTCGGTAAGTCTCACGTAAAACTTTAGGTCGCTTTAACCGAGCAGGTGGAGCGGGTAGGGGTCCACCAGTCCGTTGCTCACCCCGCCGTTGCCATTTGGCCTTTGACGCGAACTAAGCTTCTCCAGTCCCAAATACCGTTCAAACATGGTACATAGCCCCGCTATGTACCCGGTTGGCTCCCAGACCACCGATATGATAGAACTGCGTTTCCGTCCAAATTTCCGGGTGCACCTCGGGGTTCATCCCCAAGGATCCCTGATACATTCAAACATGGTACATAGCCCCGCTATGTTCCCGGCTGGCTCCCAGGCCACCAAAATGGCAGAACCTCGCTTCCGCCCAAATTTCCGGGTGCACCTCGGGGTTAATCCCCAAGATTCCCTGATGCATTCTACCGCATAGCAACCCGAAAACAATCAAAATGCTCGGAGTCTACTCCGGCTAAAAATGCACATCAAATCATCACCGATCCGGAAAACACGTCCGGGTAGGCTTCACACAGCATGCCTATGACCATACTACGATTCCGGACTCTAACAAGGGGGACTTCACATATCTACCCCAAGGAATACCACGATCTCGCCGCACACTCGCGGGAGAGGGGTTTTCCCATGCAAAGGAAGAAGAGCTTCACATGCTCAAGAAGATAATCGTTACCCTTGCGCTTTTCCTCGGCGCCATGACAATCTAGCCGGATGGAAAGCACCGTATCGGCCTCGCCTTCGCGGATCCGGACTCGGATCGTGATTTGGAGCTCCGAAGCTCCGCCGGTGACCGGATCTAGCTTCTTCTTCCTCCTCCAAGCTCTCTCCTCTCTCTAACTCTTAGAGAGAGAACCAACCAAAGGGAATGAGGGTTTCTAAACCCTATTCTCGGATATAACATCCCAGCAACAGCCCCCCACCGCTGGATCCAAATCCAAGGGAACGAACGACCACGATAAGGCCTAAAATACAAAATCTGGGGCCGAACACGGGTTGCAACACGGCCGTGTGCCTGGCCGTGTCACCCATTCGCCGTCTCGACCGACTCGAAAACCAGCACACGACATTCGACACGGCCTCCGACACGCCCGTGTCACATGTGACACGCCCGTGTCGAGACCCGTGTCACGCCCCCCGTGTGCAATCGGCCATCTTTCCCAACCCGAGAAGGACACGACCTGCGACACGACACCCGACACGCTCGTGTCGCATGTGACACGCCTGTGTCTTGGCCCGTGTCATGGCCCGTGTGCATGACTCAGAAAACTGCCCAAAGTGACACGCCCTGGGACACGCCCGTTTCCCAGGCCGTGTGCCTCAACTCGACGATCGCCGATCGTCAAAACGTCGACCACAAGACCCGAGGCCGAACACGCCCGTGACACGCCCGTGTCACGCCTGTGTCACGCCCGTGACACGACCCGTGACACCTGCTCTAAGTCCCAGACTTGGCTTAAAACGTCGCCCGTCCCTCTTGTGAGTTTCGGGGTGTTACATATCGGTGGTCTCCCACTCTTAGCTACAGTGCTAAATTCTGCCGCGAAGTGGAACGGAACATCCGACGAAGAAAATATGTATGTGCTCCCCTTTTTGAGTTATATTCAATCTAGATATTAATATGTATTTGCTAAATAAATATTTTGGTGTTTTATCTTGATTCATTACGTAGGTTGTCACAACCTTTGCTAATGTTATTGATGACGAACTGTCACTGCTTGGAGTAGAGGAACTGGAGTCAGATTTTGAGTCAGGGCCTGAAAAGAAGGAGAAGAGAAAGAGGGACGTGAAGGTGGACTCTCTTTGTTATGAGAGTGACAAAGAGAAGATAAAGAAAGAGAAGAAGCAAGAGAAAGAATTGCTGAAGAGGAGAGGTGATGTTCAATCCGAGGAGGGTTGGAGAGGCGTGGAAGTCCGCCTCAAAGCTTATATTAAATCGGAGGTGGAGGGATTGAAGACTTTTTACGAGTCTTTATTCCTAAAATTTCATGGAGGGTTAAAGCGTACTCCCACTCCATCACCACCGCCGCATTCACCACTCTCTCCTCATTTACCCCTCATGACATCAGTTTCCCGTACACCCATATCGCAACCCGCTTCCACTCATAAGAATAACGCACCAAATGGTTTCTAAATACCAAATTGGAGTCGCACTGTAACATGCATGGGGTATTTGGTAGGTATATATTTTTTTGGCGTTTTGCGAAAATCTTTTAATCAGGTATTGTTTTGAAACTTGACGGGCATTTCTCATATTGTATATCCTTAGAATATGCTTGCATAGTATGCCCCGCGTCTCAAAACCTCTGCATGAACATTGAGATTCATTGGAATCAGAATGGAAGTTCACAAACCATCGTTTCTCTTCTTCAGATCCGTCACATTTCTTCGTTACATATAGTGAATGATTATCGTCATATCTAGTCTCATCAACAACACAAATGCCAACGGCTCCCTCCATGTACGCTTTGTCAAAAATACTAAACATTTTGCGCGTGTAAAATTTGGAAGCATGACGGAGTAAACAACTATTAAACTTTAAGCATACCGTCCCTTGATTGCCTCTAAAATCTTCGTCACGCTCGGCTCTACGCCAAGAGCCGACCATTTTCTCCAACCTGTGGAAACACTCCACCAGTGTGCTCGTGCTCTTTGAACATCCGTGCAGGCCATTATTTGCCGATTCGCTGCGTTGTGTTGATAATATACCCAAATCTAATGCATCTTTATTAAACGTCGTTGACCACTTTCTTCTAACTTGATGTAGATCTCCTAGCCATTTGTTATCTTCCAGAGATCCCTTGGAAACCATCTCATTTCAATGCCTATCAAACTCAATCGCGCTGTCACACTTACTTAAGCATTGATAAAAAAAGTGCACGGACACTTTTGTCATTATTGAAACATGGTACTTTAGAGGGGGCCTTCTTGGAAATATGCCATTGGCATAGGCGGTGACGACTACCGGTAAGTACTCTACCAATCGCTACGGACATTGCTTGATCTTGATCCGTGAATATAGTCGTTGGTTGTTTGCCTCCGACAAATTTTAAAAATGTTTCAAAGACCCAAACAAAGGAATCAATGGTCTCTTCAGCGATGAAAGCGCCGCCAATAAAGATATTTTGCCAATGATTGTTGACTGCGATAAATGAGGCACAAACCAAATTGTACTTATTCAATCTGTAGGTTGTGTCAAATATAATAACATCCCCAAAGCAGTCATAATCTATTTTGCTATGCCCATCCATCCAAAAGAAGCTTGTTAACCTGTTTAGTTCATCCGTACGAACATCGAACGAAAACATGTTGTCCTCCAACTGCTTCCCCTGTAGTATCTTCAACAGGCTAAGTGAGTCACCGCTCTCTATCAAGGCCTTTCTTTCACGCTGCACAAAGTTATAGGTATCAGATTTGGAGAACCCAACATTCTCCACCCCTCCAACTTCATTGGATAGAAAGTTGTATGCATGAACTGTTCTAACCCCCGCATCTGTCAAATTTTTCATAAGATTACCCTGCATGCATGTTAGAAATGCTACGGTGCGATCTCAACAAATGTTGCTCCTTCTCGGTAGCAAGTGGATGGTTGTGCTCCTCAACGAACTTCGTCACTGTCCAATTCCTACCTTTCTTGTCTGCGGAAAAAAATATACATGCCAGACGACCTGTCCGTGTCTCCATTTTTCGATACTTTTTTGGAGACAACCCGACACTTCAAAAACCGGTTATGGCACAACTGTACTCCCGAGATCTAATAATACGAGTATGCGTCCAGTAGGTTATTTGTTGCTTTCGGACACTGAAACCTGTGCTATGAGCATACTGACAATACATAGCGTAAGCCTCGTCCTCACCCTAAACTACTGCAAAAACCACAGTTTTTTTGGGACCTGAGAATAATCAGTTAAATTGTTATAAAAATTTAGATTGCAAAATGGATGAAATTGCAGCTGCATTAGGAGTAATGTATTAACAGTTTTCGAATGAATGCAGTTGAAAACTGTGCTGCTATTAAAAAATGCAGTTACAATTATCAAAGAAATGCAGTTGCATTCACTACAGTTACCTCTTCTCCAACAACACTACCGGAACCCTGTGTACTTGTTGCTCCCACTTCAGACATTTTTGTCTATTTATTTGCGAAAAAAACACAGAGACATGTAAGAGAACTCCGATGAAGTTTAAAATGTTAGCTTAGGCACTAGATCACAATACCTGCACTGAATCGATAGAAAAACAGGTGGGGGCACAAATGTTGCCGGAGAAGGAGGCCGGAAGAGCGGCGAGTTGCAGGAGGACTAGGTGCGGTTAGTGCCGAGAAAGCCCTAACCCTTGTTCTACTGGAGTTCACTCAGCTTCAAAAGGTAAGCGGGAGCGGCAGAGAGTCGAGAGGGGAAACTGAAATTTTGGAAAATAAAGGAGTGGGCCCCAGCAATGAAGGCCTATTTATTTGCGCAGGATAGCATGTTGCGTTACTCGTATAAAAAAATTTCCCCTCCCCTCCACTCTCAAACCCCAGTACGAAGTACAGTGCTTGGGGGCATGGTATCGTGGCTATAATATTGTGGTGACTGTACACAACAGTGATCTGGATAGTGCAGCTGTGCTAGTGCCAACATATAATTACTTATTAATTTGAAGTCCTGATCAGCCGTAGGATTTGTTGTCAGACGGTTCACTGTTATATTAACAACACCGCCGCTAAGATCGCAAATCAACTCATCCTCGCATAGAAATCTGTCGCCTCTCCGTTTCAATAGCCGTTGTGACCTACGTTCACAGATGCAATCATATCAATAGCTTCGCTAGACGCCACCATGTCATCTACGCCCCCATCATTAATTGCACTCAACCGCCACCATTCTCCTATAATTCAATTTTTACATCCCGTGCCACCTCCGGCCACTGTTCAGCTGTTACGCGTCGCGTTTCCTGCCGTGCAGCGTTGGTTTCACCGGTCAAATCTTGCTTACTCCGCTTAAAACAAAAATATATAAAAGAATGAAACTAGTGAATTCGTTAGATTAATTAGGAATACATTTGAATGGTGAAATGGATGCTATCTGCTACATTTCAAACGAAGAGAATCCTAATTATAGGGATGCGATCCTTATTTAAGAATGAATTTCTGGCAAATTTTACACGCGCCTCCTCGGCCGTCGGCGCGCGGACGAAGGGGCGGCCAAGGAGGCCGGCGTACAACCAAGGGGGCTAGGAGCCCAAAATCAAAAATGATATCTGATTGAATTTTAAAGGGCGCTATATTCGGGCGGATTTTTTTATAGATAAATAGGATATTAAAATGATAGTAAAAAGATCCCAATTAACATTTTATAATTTGGAGAGGGGTTGGGGTGCTTGGACTGCAGTCCGGTATCGGTTCGTCTGACCAGGTTAGCTCCGCTTTGGCGGGAGATTGTTTCCTCTGGTTGAGGGGACGTTACAATAAAAAGTGCATTTTTATGCTTTGTAGCACTAAAAAAGACGAATTGGAGTGAAGCTGTGTTGGGATAATTGTGGGCGAGATGAATTTTCTTGGGAGCGCGAGCAAGCGATGCAGGAAGACTTCCCAGAACTGTTTGCATAAGGTATGTTTTATGTTTTGTACGTAGCACTTAAATTTCGAGTACGAATTTCTTTTAATTATTGGGGTGGAGTTGGAACACCCCAAAAATACTTTACCTATAATCGGAGAGTGGTTGGCGGGGTGTAGCAGATCTATCTTCTTTTACCTTGACAAAACGTTAAAGGCAAAAATTTATCGTGTGCTCTTGAGAGGTGGTGTGTTCACTCAGGAGGAGTCGTGTTCACCTGACGCCGGCGGCGTGTTCACTCGACACTAGGCAGTTAGCCAACTTGGCGTCGTATCCTCCAGCTAGGCGGCGTGTCCTCCAGCTAGGCATCGTGTCCTCTGGCTAGGCGTCGTGATCACTCGACGTACTGAATCCGAGCGCTTTTTCTTTAAGGGTCGCGAGCTGGTTCCGTAAATAAGATTTTCTGGGTGTCCGATCTTCCTGGGACTTGATCCAATGGTCCAAATTTTTAGCCGTGAGCCCTGAGTAGCTGCAGCTCAATTGATGATGAGAAGTTGAAAAACTATGTAGTTAAGCGTGCTCAGGCTGGTGTAGTATTGGAATGGGCGACCTCCTGAGAAGTCCCTATGATGCGCGCTTGACTATCGAGTTTGTCTCATCAAATGGAGGTTGTGGCCACCAACAACCCGCTTGTTGATTGAGAGAGGGTTGGGTGCTTGGGCTGCAGCCTGGACGACGCCAGGTGAGGCCATAGTGAGCCTTGTGAGATCCAGAGTGGGTCAGCACTGGGTCATCAAAGGATAGCCGCGCCGCAAGGCGCCACCCACAAGGGGCGGTCGTGCTCGACTGCCCCTCCCCGCGGCCGCGGGATGCCGCCCACAAGGGGACGGTCACACACGGCCTCCCCTCCCCGCGGCCGCGGGGCGCCGCCCGTGCAAGGGCTACTACGCGCGACAGCCCCTCCCCGCGACCGCGGGGTGTGCACAACCCCGTACCCGGCCAAGTGGGACCCTCCCCAGATAACGGGCTAGGAGCGTGCTATGAGTGGCGATTTGGTGCAGTCCCGTTCGGGGACGTGCGAGCACTCGTACATGTGTGGGGAGAATTTATGTGTTAAAGGCTTTTATTGATTATGTTTAATCATGTAACATATATATATATTTATTATATATATACAGATAAGAAAAAGATAAAGAGGAGGGGGGTAACCGGGGAAGAGAAAGAAAAGAAAAAAGGCTAACCCTAAAGGAAAGAGGCCAGCCGCATTTCCTCCCTCCCACTTTCCCGATCCCTCTTTATCTCTATCCAGCTCTCCCGATCGGCAAAATCCAGGAGGAAGAATCCGCTCCTTCATCTCTCTCTCTCTCTCTCTCTCTCTCTCTCTCTCTCTCTCTCTCTCTCTCTCTCTCTCGGTGTCGCGGCAAGGAGAGGCCTTCCCGCTCTCTTCCTCTCCCGTCGCCGGCCAACAGGGGTAGCCCGGGCCCCTTCTCCCCTGCTCTTTTCTCCCAGCACCGCGATCCCGTGTGACGCCGAGTGAGAGCCCGACACTCTCCCCTCCAGTCGTCCGGCTCCCCTCCTGCCAAGCCTTCACCATCGCCGGCCGAGCGAAGGAAGGAGAAGTCCCCTTTCCGGGCCCCACTGCTTTCAATCTCCCCCGCCAAGCCCCTCTTTCGAGTCATTATTGTCGACCACCTGCTGCCGCTGCTAGGGTTTGCCATCTGGACATTGCAGATTGCTTCCAGTCGGTTGGTGAAGGAAGAGGTGAGGGATTTGTGAGCCCTTTTTCTGAGATCCACTGTAGTTTGGTCGATCCTAGTGATGTGGAGCAGGTGCTAGTGTTGTGGGTGTTGCCGTGTAGAAATTTCCTTCCTGAGGCCTTGTTGGTTCTTGTACACCTAAGGAGCTGGAGGAGGGTGAAATATTTTGCTAGGGTTTGCTAAGGGCCTCCACAGGAGAGTCGATTTTGGAGCTTGAGTTGTGCAGAGGAGTATACTGTTGAGCAGTGCAGGAGTTTTGGACTCGAAGATAAGATGCCTGAAGAAGAGTCTTGGGACTCGAGTTTGGCCGACCAAAAGGAGAGGAGATCTTGAGTGGTCTTTTTGGAGTTCGAACCGTTGCGTCTTCCATGTGTAGAGAGCAGCTACGCTCACTAGGCATCGAGCCTCATGCAAGATATGCGGTTGCGGTTCCGTTCAAAACACGCGTCGAGGGTAACGAAGTTTCTTCTTGGGCAGGTGAAGCCCTCAATTAACATATTTGCATAGAAGCCCCTCTCCACGAACGGGCGGGGGAAGGGTGCCCTCCGACGGGTTGATGTGTACATCCCCGTAGTTAATTTCATTTAGTATCCGGAAGCGTGAGTACAGATTTAGGCATGCTGTGTGAAGCTCATCCGGATGTGTAAGCCGGATTTGTGATGTTCTGAGGTTCTCGGAGGAGACTCCGAGGAAGTTGTATATTATCTGTTTGCAGGGAATAAACGCCATAGCCCCGAAAAAGGGTTGAGTGCAATATAACTGGTTTGCTTTTAGTCGACTGATGCTTAGCTTGTCGTCGCTTGTCGAAACGTTGGCGTACAGGTGTTGCAATGTCAAGCGGGAGTAGCGGGCTTAAGCCCAAGTTTGTGTCAGCCCTAGAAGGCCTAATTTGCGTATGTTGCCGGCCTGCGTGCCGAAGTATGAAATTCATATTCCTGTAAATTAAAACGTTTGTGACACCTTGTGTACATTATTTGTCTTTTTCGTCTTAGGCAAGCGGTATTCTCGTGAACCGCTCGCCCTATGGGAACCTCGAGGTAAGGTTACCGGGAAGCCCTTGAGGGTCAATTAATAGCCTTTCAGAACAACGGAATTACGTCGTTGGCGGCCCAATTGGGGCTGCACAAAGTAGAACTGTTCAGCGAGATTGCGCCATTGGTAAGACGAATGAAGAGTGTTTTACATAGACCCTAGGAGGCACCTCCGGATAGGAGAGAGTTGGCCTTGAGTTTCTCCTTAGATGTTTCGGTCGGCCAAGAGAGCCCTCCGAAGGTGCCCTAGCTCAGCCTTTGGCTTGGGAGGGGAAGAATTTGTTAGTCTTCCGGGTATGCGGTGGGACCTCCACGCTGAGACCTTAGGTCGGTCCTTTGTGTTCCTCGTCTTGTGCCTAGATCATTCATTTGAGTGTAGTATGTGCGCGATCACCCCTCTTTTGGGACCTCGAACTCTACAGAGACCGAATTTCGGTTTCAATAGGGTGCCTCCTGTAAGGGGCGGCCATGCCCGGCCACCCCGCGCCACGGTCGTCTCTCGCGGCCGTGGAGTTCCGCTTGCAAGGGGTGGTCGCGCCAGGCCGCCCTACCCGCAGCTTCTCCCGCCACGGCTTGCCGCCCCGCCGGCCGCGACACCTCCTCTCCCCTCATCGGCGGTTGTCCGCCAGTGGGATGACCGCTCTTTCGTAGCGGGGCCTCCCCGCCGTCAGATTATTCCACCGCGATCACCGTCATATATTTCACGGATAACCACCCACTAACTGTTATGATTGATTGGAGGTTATCAATAATTATAAATTAAAATGGCCTGCATTTAGTGTAAATTATACGCATAATATTCACCCTAAACCCTAAAAAAACATTAAAATCTCTCATCTTATTTGATATGATGGCAGTCCAAAAATATTAGATTCAAAGATGAGCTCCAAGAAACTTCTCTGCATTAGAAACTCTAGCAGCCCCAAGGTCATGCGCGCCTACTTCGTCCACGGAGGCTAGCTGGAGTGGCTCTCTTCCAGTAAATTGTAGTTCAGGAAGAGTGTGGATAGCAAGACCCTTTGGTTTTTTTGGGGCCATGAACGTCTTTCGTCTATAGGAGTCATGAACGCGGGCTGATCGTCTGAGCTCAGGTTTCTCAATGAATGAGCTGAATGAGCTGAATTCGCTTGCAAGGTGTTTAAAAAACAACTTAGATGGATATTTTCTGATCCAATAAATAATCTAACAACAAATATTAGTGTGGTTACGAAAATCGATTTGACCAGGACATAAATGAAAAAATAGAAGCAGCCACAATCAAAGAATACATAAATTTAAAGTGGTTCCCCGAATTTTGTGTGCGTCCACTGCTCTGGCAAAAAAACTCTTTTACTGATAAACACACGACTACGAAGAGAGTAAGAAAGAGAGAGATCGATATTGCCCTACGAGAAAGATGAAAAGGAAAATACCACTGTCTTTTCTAAACTCTGTTGACAATACACTCTTTGCTAAGAACGTTGACAACCTCATTTCTTAAGAATCCGGCCGAGCGCGACAATGGCAAATAGGAAGTTGAACGAGCACCGTCGTGGCCAAGGAAGAAGAAATTGTGTGAAGAGGGGCATGCGCTTCCCTGGGATTTCCGCAAAACCTCCGGCCGAAGCGCACCGGTTGCAACAAGGAAGAAAAAAACCCGGCCTACTCAACTCTAGGTTTGACCAAGTCCGGCCGACCTCTCCGCGTCTCCAGAATCTTGAAAGGGGGGAGACCGACGCCTCTAAATTTATAAGCATAGAGAATCCTAAATGATGCCAGGTAGAGGTTGGGGGGGGGGAACAGTATCCAGCTAAGGAAGGAGAAAAATCCCCTTCCAACTATGCTCCTCCATAAGTCCTCATCCATCAAGGGGGAATTGGAAAATTTCCACAAACAGTACCACACCAAAAAGGAAGGAGGCGACATTACTGCAACAATCTCCAACTTGACGTCTCTTCCATGATATGCTCCACCTTGCTGAGATATCTCCCAAAAATTCCCCAACGATCACCAAGAACCAATTCCAAAAGGAACTAATTGAATGCACTTTTGTCAAGAATAATTCAAAGAAATCTCCTTCAATCCTGAGTTGCACACAAACTGGACTTACGTAGCTGTCTCATAAACCCTCCACCAAGAAGCTAAATTTTAACTACTATACCTCCAGTGGTAGCCTCCCATAACAAACTAAATCTGTCAAGACTTCTGGCTTGTGATGTGTGCGCGAGAGAGAAAATGACAAATGCAGACACATCAATACTGAATGCAAACGAGCTAACCTCAACATAGGAAAAATGAAACCCCTTTGAAAACTAATCAAAGGTTGATTAGATACACTCTAAGCTAATGTAGAATGAAGGAGTAACCTGAAAAGAGCTTAGGTAATAGAGAGTAACCAAACTGCATTCACAAAATGAAGTTCTTTACCAGAAAAAATAACTCCTAAATAAGAGTTATTATAACCCAAATACAAAGATAACATGACAAAATGATGGGAAAAATAAATATGAGCAAATGAATGAATAATAACCATAAAAACAAGACAAAGAAGGACATAAATGCAGGAAGCCCAAAAACACATAAAAGACAGGAAAAAAATAAGTGAGAAAACACTAGAGGATGTCCTCTTCTGCATCCTCATGGCATATGGATGCAACAGATTTTTCTTTTTCATCACTAGGGGTCTTCCCTTTCTTCTTGTTATGTAGCTTTCAATAATTCTTGATTTCATGATCTTTCTTTTTACAATAGTTGCAATGAATGTCTGAACTGCCCTTATACTTTGACTTGTCTCCTTTGCCTGAACCAGACTGACCCCGAGAGTATAAAGCTGAACTTTCAACAATACTTGAGCCCGAAGACTTCTTATGGATGTCATCTGAGAGTAAAGTTACAGTAGCCTCTTCCATATCCAAAATATCCTTACTGTAGGTGAAGATAGCGATCACGCCCTCGTAGGATTTTGGAAGAGAGTTTAGAAGAATAATTGCATTGTCTTCTTCCTCCACCTTGATATCCCATACTGAGACATTCTGATAACAGTTTATTGAAACTATTCAGGTGGTCATGTAGAGAGGAACTCTCCTTCATGCTAGATTTGTACAATTGCTGCTTGAGGTAGATACAATTGGGGAGAGACTTTGTGATATAGCTACTCTCTAACTTTGCCCAAAGACTAGAGACAGTGTCTCTGAAAGAACTTCATATATCACATCATAATATAAGCAAAGTTGTATGGTGGACAGAGCTCTGAGATCCAAAATCTCCCACATTCGATCAGTAATCTCAGCATCCATATGAGCCTTCCCCAATAAGACACTATATAAACCTTCTATGATCAGTAGTGCTTTGACCTTGACCTGCCACAGACAAAAATTGTGCTTCCCTTCGAATCTCGCAACTTCAAACTTTGCACTGGGTGTAGAAGATGCCATATAAATCAACCAAAAAATCTACATTGAAACTAAAACACGAGGCGAGCTGATTAATT
Source organism: Platanthera zijinensis (assembly GCA_039513925.1). Classification (NCBI taxonomy): domain Eukaryota; kingdom Viridiplantae; phylum Streptophyta; class Magnoliopsida; order Asparagales; family Orchidaceae; genus Platanthera; species Platanthera zijinensis. Next base: position 34,223,325 of record CM077078.1, read on the forward strand.
TACAGATCAAGTTTAGGAAGATAGAGAGTGGACTAATGTCGTCACTGCCATTGACCCAACTCAAAACGGGGACGTCCAATCAGTCACCTATCCAACCTCCCTCTGATACCACTTGTTATGAAAATAACTCAAACAGCTATTTTTCGATCCTGTAAATAATCTAACTGTAACACCAGAAAATTTAACGCGTCTCACTTATATAAATTTTTAGGGACCGACCACGAGCATAATTGATCGGACCGTCATCTTGGGAGAGGTGTTTTTCTTTTTGGGAAACTTATAAACTAAATAAAGTCTGATTAATTAAATTTTCGGCATTAGTCTTGGCATGACTTTGAGTTTGCGAGGGTGTAACTGCGCAAATTAAGATGCCTTAGAGGGCGTTGTATCAATTAGAAGCTTTAAAAGGAGATAGTTATAATAACAAATAAAACAAATTTCCTTTATAACCAGTTCTCAGTTATATTAATCTTATCTTTTGACAGCTGCTCCATACACTACAAGAAAAACATTTATTAGCAAGGGTTAAAATTCCTTGCAAAATGCACAATTTTGTTGCTAATTTAGATTTGCAATAAATTCTGATACAAAAATTATTCCTAGCTAATTTGAGCCTAGCTAATTTTAGCTTGGGTGATTTTCCTTTCTATTCAGCAAGAGATATTTAGCAAGAAATTTTTTGCTTTATAATTCACCAAGGAATTATCAACAAGGAATTTATCACTTTCTAATATAGCAAGAAATTTTACCAACAAAATATTTGTTGCTTATCAGCAATGAATTATTTTGTCCTTAATTTTAGCTAGCAAGAAATTTGTTACAAAATTTGTAGTTAAAAATATCAAATATTATAGAATATATTGATCATGTCATTGATTTACTTTATTGATAATTGATTATAAATTTTTATTTTGAATCAACAAACAAAGAATGTGAACATTGTAAACTATACATTTTAAATAAGCAATACGATTTAAAAAAAATTATAAATTAAAATATTTCCAATTATACATTATAATTATATAGAAGGAGCATGTATAAGTCAATTAGATTTTAAATATGCAATTGTATAACAAACAATTGTACAGGTCAATTATATAGACCGAACCTGTTATACAACCAACTCACCTATATTCAATTAGATTTTAAATATGCAATTGTACAGGTCAAGTAATTAATGACAATGTATAACTCATATATCAATTATCAAACAAGTAGACCAATATAAAATTTCAATATGATTATATATATGCAATCAAATGTCATACTAACAAAATTTTGATACATAACCAAATGTTGATACTTAATCAAATATCAATACATAACAAAATGTCGACACATCTTCAACACAAAACAATCTAAGTGTCATATTACATGATGAGAATCATGAACAAAAGTAATCGATAAATGTGATATTTACGAACGAGCAACTAGCTCGTCCGGAGAATGATGATTTTCTGAAGCTTGCTGTTGAACTAGAGAATGATCCTGATTTGATGTATGATTCTGAATATGAGGATATTGATTTGATACACGAAAATATCCAGGAGCTCCAAAATAACCACTTGAAGCAACTTGAGCAGGAAAGTAGATAGGAGCAGTTGGAATGGAGAATTGACCCGAGGAAGAATATGATCCTGGAGAAAAATGTTGGATTGAATAAATACCATGCATAGCTAGTGCAGCAGAAACAGCAGTTTTAACAGCATTATCAATTCTCTGGTCAATGGTATTGCTCATCTCCTTTTGTTGTCTCTCTAACTCTTGTAAACGACCACCACGTTGTTCAATTTCAGCCTGATAGGAGTTTATGCTTGAACTAGTGGCGGAGAAGATCATATCGTCATTATATGAGTTGCCAAAGCCGTAGCAACGCCCATGTTTTGGTCCACCTGATGCTTCTACCCATAAATCATGATCATATGTGGATGAACCATGGATAGAAGGCAATATAATTGAATCATTGCTTTGAGATTGCTTCTCTTTAAGTTTTGCAATGTAAGTATCCTATAAAGTGAATTAAAACAAGAGTTAGTATCATTGCTAGCAAATAATATATTGCAAATCTATTAAAAATTTAAGAGAAGAAAACTACTAACATATATTTTCTCTGATTTTTTGTCCACAAAAGTTCCTTGCACTTTTTTTTGTTTTATGAGTTCGAATAAAAACTTGTTCATGAGGGACCGGTATCCCACCGTTTTTACATGCCTACAATTTAACTCGGTTAAATACAATTGTATACAACTAAAATAAATTAAATAAACATTTGAGAACAAAAATAGTGAAGCAAAAGAAGAAACTTGGAAAAAAATATTCACAAGATAATTATAGCATTGTCATAAATAAAAAGTTAAGATGAAAAATTCAATGACCTTGTGAAACATAATGCTCTAGAAAAGAATTAGAAAAATACTCGATAAAGTTTAAGTCACTTACCATCCTATGTGCATGATGAGGAATAGAAATTGTACCCCCGGAGCTCTTAACCACCCCAAGGCCATCTCGATCAGATAATCGATTTCTGCGATTACTTGTTTGACGATCCTTAAATTTACTTGCATCCCATATATCCCATAGTCCATCAAATATTTCTTTTTTCATCCACGTCGGTGGAGTTCCAGACCTTGACTTTGTGGTTCTTCGGATGCGCCTCATCTCTAAAGTCATTGTTCTGCTGAAATAACTCTTCCAAATTTTATAGACTTGTTGCTCTGTAAAAGGAGCACGCCAAGTAAATTTTGCCTGCAAATTATCTAATTTTAAGTTACGTCATTCAATACAAAATGTAAATTAATAACTACTTGAAAGAAACCTTTTTACTTTAAACTTACTAAACAAGTTGAGTTTTACATCATTCGGAATTTTATTAAAGGTAGGCCAAATTTCATTGAACCAACCTCTTAGATCGTTCAACATGGACCGTAGTGCAGCGACACTAATGAAGCTGTAAATATGACATGACAATATAACAAATTAAATTTAATTAATCTAAAAAAGCCACATGAATTTCACCAATGCATTAAAAGATCACAAGGTAGGAAATTTTAATTCTATAAAAAACAAGATTACCATTTCCCCAAGATAATGAGTATCTCGCGACCGTCTTCATCATGCTCGACCTCATCTTTGAAACTTGAATTATCTAGCTCTTGTTGGTCCAAAACAGGAAGCATGCAATCAGCTTGTTGTGCATTAACCTCCTCGGGCAAATCTTGATCCTCATCCATCTCATTATGTGAGTCAAAATTTGTGGCTGAATGATTATTTGCATTTTCCATTAAAAGACTCAAGAAACTATCATCCTGAATTCTGTGAGATACTAATCTACCGCCTCTTCCTCTAGTCCTCATAATAACTGTAGATAATTTTATCATATATCAACAAAAAGTATAGAACATCATATAGTATTCAAAATATATAATCATTACAAGATTCAAAAGATAATTATAACCTGGACCTCAATTGTGAAGTATAAAGTATAAGGAAAAAGCAATTGCAAAATGTTGTACACTATTTTTTACGAGAGACATGATGCGAGCTAAGCCCGCTTTGATGGTAATCAGAAGTAACTAATAATATTATAATCTAGGGAGGCAACCTCTGCCTGAACACAACTTATAAAGTAAAGCTCAACAACTTGAGCTAGGCAACTACATTCTGTCATCTGGAGACAGTGCTCTGAATTGAATTTTTTGCATTAAGAAAGAGGAGCAGATGCCTGCATAAGGTGAGTAGCAGTGACCAATAATTGAAAAGAAATTATTTTTAGTGGGGCACTTACTATAGGTAATGGGGAAATATTCAGAACATGTGGCGGTTATGGGCAACTAGTGAAGAGAGGTAGTTATAGGTAGCGGGAAAGTAGTTAACTTGTGACACCAGGGGTACCAAAATCAACAACATGTTAGATATCAAGCAGATGAATAATGTTCTCTTGATAGAGTACACACATATTCATGCTGGTGGAGGAAATACTTCAATAAAAACCTTACAGTTAAAAAAAACAAGAACAAATGAGAAGCAGAATGAGAGAATAGTGTGAAATCACTAGCCGATTAGATGCATGCATAAGGTGAGTAGTAGCGGTTGCGATCTAAAAAACAAGAATAGCTTCGGAAGACCCAAATACCTTATTCGATGCCAATCCCCGTCGTCAATTGTGAAAGAGACTTTGATGACAATGGGGAGCATGACTACCACTACTCTCTCCTAATCCACATTAATTGACAAAGACTAAACATCTCCCTGACCCTGCGCCCAGTAAAATTTCCACTGGTCCTACCCTTGTTTCAACATTAATTAAGTACCAGTGATAGTACCCAAGCATCCATGCCCCTCCCCCTACAAACTGCAAGCTTCATAGCCAACAGCCATTTCCCAAGCACAAAACTTGATTTTGCCATTAATTATTGGCTGGATGAAATGGAGTGCTTAACCAACATATGCAAATTATCTAATGATAAGACCCTTTGGATCAACCATATAACTTGAATGAAAAGAAAACTAAATTCATACAAAGAAAGAGAATATCAGAGGAACCTCCACCATCGCAAACAAAATACAAAATGTTGAAAGAAGATGCTCAGCCACCGAAGAGAAATGTTTTTTTATTACAACTCTTCGGGCAACTCTTGCTCCGTTACAATAAATTTAATTAATCTAAGAAGCAACATGAATTTCACCAATGCATTAAAAGATCACAAGATAGGAAATTTTAATTTTATAAAAAACAAGATTACCATTTCTCCAAGATAATGAGTGTCTCATGACCGTCATCATCATCCTCTGATTAATCCTTATAAAATTCTTCATCATCCTCTGATTCAAACGAGTCAAAATTTTGTCCTACTTCTCGCCTTGGTGGTTGTATATCAAGATTCACTTCTTCCGCTTGAACACGAAGATCAATTAAAGTAGTAATGTCATCGAGTACAACATGAGCTGGATTAGAAGTCAAGGTCTCCTGATAAAATTCCTCTGGTTGTGTATGTTGGCTATGCATGGGGATATGACTTATCTCGTAAGTGCTTCTAGCTTTAACTTTGAAAACAACTCGCCAACGGTTATCAAGTGCTTTCTTTCTCCAAGGATATGATGTGTAATATACTTGATGACATTGAGAAGCAAGAACAAAAGTATTGTCTTCAGCCATGCTACGATCATTATTAATATCAACAATTTTTTATCTTGGGTGAATCCGTGTCCCTCGTTTTCCAGTGTCAAACCACTTACATTTTAACATCACTATTGTATTGGTAATGAGTCCTAAAAAACTCAACTCCAGGATTTCTAACAACTCACCATAGTCGTCTTCACTGGAATCATTATAATAACTCCCATTCACACAAACTCCACTATTCATTGTAGATTTTGTATCTCCATACTCAAGCGTATGAAATCTATATCCATTCACAAAATATCCATTCCAACACTTAACAATGCTACTAAACCCACAAGCAAGTATTTTGATGTCATTGTCTATTATTTGATTTGCCGGATTTTCAACCTATTGAGCATAAAAATAAATTATAATGTTAATATGGGCAATATACATTACATAAAGCTATAATGAATAACAACATATTTTCTTACATAATTTTGAAACCATGTGGAAAACTCTTTATCACGCATAACTCCTAATACCTTAGGAGTTAGATCTGGTATTTGAGCTTGTTTCTCGGCATCATAAAGTCTATAAAGCATATACGGTTAACGCTCTCAATTAATAATTAAAACTAACTTAAACATATTTGGAGTTAAAATATTACTTACTCAATATATTTGGAGAGCACTGGACAATTCAACAAAATATATATTGTACATGCATCCTTCTCAAGTGGAGTTAAAATACGCATCTCCTTTTTGGGGCTAAATGGTCGACCAGGAGAATTGAACACAGATAAATGATTAGGTTCAACTTGAATGACACTATCATTACGACCTACACTTGTAGACCTTGTTTCCACATCAGCAGAAAAGAAATGAGAACAAAATGTTGAAGTCTCTTCAATCAAGTATGCTTCAACAATTGATCCCTCTACACGTGCTTTGTTCTTTACCTTACGTTTCAAAGTGTTCAAAAACCTATATATACAAAAGTCAGTACATACATATAATATGAAAGAGAAAAATATTTTAAGGAAATATTTACCTCTCATAGGGATACATCCAACGATATTGAACAGGCCCACCAACCCTTGCTTCATATGCCAGATGTATTGGCAAATGCTCCATGGAATCAAAAAAAGCAGGAGTAAATATTTTTTCAAGTTTGCACAATATTACAACTATGTTCTCCTCCATCTTTCTCATGTCTGACTCATAAAGAGTAGTTGAACACAGTTCTCTAAAATATTGGCTTAATTCAGTTAAGGCATTCTATATAAATTCTGGCAATAAATCTCGAAATGCAAGAGGAAGCAACCTCTCCATAAAAACATGGCAATCATGGCTTTTCATTCCATGCATACTATAATCATCCAAATTTACACATTTACCTAAGTTAGATGCATACCCGTCTGGCAATCTCAAATTTTTTATCCACTTTAACAGCATCTCTCGTTCATCCTTAGACAATGTATAACTTGCTTTAGGTTTGAAATGCTTTCCATTCACCTCTTTGATCTCAAGATCCCGACGCTTACATATGTTTTTTAGGTCAAGACGAGCATTAACATTATCCTTAGTCTTACCTTTTACATCCATAACAGTGTTAAATATATTGTCAAATGCATTTTTTTCAATGTGCATCATATCTAGGTTATGTCGTATCAAATTTGTTTTCCAATATGGTAAGTCCCAAAAGATGCTACGTTTCAACCAATTGTGTGATACACCAAACCCTTCGATTCTTTCTTTATCTTTAGTCTTACCAAATTGAATGTTTGGTAATAATGATACCACACCTTCAAGTTGATGGCCATTTAATTGAATAAGAGGTGCATCTATCTCAATTCTTCCCTTAGTGAAGCCATCCCTTTGGTATCTATATGGATGATCTAATGGCAAAAATTTACGATGACAATCAAAAAAACATGGTTTTCGACCATGTTTAAGTATAAATGACTTGATATGATTCATGCAATATGGACATGCTAGTTTTCCATGAGTACTCCAACCCGACAACATTCTATATGCAGGAAAATCACTGATAGTCCACATTAGTGCTGCTCTCATCTGGAAGTTCTGCCTTTTTGATATATCATAAGTCTCAACCCCAACATACCATAATATTTTCAATTCATCAATCAATGGTTGCAAATAAACATCCAAGCTCCTACCTGGACTCTTCGGGCCAGGCACGAGTAAGGTAAGGAACATATATGGTCTATCCATACACATCCATGGTGGTAAATTATATGGTGTGATAATAACTGGCCAACATGAGTATGGTCTAGATCCCTGATTATGTGGATTAAACCCATCAGTTGATAGTGCAAGTCTAACATTTCGTGATTCAGCTGCAAATGTAACATGGGTCTGATCAAAGTGCTTCCAAGCCTCACCATCTCGCGGATGACATAATTTTCCCTCTTCTCCAACATTTTTCTTATGCCATCTCATATGTTCAGCAGTAGTTTTAGACATGTACAATCTTTGAAGTCTTGGTGTAAGCTCCAAATAACTTAATTGTTTAAATGGTATATCTTTGAGCTTTTTCTTTCCGCCTCGATACCTAGGCTTAAACCGAGGGTGGTGACATATCATACATTCTTGTAAATCTTTATAATGCTTCCAATACAACATGCAATCATTTTTGCATACATCAATTTTCTGAATCCCAAGACCAAGTGGAGCAACTACCTTCTTGCATGAATAGAAGCTATCAAGTAACCTATGACCCTTTGGTAACATTTGCCCAAATGCCTTTAGAAATTGGTTAAAATGTCTTTCACTCAAGTTTGATTCAGACTTGATGTTTAAAAGTTGTGTCAATGCTGATAACTCTGAGTGATCCTCATAATTATGCCACAAAGGACTATCTGCAGCATCCTTCATTTCAAAAAATTTCTTAGCACTAGGATTTGGTGTGTGTGGCTCATCCCTAGCACTCCAATCAAATTCAGGACCAGCTACATCAATAACCATATCCCCCAAAGAATTATATTGCCCGGGGATAATTTTTTCCTCAACTATTATATATTCTTGTATACAAATGGTAGGAGCTGAAATGGACGGTTCATCCAAAAGTGGCTCTCCTTGCCTTTCCCAATTAATGTAACCACGTTAAAATCCTCTAGATATAAGGTGAAAACTAACCATATCTGGTGAAATAAATTTCAAACTTTTACAATCACAACATAGACAACGAATATTTCCTCGATCCATATATTTTGGATAACGATGGCATAATGCTATGAATTCCTCAACTCCAATTCGATATTCATCTGTAATACCATATCCACCTGGACAAACACGATTTTTAATCCACCTCCTATCTGGGGGCATGATTGTTGTTATTCTACAAGCACAACATAAAAATAATTATTTAATACGTGTCTATTTTTTGTTTAAACCGACGAATGCATGAGAGATCATTAATTAATCAAATATAGAATGGAAGTTATAATTACACTATGATCATCATAAAATAAGTAAATGTGCACTTACTAAAAAAAATTTGTTGCAAAATCATATATATTATGATTTTATTGATTATCTTCAATTATGCCAAATACATGTGATTTTATAATACTTCAAACCCAATTCAAAATGATGCAAGTAATATACTACGTACGTGCTGCTAAGTCCATCCTTCCTCAAACAATTGTGCATGAGGTAAAACATATAAGGTTGCATAAAATCTCGAGTCGATGGCTTTCATCGAGTGCTCATGTCGAGGGCTTCAGATTGATGAGCTTAAAGGACAAAAAAGTATCACCCTCAACTAACCTAAATCTAGTCACAATCCAAAGTTTAATTTATACTCAAACATGACTATATAAAACTCATAGAAAAATAGTTATTGAAGACTAAGTCGCATCACTATAAAAAATAAGAATGCATAAGTTAAAGATTATATTCATAATTGAGAGATGAATTTCTACCCGGGATGTAGGTCCGAAGAAAGTTGTCTAATTTTTTTTAAAAAATCAAATATATATAGAGTAACATGAAATCCTATAAGCATTAACTTCTGAAAGAGTAACAAAAGAACTTGATATAGTTACTTCTTTTCCATGATGCATGTTAAGACACAATGTGTTTTAGCTGCAATGGTCAAACCTAAGATGTACATTCGTAATATAAAATAAATACAATTTAATGTGCTAGCTTGATCTTGGTATTGTCTTGATTGGATTCTTATCTTTAATGTGGACTTGCTCTTATTTTCTTCATGAACTGCATTGGGGCCAGAATAAGTATTTGGAGAATCAAAATTAAAATAATTATAACTGATGTACTTGTCTATTGTTACTCTAGAAAGGGAAGCCATCTCAAGTGGTGTAAAATTTAGACTTCTTATTTTACTTCCTATTTTACATCATTTCTATCCCTAGAGATAGAGAAAGATATAGAAATTAAAAAAAGAGGGAGATAGAGTGAGATGATGGGGATCACATATTCAACTATTGGTATCTAATCTAGAAAGAACTTAGATTCATAAATTTAAAAACTACACATGTCAATTGCTTCTATTTAATGACAAAAGTTGGAATTTTGATTGTTAGCACATATTAGATAAGTATTATCACCAAACTAATTTGATCTAAGTACTTTAAGGCACAAGAGCAAAAGTGTAGGAGCTTTTTATTCCCACCTCCAAAAACCAAATATAAGGTGAAATAATGCATAATGTAATTATTCGATTACATACTTTGTTGAGCTTGGGAACTTGGTGGAGTTGGGAAACTTGGCAGAGCTTGGAGCAAGGATACTTGGCTCGACGGGGCTGGAAACTAGACCAGATAGAAACTTGGTCGGTAGGAATATAGACTAGGTCGACACAGCTAAGGAACTTGGTCGGCGAAGCACTCGAGCTAAACTTGCGGAGCTGTCGTTTGGGATGGAGAGCTTGGTCGTCGGAGCTAGCACCTTGGCGGAGTTGGGAGCTTGGCGGAGGGCGTCAGAGTTGTCGTTGGGGATGGAGAGCTTGATCGTCGGAGCTAGCACCTTGGAGGAGCTAGGAGCTTGGCGCGCGGAGGGCGTAGCAGGGGAACTCGGTCGCCGAAGCTGGGCACCTTAGCCGGAGGACTTGGGGACTTGGGTGGAGCTCGTAAAATTGGATGGCGGAGTGGGGCACCTTGGGCGACGGAGTTGGTCGGTGGAAAGTGGCGGACTGATTGGGGAAGAAAAAATGCGTGAGGGTTAATTTTGATTGGGGAAGAAGAAATCCGTGAGACTTAAAAGGGCAACCTATTATATTTTATTAAAATTGATAAATTTGCTTATGCAAAATTTGAGTTTGCCGCTCAATTTATTTTTGTTGGAGCCAAATGTTAGATATATTTATGTATTTCTAACTAACAATAAATTTTGAAACAAATTATTTGAAGGTAATCATCATCAATTTTTTAGCAACAATTTTTTTTCTTTCTATTTTTGCAAGAAATTTTTAGCAATAAATTTTTTTACTTTCTAGTTTAGCAACAAATATTTTTGATTCTAATTTTGTTTGAAAATTTATTTTTTATATTTGTTGCTGATTTTATTGCTAATTATCATCAAATTATATTTCTTTATAAATTTTGTTGCTAATAGATGTTTTTCTTGTAATGATATTAACTGTAACTCCCTTGTGCAAATCGGAGCAATATTTAGGTCAAGACTCCTGACGATGCTCATGGTCCTCCACCAATGAGGAGCTTGCAATTGAGGTGAAGCCCACGTACTAGTGACTTGTGTCATACACTTTTGCGCGGGACCCATGCAATTTCTAACTCCTCATTGATTGTCCTGACCTTTCTTTAGGTCAGAAATCCTGACCTAAAAATTTGCACGTGTGCATCTCGATAGAAAAACCCTTTTTTATTTTCACTCCTCGCGCAGACAACGAATAACCGATCATGGTTTTTATTCTCCCCCTTTACTCAAGTGATAGCAGTCTAGGGCAGCCGCATATCACTCCCATTTCCGGTCAGCGTGGAGTTCTCATCGGCGACACCAGATTCCAGTGACACCACCTCTTCTGAAAATTTGTAGGCGTTGCTCGATTTCGCCGTATTTCCTCTTCCGGTGGGTGTGGCAACAAGAAGTGCAAGTGTCGGCATTTTCCCCTGCTGTGTGTTTCTCCTCCAGTCCCGACTTTCCTCCCCTGGTTCAGTAGCTTGTCGATCCTTTCAGAGGAGTGCTGAAGTCGGTCTCTCTTTCGTTTCCTGTCTGTGCAGGTAACCCTAGCCGACCATCCTACCCTTTTATCTTCCTTCCAGCACTCGTTCATGAGCTTTCCACTTCTCTACATTGTGAGGCAGTGGTTTTTGCCTCCAGATCCCTCGAAGGGCAACACTCTTCGAGCCCTAAATTTTCAGGTTGTGCCCTGGTGAGTGAGTTGTTCATGAAGCTTTGTGAAGGGATCTGCTGACACCTGTAGATCAAAGGGTTGTAAAACCGAACACATGGCGTTATCTCCTGCAGGCAAAAGTTAAAGATGGAGCCGGTATCCGTGTACACGTGGATTTCAATCCACCATTTTAATTATAGCCGTTATTCCTTGTATATGGTCAATCTATATTGGAAACGCTTAGCACGCCCCTCATCTAAAACACCTTGACGATCACCCACGACGAGATTACCACCACGGCGCGAGCCTACTCCGGCGAGAACCTCCAGCTAGACTCCACAGCTCCGGCGAGACCACCTTCTCGACGAGCTTCACTCCACCACGGCGAGACCACCACACTCCGGCGAGAACTCCTCCTTCACGACTCGCTCCGGCGAGAAGTCCTCCAGCGCGAGCTCCTCCGGAGAGAGCTTTCAGCGGGTTCCTTACTCCGGCGAGCACTACCCTTAAGCCAGAGAGCGAAAACAATCCCACTCTCTCTCTACCACCTGTGACGGGCGAGTATAGCAGCAACCAAAACAAGTTCCCGCACTTTCTCTCTCACTTCTCTCTCTCTCCCGAGAGTTCACTCTCTCTCTATCTCTCTCGCTTCTCTCTCTCTCTCTCGTGAGCTCTCTCACTCTCTTTCTGTTTCTCTCTCTCTCGCCACTCTCTCTCTAACTCTCTCGCCTCACTCTCTTTCTCTCTCTCACCTTTACACTCTCTCTCTCCCACTCTCTTTTCTCTGCCAGAGAAAAACTACAAGCTTAATTTTTTTTTCGTATCAAAACCGATACAGCAAGCCTATATATAGGTTTGGCCAACAAGTAGGGAGCCGCCACTTGGCTCTCAATATAACTCCACAATAAATGCACAAAACAAAACAAAACTTCTCTCTCCTCCATCATACTCAACATAAGTATAAAAATTTGTTTGACCCGGTCAAACAAAGACAAAACTAACAAACTCCCTCTCAAACTTGGCAGCACATGCCGAGTTTTCCTTTGAGCCTGTCGAACGTCTCCACTTTCAACGCCTTGGTGAATATGTCCGCGACCTGCTCTCCGGTGGGGCAATACATCACTTCCACTGTCTTCTGCTCCACCTGCTCCCTAAGGAAATGATACCGGGTCTCGATATGCTTATTCCTCCCATGTAGCACCGGGTTCTTTGCAAGCTGGATGGCAGACATGTTATCTACTAACACTGTCGTTGGGCCATCCTGCACATGATGTAGTTCCTCCAGAAGGTTCCTTAGCCAGATGGCTTGGCAAGCGCATGCCGCCGCTGCGATGTACTCCGCCTCGCAAGATGATAAGGCTATAGTAGCCTGCTTCTTAGAACTCCATGAGAACGCCGCGGTTCCCATGTTGAACGCATACCCGGAAGTGCTCTTCCGGTCGTTCACATCTCCTCCATAGTCGCTATCCGAGTAGCCGGCTAGCTTCAACTCTCCTCCAGATGAGTACATCAAGCCATGGTCCCGAGTCCCGTTCACATACCTCAGGATCCTCTTCGCTGCTGTGAAGTGGTCCTGCTTGGGTTCTTCCATGTACCTGCTCACGACCCTCACCGCATACATGATGTCCGGTCTGGTGAAAGTCAGATACCTTAGACTCCCAACCAGACTCTTGAACATGGTTGGGTCAACACCTTCCTCCTTCGAGTCCTTCCTCAACTTCGTTCCGGGATCAGCAGGAGTGGAGATAGGCTTGCTATTCTCCATCCTAAACTTCTTCAAGATCTCCTCCGCGTACTTCTTCTGCGCGATGAAGATCCCATCTTCTCTCTGCTGTACCTCAACTCCCAAGAAGTAGCTCAGCTCTCCCAAGTCCGTCATCTCGAACTCCTTCTTCATCAGCCTCTTGAACTCTTCGAACATCGCAGGGTTGCTCCCGGTGAATATCATGTCATCCACGTACAGGCATAGGATCATGATATCCCCGTTCTTCTCCACCTTCATGTAGAGAGCGTACTCATATGGGCACTTCACGTAGTCATGCTTTTGAAGGAATGTATCTATCCTCCCATTCCAAGCTCTTGCCCCTTGCTTCAGCCCGTACAGTGCTTTTCTCAACTTACACACCTTCTTCTCCTGACCCTTCACAACATACCCTGGAGGCTGCTCGATGTACACATCCTCCTCCAGGTAGCCATTCAAGTACGCCGCCACCGCATCCATTTGCATGATTGTCCACCCATAATGAGCTGCCAGTGCGATGATCAACCTGATGGTGTCAATCCTCGCCACTGGGGCATAGACCTCATTGTAGTCCACTCCTTGGACTTGTCTGTAGCCCTTCACAACGAGCCTAGCCTTGTGCTTCTCCACAACTCCATCCTTGTTCTTCTTAATCTTGTAAACCCACTTCACCCCGAGAGGTTTGTGGCCAACGGGTGGATCAACCAGCTTCCAAGTATCGTTCTTCTTGATAGAAGCTATCTCAGCATCCATTGTCATTCTCCAAGATTTCTCCTGGGCAGCTTCCTCATAGGAGTGTGGCTCGCAATCTGCCAACAAACAATATAAAGAAAAATTATTAAGTGTCGGTGCCGTCTCCTCGTAAATCTCCTCCAACCTCCTCATCCTAGGTTGAGGACCATCAGAGTTGCTTCTGCTAGTGCTCGTTTCATTAGAACTTCCTCCACTCGTGCTAGCTCCTCTTGAGTAGGGAGTAGAAGCTCCCCCTGAACTTTCACTCGGTGGTGATGGTGGCTCAGCTCCACCAAACTCAGCTTCCGCTTCATGACCACCTTCTTCCTCGTCTTCAAAGAACATCCCCTTCATGTTCCTTATCTCCTCATCCCAGCTCCAGCAGTTGTCTTCTTCAAACACCACATCTCTCGAGATGATTGCCTTCTCCGTCTCCGGGTTGTACAACTTGTAAGCCTTGCTCGCAGGAGCGTAGCCTACAAAGATGCACTTCTCACTTCTATCGTCCAGCTTCCTCCTCCTCTGGTCCGGGATGTGAGCATAAGCTACACACCCGAAGACCCTCAGGTGCTTCACACTGGGCTTCCTCCCACACCAAGCTTCAAACGGTTTCTTGAACTTCACACTCTTGGTTGGGCAACGGTTCAGCAAGTACACCGCTACCTGTACTGCTTCCGCCCAGTACTTCTTTGGCAACCCCTTGCCCTTCACCATGCTCCTCGCCATGTTCATAATGGTTAGGTTCTTCCTTTCCGCCACTCTATTTTGTTGAGGCGAGTACGCCGCTGTCAGCTGGTGTGAGATCCCCCATTCTCTACAGTAGTCATCAAACAGCCTAGAGGTGTACTCCCCACCTCTATCTGTCCGGAGCACCTTCAGTGGCTGCCCAACTTCCTTCTCAGCCATCGCCTTGAACTCTCGGAACTTGTCCAGAGCCTCTGCCTTCTCCTTCAGAAAGTACACCCAACACTTCCTACTGAAGTCGTCGATGAACGTGATATAGTACCTGCTACCTCCAACTTAGATCGTCTCAAACGGACCAGCAATGTCTGAATGAACTAGCTCCAGTTGCCTTGTAGCTCTCCGAGACTTTCCTCCCTCGAAAGTCTCCCTTCTTTGCTTCCCCTTCGTGCATGCCTCACAGACCCTTTGAGGAGGTGTGATCATAGGCAGCCCTTCCACCATCTTGGATCCAGACAACAGCTTCAGGCCTGTGAACCCCAGATGCCCCATCCGGTGGTGGCACAGCCAAGCTTCCTCCTCGTCTCCTGTCTTTGCAAGACATGCTGTCTCCTTGGCATCCATACTTAGAGGGAAGAGGCGGTTCGTCGCCATCTTCCTCTTACCACCTCTCTTCCTTGGATATCCTTCATCGCTAAGGTGTTATCCCTCAACATGACACGATAACCCTTCTCCACCAGCTGTCCAAGACTTAGGATGTTACTCCTCAAGCCCGGTACATAGAAGACGTCGTTGATGAGCACCTCCTTCCCATTCATCGTCACCGCAATCACTCCTCTTCGATGCGAGTGTTGCTCGCCAAAACTGACATCTCCTCCATTCGGCTCACATTACATTCCAAGACTTAGTCTGATACCACTTGTTGGAAACGCTTAGCATGCCCCTCGTCTAAAACACCTTGACGATCACCCATGATGAGATTACCACCATGGCGCGAGCCTACTCCGGCGAGAACCTCCAGCTAGACTCTACAGCTCCGACGAGACCACTGAAAGTGCAGGATAAGATCAATCCTAACTCTAGAGGGGGGTGAATAGAGTTATTTAAACTAGTTTTGCAAATAAAAACTTGAGTGGAGAGAAAGTTTAGATTTACTTAGTGTATGGTGCTATAGCAAATAATCAGAGTAAAAAGAAATTCACAGCACAAAGCAAAACACAAAGAAACAAGCAATCCAGACGACACAAGGAGCTATAGTGGTTCCCCAAAATCCTGGGTAGTCCACTCTTCTATCACCCTTGATAGGAATCCACTTCAAGATGAGTTGATCAGGTGTCTTGAGCACCAGAGAGTTTTTGACCAGGTTCTCACAAACCAAAGGAGCTGATTTTGACCAGGTTTCAGCAAAACCAAAGGTAACTTTTGAAGGGAGTTAAAACCCTGTACAGAAAGAAAAAGAAAAAGGGTGATGTTGTCTTCTCTATCAACAAGTAGAGAGAAGCAAAGTGGATCTGTAGATGTTGTCAAAGCTCCCCCTGAGATCAAGAAGAAGTTCAGGAAGGAGAGCTCTGCACAAGGGTGACAGGTCTTCAAAGATCTGATTTGCTCCAGCAAGGAATGATCCAAGAAAGTTGGATGGTTGTGTCTGAAGCAATCAGAATTCCTGTGAGTGAGCTTTCAAAATAATATCACAGAGAGAGAAAGCAGCTGAAGTCCTGTATTGTTGTTCTCTATCTCTGTCTAGCTGAATGAATAAATATATCTGAGTCTTCTTCTTCCTTTTTCTTTGATAGCCGTTGGCAGTCAGCATTAAATGCTTTCCTTAAATGTCCATGCCTCAAAGGAAATGTCAGGCAGACATTCCTTAGAAAATTCCTTGAGCCATGCACCAGATATGCTGTAACGGCCAATAAATCTTCAGCATTAATTGTCTGACAGAAGGAATTTGAATTCCTATTCAAAACTAACGGAAGTCTGGAAAACGTCGAGCTCACAGTAAAACGTCGATCTGAGCACGACACACGTCGGTCAGAGAGGTTTTCTGTAAGCACAACTGGGTTCGACGGAACGTCGAGCTGAGGTCGACTCCACGTCGAGCTGAGGTCGACTCTACGTCGAGCTGAGGTCGACTCTGCGTCGAGCTGAAGTCGACTCTAACTAGCCTATGTGACCTTTATAACAACAAGGAGGTCACAACACAAAATCCCTATAGAAATATAGTCATCCTGATCCAAATAGTAATAGGGTGTTCCAACAACCACCTTCTCGGCGAGCTTCACTCCACCACGGCGAGACCACCACACTCCGACGAGAACTCCTCCTTCACGACTCGCTCCGGCGAGAAGTCCTCCAACGCGAGCTCCTCCGGCGAGAGCTTTCAGCGGGTTCCAATTGTAGATCTGAGAGGATGAAGATTGTTTTAAGATCTAGAGTTTTATTGCAGCTATCTTAAAGTTTTACATACCACTTATGTGCTTATCCTAGGCATATTTATAGGTTTCTTATATTTGACTAAGTCAACCAATAAATAGCCCGGTGCACATAAACATAATTACACTTCTTATCCCTAAGATAAGATATACATTCTTATTTATATGTCACTTGTCTTTTGTCTTCCTGCAGGTGTTGACGCTCCGCCTTCCTCCTTGCTGCTGAGCATATCGCTGCTTTACTTCTATCTTGTTCTTCTTTTATTTTGCAGCTATTGTTGACTTCACTTCCTGTGTGTGCTGGCAGAGAAGCCTTGGCCTTGTCTTGGGTTATGTCATCATCTCTTTCATTTCCTATCTGTGCAGGTAACCCTAGCCGACCATCCCACCCTTTTATCTTCCTTCCAACACTCGTTCATGAGCCTTCCACTTCTCTACATTGTGAGGCAGTGGTTTTTGCCTCCAGATCCCTCGAAGGGCAACACTCTTCGAGCCCTAAATTTTCAGGTTGTGCCCTGGTGAGTGAGTTGTTCATGAAGCTTTGTGAAGGGATCTGTTGACACCTGTAGATCAAAGGGTTGTAAAACCAAACACATGTGCAGGCAAAAGTTAAAGATGGAGCCGGTATCCGTGTACACGTGGATTTCAATCCACCATTTTAATTATAGTCGTTATTCCTTGTATATGGTCAATCTATTCCTATAAATAGATTAGCTGGTTGTAATTAGGATTTAAGCATGTTTATGATAATAAATTTGTCGTGCCTTTTCTCGTCACTCTTCCTCTCTCTCTCTCTCTCTTCCTCTCTCTATCTTTTCTCTCACTCTCTCTCTCTCCTGATTGAACTCCCCCTTCTTTATTTCCGGCGGCCTTCCGACGGCGCCGTGGTTCCTTCCACCCTCCCATCAGCGTACTTCCGTCAACACACCGGTTCTTGGCCTATCTTGGCCATAACATTTGGTGCTCTTGTCGATCTTGTTCTCTCCTCCCACCATGGCGGATCACACCCGCGCCAAAGATGTTCAGCATCAACTAATGGATCTCCAGGCCTCTTTTACCACTGAGAAGACCATCACTACACAACAGATTGCTGATTTACGTGAGGATTTACAAACAAAGGAAGCTATCCTCATACAACAAATTATGGACACAAGAAAAGACATGCTGGAGCAATTCACAAAGGTCCAACAATCGCTCGATTTTCTTAACATTCAGAAGACTTACACCGATCCAGCCCAATCCTCGGCCGCAACTAGCGTTCTTGGACAAGCACCTCATCAATCCTCCACACAGGTTGTTTCTGCCACTTTAAATTCTGATTATAAATTTCAATGTCCGCGCTTTAGTGACGGTGACCCCACCGACTGGCTTTACAACTTACAGCTTTATTTTTCAATTTCATAATACGAACCCCCGTGATTTTCTATTACTGGCTACATGCCATCTTGATCGCCCCGCCTCTCGTTGGTACCAAGCCACCATTCGCGACCAGCCTACCATAACCTTTCCAACCTTCGTTGAAGCAATCAATAAACGATTTGGACCATCTGATTACGAGGACCCCGCCGGCTCTCTCACCAAATTACAACAAACAACCACGGTCTTAGAATATAAAACACAATTCGAAGAACTTTCAACTATGATCTCCGGACTCGCACCTCGATTTTTATCAAGCGTTTTCGTTTCGGGCTTAAAATCCCATATCCGCAGTGCCGTGCGCATGCAACGGCCTAGTGAGATACACAAGGCTTACGCTTTAGCGCGTATGGTCGAAGATCAAGACTTTGAAATTAATCCTCGCCATGGCCCAATCACGCGTCCCGAGTACCAACCCGCAACACTCCCACCCGACCACGCTGCACGACCACAGTTACCTCGACTCCAATGGCACACACCCCCTAACACACAACCACCACTCAATCCTGCAGCACCCAAATACCCAATTAGGCGTCTTTCCGCTGCCGAACGACAACGTCGGCGTGACCACGGTTTATGTTACAGCTGTAATGACAAATACACCTTCGGCCATCGTTGTAAAGGCACAGTACATTATTATACTTTCAAGGTTCAGATGAACCGGATGACACTGACGACACCCCCGCTGAACCCGTGCAAGAGGCCCTTGACCCCGATGGTTCAGTCTGCTTCTACGCCCTCACAGGGGAACCCCTGGGCAATTGCCTTCGGCTCACCTCACTTATACTTAATCACTCTTTGGAAACTCTCATTGATAGCGGGAGCTCTCACGATTTTATATCTGAACGAATAGCAAAATTTTTGAAATTACCAATTATGGTTATACACCATTTTAAAGTATTCATGGGCAATGTAATGTCATTAACATGCTCAGGCAAGTGTGTTGATATTTCCCTGCTCATTCAAACCAAAACATATACATTAACTCTATATGTTCTCCCACTACATGGGGCTGATATCGTATTGGGAGTACGATGGCTTAGGTTGTTAGGACCCGTCACCACCGATTACTCAACCTATACAATTTCTTATTCATCACCTCAAGGGCCTATCACATTGCAGGGGCAGTTAACTGCTCCTTCTCAATCGGTTTCATCATCGCAGGTAGCCCGTTTAATGACATTACAAGCCTCTACACTTTGTGTCTTAACTTCCGCACCCACACAACCCACCAGCATCACTTCCCATAGGCCACTGTTTGACGACACATTACCAGCCACATTTGTGTCACTATTAAATTCTTTCCAGACATTATTCCAGGAACCAACTACTTTACCTCCCCACCGCTCAGTGGACCACAAAATTCCACTAATTCCAGATGCCAAGCCAGCCAACGTTAAACCATATCGGTATCCACATTTTCAAAAAAATGAAATAGAACGTTTAATTCTAGAAATGTTAGACGCTGGATATATACGCCCAAGCACGTCGAGTTTTAGTTCACCCGTCATTTTAGTCAAAAAAAAGACGGCACATGGCGATTTTGTGTCGATTACCGGGTCTTAAAAAATATCACCATTAAAGATCGTTTTCTCATTCTCACTATAGATGAATTATTAGACGAACTATTCCACGCTCGAATCTTTAACAAATTAGATTTACGATCAGGATACCATCAAATTAGGATGGCAGAACCCGGCATTCATAAAACTGCTTTTCACACTCATCATGGCCATTATGAATTTACGGTAATGCCCTTTGGCTTAACCAACGCACCCTCAACATTTCAATCCCTCATGAATACTATTTTTCGACCCTACCTCCGCAAATTTATTGTAGTTTTCTTTGACGACATCTTAATATTTAGCACCACTGAAGAGGAACATTTTGATCATTTAACTGTCACCCTCAAACTCCTACATAGTAATCAACTCAAAGTAAAACAATCAAAATGTTTTTTTTTGAAAACAGAGGTGGAATTCTTAGGCCACTGCATCACAAATGGCACTGTATTCCCTAATACTACCAATATAAGGGCCCTTCAAAGTTACTCAACCCCAACATCACAAAAGGAAGTACGAGCATTTTTGGGTTTGGCCGGGTTTTACAGAAAATTTATTAAAAATTTCTCCTTAATTGCGGCACCATTGTCTGATTTACTAAAAAAAACGCTTTCACCTGGACTGCCCACACCCAACAGGCTTTTGAACAGTTAAAATCTCTTTTAATTTCAAAACTCATTTTAGCACTACCAAATTTTAATGAACCCTTCACCATAGAAACATACGCTTCCGGAAATGGCATTGGTGCAGTTTTACTACAACATAAATTACCAATTGCTTATTTCAGTAAAAAGTTGTCGCCTCTAATGCAACAAAAGTCGACATATGTACGGGAAATGTACGCTGTCACATCGGCTGTTGCAAAATGGCGACAATATCTTTTGGGACACCCATTCCAAATATTAACAGATCATAAAAGTCTTCACAATCTCCTCACCCAAGACCTCCATACACCGGAGCAACAACTGTTCCTAGCTAAGCTAATTGGGTATAATTATACTATCTCTTATAAGTCGGGCAAAACAAACATTATTGTCGATTCACTAGCACGGTCATGCAATCAACACACTAATCAGGCCAGCCACATGCCTCACCTGTCACAACCAACTGCACACTTGTGTGTGCTATCACATACAACTCCAACATCATCATTATTGGACGGACTGGAACAGGATTACGCCACCGACCCGTTTACCCAGCAAGTAGTATCCGAACTGAACTACCAGGTCAATACCAAACCGGATTGGTCCCATAAGGGGGGCAAGGTTTTTTATAAACACCGCCTCTTCATTTCGGCAAATTCTCCAATAATACACAGAATCATTTGAAATGCACATGATAGCCTATATGGCGGACATTCCGGAATTAAAGCCACAATGCATAGAATATTAAATCAATTTTATTGGCACCATATGAAGAAAGATATTGCTACCTACGTTAGCCATTGTGATCTGTGTCAGAAAGCCAAACCCACTAATTACCTACCATACGGTCTGTTACAGCCATTACCTATACCAACACAAATTTGGTCGGATCTGACCATGGACTTCGTCACGCACCTACCTAAATCAAACAACTATACAATTATCATGGTGATTGTGGATCGATTGACAAGGGCTGCGCACTTTGCACCCATAAGCCCACCCTTAGTTGCCCCCACGGCAGCGGCAGTATTTTGGGAAACGGTTGGGAAGTTACATGGCCTACCAACCTCAATAGTGTCCGATCGAGACCCCATTTTTCTTAGCAACTTTTGGACAGACCTGTTAAAATTTCAAGGAACGACCCTGCATTATAGTTCTGCTTACCATCCCCAAACGGATGGCTTGACAGAACGTACAAACAGGAGTCTCCAACAATATCTAAGAATGTTCACCCACGATCGACCAAAGAAATGGAGTGATTATTTAAGTGTTGTTGAATTTCATTACAATACTACGATAAACTCTGCGACCGGCATGACACCCTTTGAAGCCATGTTCGGTCGCCCGCCCCCTGGGCTTCTATCTTATTGTGCAGGAAACTCAAAAAACGAAGCAGTAGACCTCACTCTCAGAACACGGGATGAACTGATACACCACCTAAGGGGAAATCTCCAGAAGTCGCAGCATTCTATGAAGGTAGCAGCAGATAAAAAAAGACAACCACTGAAGTTCGAAGTAAATGACTGGGTACTACTCAAACTGCATCCCTATCGTCAACTCACTCTACACCGAACCCTTTGTCGGAAGCTGGCACTTCACTTTTACGGCCCCTTCCAAGTTTTGGAAGTCGTAGGGGAAACGGCGTACCGCCTGCAGTTACCCGCAGACTGTAAAATACATCCTGTATTTCACATCTCTTCTCAAGCCCTACCTTGGAAACGAACGACTGAAGATCTCACCCCTACCAACACAAAGCCACAGAAATATGCCCTTGCATATTCCCCTAGCCATTGTTGATTTTCGTCAAATCCGGCGTGCTAATCAGTCGGTACCTCAGGGGCCTATCCAATGGAAGGACCTTCCCCCGGAAGACAACACTTGGGAAGATATGGCCAACTTACCTACAGATCTACGACAACAAGCAGAAATAAACGCAGGCCTCACAGATTTTCTTCCACCAGGTTGGGCTCAGAAGAAAATCCGAAGCAAACCCAAGGGCCGCACCAACCGGTACGCCGACACGGAGCAGCAGTTAGAAGATTCACCTACCAAATTAGGCCAAGGAACGACCTGTTCAACACCACCGTCCACCGGCAACGGTCACTAGCTCAGCGCTAGATCGCCATCCATCAAACGCTTTCCAGCATTCCGATGTTTTCCAGATCATTTTTCCTCCTCCGCCGCTGGGCACAGCAAAACCCTATTTTCCAAGTGGAGGGATCAAAACGATGAGGGCATCGCTCTTTTAAGGAGGCAGTATTTAAGGGATCTGTTTACACCTGTAGATCAAAGGGTTTTAAAATCGAACACTTGGCGTTATCTCCTAAATGCAAAAGTTAAAGATGGAGCCGGTATCCGTGTACACGTGGATTTCAATCCACCAGTTTAATTATAACCGTTATTCCTTGTATATGGTCAATCTATTCCTATAAATAGATTAGCTGGTTGTAATTAGGATTTTGATGGGATAGCCAATAATTGCAGGAGAAATCACGAACGCAAACAATGACAATTTATACTATAATTTATAAATCAATTACAATGAAGAAACAAGTGAAGAAATAACCGTTTGGTGAAACGCACGCGGATGCGCCGGACACGCACGATCCGCAGGAAATGGAAGATCTTGGACTGCAATCCGACTAACGGACGCACAAGGTTCACCGAACCTTCAACGTCAACTTCTGACGTTCAACCGCAACCACCGCCACCACCGGAGAGAAACACCAAGTTCGGACCCGGACCTTGCCACGAACGAGTAGTCCGTCCTCAACACAAACTTTTTCTCTTCACAGCCTCCACAAACAGCCGGGTTAAAACAGCCCTGTCTCCGTCTTCCTTCCACGACAACGGCCGACTGGACTCAGACGGTGACGGCGATGGCGGGCTGCCCTCCTCTTCACGTCAGCGACGACAAACACCGGCGGCTGCCTTCCTCCAGCGGCAACTCCGGCAAGAGATCCCAAGGCAGCAGCTTCCTGCACCAAGCCGAGAGAGAGAGAGAGAGAGGGGTGGGTGGCTCGGGTTCGGTTCTCCTTCGGAGAGGGCTGCAGCGGCGGTTTTATAATACGAGAGAGAGGGGCTTCGGTTACCATTCATGGGAGAGAGAGAAAGGAATATAATAATGAGTATATTATATTCCCATTACCACCTTCCAAATAAAATCACCGGACCACATTCCAAATTGAAAACTGTTTTATTTGGACAGATTTCAAAAACATCACAAAAAAAGTTGCAACCTCAAATACTGCATTGCAACCTGTTTTCTGCTCCTAATGCGCCCGACCCATTTGAACCGGGTATGAGCCAAACCCAACAAACACCACCTTGGCTCATATCCTGGTTCCGCCATCACCTGCACGAAGCATCATCTGCACTGGGCACCAACTGCGCGAAACAACCGTTCTGCACGAAGCACTAGTCTGCACGAAGCACTACCTCAAGAACTTGAGGCGTCAGCCGACCTGCTCCAGTCGACTCATCCCTGCTCGGGCTCAACTCCTGAATGTCAACGCAACTGGATCGCTGAATCTGACTCTCCTAGTCAGACTACTAGAAGGGCGATCCCCTACACCACCTCGACCATCCACACCGTCGGCCGCAGAAATCTTGTGTGCACCACCTCGCATCGTGGTCCCCATCAGCCGGTACAGACTACCGCGATGTATAGCTTGCATGAGCACGGTGCGCCCTCGCCTCACCGTCAGAACTCCACCTCTTGATGCAAACCTGCACCCACCGGTGTCCAATCAGCCCAACGAAATCAGATTCCTGCGTAACTTCGATACCAGGTGTACCTGCTCAAGTCTACACACAGCTCCACCATGCATCCGCAAGTTCACCGCCCCAATCCCTGTGACCTCACATGCTGAGCCGTCACCCAGAAAGACCGACCCAGACGTCACCTCCAGTGAACTGAACATCGCCGCATCTGAGCAAATGTGCTGCGAGGCACCAGAATCCAAAATCCAGCTATCAGAGTCACTCTGACTCTCAGTGACGTAATAAAATCTGTCATCTCCTTTCAGGTCGAGTGTCACCATGCCCGCATCTTAGACATCCTTCGAAGTTCCAGAACTTCCTACACGCTGCGGACAATTTCTCCTAATGTGACCAACCTGTCTGCAGTGGTAACACGCCACTGCCTTCTTCGACGCCGACCGAGCACGTGCACTGCTCGATCCTCTGTCAAAACTCCTCCCGCGTTCATGCGCTACCAAGATCTGGTACCCCCTAGGAGTGGGGTCCTTTAACATCTGACTGGATAACAGCGCCGACGTGACTTCTTCCAGCCCCACCGTATCCTTCCCATACAAGAGCGTAGTCGTCATGTGCTTGTATGATGTTGGGAGCGAGGTAAGAAGCAAAAGGGCTTTGTCTTCTTCCTCTACCTTCGAGCCAACCACATGCAATTGGCTCAGAAGACCGTTGAACACATTGAAGTGTTCCTGTAGGTTGCCACCTTCCTACATCTTCAGCGCATAGAGGCGCTGCTCCAGCAACAGTCTTGTCGTCACGGATTTTGCCAAGTACAGTCGCTCACTTTTCCCAAAGCTCAACTGTCGTCTCTTCAGTCCCGATGTTGAAGAGCACCTGGTCAACAACACACATCCTGATTGTGCTCGTGGCCTTTTCGTCAAAATCCTTCCATTCCTCATCTTTCACCGCTGTGGAGAATTTGTCGTGCCCCCGCAAGACTCGAATCAAATCTTGTTGAACCAACGTATCCTTAACTCGAATCTGCCATAGGCTAAAATTCTCACTACCATCGAACTTCTTCACTGAAAATCTGTCCAAAACTGCGTTCTTCCCTGCCATGATTGTCCCCGACAAACTAGAAGACCTGATTTGTTCAAAGGTCGGATCTGAAAGAGTGGGAAGGGGACCTAGTCGTTCACCACTGCAGTCAAACCCTTCCTAGAACGTCCAATCACGGTCGTCTACCGAACCTCCCTCTGATACCACTTGATGGGATAACCAATAATTGCAGGAGAAATCACGAACGCAAACAATAACAATTTATAATATAATTTATAAATCAATTACAATGAAGAAACAAGTGAAGAAATAACCGTCTGGTGAAACGCACGCGGATGCGCCGGACACGCACGATCCGCAGGAAATGGAAGATCTGGGACTACAATCCAACTAACGGACGCACAAGGTTCACCGAACCTTCAACGTCAACTTTCGACGTTCAACCGCAACCACCGCCACCACCGGAGAGAAACTCTAAGTTCGGACCCGGACCTTGCCACGAACGAGTAGCCCGTCCTCAACACAAACTTTTTCTCTCCACAGCCTCCACAAACAGCCGGGTTAAAACAGCCCCGTCTCCGTCTTCCTTCCACGGCAACGGCCGACTGGACTCAGACGGCGACGGCGATGGCGGGCTGCCCTCCTCTTCACGTCAGCGACGGCAAACACCGGCGACTGCCTTCCTCCAGCGGCGACTCCGGCAAGAGATCCCAAGGCAGCAGCTTCCTGCACCAAGCCGAGAGAGAGAGAGAGAGAGAGAGGGGCGGGTGGCTCGAGTTCGGTTCTCATTCGGAGAGGGCTGCATCGACGGTTTTATAATGCAAGAGAGGGGGGCTGCGGTTACCATTCATGAGAGAGAGAGAAAGGAATATAATAATGGGTATATTATATTCCCATTACCACCTCCCAAATAAAACCACCTGACCACATTTCAAATTAAAAACTGTTTTATTTGGACAGATTTCAAAAACAACACAAAAAAGGTTGCAACCTCAAATACTGCGTTGCAACCTATTTTCTGCTCCTAATGTGTCAGGCCCATTTGAACTGGGTATGGGCCAAACCCAACAGATTTAAGCATGTTTATGATGATAAATTTGTCGTGGCTTTTCTCGTCACTCTTCCTCTCTCTCTCTTTTCTCTCTCTCTCTCTCTCTCTCTCTCCCCCCTGATTAAACTCCCCCTTCTTTATTTCCGGCGGCGCCATGGTTCCTTCCACCCTCCCCCCAGCTTACTTCCGTCAACACACCGTTTCTTGGCTTATCTTGGCCATAACACTTTGTCAGTGCATCCACTCCCTACTTCATTTCCCATCAAATTTTAGTTGTTTTATACGTTCTTCAATTTTGGTTTCAGAAATCAAAACTCTTGATCCATTCCATTTAGAATTTGTTTGGCTTGCTGTGTTAGGGTTCCGCTGTATTGGTGCAAGGTAGCAAGCCATTTAGAAATTTCTTAATTTCAGTCCTTAATGATTCTTAAGATGATGAGTTATAGTTAGTATCATTAACTAATTGTTTAAGGTGTTTGTATTATCAGGTTGCGAGAGTTCAATATTGTGAAATGCTAGATCGGAAGAGGAATTTTTTTAGGAGTTTCAACGTAACTTAAACTAACACCAATGTGGCATCTTGTGTACGAGCGTCGCAATACTACAGTAAGAATTGACTGCTCTTGGCTAAGCATATCATTACTTATAACTGTCATTACTATGTAATTTAAGTACACTTTTGGTAATTTAATTACACGAGCTAGTTTAATAATTAAATTACCCCAGTCAAACATATTTACCACATAGCTTAGTTACACATGATTATGCCAGCTATTGAGTATCCTGTAATTACAAAGTATAATTCCTTTTTATACACCCATAGAAAAAATAAATACATATAAAAGATGATGAATGAAATACTTAAAAAACAAGAAATATATTTCAGATCAGCATTCCCTTTCTCAGACGGCCTGCAGTTCGTATGAGCCTCAGACGAGGGAATGTTAGCCACAGTTTTAGGCTTGTTGTTTTCAGTTACGATCCGTGTTCCACTCAGGGAGCACTTCAGTTCAGTCAGGACGTCTTCGGATCGCCATTTATGCTTCAATATCAGTCATAACCTGCAAATCATAAACCATATAAATTAGAGTACCAAATTTTTTGGAAAAGGAAACAGGGTATTTAATAGTCAGAATAAGTAATAACTCAGGTAGCAACAGAAACCATAATGCATAATTTCAATAAACAGCTTATAAATTTGCATTGAATGATTCAACAACATGCAATAAAAAATATATACGTATTTTCAGTTACAGGTTAATTATGTACTTTTTTATTATTACTAGGAGGAGTAGTCTTTTTTACACTCCAGTGGACATGACCCAGTTGGAACTTGTTTTTACAGAGGTCACTGGTAGGGAGCTACGGATCGGATAAACACAGTGGTCCTTCATTCTAGTTCGTCTTTCATTTCAGTTGTTTTCTTTTTAGTTCAGTTATTATACTTGTACTTGAGCATTATATCAGGATGATCAATTTGTTTTAATGTATCAGACAATGTTAAAGTTTTCAATAAATGTAAACTGTTTGGCTCTTTTTCTTTACTAGTGGTTATGTGAATCCGTTTTTGAGGTACACGTATTTACCCTTTTTTCAGTCTTTCTTTCTTGCGCTGCAAGCTTACTATAAGTACTTTATTTAATCATGTCTGTTATGTACTAGTTTTAAAACCGTTTCTTAGTTTACTTCTTATTGCGAGACTTGACCGAACTACTGATTTGTTGTTAAACTAGGTTGAAGTTTTACAAATTGGTATCCGAGCCAGGTTTATGATCCCTTGGCCTAGAAAAGTTCACAGAGTCAAAGAGTCGTAGGATTCGATCAGAATCATTCCTTCGTCAGTAGATTCATCAAATCTTGT
The DNA here is from genome assembly GCA_039513925.1 of Platanthera zijinensis. NCBI lineage: Eukaryota > Viridiplantae > Streptophyta > Magnoliopsida > Asparagales > Orchidaceae > Platanthera > Platanthera zijinensis. Next base: position 34,251,643 of record CM077078.1, read on the forward strand.
CCAACTTTAATTATGCGTGTGTATGAAAATAATTTCATTTTAGTTTATTCATTTGTGCCTCTCAGTAATGTTTTCTTTCTTTATGTTGTATAGGCGCATCGTACTAGTGAAGCAGGCAAACCTTCTCGTCAAAACCCTGCTCCTGAGGTCGCCGTGAGTGACGCCAATCCTCTAGCGAGACCAGCAGCGGCAGCAGTACCAGAACTTACTGACTTGGCAACCCAAATTGCCAAGGCGGTAGCCATATCATTATTGGAATTTAAAAAGGTCAACCTGTAGGGACTCCAGCGCTAGTACCAGCACCTGCAGTTGTGGAGGTCGGGTTGAATCATTTGTTGAGGGAATCTAGAGACCTCCACCCCTCCAATTTCAGTGGAGTTGAAACCTTAATGAAAACAGATGATTGGGTACTAAATACTAGAGATTTGTTAAATTTAATGCAATGGCTTGAGAATAAAAAAAATGTCATTTGTAACGTCCCGATTCGCGCTAGACCCCTTGTGCGCATTTTCAGGTCAGGAGGGTGGACTTGGGCTCAGGGTGCGCTAGTGGGTAGACTTGCACCTGAGCCGGGGGAAGTGCTGACCCGACACTAAGTGTTTAGACACTACCGCGCGATGGTAGTAAGTACCGCGCGGCGGTAGCCATCATCGAGTATATACGATGAATACCCAGAGGAGTCGAAGGCGTTGAGTGATCGTCGAGTGGACTCAATGATCGTCGAGTACTATTGCGCGATGGTAGCAGGATACCGCGCAGCGGTAGTCGACTGATTTATTGGCGTATGTCTCGGGAAGTTATCGACTGGCGTTAGTGATACCGCGGGCGATAGCCCCGCTGAATTATTTGTCATGGCGCTCGGTAAGATATCGCGGGGCGGTATGAAAAGTATCGCGCGGCGATAGCGTAAATGTGGCGGCACCTGATGGGCAGTTTGGACGGTGTCTTGCAGAAGAAGTTAATTAGCATGCTACCGCGCGACGGTAGCGCCCTGATCGGGAAACCCTAAAGCTATTTGGCCGCTTCCTTTAAATACGGATGTCTAAGGCTTCATTTGGTAATGCTTATTTGGTCCGTTTCGTTTTGTCAAAATTCGAAGACGGGCCCGGGTCCATTTGTTTTTCCGCCACCTTTTCGAATTGTTGGGCGTTTCACCGTGCTCAAAAAATTGCGGGAGGAAAAGGAGCCCCGTGCCTCCAGTTGGACGCATTTAGGGAGAGGAAATCCAGCTTCACTGTGGCGGTGGAACCGTGAGCATGCAACCCCCTTCGCCGCCACTGTCAGGCCAGCGGGCCTCCACGCAACCGCCTCCGGCCGGTTTGCCGGAGGCAGGCACACCTCCCGGCGGGGGTTTGGCAGACTGGAGCCGCCGCCGGCCGCCGGGAGCTCAGCTCTCTGGTTCATCGTAGCCCTGTTCTCCGACAACATTGGCGCCTAAAATCCTCCGGCACTGTTATAAAATTTACGGAAGCATGACGGAGGCAGGGCTGACTGGCGAAGGTAGGGCGGAGGAATAGAAAACTTATGCAAAAACAATATAATTTTTTTTATATAGTTTAAACAGTGATATTAATATATATATATATATATTTTAATTACATTAAAGATGTACTTTGTATTGCATCTAGACCGTTATAGAGAGCCCCAAAACCCAACTTTTTAATTAATCTCCACCGTCAATTACATTTGGATTAAAAAATTGAAAAACTTAGACCTCCTAAAGCTATAGAAGGTGAGGGACTGGAGAGAGGAAGAGTGAGAGTGAGAGAAAGAGAGATAAGAGGTGGAGAGAATGCTGCAGAGAGGGAGAGGCGGGTTAGGGAGAGAAAGAGAGAGGTAGAGAGAGGGGTGGTGAGAGGGAGAGAGAGAGGAGTGAGTAATAATAAATATTGTAGTACAGAAAGAGAAAGAAAGAGAGGGGGAGAGAGTAAGATAGTGAGGGAGAGAGAGAGGGAGATAAAATAAATTTCCTACTTATATACAGATGTTTTTTTGCAAAATAAATATTATAGTATTGATATATATTTGTTTATGGTCAGTTTAAGTACTCATATGTATATGTTGCAAGTGTAACCTGCATACGCATTGCGCACGGGCGAAGCCCGTGCGGAGGCGGGCAAAGCCCTCCTTGATGCGGTTGGAGACCGCCCAAGAGCATCGAGCATGGGCGGCCCGTGCAGAGGCGGACGAAGCCCGTTTGGATGCGGCCGAAGGCCACCCGAGAGCATCGAGCACGGGCGTAGCCCGTGCGAAGATGCTTATATATATATATATATATATATATATATATATATATATATATATATATATATATATATATATATATATATATACTATATTAAAAAGATATATGGTGGTCTGCCAATAGCGTGAGTTCGAAATTAGGGAGAAATTCGATGGCCGTCGGATTTAGGAGATTTGATCCAGAACCATTGGATCCGGGTCTGCCAATAAAAAAAAACCCCAAAAACACCGCTCCCTCTCTCTCCTCAAACCCGACGCAGCAAAAGCCCCCCGCCCCTCTTGCTCGACCATCTCCACCGCCGGCGGCGGAGCCGCCGGCGGCGGTGGAGATGGCCGCCGTTTTTTTTATTAAATTCATTTTTTAAATTCAATTATTAATCTTTTAATTAATTACTAAAACAGTTCTTTTAAAAAAACTAAAAATTAATATTTTAATTAATTTAAAAATAAATTTTAAATTAAAAAAATGTTTAATTAATTAATGTCTGCACGGGGGGCGGGCGAAGCCCGCCGTCACCGGCCCGGTACTGTGGCGCGTGGCCATCGGGCCGGAGGCCCGTGCCTGTCACTCGTATATATATATATATATATATATATTAGAAAAACAGATTAGAATATATATATAATTAAAAACAGTAATATTAATATTAAAATTGATTAATAAAATAATAAAAAATATAAATATTATTTTCAACACTTTATTTAAAAAATTTATTAAACGTCACCGCTGTTTCGCCAAACGGTTCTCTGTTCTGAACAACTCTGCAAACACTGACTATCCAATCAGATCTCCATTTCCAGCAACAAGTTTCCAACAACTCCATTTACAAATCTGTATTTACAATGTACAACCCCATATTCGCTTAGTGGGACCTTGGGCCCAGGTTGGTTAATTGGGTCATGAGAGTCAAGCGGTGAAAGGGCTTCCGCCAAGATAGGCGGAAATGCTTGCGCCACGATAAGCGGGAAGCCCCAAGGGTAGGCAGAATCCTTGTTGAAGGCGCTGAGTGAAAGCCTCTTCACTCAACGCTTTTTACCCTCTGGCGTTGAGTGTGGCTCTTTCACACAACACTCTCAACGCTTTTGTCCTAAGGCGTCGAGTGGAGTTCTCGCTCACGACTCTCTCGACATCTTCTGCATTAAGGCGTCGAGTGTAGCTTCTCTCGCTCTCGACGCACCAATGCTTAGACAGTTTTCCTTGGGCCTAGGATGGTCCGGTCATTTTAAGGAAGTAGACGGGAGGGCTTCTGCCTAGGTATGCGAAAAGCCTCCCGCCTAGTGTGGTCCAGAGGTAAATTTACCTGAATACCCTTGGAGGTCTGCATTTAGCTCCTCAAAACAACGGAGTTTGGCTGTTGGCAGACCACTTTGGGCTGCATATAACCCTTTTGAACAGCAGAGTTTGGCTGTTGGCATACAAGCTTTTTGGAATCTATAAATAAACCCACAGGGTACCTCAGAAGATAAGATTTCTCATTTTCAGAAGTCTGGTAGCGCTTTCTGAGGTATCCTTAGCTCAGCACTTGGCTAAAGAGGTGAAGTACTTTGAGATCTTTCTGGTTAGTGGAGGGACCTTCGTGTTATAGCCCATGGTCAATTCTTTAGTTCTCAGCAACTGGTCAAGGGTCTGAGTTTGGGAGAGTATGTGTCGGTTACACCCCAGGGTCCGAACTCTCGTTGGGGCTAGTTTTTGGTTCTAATATACAACAGCTCCTTTTACAACCGCAACCGCTCTATCAAATGAATCCTAAGACTTAGCCGCCAGTCTTCTTCTCCGATTTTTATGCAAGAATGAAGGGTGCGGAGCTTTCTTGGAAGGACAAAGAACGGACGGACTTTCTCTCGGAGGAGGAAGAGCGAGAGCAGAGGCCGACGTTGTCATGCCGCCAAGGAGGATAACAAGATCTATGGCCGGAAACGAGGTGAGCTTCCTACCCCCTCCCTTGGTGCTATATCTTTAGTTATGATATAAGAGATATGTTAGCTCAAAGGAGTTTGACCTTGGTGAGAAATGGAGATCTCCTAGGAAGAGACCATGCTAGGACCTTTGTCCTAGGGTTTGTTGTCTTCAACCTTTCCCCTCTTCAATGTGAAGACGATGGACTTGGTTCCGTGAAGAATGATAGTCTAATGAGGGTGAATAAGGGAGGAGGAAGATCTGAATGCATTTTGTATAAATGGTTAAAGGAGGAAGACGAACCGATGTCGCTCGTTGGTCTTCAAGATGCGTACATAAATCTGTTTTCTGTGCGCAGCAGACTTCAAGGCCATTTTTGAGTATGGTACGACCATATTTAGGTCTTGGTCTAAACATGAAAATTATGTTCATCGGAAAGACCTTTCCAACGGATGGTTACACGTTCCTGTAGGAGTTCTGTATCCCCGGGAATGTCCGATCAAAGTCGCTGCACAACAATATCTTAAGTGCAGACGATTTTCGGTTGAGTTGTACATTCAGGTAACTAGGATGAACGGATGATTGTTGGATCTTGATTGAATAAGTGGTTGTTGGAATTTGGTGGAAAAAATGGTTGTCGGATCTTCAAGCGAACAAATGTTTGTTGGAAATTTAATTGGAAACCGGTAAAGATGCATCTTAACAATAATACGTGAATGTGTAATTTATAGCATGTGGCCATCAAAGTGGTTGGAAGAACACGTGATGTATTTCTAGCAAGCCATGTTGATAATGTAGAAATAATTAAATTGTATGGTGAATGTTGTACATGTTGATAATGTAGAAATAATGGGGCTTAAATGCCCATGGCAAGGCGTATGGTGAATGTTGTACACTGCTTAGAGTCGTGTCTCCCTACGGGTAGCAGTGTGGGACTAGTGTGATGTGTAAGGTGGTTTGTCACCTGTGATAATGTTGAACCCTTAAGTGCTTGGGAGCACGGGAATGTGAAAGGGTGTAAGTGAGTGAGTATTTGACCGCACTGGATTGATGTGATGATACGGGACTCAGTGTGGAGCCCTTGAGTGTTGTTGAGCACTAGATTGGTTATAATGAGAAGGGACTCGATTGGAGCCCTTGGATGTAATGACATGGCTAGGTGAATATGCATGCGGTGTGAGTTGACATAAGGTGTCATAATCCTGGGTTAAGGATAGTGTGTCAGGTCTACGGGCTCTCCAGTCGTCACACCGATGGGAGTTGACAGATAGACTTTGGGCGGTTGGTCTTTGTCCTCGGTGCTCACTCCTGAGGCTTCTTCCGTGTCAATTGGACGGTTGGGCTTGGTCCTTTGGTGATTCTCCCATAGGCTCCTTCTGTGCCACACTGATAGGCCAAATTGGGTTGTGTTCTTGGTGCATATCTACTCGAGACCCCTCTGAGCCGTAGTATGCATGGGCTCCGCTGTTGTGTTCTTAGCGTTGAGGCATACGATGGCCTAGGCCAGGTGGTGTGGATACCAGCCTAGTAGTGGAGAAACCTACTTTATTGTCACCGTCTGGCCATGACAGATGACGCTTGATAGGTTAGCTACCTGCTCGAAAAGTGGAAACTATAAGACTGTGTTGACATAACAGTGTTCGTGCGTGCATTGGTGAGTCATCATGTGCATTTACAATATTACATTGCATTGCACAAGATCCTTATCATATAAGTTTGTATGTGTACTCTTATACGATAAGTTATTTTACTGTTAAGCCGATCCTTAACTTATAAATCAATATTAGTATTTTTATAAGTTAAGTTACTTTCCTATTATAGAAGTAGATTTATTGTGGATGAATGATATATGATATTGTTTAATTTCCATGATAGATTGATGTTATTGATGCTATACTCTATTACTGTTAAAACTCACGATCTGTAATGATATACAATCTGCTTGTATTTACTGCATATATATATATTGTATCATTGCTTCTTTTACCTCTCAGTGCCTAAGAGCCGCCGGGGTGAACGAATGTGATAGCCACTTAGTCTTTATGACTAACGGTTGTTACATCTTCCATTTTAGGAGGAAACCCCGCAGATAGAGCAGAAACAACTGGTCAAACAGGAGGGCAGTCAGGCCAGGGTGATGGGGCCTGATACGACGATATCATCGCTGTCGTCGGTGACTGATGTGAGTTTTGAGAGACTCATGTTGTAGCACTTTGGGCAATTTGTGTACTCTAATATTAAAGAAGCCGTCGTTGCTTCTTATTTCCGTCGTACTTTGTTGGACTATATACTTGTGTGCAATTTGACTTCTATTTATATCTTTAAGTTTGGTTGGCATGAATGATATTGGTTTAGCCGGAAGGATAGGCGTCTTGTGGTACAGGTGAGCTCGTGTGCTGATGCTACCACAAGATGGTTGTTCTGGGCATAAGACTCCCCTCGGCTGTGTTTTTTGTGTTCTGTTAGGGGGGTCTTACATCATTGGTAACCTTCCTCCTTCAGGGTAATGAAAAGATTTGGTGGACGAAGCGTCTAGCGGATGACCCTACTGGTAAGCAAATAAGTTTAACTTTTTTCCTTCTATAGAAATTGATATATGTCTAGTGTGGTGTTAATGTGACCTTATCTATGTCAGGTCATTCAGCAAATATGTATACCTAGAGTGACTTCTCTACGACACTCACAAACTGGTTCATACCCCCTTCCGCATGCCAAAGCCTCCAGGAGAAGTATCTCAGGCTCTTTCAATGTGATAAAATTATTTCGGAGTACGAACAAGAACTCACCTACTTATCACACTATGCAGGCTCAATGCAAGGTGATGAGGTCGAGAAGTGCAACTAGTTTGTTAATGGCCTTCGAGATTCATTAAGGCAATCGTCGATGACTAGGGTCAATGCTGACTATATAAGCCAGGTTGATACTGCAAGGAGACTGGAGGTTGATCAACATCGAGTTCAGAGGCGCATCACTTTTCGTTCCAAGCGGTCACATGAAGCATCACAACAACAACAAAATAAGAACAACCTGGGTAAGAATTGGAGTAAGAAGTAGAGGTCGGGTGATGAAAAGGGGAATCAGCTTGTGGTCAAGGGTAGGGACTATCCTTTCTGCCCAAAGTGCAACCATTATCACCTAGGAGACTGTTTGGATGCTTCTGGAGTTTGCTATAAATGCCAACAACCAAGGCATATTGCACATTCCTGCCCAGGATCTGTGGGTAACTAAGTAATATAAATTTTAGTCCGAAGTTTCTCGATATATATTATTTCAGCCTAAATTCATTCCTGCGACATATCTTGCAATCAAAGTTTAAGGTTGGCGGTCTGAGTATGGTGTACAAAGGAAAGGCATTGATGGACGCAAACCAAAAGCCAGCTCCAGGACGAGGTTTAGTCCAAACCAGAGCTTATGGTCTTGGCCACCGGGTGGCCAAAGAGGAGAAGGATGTGGTTACAAATATGAAATTTTTCTTTGAGCTAAAATTTTAGGTATTCCATCCCAGTAGCGTGTAACTCAATTATATAAACATGTATTTAGAAATACTCATGATTCATAACGTACTCTCCAAGATTCTCTTCGATACGGGTGCCTCATATTCTTTCATTGCGGAACCTTTTGCGCATAAACTTGGTCTAGAGATTCTGCCAGAAGCGTCACCGCTAAATGTTTCGATGACTAATGGTTCAATTTTGCAACCCAGTTATAAGTGTAGGGTCCCACTGCATTTTGGGAAATCTAAAATTATTGCAGAGGCATCCCTCCTACATATTGCTGAATTTTAATTGATTTTGGAGATGGACTGGTTATCTGATGTGAATGTTAAGATAGATTGCAGAAGCAAAGAAATTCAGCTAGAAGGTTCCAATTAGTCCCTTATTTTTTTTTTCTATGGACTGAAAGGGGTTTCCAATTTGATTATCTCCTCTGTCAAGGCCATCCAGAGTATTAGTAAGGGTTGTACAACTTTTCTGGTATTAATACATATAGAAGCTAAGAGCACCCTTCAAAATGTGGAAGTAGTGCAAGAATTTCCATATGTCTTCCAAGAAGAACTGCCTGGAGTCCCTCCCGTTAGAGAAGTTGACTTTCAAATTGATCTTCTTCCTAGATCTCGACTAGTAGCAAAGGCTCCTTATCGCAGGACCCCTAGGAAATTAGCATAGTTAAAGATTCAGTTGCAGGAATTGCTTGATTTGGGTTTTATCAGGACCAACACTTCTCCTTGGGGCTCTCCTATTCTATTTGTTAAAAAGAAGGACGGTAGCTTGTGGTTATGTATTGACTATCGTGAGTTGAATAAACTCACCATCAAGAATAAGTATCCACTTCCGAGGATAGATGATTTATTCGACCATCTTGAAGGGTCTTGCACTTATTCCAAGCTAGACTTGAGATCGGGATACCATCAGTTAAGGATTTGAGATGAGGACATTCAGAAGATAGCTTTTGCACGAGATACAGACACTTTGAATTTGTGGTCATACTGTTCGGGTTGCCTGTGCATCCAAACAACTGAAAGTGCATGAGAAAAATTATCCTGTTCACGAATTAGAAGTAGCAGCGATTATTCACGCATTGAAAATTTTGGGACACTACCTCTACGAGTTTCATTGTGAAGTTTTTACGGATCACAAGAGCCTCAAGTATATCTTTGAACAACATGAGCTAAATTTAAGGCAACATAGATGGTTGAAATTTCTTTCGGATTATGATGTGGATATTCAGTACCATCAGTGTAAAACAAATGTGGTAGCAAATGCCCTCAGCAAAAGGGGTTCGTGTTGCTCCCTCATCACCCAATAAGAGGAGCTTTTTCGAGAGATAAAGAGACTGGAGATCATAGTTGTACCATGCACCAGTTTTGGTTATGCACGTTTAGCTTGGATGGAGATCACCAGTGACATTAAAGATAGGATCAGGACGGCTCTGCCCCTGGATCAGGATATGGTAGAATTTCGAGAGTTGGCGCAATCTAGGTAGAGGGAAGATTTTGCGATTCAGGATGGTTTTATACTCCATAAGGGAAAAGTGTGCATCCTTGATGTCATCCACCTGCGCAAAGACATCCATGGGGAGGCTCATAATTCCAAGTACTCAATACATCCGGGCAACACAAAAATATACGAAGATCTTAAAAAGTCAGTTTGGTGGCCAAAGATAGAGAGAGATGTAGCAGAACATGTTGGAGAGTGCGAAACTTGCAGGTTGGTTAAAGGCAAATGCTAGAGACCAGGGGGAAAGTTACAACCATTTCCTATTCCAGAATGAAATTTTGATGACATATCGATTGATTTTATTCATGGCCTTCTTAGGCCGCAGAATGAGAATGATTCTTTGTGGGTTATATTTGGTCGTCTCTCCAATGTTTCCCGCTTCATTCCTAATAAAAGGTCAGATCAAGGTTAGAGATTGGCTCAATTGTATGCAGACGAGATTGTTTGATTACATGGTGTTCCTAAGACTATCATTTCAGACAGAGATGGTAGGTTTACCTCTAAGGAGTGGAAATATGTTCAAGAAAAGTTGGGCACTAAGTTACATTTCAGCACAGCCTTCCACCCTCAAATAGATGGGCAGACAGAACGCACCAATAGAACCATGAAAGATATGCTCAGAATTTGCATTTTAGATTTTTGTGGTAAGTGGGAGAAGTACATTACTCTAGTTAAGTTCTCCTACAATAATAGCTTCCATGCAAGTATTAATATGACACCCTTCAAGGCACTTTATGGCAGATGTTGTCGGACGCCACTATGTTGGACTGGAAATGAAGAGAGAATTGCTAGCACAGATACTTGGATTGAGAAGATTATAGCCCGAGTCAAACTCATTCAGGAGTGTATGAAAATAGCTCAGGACAGGCAAGCCAAGTATTATGATCAGAAGCATAGGTCAGTGGAATTTTGTGTCAGAGACTTTATTTATCTGAAGGTCAGACCAGTCAGGGGTGTCTCCTCGAATCAAGTGGATGAAGAAATTGTGTCCAAGGTTTGTTGGTCCTTTTGAAGTGCTGGAGCGCACCAGGTAGGTTGCATACAGGTTGGCCTTACTTGAGGATTTGAGGGGATTATATGATGTATTTCACGTCTCTTATTTGAGGAGAGCAGTCAGAGATCCCAGTCAGATAATCACTACTGAGGAAACAACATTTGAATCAAATCTTAGCATCAATATCGAACCAGTAAGAATAGTAGACTTAAAAATTCAGAAGCTCGAAAATAGAAAGATACACTTTGTTAAAGTCCTGTGGATGAATTGTGATCGTCCAGAGTATACTTGCGAAAGAGAAGATGAATTTCGGAGTAATGAATACTATGCTTTTTTGTTGGACTTAACTATGTTTGTAATTTTTGAGGACAATTTTTATTAGGAGGGGTGATTTGTAACACCCGAAAATTTAACGCGTCTCACTTATATAAATTTTCAGGGATCGACCACAAACATAATTGATCGAACCATCATCTTGGCGAGGTGTGTTTTTCTTTTTGGGCAACTTATAAACTAAATAAAGTCCGATTAATTAAATTTCCGGAATTAGTCTTGGCCTTACTTTGAGTTTGCGAGGGTGTAACTACAAAATTAAGAGGCCTTTGAGGGAATGTAGCAATTGGAAGCTTTAAAAAGGAGATAGTTATAACAACAAATAAAAAAAAACTCCGTTATAACCAGTTCTCAGTTATATTAATTATATCTTTTGACAGTCGCTCCAAATTAACTGTAACTCCCCTGTGTGAACTGGTGCATCCCGATAGAAAAACTATCATTTTTTACACCTCACGCAGACAGCGAATAACCCTTTGTAGTTTTTCTTCTCCCCCTCGACTCCAGTGACGATAGTCTAGGGTAACCGCATCTCACTCACGTTTCCAATCAGTGTGGCGTTCTCATCGACGACACTAGATTACGGTGGCACCACCTCTTCCGAAAATCAGTAGGCGTTGCTCGATTTCGCCGTTTTTCCTCATCTAATGGGTGCGACAGTAGGAAGTGCATGTGTCGGTGTTTTCCCCCCTGCGATGTGTGTAAGACCCCCCCCCCCCAACTTTTGCCCCGGGTTAGGCCGGAGGGGATCTTACTGCCCAAGGCGTCCACCCAGTGCTCCTTAGGGGTAACGATCCACCCTTCCTAAGCACTAGTTGGTCGTCTTGTTCGGCTAGAATCACAACATTCACAACACATCACTGAGTTTAGCGGAAGCATTAACAGGAAGACACAATAAATATATATCACAATATATATATTTAGCAGAAAAGTAAAAGGCCGTAGCCACTGTCTATACATAGAACCCGTAGGCTATAATAGTACTACAACTAGCAACTCCTTTCTCTCTCAACTCTGCTCGCTAGTACTCATGTCTCAAAACTCTGGAGATGATGGGGTGCCTCTGCTCGAGTAGTCCTATCAGCTGGCGTATCGCCCTGCAATAGCTGGTCGCTACAGTGCTCCATCTCCTGTGAATGGTTATTAAAATAACTGTTAGTCACAGAGCTAAGTGGAACAAATTTCCTCCCCGGATCCATATTCATGGGGACGAGCACACACCCACCCAACAATTGCCGAAGCAAGAGAGAGTTTGTACAACATTTCATATTTTTAAGCTAGGAGCAACGATAAAGAAAGAGCAGCATAATATAACTGAAATGCCAGCAACAATAACATTAGTTATAATAAAGGCTCCACTAACACATCAACACATCAGGTATTCACAATCTGTACACATCGCAAGAATTCACAGTCGCGTACACATCGCATGCATTCATAGCCGCGTACACATCACATGCATTCACATCCGCGTACACATCGCAAGCATTCACAACTGCGTACATAATACCCTATGTCGACATAATATGGACTGCTTCTATTCCTGCAGGGTAGCGAGTCCCGCAGGCCTCACCGATGTGGTCGTGGGTGACAGTGACCAGTTCTGCCACTTCTGGGGGTGGTCGTACCGCACAGCCCAGGCCCTAACGTACAATCCCGTGTACTCTTGGATGTGAGCGAATCCGGCGATTCAATATTTTGGCTGACCTGCAAGGGAAACCCAATGGGGAAAAACATAACGACCGGTCACCTGTGGCACTCATCTCCTTATCTCCTTGAGTCATCAAACTTCCTACACCGGTACGAACGGTATGTAGAAGGGACTGACCCGCTACAGTTCACTACAAGCAATTTACAAGCAATCAAACAGTCAATTTTGTAAGCACGCACCGGGTCTATGACGGTCTGCCCTACTATGCTTCATTCTTCAGGTAATAACGCTCAACTTAACTTTCGACAAGGAGCATGAGAGCACATTATTTGGGGCTAAACCTGGAGGAACACCTCAACTCCGATTATTCCCAACTAAGGCTCGACTTTATCAGATGACTGCTCATCAGAGCAGGACCCGTACTTATAATAGTAAATTGCAGTAATGAAAATGCGGTAATTAAAGTTGCTGATAATATAAACTGCATAATTAGAGTGTTGGAATGAAATGTGGCCAGTACGAAACTGGAGTAGTACTGAAATGAAAGTACTGAATTGAACTTGACCAGTACGAGACTGGAGTAAAACTGAAATGTAAGTACTGAAAAAACTTGACTAGTACGGGACTGAAGTATAAGTGAATTGAAAGTACTGAATTGAACTGTACCAGTACGGGACTTGAGTAGAACTGAAAGTAAGTGCTGAATTGAACTTGACCAGTACGGGACTAGAGTAGAACTGAAATGTAAGTACTTAATTGAACTTGACCAGCACGAGACTGGAGTAGAACTGAAATTCAAGTACTGCATTGAAATTGACCAGTACGGGACTAGAGTAGAACTGAAATGTAAGTACTGAATTGAACTTGACCAGTACGGGACTGGAGTAGAACTGAAATGCAAGTACTGAATTGAAATAAATAAAGGAACTGAACCAGTGCAAGACTAGAATAATCATAAATAAAATGGTTAGTAGTCCAATCACTCCATTCAGGAGGCTTCAGTTTCATCTCCATTCTCAGGAGGCAAATTCAGTTCCATCTCTATTCTCATGAGACTTCTTTAGGTTTCACCCATTATTAAGATCCGATAACAATTCAGTTGCGCCATTTTTAATCACGGCTTAATAAGATCAGGGGAAGCTTATTAAGAGTTACATTTTTATTATTCATCAAAGAACAAATAGCAATACGATTGCTTGCGTCGGATCAAATACGAGGATCTCGTTATAGGGCACATTCTTACTCAAACTTCAACCTCAAAAATTCGTTTTTAACACATGAGGGAAATTCTTCACTTGGAACATGAGGTTGTGGATTATTTTTTTAGAAACTTGTACTTTCATCTTCCGAGTTTACCAAAAATGCTCGAGAGTTATTTGAAAATGAGGCGCTCAAGTGGTTTTGCAAAATCTCAAAATACTCAAACCTTGAAATCTTGCCTTGATAATTCTCGTCGATTACTCATTTGAACTTAATATTCAATATATAAAATGGTTGTGTGCTTCGATTTCTATTTTCGAAGAATTCGAGCGCGTAAATTTTCGAGCGCGACCCTAGTCTCCAAGAAATTGGAAAAAGTTCAATTTTTTTCCCAAGGTTCCCAAATTTTAATAAAACCTTTAAGAAAGCCTAAAAAGAGCCTAGTAATTTTTTTCAAAAAATTTTGAGCAATTTTTGGCCTCTAAATTGGCCAAATAATTCTTATTTAGACTTTTAAAAATTCAAATCAATCCTAAAAATTCCCAACATTTTTTAGAAGATTGCACTCATCAAGGAAAATAATTTTCATGTTGAAAACTTTTTCACTAGGTCTCTAGTGTACCCTCTAGAAAATAAAACACCCATTATAATTATAATATTATAATAATCATAATATTATAAAAAATTATAATTTTTATACTCTCTCCCCCACGGCCTGTACAGAGTGTTAAAATTACTGTCAAAGATAATCCTGACAGTCAGCAAAAGCCATCATCACAAGAGATCAAAGAAAAAGAGAAGATAAGAAGTAAAGAGATCAAGAAGAAAAGCTCCCTATCGTTCCCAGAAAAGCTACAGTACAAGCTTATCGCCTTCGGTATCGATAGCAGCGCCTCCTGAAGACAAAGAACTAAACTTCCTGCTGTTTGTAATAAATGTAAAATAAAGTTGTTGGGCCTCTATATAAAGGCCCATCCTGTGATGTAAAAAGAAAGAGAGAAAAAACCTCTAATGAAAAGGGAATAAAAGCCCTGTGTTATATTTATCCAAAGTGTGTTTCTATACTCATCAGTGGTATCAGAGGAAGTTAACCTTCAGCCATCAGATTTGTGTAGTATCTATTGTGGTGAATCATTCACACTTCTCATGATTCACTCAAATCATCATATGGCTTCATCAGGCTTTTTAACAGGTTCGACATTTACCTATGCAGCTTCTAATATTCCAATTTTTGAAGGTGAATACTTCAACTATTGGAAAGTCCAAATGAGGACTCTTTTTATGTCACAATCTTTGTGGGAATTAGTAAGAGATGGTATCACCACAATATTTTCCACTGAAGTTGCTCTTCAGAAAGAACATATGGAAAATATAAAAAAGGATGCAAAAGCAATGTTATATATACAACAAGGTGTGGGACGTACGGTCTTCCCACGCATTATGAATGCACATAGTGCTAAGGAAGCCTGGGACATTTTACAAATGGAGTTTATAGGGTCAGACAAAATGATTTCCATCAAACTTCAAACTGTGTGGACAGATTTTTATAATGTGAAAATGACTTCTTCAGAAAATTTTCAGAGTTACCTCAATAGAGTTACAAATTTAGTAAACCAAATAAGAGAGTTGGGTGATACAATAGAGGAGAAGAAAATTGTACCAAAAGTATTAAGAGGAATACCTTTGAAATATAATTATATCGTAACAGCTATAGAAGAATCGAAGGATATTCACTCATTATCCATGATTGAACTATTAGGTTCTTTAGCAGCTCATGAGGAAAGATTAAAACTACATGAGACTTCAGTAGAACAAGCTCTACAGACAAAAGTAAGAATGCAAAAGAAAGGAGATCAAAATAAATTTCAAATCGCTTCATCTACCTCAAAGTATAGTTCACCTTTACAAGGACAAAGTCATTCCAGACAAGGAGGAGGTAGAGGAAATGACAGAAATTATCAAAGAAGTAATGAAAATCGAGAAAAAGATAACAATACTTCTCCAACTTATTGTATTTTATGCAATAAATCCACACACAACACCAAGGATTGCTTTTATAAATGCAAAAGATGCAAAAAGCCAACTCATTTCAATAAAGATTGTTGGTTTCAAAATCAAAATCAACACACAGAAGCAGCACAATATATTGAGCAGACTAAACTACCTGAGCAAAATCAGAACATAGAAAACATGTTCTACTCATGTGATGTTGCATCATCAACACCACAAGTCTCTCAAGAAGATACATGGTTTTTAGATAGTGGTTGTTCAAACCATATGACACATAATAGAAGCAGTTTTTATGTGTTAAATGAAGTTCCCAAAGAAGCTCAAGTTGTGCTGGGTAATGGAACTACCTTGGCAATTGAAGGAAATGAGTCAATAGCTGTATTAACCCCTGAAGGCAATCATAGGCAGATTTCTAATGTTCATTTTGTTCCAACCTTAGCTCACAATCTCTTAAGTGTTGGACAATTGGCACAAAAGGGGTATACTCTCAGTTTTCAAACTACTTTCTGCCTGATTACAGAACCTGGTGGTAGAGAAATGATGAAGATTCCTAAATCAGCACATAATGTATTTCCTCTCAGATTGACAACTTTAATTCCATCAGCCTTATACACGACACACTAATATGATACAAATTTGGCATTCAAGATATGGTCACTTGAATCTACCTGATTTACAGTCATTATATTTCCAAACAAATAGTACTTGGAATGGATAATATTCAAACCATAAATGCCAAATTAGAAATTTGTGAAGGCTGTCTTGTTGGAAAGCAACATAGGTTGTCATTTCCTCAAAGTGCTACAAATAGATCCACCAAACCATTAGAATTGGTACATGCAGACATATGGGGACCTGCACTCATTACTACATCAGCAGGAAATAAATATTACATTTTATTTGTGGATGACTGTACTAGAATGCAATGGATTGAGTTTATATCTTCCAAAGATGAAGCATTACACAGTTTTGTAAAATTTCAAAGGAAAGTAGAGAATCAAAAGGATTGTAAAATCAAAACCTTGCGTACAGATAGAGGAGGAGAGTTTATATCTAATGCCTTTAGTCAATATTGTCAAGAAAAGGGGATTAAAAGACAGTATACTACAAGATATACACCACAACAAAATGGTGTTGTGGAAAGAAGGAATAGAACAATCCTCAATATGAGTAGATGTATGCTGTTAGCCAAGAATCTACCAAAAAAATTCTGGGCTGAAGCTATACACACTGCAATATATTTGTTAAATCATGCACCTACATCTGCAGTAAATAACATGACCCCATATGAGGCATGGTATCATCATAAACCACAAGAGGAGAATCATAAACCACAAGTGACACATCTCAGAATCTTTGAGTGCATAGCCTATGCTCATGTCCCAAAAGAAAAAAGGGATAAATTAGAACCAAGAGGAGAAAAATGCATATTTATGGGATATAGTGATGAAAGTAAAGCATATCGTTTATATAATCCTATATCTAATATGCTGATTATATCAAGAGATGTAGTGTTTGATGAAACAAACAAATGGGATTGGGGACATCCCAAGGATCAGACTCTAACATTGCCAGAAGAGGTTACTGAAGATCCCAATTTAGAAGAAGAGGAATATCAGCCATCCAGTCCTATTTCTGCTATTGAGCATCATGCATCTGCTAGCTCAAGTGAGTCATCATCTCCTCATGCAAAATATAGATCAATACAAGATATATATCAGACATCTGAATTTGCTCTTCTCTCAATTGAACCATCCTGCTATGAACAAGCAAATAACAAACAAATATGGATAAATGCAATGGAAGAAGAGATGAAGATGATAGTTAAAAATAATACTTGACAGTTAGTTCCAAAGCCAAGTAATCGAAATATACTTAGTTTGAAATGGATATATAAAACTAAGTTAAAAGAAGATGGATCAATAGCTAAACATAAGGCCAGATTGGTTGTTAGAGGTTTTGCCCAAATTCCTGGACAAGATCTTGATGAAACATACGCTCTTGTAGTAAGAATGGAAACAATAAGAATTGTGATTGCAATGGCAGCTCAATTTCTTATGCCCATATATCAACTTGATGTTAAATCGGCCTTTTTAAATGGAGAACTGAAGGAAGCTATATATGTATATCAACCTCAAGGTTTTGTACACTCTAAACATCCAACTTATGTCTATAAACTGCATAAAGCTTTATATGGCCTAAAGCAGACGCCAAGAGCTTGGCACAGCAAAATTGATATGTATCTCCTATTTATTGGCTTTCAAAACAGTGCATATGAAGCTTCTCTATATCTCCAACATTCTCATAACTCAGGTATGGTAATATTATTCATCTATGTTGATGATATTCTTATTACCGGGACAAATACAGCTCAGATTGCAAGAGTAAAAGAAGAATTAAAAAGGACTTTTGAAATCTCAAATCTCGGTCACATGAAATATTTCTTAGGTATGCAAGTATGGCAATCACCTGGGAGGATCTTTTTATCACAAGAAAAGTTTGCAAAAGATATAATATTGAAATATCAAATGGAAAACAGCAACCTTGTAACAACTCCTTCCTTAGTTGGGGATCGTTTACACAAAAATATCGATCAGCTATCAGAAAAATAAGACTGGTTCAGACAACTTGTTGGATCACTATTATATTTAACAAAGTCTCGACCTGATATTGAATATTCTGTAAATGTCATTTCCAGATTTATGTCCAACCCAAGTGATGCACATATTTTGGCAGCCAAAAGAATACTTAGATATATTAAAGGAACAAGTGATTATGGCATTCTCTATTCAAAAGAAGAAGATAATGATCTACAAGGTTATGTAGATAGTGACTGGGCTGGTGATATTAATGATAGGAAGAGTACAACTGGATTTGTATTTCTCATGGGCTCCAAACCAATCTCTTGGAGCACCAGGAAATAACAAACCGTTGCACTTTCAACCGCAGAAGCAGAATATGTTGCAGTAAGTAGCTGTGCAAGTGAAGGAATTTGGCTATCCAAAGTAATCTCAGAAATCAACAAACAAACGGAGAAGAAATCTCCTTGGACTTTGCACATCGATAATCAATCGGCCATCCAATTAGCAAAAAACCCGGTATTTCATGGCAGATCAAAACATATCGATATTAGGTTTCATCATATTAGAAATCTAGTATGAGAAGATCAAATCAAGCTCCTTTACTGTCATACAACAACACAAATAGCAGATTTATTCACAAAAGCTCTTCATCGTACCAGATTCCAAATTTTGCGACAAAACCTAAACATCGGCCTTTACCGTTCAGGATTAAGGGAGGGTGTTAAAATTACTGTCAAAGATAATCCTGACAGTCAGCAAAAGCCATCATCACAAGAGATCAAATAAAAAAAGAAGATAAGAAGTAAAGAGATCAAGAAGAAAAGATCCCTGTCGTTCCCAGAAAAGCTACAGTACAAGCTTATCGCCTTCGGTATCGACAGCAGCGCCTCCTGAAGACAAAGAACTAAACTTCCGCTGTTTGTAATAAATGTAAAATAAAGTTGTTGGGCCTCTATATAAAGGCCCATCCTATGATGTAAAAAGAAAGAGAGAAAAAACCTCTAATGAAAAGGGAATAAAAGCCCTGTGTTATATTTATCCAAAGTGTGTTTCTATAGTACTCATCACAGAGAGCCTGTACAAACCGCCCCTTACGGGCCATCTCCGCCGCCGACCGGCCGCCGTCCGGCCATGGCTACGCCACCGGCCAACCCTCCGGTTGTGGGCGCTCCCTCCGGCAGTGGTCGGGCGGCCTCCCTCCGCCGGCCGCCGCCAGAGCTTTTTTTTGTTTTTGATCAGATGGGTGGGGGTTGACGGCGACGGCGCTCCGGCCGGCGGAGCTTGCATGCAAATCGTCCAGAAAGAAGGGAGGAAGGAGAGGAGAAGTTTTCTACCTGATTTCGGGACCTTCGGGGCTTCCGGCGACATCCGCCATTAATGGTGGTGGAGGTGGCGGTGGAGAAGCTTCGGGTTGGCTTTCCCGGCGAGCTAGGGCTTCGGCTAGGTGGGGGAAGCTTGTTTTAAGCTGGTGAGGAAAGTAGCTGAGGGGTCATGGCCTTATATAGGCAAGTGGGAGGAGTCATTTGGCTTAGGGAGGTGTGGGATTAATCCCACTTGAGGGAGAAGGGCACTTCTCCCCTCCAGCTGGCTGGAACACATGGCTCCCATCCAGGGGGCCATAGTACATGCCACAAGGATCCATCTAAGGGGAGTGCTTGGTGGTTGGGCCTTGGTGGGCTTTTGGACTTAGGAAAGAGGGGAGGGGAAAGGGAGTTGGGCCTAACTTGACCCATGACCCTCCTAGCCTCTTGTGTGGACTGATTTTGGTGGTCCAAGGGTATAGGGGGGTGGGGCCTTAACCATCCATGAAGAGGAGGTGTGCACCTCCTTAAGAAAATTTCCAAAAATTAGTTTTTAGGGGGGTTTGACCAAAGTCAACCCTAAGGTGGGTCCCCCATGCTAGACAAAGTCAAAGTAGGTCCAAGACATCGGGGTCGGGTCAAAGTTGGGGTGTCGTGTCATAATTGATGTGCGCACGCTTTTCGGCGCACAATTATGCTTGATTTGACCACGGTTTGACCACCCGTCATCGAAACTGATCAACACCAATTCTGTTGACTTTGTATTGACCATATGAATCCAATGCCACTGACTGGGGTTGAATCGGAGTTCATTTGCTAAGTATTCAAAATCTGTGCGTTGCGCTAAAATGGTCAAAACGCTCATAATCATCGTTAGGCTTCGAATCACGACGCAACGAGATCTCATGCGTTCATATCAACTATACAGAGTCATAGGAACTGACAGAACTCAAATCGGAGTTCTCTATGTCAATTTCCAAAAATCTCATTTTCGCGACGTTCTACGAGGAATGGCCATATCCACTATATGACTTCGAAATTCTACGGAACAATTTCCAATGCACTCGTATTGACTATACGATACTACAGGAACTGACAAAACTCAAACCGGAGTTCTCTAGCTCGATAATCAAAAATCTCATTTTCGCGACCTTCTACGAGGAACAGTCATATCAATTATATGACATCAGAGTTCAATAAAACGAGTTCCGACGCGCTCGTATTGGCTATACTAGGCCACAGGAACTGACAGAACTCAAAACGGAGTTCTCTAGATCGATACTCTGCCTAGGGTAGCTTCCTACCGGATCACGGGTAGAGGTTCAGATCACTTTTATTGGGCTCACTAGGGTTCTGATGGCCCAATAAAAATCGGGATGTTACAGTGTGTTTCTCTAGTCCTGACTTCCCTCCCTTGGTTCAATAGCTTGACAAGCCTTTCAGAGGAGTGCTGAAGCCGGTCTCTCTCTCTCTTTCGTTTCCTGTCTGTGCAGGTAACTCTAGCCGACCATCCTACCCTTTTATCTTCCTGCTAGCAGTTGTTCACGGGCTTTCCTTTTCTCTGCAGTGTGAGGCAGCGGTTTTCGCCTCCAGATCCCTCGAAGGGCAGCACTCTTCGAGCCCTAAATTTTCAGATTGTGCCCTGGAGAGTGAGTTTTTCATGAAGTTTTGTTACTGCATGCACTCCCTACTTTGTTTCTCATCAAATTTTAGTTGTTTTATACGTTCTTAATTTTTGGTTTCGGAAATCAAAACTCTTGATCCATTCCATTCGGAATTTGTTTGGCTTGTTGCGTTAGGATTCCGCTGTGTTGGTGCAAGGTAGCAAGCCTCTTTAGAAATTTCTTAATTTCAGTCCTTAATGATCCTTAAGATGATGAGTTATAGTTAGTATCCTTAACTAATTATTTAAGGTGTTTGTATTATCAGGTTGCGAGAGTTCGATACTGTGAAATGCTAGATCCGAAGAGGAAATTTTTTAGGAGTTTCAACATAACTCAAACATCGATGCCACCGCGTCTTGTGTACGAATGCTCTTGTACTGGGTGAAAAAATGAGAAGAAAAGCGAACAAGAGGTAAATAACCGCAAATTTTATTGCTCCAAAAAAGTAAGTAATACATAGGTGTGTCCACTTATTTATAGAAAATGGAGGAGATGAAAGAGTACAATACACAATGTGAGACTAAATACAAGTCGGGCGGACTGAGCGGGTTGACATACCCAAACTGCTCACTATACAAGCCATAACCTTACAACCTCAGGACACAAGTGAAAGGCTGCCAGTCAAGCCGCTAAGCCGCACCTGCGGATAGCCAACAACTCGCAGTGCGGTAAACCATTACGCTGAAGCTGCGGCTTGATACCAGACCGCGTACCGCGGGTTGCTACCGGACCGCTGAGAGGATAAGCCTTGGACCAGAGCTTCATGACTAAACAAGACCTCTGCGGATTCTACTAAAACAACATCCAAACAATCCGCTGAGGACTTCCACTAGAAGACCGGCAGAACAGGCCGCGATGGCTAGTTCATCTAATCGTCCGAACTGAGTTCTAACACAAACAGTCCGCTGAGGCTACCTGCTAGAAGACTGGCTGGACAGACCGCGGCGGCTAGTTCGGTTAACCGCCCGAACTAAGTTCCAACATACTGCAGTAAGAAATTTGATTTCTCTTAGTTAAGCATATCACTACTTATAACTGGATTCGGATCCTCTCCATTTCGGATGAAATAGAGGGGGTCCATTTCATCATTTAATGGAGAGGATAAGTTCACAAGATATCAAGTGGATAAGATTTTTTTGACTTAAAAAAATATAAAAGGAGGGGAAATGATGAACCCATCAGATCAAAAATCACTCGATCCTGACCGTGAAATGGATCCCCTCCATTTCTGATGAAATGGAGAGGATCCTGATATCTTATAACTGCTATTACTATGTAATTTAAGTATGCTTTTGGTAATTTAATTATGCGAGCTAGTTTAATAATTAAATTACCCTAGTCAATGCAGCAAAAAAATTACCACATAGCTTAACAACGCATGATTATCCAGCTATTGAGTATCCTGTAATTACAAATTAAAATTTCTTTTTTATACACCCATAGCAAGAGTAAATACAAATAAGTGATGATGAATGAAATACTTTTTAAAAAAAATAAGAAATATAATTCAGATCAGCTCTCCCTTTCTTATACGGCCTGCAATTCGTATGAGCCTCAGACGATGGAATGTTAGCCACAGTTTCAAACTTGTTATTTTTCAATTGTGAGTCATATTCCACTCAGAGAGCACTTCAGTTCACTTAGGGCGTCTTCGGGATGCCATTTAGGCTTCATTATCAGTCATAACCTGTAAATCATAAACCATAAAAATTAGAATACCATATTTTTTAGAAAAGGAAACAGGGTATTTGGCAATCAGAATAAGTAATAACTCAGGTAGCAAGAGAAACCCTAATGCAAAATTTCAGTAAACAACTTATAAATTTGTATTGAATGATTCAACAACTTGCAATAAAAAAATATATACGTATTTTCAGTTACAAGTTAATTATGTACTTTTCTATTGTTACTGGAAGGCGTAGTATTTCTTACTCTCCAGTGGGCTCGATCCAGTTGGAGCTTGTTTTTACAGGGGTCACTGGTGGGCAGCTACGCAGAGGATAAGCAGAGTGGCCCTTCATTCTAGTTCGTATTTCGTTTCAGTTCTTTTTTTTTAGTTCAGTTATTGTACATGTATTTTAGCATTATATCAGGATTATTAATTTATTTTAATGAATCAGACAATGTTAAAGTTTTCAGTAAATGCAAACTGTTTGACTCTTTTTCTTTACTAGTGGCTCTGTGAATCAGCTTTTGAGGTACACGTATTTACCCTTTTTCAGTATTTCTTTCTTGCGCTGCAAGTTTACTATTACTACTTTATTTAATCATGTCTGCTATGTACTAGTTTTAATACCGTTTTTTTAATTTACTTCTTATTGTGGACCCAGCCAGACTGCTGATTTGTTGTTAAACTAGATTGGGGTATATCACTAACGATAAAACTTAGTACGGTTATGAATGTGAGAACCCGCCAGCCCATATCGCATCTCAAAACCCAGGTTTTGAGATGAAGGGTGGCGGGGTACATAAACACGGAGGAGCGAGCGCTGCGAGCGATGTGGGACTAATCCCAACCACAGGACCGCAGGGATATTCCGCCACAGGGGGTCCACCGGGGTCAACACCCAGACCAGGAAGGCAGGAACGCGATGGGGAAAGCCACGGGGTCGGTCCCACACACACGTGTCCTGCTGGCAAATTACTCCAACACACCCCCGCAGCAGGACAACCTGCCTCTGATACCATGTGAGAACCCGCCCACCCATATCGCATCTCAAAACCCAGGTTTTGAGATGAAGGGTGGCAGGGTACATAAACACGGAGGAGCGAGCGCTGCGAGCGATGTGAGACTAATCCCAACCACAGGACCGCAGGGATATTCCGCCACAGGGGGCCCACCGGGGTCAACACCCAGACCAGGAACGTGATGGGGAAAGCCACGGGGTCGGTCCCACACACACGTGTCCTTGCTGGCAAATTACTCCAACAATGAAGAACGATTTGAACAAACCCTAAATGAAAAAATAGAAGCAACCATAATCAAAAACACAAAAATTTAAAGTGGTTCCCCAAATTTTGGATACGCCCACTGCACAGGTGAAAAATCTCCTTTATTGATAAACACACGGCTACAAAGAGAGTAAACAAGAGAGAGATCAGTATTGCCTTACGAGGAAGACGAAAAGGAAAATACCATTGTCCTTCCTCAACTCTGTCGACAATACCCCTTCGCCAAGAACGTTGGCAACCTCGTTTCTTAAGAATCCGGTCAAGCGTGACAACAATAAATAGGAAGACAAACGAGCACTGTCGTGGCCTAGGAAGAAGAAACGACGTGAAGAGGGACCTGCGCTTCCCTGGGATTTCCATGAAACCTTCGACTGCAACCGCAGGAAGAAAAAAAAACGGCATGCTCAACTCTGGTTCGTCCATGTTCAGCCGACCTCTCTGCGTCTCCAAAATCTTGAAAGGGGGAGTCCAACACCTCCAAATTTATAAGCAAAGAGAATCCTAAATGATATCGAGTAGAGGGGGGTCGGCGGCATTCAGCTAAGGAAGGAGAAAAATCCCCTTCCAATTATGCTCCTCCATATGTGCTCCTCCATCAAGGGGGAATTGGAAAATTTCTGCAAACAACACCAGACCAAAAAGGAAGTAGGCGGCATTACCGCAACAATAAGGATCTTTCATTGTGTCAGATAAGCCTTGATTTGACTTTTGTGGTAATGGACCGATATAATTATTGGCCAGCCCATGACAAGAATTTGTGGGCTTTTAGGGCCCATAAAGCCCAACCCCCATCTTACCCATCCTTTTGTCGACAAGGCTTTTCCGATATGATTTTTTTGTCACCTTCAATACGAGTCGTGATCAAGTACGTGTGAAGAAGCAGTGTGCTAAGAAAATGCGAAGAAAGATATGGGGCGTTCATTTTGTAATTTGCGATTTTGCTAATGTACCAGAATTTGTCCCAGCAGCTTCAAAGCATGGTGACTGGAGGCTGGCGAGCCCGCAGCCGCCAACCACCATTGCTGGGTTCCTTTTTCGCATTGCATCTTGCCTGCAGGCTGCAACAAATGCAATGAACGGCGAAGATTCACTACTCAAACCTTCGCACACGTACTCCCCTATCCGCACCTGATTACAACCCCCTCCAATACTGCAACAAAAATGCCTTTTAGATTATTATTTTCTTCATTTTTTATTAAATATTACTTTTAAAAAATTACTTTAAAATGATTAAAACTTTTAATCTATGCTTATTCACATTTTGATTTATTTATCAATAAATATTGTATATCATGCATTACATCGCGACGGCACTTTCACTGCTTGTAGACCCCTGAACGTATAATTGATGTTCCTCGGCAAGATTGTCCTTCGAGGCTACGAGCGGCGGAAGTATCATCACGTTGTGGCACTTTCGCAGAAGTATCGTCATGTCATGTCTATGCCTAGGACCCCGATGAAAATCACAGAACATGGACTGATCCCCCTCGCTTGGGGCAGGTGCCCTAGACCTCTGAAGAGCGGAGTGATCCCAAATGACAAATAAGACATCTGCTCAAGAGGTGTTATGTTTTGATGTTATCAGTGCCCTCATCTCGACGGGCGTCGCCTCTCTTGACCCCCTTTTATAGTTTTTCAAGGGTACACAAATAACTGCACTTTCCAGGCCACTGATCAGGAAAATAGGTACCAACAGTTTTGATCCTCGTATCATCAATTTTAAGAATATGATGACCTTCCCCCACCTTGGCGGTCCGGGTAGCTTGGCAAGCCTGTTCAGGCTCGCCGGAAGGGCGGTGACGACGACGAGTGCATGCAAGCACGAGGTGCATGCCCTGCGCGGGCTTGCATAGCAGCCTACGTAGCGAGGGTGCGCACGCACCGGCACACTCAACGCAACGGGGGAGCGTCTAGGTACACTCAACGCAGCATAGGCACGCAACAGGGGTGTGCGTGTGCACGCACGCGTGTTCTGCGCAGGTATCCTGTCAGGGGAGGCGCGTCTATTTATAAAATTTTCAATTACTAAATGACTAGTCAGATAATACACGTCAGATAAAGAATTTGACACTCCATAAAAATATTTTAATAAATTCATATAATTTTCTAATACGTCTCATCGTTATCGTAAAATATGTAGCTATATAGTCATATATAAGCTGGATATTAGTTATACACTGAGACTATACTAGGCTATATATAGTTCTTCTATAGGCATATTTATAATCAATGTATATATGGTACATATGTAATAGGCTGTATATAAGCTATAAGCTATATTTTTTTTATAACTTCTTCTATATCCTCAATATTGCTATATAGCCTATGGCTAATATATAGTCTATAGCCTAATGCTATATGGGGTATAAGAAATCTATTAAGATAATAGACTATTATGGACGTATTAGTCTATATAGGCTAATTGTCTTATATACATAGGCTATAAAAAAGATTATATAGTCTATATAGGCAAGTAGCATGTCTTCTTCTAACTATATATGCTATATATAGGCTTATTATATATAGGCTATAACTAAAATAGTCTAGAAACCTATATAGCCTCACTACTAGAAGAAGGCATTATAGACTATATACATAGGCTATAGACAATATAATAATAAGCTTATATATGGGCATATAAACTACATATATATTTGTATGCCTATAGACTATAATATGTCTATAGTGAGGCTATGTGCTCCTTATATAAGCATGAAGTTAGGCTATATAAGTATATAGACATATATAGAAAAAGAAAAATATGTATAATAGGCTATATAAAGAAGCATATATTATTATTCTTCTTTTATATTGCTAAATAGTCTAGATAGGCTATATTGTAGTCTAGGCTATATATGAAGAACCTATAGACATTACTATAAGATAACATATAACTTAGTCTATATACAGAAGCAATATAGAATAAGCTATATTATATATTAGCTATATGAATAAGAATAAGCCTAAATAGTCTATGTATAAGCTATAGTGACCACAACAACCCCAGGAGGGTTGGACATGCTAGGTCAATTCGGGGGCTGCTGTACGACCATTAACTGTTTCTCCTGCCACTTGATTTGACGATTGTGTGCTCATTCATTTGATGCAAAAATTATCACCAACCTCCACGCACTGTCGCCGACCTCTTGAGAAGCAGGGAAATCCGGAACAACAAATAATCAGTTACTAGCTACTGGGAGTTGAGCCAGACAACAGAGAATAAATGAAGCATAAAGCAAAGGATGTCGCGGAAGGCTACACTAGATTTCTCTGCAATGACTTATACCACTTGTTATAGACTATTTTATATCTTCAAGGAGCAATTTCAAGTCTATTACAGGCAAAAGACATTAGAGAAATAGGCAATAGGAGGAGGTTCTGGCCAAAGTTCCATGTCTGATTGTGATATAAGAGAGTCTGAGCAAGAGGGAGAGAGAAAGGGGAGAGGTGTGGTCACAACAAGGTGTAAAACCGCACCAACCAACACAGACTGACGAGAGATGGAGCTGAGACATATACTTGGAGTGTTCGCCCGGACCTCTTGAGACTTGGACTGCTGCTAAGGCTTGACCGAGCTGGTCGTCCACTATGGCTGGAGAAAATCGCAAGGTTTAACTTTTGTCAAAGTGGTCCACCCACGTATCATTTGAAGGCTATTTTTAAGTCATTGAAAGGGTAATGTAGACGCCGTTGTTCATAGGAAGACCTAAATTAAGACCATCAGAGTGTGTTTTTGCCAAAAAAAAACCATTGTACAATGCAACATTAGTAAAACGTTGATGCTATTGCCTTTCCCCATCTTCTCCCTGCTTCCTCCTCTCGACGACGTTTAATACATAACATATATTCGACATTTTACAAAGTGAATGTCATGTGCTGCCTTGCTTGCCAACGATCACTTTCTAGCTGTTGGAATCCAAACTGTCTTGATGCCTTGCAACCCTCTCATATCTCAGCTCCTCGATACTTTGACCAGTTTACAAAAAAATACATACTTTAGCTAATTCCTCGAAGTATTTTTTAATGATTTCTAACACTCACATAATTTGTTTTTTTTACTAATTTCTTTTAGAATGCGATGCTTAGACACGGTGGCAACGACTGAGAAAATATCAAGGCAGCACATGCACCTTCAGTTTGTAAAACACATAGCTTTGCCCTACATCGAAGATGGGCAGGAGGAGGAAGCATGGAGAGGACGAGGAATGAAATACTAAAAATGTTTTACTTGACCCATCCTATTGTTACAATTTTTGCAAAAATATATCAAGGCAATCTTAACTTATTAGGCTCCGTTTGGCACAGTGGCGGAGGTCATGAACATGAGGTTAAATTGTCAAAGGGATGATGTTTGTTAGATGATCATTAACAAATGACGTTTTGACCCACGCATTAACGGCTGTCACCACAGTGCCAAACTAAGCCTTAGTTTGGACAATTCCGGTCAACTCTTTTATTGACAAAAAAAATTCCTTAGATAATAAATTGAAGGACTACTTATATAATAAATTAAGGGAATTGTTAAAAACACGCTAATTGCACCGCATTTAGGTCTTTTAACACATAAAATTTGTCACTCTAAAAATATACCCGCACCGCACTGTTGCTTCCTCGCACCGCACTGTTGCTTCCTCGCACCGCAGTCCTAAAATCCCGATCTTCTCCTCACGCCTACTGACGCGTCGCTGGCTCCTCCCGCCTCCTCCAACCCCCTCCAGCCCTTTCCGTCGCCGACACCCGCAGATATCAGCGCCAACGCCGCCTCTCCTCACGCTCAGATTTTACGCATTTCAGAAATACGCCTTGTACATGCAATTTCAGGAAAAGTGTTCAACACGAAAGTTGTAGATCTCGTCGAGATCTACAACTTTCGTGTTGAACACTTTTTCTGAAATTGCATGTACAAGGCGTATTTTAAAAAGACGTGAAAAGTTAGGAGATTTTTGGGTGCGACTAGCCAATAAAGAGTTGCGGTTAACAATCACTTATGTTAAAGGACTTCTGAAATTTCTTTGAGAGTTCATTACTGTTTCTATGTTTAGAAGTAAATTGTTGCAATATTATTGGTCCTCATCGTGAATTGTGCCCCAAGTATTATTGGGCCATATTATAGATGTCATTGATGAAGATCACAAATATTTGAAGAAAAGAATATAATAATTTGGACAACACATTTGATTGTTTTTTTGTATCAAATATTTTTTCTATTGAGTATATATTAATATTGTAATTTAATGAGAACCTATTTTAATTCATAAATTAAGTGCAGTGCGTTTATCTCAATTACGGTGCGGATAACAATGTGCTGTGCTTTTAACAATGTGTGAAAAACTGCGGTGCTTTTAACAAAGCGGTGCGCGATTAGCCAAAAGTGCGGTGCTTTTAACAATTCCCTAAATTAAAGGACAACTATTTTGACATTAAGGCTTTGTTTGGAAGGACTTAATTTCACCTGTCAAGCGGTTACGATCGCATGAACCGGGCCTTAATTATGATCCAGTTCATGCGGTCGTAACCGCTTGACCGGTGAAAATAAGTCACGCCAAACGGAGCATAAATCAAAATCTCGAGAATTAAAATGTTTTTTTTACTGTATAAATGATGAGTTAAAACTTTAAGTGACATAATAAATTAAGGTGATTGTTAACCGCAACCCGATATTGGCTAGTCGCATCTCAAAATCTTCTTACTTTTCACACATTTTCGAAATAAGCCTTGTACATGCAATTTCAGGAAAAGTGTTCAACACAAAAGTTAGTTTTAGATGTCATATTGAACACTTTTCCTGAAATTGCATGTACAAGGCGTATTTAAAGCCCAAAATCTAGACATATTTCCAAAGTACGAGTGCTCAACACAAAAGTTGTAGATCTTCGTGTTGAGAACTACAACTTCCGTGTTGAACACTTTTTCTAAAATTACATGTATAAAACGTATTTCGAAAAAACGCGAAAAATTACAAGATTTTAGAATATGACTAGTCAATAATAGTTTGGGGGTAACAATCGGCTTGAAATCAACAGGACTCGGGGCCCTTTTGGTCTCTGCTACTAGGGGATTTTTTTTGCGTCTAATATGCTCGTGTAGAGGTGGCGCGTGCTCGCAAATGGCGATCCCCGCTTCCCTCCATCGTTCCCGCAGCTAGGCCGTAAGCCCAGTTATCTGGCTTGCGGAGAAATCTGCTGCAAGCTTGATCTCCAACACGGCTTCCCTCCATCGCTCCCGCGATGAGCAGCCGTGGAGGGAGGCGATCTAATCCCTTCTCAGCCTTTGTCATTGACGGAGACGACGGATCTGACCTCGTTGGCCCTTACACTCTTGGCGCTGCTGATGACCACGATGATGTGGACGATTCATCCCTCCCCCCTCTCCTACAGCGCCTCCCAAAAGACTTCGACGATGCCGCAGTATTCGACGACGAGGACGACGAAGAGGACACCGGCGCCTCAGCTTCAGGCATTTCAGGGACCTTCATCGTTAAGCGCGATCGTCCCTCTCGATCGCCTTCTTCAGCCCGCCGGCATATCGGCTCTCCATTTCGCTCAAGCCCCAGGGCCAGCTCCGAGTCTGATGACGCCTACTCGACCTTTCTGGTCCGATCGACTTCGATGTCTAGGGGAGCTTTGAGCCCCAGAGAGTCCCTTTCGGGTACATTCGTCAGGAAGACCGGCGATGGAGAAGCGGGCTCTGGGTTTCCTTTCATGACTGAGGCGGTGAAGAGCATGAGGGCTGCGTCCGACGGGGAGGACGGCAGACAGCAGGAGCCGCGACAGCATCTGAGGAGGAGGACCTCTGTCAGCTCAATTCCAGACTGCGTTAACAGAGAGGATCCGACTACCAAGTACGAGTTGCTTCATGAGCTTGGTGAGCCTTATGACTTCCCATTTTTGCTTTTATTTTGTTGGAGGGTTTTGGATATTGCATTACTGTAATGAATGAGCACTTGACATAAAGAATCTAAAGGGAAGCTGGATGGAATAGCTCTCGTTGGTTCCCGTGGTCCTGAGAACCATGCCCAACACCGCCACAAGAGAAAATCAGTTCAGGATTTCACATGGTTGCGAAGCCGTGCTTCCCGTAGAATTTGAGGTCAAGTCACCATGGGTGGTCATCAATTGGAGAAGGGGAGGAGGACTTGAGAATTGAGAATGAAGGTGAGATGCGACTCTCACTGGACCCTGTAGAAGAGCTTCGCGACCTAGCCATCATCAGACAAGAGGAGGTCAAATGATGAATGGCCGGGTATTTTGACAAACATGTGCGCATCAAGTAATTAGCAAAGGGAGATCTAGTATTGAAAAAGGTAGATACGACTGGAAGGTAGGAGGCAGTAGGAAGGCTCAATCCCAACTTGGAGGGTCCTTATATTATCGACGAAGCCCTTAGGTCAGGAGGTTATTGCCTCCAAGATATAGATGGGATAACCATCTATATGTGAACTGACAACACCTCAAGAGGGACCTTATGGGCGACCTCAAGAGGGACCATGCTTATAGTCGAACTGGCTACCATATTCTTTGGCTGCTTTTTGCTCTTCTTTAGACGACGTCCTTCTTGGTCAATGGTCAACTTTCTTGCTATCGTGGGCCTATAACTAGACTGGTCCTACCCTCAGCTAATACAAGTTGTACAATATCCCTAAGTGAAATGCGGTGCACCTACTGACAAGCTCTAATGTGGTGCAATTGCAATAAACAATTTGATTTAAATTGATAAAAAGCAACTAATGAAAATAAAACTTAATCAAATGCACAATTATTCACCAAAAATTTAATTGAAAAACAAATGCAAATCCACAAACAATTGAGGCGCAAGTATTTTAAGCGTGCCCCAAATAAGTCTTGCAAATTAAACAATTTCACGGAAACAAAGACAACATATGGTATTGCATCCAATAACACACGATAAGTATACAAAAATTGAAGAACAAGAACTCCAAACTATGACTCACATATGCAAATAACCGCAAAAAGGGGCACTGTGGATATCTGATCTCTCCTAGGAATGAGTGCTGTTGAGTAGAAACCTGGGGTGGGGGGTGCGTTCGGGCAAACTAGGGAACTGAAGTTGAGTTAAGGATTGAGGGTTTTATGTGGCTTGAGAGGGGTGTTGACTGGATGAGAGGGCCTGGATTGCGTCGGGTAGGAGTGGAAATAAGCCTATCGCTGGATAGGGCTATGAGGGACTTGTTTCTATTGGGTAGGGAAGGTGATGGACTAGTTTGTGTTGGAATGAAGTGGGGATGGCTAGCCGGCGTCAGGATGGGGATGAGGAAGGAAATAAGAGGGGAAAGATGGAGGTGAATCGCGGCTGGGAGTGAAGGATGGGCTTGTCGGCGGGGGGAGAAGAAGCAAGTAGCTGGACCCGAGAATGTCCACTGTAGTGGAGGGCGCAGAAGAGGCTTGTGGGAGCGGGCGAGTGTTGCGAGCACGTGTTCGACGGGTTGAAGAAGACAATGCCTTGAAGTCCTCAAAGGAAGCACCTCTCGACGTCGTACCAAGAGAGGAGGGGGGGATCGATGGTTCTAAAATGGAATCTGAACCACGATGCCCTTCAACCGCTGCCTGCACACTGTTTATATAGTATATAACGGAACAGACACTTGAATCAGACGACTCATAATGTTTGGTCCGATTGAGTGCCAAATAAAACACAAAACATGAAAATAAATACATAAAAAAATACTTAGAATGACCATCCATGCACATCTGTGGACTTGGATCACCCGAATGAGTAGTAAATAACCGCCTCCTGCGACAATGCACGTACGTGGGCTGACGATCTCCCTAAAAACCACGTAAGGGATTTAGATCTAAAATGCAATATAAGCTTCATAAATCCCTCCAAGTCTTTCAAGGCTGATATGAATTGACTGAGTTATCGAGTTAATAGAAAAATTCTAAAAGCAATAAACCCATCCTTCAGTGGCAGAATAAATAAGTATTTATTGTGTAGTGCGCCAGTGCCTGGTTCCTATTGTTCCTGCGCCCTGGGATGGACTCCAGTGCTCCACAACCTTCAAAACATATCAGAGAGTGTTTCTAACGGGAATCCATCAGATCATGCACCAGGAGTTCGCCGCAAGATGAGACCTACGTTCGTGTACTCGCACAGGAGGGCTTGATTTGATCGCTGATTCGACTCCGCGAATGCGTCCGGATTCGCGTCACGAATCTTTTTCGTACATTAATTTACTATTTTTGCATTTTATTTGATGTATTTGAGTGGCCCCACCTCCGACCAATCATAGTCGCCGATGGCGTGATGCCCTAGTTTTTCTTTTTTTTAATATATGTAGTTAGTGGGCTGTTTTAGGGCATTGCAGATTTTGGAGATTTCAATCCCGGAATCCCGCGATAACCCCACGGTGCCGACTCCGTGGAACCTTAGGCGATGACTCCTAAGCGCTCATCCTTTCCTCCAAGGTATCCCCAAACCCTAAGCCTCATTTTCCCTCTTCCAATCCACCCCTCCACCGCCCAAATCCTCCCAGAACAGCCTGCCGTTGGCTGTTTTCCCCCATACATCATGCGACCAATTTTTCCCCTTTTAGCAACGCAGCCGCCAACCACGCTCCTCACTACATCACCCACCACCGCCCCTCCAAGCTCCCTCCTAGCAACCCGCTGCTAGCCTACCACCCCTTCCCTTCCCTTGCCGCCGGATCCCCCATCCACTGGAGCCGCCGCCACCCATTGTGGCTCTTCCACAGCACCCGCCCCTCAAGCCAACACCCCCACACCTTGCCGATGCTCCCATCCAGCCCGTGAAACCACCTCATAGCCCCCATCCCCAAACCGACCAGATCTGGGCAGTTCAACCCAGATCCAGTCCTCCCCCTTGTCCACCCCACATCCCATAGCCCGGAGCCGCTCCTAAACGCCGGATCCATCCCCCCGATGCCTGGATCCACCCCCACTTAGCCGAACCTATTTATTTCCGGCCCGATCCCGCCTTCCACCTCCGGATTCAGTTGCCTACATTGTCATGTCCCTCCGGTTCCACCTCGGATCACCGTCCACGCGTTTCCGGTTCCAAAATCTCCATTGTCTTGGACAACCCACTACTAGGTGAGTTTTGTTGTATTAGACTATTATTTTCATCATATTATATTAGATTGGATATTATATTTGTGTGGAAATTTTGTCTGTGGAAAGATCGTCTCAGAACGCTTGTGATTTGTAGGTGGAATTCATTTGCCGCACGCTTCGCCTTGGCCCTCCGAGCGGAGGAACGCCATTAGCTGTTTGTTGACTGAATGCTAATTTTGTTTTCAATTATTCTGCGTTGGTTAAAATATTTATTGCTCGTATTAAATTGTCGCCGTCATCGGCAAACACATTGCATATAGGTTAGAGTTTAGCGCGTCGAGTCCACATTCCCCTTCCTAATAGTCTTGGATTTGTGCACCCCTTAGCCTACCCTACATCAGTTTCACTTGGAATTTCTCTTCTGAAGTTCGTTAGATCTTCATCTTCAAAGTCCAAACCGAACCGGTGCATCTGGATAGACATCAAAACCCCACGTTACTTCGTATTGTATATTCCTTGTCCTCATTTAACAAGTTTTCTCTTGTACTTACTAGCCATGAGGTGAAGTTAATAATAATTGATTCTCACATCTCCATTTATATGATCATTGTTTGCACATCTTTTAAGCTGACTTAAGTTTATGAAAAATGACAGGAAAAGGCTCGTATGGTGCTGTTTACAAAGCTAAGGATTTAAAAACTTCAGAGCTTGTTGCCATTAAAGTTATTTCATTGACAGAAGGGGTATGCTTCTTAACTCCTTGAAATTATTGTGTGAGATTCCTTCCATAACTTTATGATAGCCTTCTTCATTTAGGGAGGTCATTTATTAGTAAATTTCCATTCGTGTTGTTTTGAATTCTTTGGATACGATAAGAATGATTTTGTTGCTGGCTGGACAGGGTTCGCCCAAAGGTAGGATTGATATCTCATGTTATTGTTGCTATATTACTGACGCAGGATGAACCAATGTTAAACAAATGTGTGCTGACAACACGCTAATTCAAAGGCTAATTATACATGCATGCGGTCAATTTATCCGGAATTAAATTATAGCAATGATAATTATATAATTTAGCAAGTCTACACAAAGTGAACCTGTAATTTTCAAGCGCGTAAGCGGCTTCTCTTTATAACCCTATAAGGACTCATTCAGTTAAGTTGTAGTTTAGTAGCAGCTTCTTTTGGGAAGCCCTCCTTGCAAACTCCGATCATGACCTGCTCGCACACCCGAAAATGTAGCTCACGCTTGTGCATATCTGCTCATACCTTATATAATTCAATATTGCTAGCAGCTTACTTCCGGATTAGTCATATATTTCATGTAAATGATGCAAAACAAAAACATGTTTGACTCGCACAACACAAATGAATCATGCACTAAATGTAAATGAACAAATAATAAATGCAAAAGATAAACTACTAGTACGACTAACTCAGTAAATCAAGGATTTTAGATGCTATATGAAACTCTTAAAACAGGGACGTAGTCAGGAGGTTCAGGCGGAGGGTCATAGAAGAATTCATCACAGGGGCGATGAACACTCCAATTAACATCCGAGACATCAATGATATGATGTGTCAATGTAGTGTGTGAATTGCCTTTGCAAGTGTAGGTGGTAAAATATAAAATTAACGAATCAGTGAGTGCACCCTCAAGCTTGGATATGCTACTGAAGATGGTTATCTTTCAAATGAGCGGATGATCGACATGTGGCTCATACGGGGGTTCTCGGGGAGGAGTATAATAAAATTCGTCACTAATGCGACGAGTACTCATGTATCTAGAATGCTCTTATATACACGCCGATCACCAAAATATAAATCGTAGGCATCGACACTATGATGCGACTCTAGTGTGTCACTCACATGAATCTCATCCACACAAGGACGAGGTGGCTCATCTAGAGGCTCAATAGGGGGTCGTCAAAGAACCCATCAATAGAATGATGGTCCTCCAGAAGCAAACCATCAGAAGGGGTCATGTTTCCCGAAAGGGGAGAGGTGGCTACCTCGAGATCACTACTAGGCTCTCGGCTCCCGATCGTGATGTGACTTTGATGTAGATTCAAATTAGGATTTTAAAAATTTAATATTTTTTAATCAAAAATATTGTCTTTGTTAAAATAAAATAAAATTATGGTTTTAAAAAAGGAGGATTTTTAATTTGTGAAAGGGGCCGAGCGGCCTAAAATCAAAGCTTTGCGCTTGAAATCTCCTTAACGCTCGAACTTCATTATAACTGTTAATTATTATTTGAGAGAATCTCTGAGTGTTTATCGA
Source organism: Platanthera zijinensis (assembly GCA_039513925.1). Classification (NCBI taxonomy): domain Eukaryota; kingdom Viridiplantae; phylum Streptophyta; class Magnoliopsida; order Asparagales; family Orchidaceae; genus Platanthera; species Platanthera zijinensis. The sequence continues at coordinate 34,287,781 of CM077078.1, forward strand.
TTTGAACCATTGCGAGACGTGTAAAACCACAAGCACATCACAAGTAACAATTTATGAAATAACCGTAATTCAAGCGATTGGGACATTCGGGGCAATTTCAAAAATTATTTAATGATTCACATAAATTTAATCTAGTAAGTAGAGCATGAGAGTAGCGGTATTCCACAACGGTGAGGTCCACCCAAAAAATTTTCACGCAATTTGGCCCTTTGACGGAGCTTAGGGCCGTAGTTGACGTCAACAGACGAACAATCTCCAAATTCAGTTAGCATACAATGAACATGGCGAGTGGAAATCTACGACTATTTGACGGAAGTCTAGGGTTGTCGTCGACACCATCCGGAGGGCCTCTGGAGTTGAGGGGGGGGGGGGGGGTTGAAGACGTCCCAGCAAGGAGAAATCGATGTTGGAGATTTAGCGGTGCCGGAGGCGGACAGCTCTCGGCAGAATTAGCGGGCGGGAGTTCTGGCGGGAGGAGGACGTGGCTCCTCTGAGGTCGCCGGGGTTGGAGATAGACCCGAGTGTTGACGGTGAGAGCAAGGAGGCGGTGGCTTGTCGCCGGTATTTTAGAGGGACAAACGATTTCCGTTCCTCTACTTTACCCGGCTTGGCATTCTTTTCTCAACAGGAGTATTAATAGCAGCTTTGATTTGCTGAACAAGAATATTAAAAGCAATTGCACAGTTATTCCTTTCCAATTTTATTCAAATATTATTTTCCTTTAATAAGATTTCCAAATAATTTCCTCCATAAGACTCATCTGGCCATTTATTTTAGTCTTTTTAATTACTTTCCAAACATAGTTTTCAGGCCATAGTTTCCTAAGTTTCTTGACTATGGATAGCTGAATATTTTTATTACTTTTTTCAAATAAATTTATGCATTTTTTAATTGACTTGAGCTTGCCTTTATCGTCCTAACTACCTAAATTGCCAGACCTATTTATTTAGGATCTCATCGGCCGGTCAAACACTCAAAAACTGACGAGCCAAACCATTTCAAACAAAAATAGGTGTCCCCCCAAAAAAGAAAATACACGACAATAAAAAAATACATGACAATAAATGAATAGTAAAAAAAACTCCACTACGCACGATGACGTCATGAATATTTGAATGCGACGGGGGATGCATCAATTTTCCCGGGGTTGAAAGAGCTCGATCACGACGAGACTTTGCAAAAACCGGCGATGGAGAGATCTGACATCATCGCTGATGCTATATCGGTTGGAATTTCTAGAGCCTCGATGGGTGGCTTAGCTGGTGTACAATGCGCTTCTGATCATGAACTAGACCAAACCTCCTGCAGTAAACAATCACCGGACCTCCCTTTGAAAAGTACAACTCATGGCAATAACGAGCGACCATGAGTGTAATGTTCAAAGGTTACTCGCAAAATATTAGCAGTAATTTTTTGCAGTTCTTTTTAATAATTAATATGAGTTTGCGCATCTCCGACGTCGTTTTCTCCCTGCTGGAACGCCGCCTCCTCTCCTGCCAGGTTTCCCGACGGAAGCCCTCAACTCCTGTTCCGGCCTTAATGCCGACACGCCCTCTAGCAGTCCAGCTCCTGCTCCTGTTCCAGCACGGGTTGCTGTCGACACCGTCAACCCCTCCAGCAACCCAGCCCCTGCTCCAACCAGCGCCTGGTTGCTGTCGACCCTGACAACTCCTCCAACAACCTTGCCCCGCTCCGTCCAGCGCTTGTTTGCTGTCGACACCGACTTCTGTATTCTGCCAATCTGTGGTGGAGATTCCTGGGGCTGTTTCTCTTGTGCTAATTGTGCTTTGGACACGACTAATATCCTTGGTAACTTCACTACCTCCTGCTTCTCATATTAGGTTAATTTTATGCATTCTAATTAATTAACTTAAGTTTTTTCCCGAACAAAATACGTTCATGGAATGAAAGATGGCGGTCAGGTGGGCGGAGCAACGCATAGAAAATCTTGAAAGAAGATATAGTAAGGGGGTGTCTTTTAGAATTATTATTTTTGAATTTTGCCTGTGGAGGTGCAAGATCCCATTGCTTTAGATTCCCCTCGATTAAACGCCTAAGAAGGTTTTCCAAACTCTGATTAACGATTTCTGTCAGTTTATTTGTTAGAGAGTGATAAGTGCTACTCGAGTTTGGTGTCCATTCGACCCCTTAATATGTTCCAAAAATTTGATATAAAATACTCAATATATTGTTGCAGTTCCACAAATCCACTTAGATCAAACTTAATATTATAAAATTTTAAATTTATTCCAGTTTTATCTTTTAAATGTTTTCAGAGAAATCTTTTAAAACGTATATCTTTATTGGGAGTGATTTTTTTTGATTTCTTAATATCCTTAAAATACGAGTTTTCTTCAATATATTGGTAATTTGACAATAATTCTTTCAGTCTTATTATAGGATAATGTAATGACATAAAATGATGTTCTCCAAATATGAAATCAATATATAGTGGTGACACTAGTGCTATGGGTGGGTGACCATCAAACATATTGTCAATAGATTCAAGTGTTGGTGGTTGTAGTGGGATAGCAGTATCAGGACATGCGTAGCTCAAGTCGACGTCACCTAAGGTGTGGGGCTCATCATTAGCCAACTCCATCTCCGGGTGAAATGTGATCAAAATGGTGTTATCCAAGGTGGGTGACACATTACTAGGAAGTTATTTTTTCGGGAGCCGAGCCTTAAGACTTAATTTGGTAACTAGAGATTAGGGCTGATATCGAGTCGAGGTCGAGCGATTTTGGCTCGGCTTGAAATCAAAATTTTCGACTCGAACTCGGCTCGAAATCGACTCGACTCGAAATGACTCGATTCCGAGTCGGCTCGAAATCGAATCGAGTCGGCTCGAAATCGAATCGAGTCGGCTCAAAATCGAATCGAGTCAGCTCGAAATCGAATCAAGTCAGCTCGAAATTTAACAATTTTTCGTTTTATTCATAATTTGCTCAAAATAAAATTGGACAGCCTATAAATTTAGCAAATGAAACACTTAAAGCCTTTATTCTTTTTATTTAGGTTTAAATTTTGTTATTTTTAATCTTAAAATAAGAATATATTAATAAATACATAATTTTTGTAAATAATTCGAGTTGATTCGAATCATATTTCGAGCGATTTAGGGCTGACTCGAAATCGACTCGAAATCAGATTCGAGTCAAATTGAATCGACTCAAATTGAGTCGAATCAATTTTAACCGATTCCGACTCGGCTCAATTTTCGAATAATATGCTCAGCCCTACTTGAGATTGTGCTTTTGGGTGAACAAGTGGCAGTACCCTTTTAGTTGGGATGAGGGTTTGAGGAGGAAGAAGCTCTTCTTCCCGGAGTTAGGACTCAGGAAGAGACTCCTCCACTGAAGGGAGTGGTATAATGAAGACTACTGGGGCCAAGGTGCTCGTCGGGGAAACGACGAGTCTAGAGAAGGGACTATCACTTTTTAGAGGCGCGAGTTCCACTGGTTGATACGTAGTTGAGACATAATTAGAAAAAACATATTGCTTGCCCATTGTCGTTTCAAGGTTGTGTACATCGATGCACAATCCATTCAGATTTTGTTTTAATTTGACAATGACGAACTCGATGTTTTCATTAGGGTTTTCATGCGCTCTTTAAGATTCTCCATCTTAATTTTTTATTTTTATTTTTAAAGGAAACTTAATTATTCAAGTGTTAAAATGAGAATTTTTTTTAATTCAAAATTACTGGGTTTTTTAAAAATAAAATAAAGATTTAATATTATTATTGTTATTTTAATAAAACAAAGTTTTAAATAAAAAGACAATAAATATTTTAAAATGAATTGTTTTGTTTTATAAAAAAAGATTTCAGATCGTTGGATTCATGATGAGAGTTAGTTCAACCTAGCTCTGATACCAAACTGATGTAGACTAGAGTTGAGTTTTCGAAAATAAGATATTTTTAAGCCAAAATATTTTTATTCGTTATGAAAATAAAATAGGATTTTAGGGAAAAATAAGTTTATTTTTATTTTGAAAGGGGTCGAGCGGCCAAAATCAAAGCTTTGCGCGGGAAATCGCCTTAACGCCCGAACTTCGTTATAACCGTTAATTATTATTCGAGAGACTCTTTGAGCGTTTATCGATTTGAACCGTTGCGAGATGTGTAAATCCACAAGCACATCACAAGTAACAATTTATGAAATAGCGGTAATTCAAGCGATTGGAACGTTCGGGGCAAGCTCAAAAATTATTTAGTTTTTCGCATAAATTTAATTTAATAAGTGGAGCACGAGAGTAGAAGTATACCACAGCAGAGAGGTCCGCCCAGAATTTTTCACGCAATTTGGCCTGTTGACGGAGCTTGGGGCCGTAGTTGACGCCAACGGATGACCAATCTCCAAATTCAGTTTGCATACAGTGAATAGGGCGAGTGGAAATCTACGGCCAGTTGACAGAAGCCTAGGGTTGTCGTCGACGCCAACCGGTGGGCCGTCGGAGTTGAGGGGGGGGGGGGTCGATGACATCCCAGTAAGGAGAAATTGGCGCTGGAGATTTAGCGGTACTGGAGGGGGACAGCTCTTGGCAGAGTAGCGGGTGGGAGTTCCGGCGGGAGGAGAACGTGGCTCCTCTGAGGTCGCCGGGGTTGCAGGAGATGGACCCGGGTGTTGACGGTGAGAGCAAGGAGGCGGTGGCTTGTCGCCGGTATTTCAGAGGGACGGACGATTTCCGTTCCTATGCTTTACCCGACTTGGTATTCCTTTCTCAACAGGAGTATTAATAGCAACTTTGATTTGCTGAACAAGAATATTAAAAGCAATTGCACAATTATTCAAATATTAAAAGCAATGCTGAATGAAGGAAGCATGGTTATGTGCACATAAATCAAAATGGATTCTTGGGTTTGCCCTCTCTGATGTCTTTGGCTTTGATTTGAGGGCATGATTCCACAACAAACGTGACGGTATAGGGGGCCACTATTTCAGTGGTATCTGTGAGCAGCCACTTTGTGCAATTATTGTTAAAGGTTAGGTCTTTCTCCTTTGAGAGAAGCCACTTTGTGCATAGTGCCAAAGGTTAGGTCTGTTTCCAATCTTCCCCCGCCCATACCCCCAATGATTTGGGGACTATATGGGTTCTGTTGCTGTTGTATTATTTTTCTTTAATAAGATTTCCAAATAATTTCCTCCATAAGACTCAGTCGGCCATTTATTTTAGACTCTTTTAATTACTTTCCAAACATAGTTTCCAGGCCATAATTTCCTAAGTTTTTTGACTATGGATAGCTGAATATAGTTTTTTTTAATTAAGTTTATGCGTATTTTAGTTGAATTGAGCTTGCCTTTACCGTCCTAACTACCTGAAATGCAGGGCCTATTTATTCAGGGTCTCATCGGACGGTCAAATCGACGAGCCAAGTTATTTCAAACAAAAATAGGTGCCCAAAAAAAGAAAATACATGACAATAAAAAAATACATGACAATAAATGCATAGTAAATTATTGGAAAAGCCCATGTAAAGGGCCCATTATTGTTCCCTCTTTCTTTATTTTTCTCTCCTCCTTCTTTAGTCCCACATCATGTATAGGATTTATTCTTCTCTCCTCTTTCCTATATATTTGTATTCTCCCCTTGTATTTGGATATTCAATAGATACATACAAGCTTTTGGGCTATTCTCTACATGCTATCAGAGGGACTCGGTGCCTCCTGCGGATTCGGGCTTGTATCCGCACGTCTCTCCGGCGGCCTGCGTTTTTCCGCGGCCTGAGTCTTGAGTCCGCACCTTCTCCTAGTCGCCTAGCTTCTGCGGCCTGCCCCTCTCCTTTTTTCGTGGATCCACTCCTCTTCTGGTCCTTTTATAGCCCCCTCTCTCTGTCCTGTGGGGTCCACTGCTTCCCACAGTCCGCTGCGGTCTCCCTCTGTCCGCTGCGAGTTCTGCGGTCTCCTTCTGTCCGCTGCGAGCTCTGCGGTCTCCTTCTGTCCGCTGCGAGCTCGGCGAACTCGCTCCCTCTTCTCGCTCTCTTCCACTTCTTGTCGCTCTTGCGAGCTCTCCTCTCCCCGCTCTGCTTCCTCTGTCCGCTGCGACTCCCTCGTCTCCACTCTTCTGGCGGGCTTGTTCTCTTACCCAGGCCGCGTTCTCTTCTCTCTCTACTCCAGCCCGTTGCGGTCTCTCTCTAGTCGCCGCGGTCTACTCCAGCCCGCCGCGGTCTCTCTTGTCGCCGCACGTCAACGCGACCTGCCGAGTTCTCCCGGCTTGACTTCTCCTTCTCGCCGCGGCCTGCCCTCTCTTCTCGGCGCGCGCTGCTGTTCTCTACTCGCCGCGGCCTGTTGTCAGCCTCGTCGCCGCGACCTGTAGTTTCTACTCCCGGCTTGCCTACTACTTAGTCTCCGCGGCCCGCCCTCTCTTCTCGGCTCGTCTCGTCTCTACTCACCGCGACCTACCTTCTTTACTCACAGCGGCCTGCCTTCTGCTCTGCTCCTGTCCGCTGTTGCTGCTCGTTTCCTCTTCTCCAGACCGCCATGTCTTCCAGCGAATCCACTACGGTTAGCCCCACTGCAGATCGCACGACTCCTGCTCCTGAACTCCGCGATGAGCTTCAGATTACTATTCTTTCCCTCTCTGGGAAGAAGAATTTCATCCCTTGGGTTCACTCCGTTCGTCGGGTCCTGCAAGCCAAGGGCCTTGTGCTTCACCTTACCCAGGGACCTCCTTCTCCTACTATTGATGACTGGCTCCGAAATGACGGTCGCGTCCAGACCTGGATCCTCAACTCTCTGGAGGGTGAGCCCTACCAGATGATCATGTATCATGAGACCGCCAAAGCAATGTGATATGAGCTCCACTCCTTGTACTCGGGCAAGGACAGCCTCCAGCACCTCTTTGACATCATCACCGATCTTCAGGCTTTGGATGTTGGCAAGGCTATGGACATGACCTCTTTTGTGACTCGTGATAAGATTCTCACGGAGGTCTGGATTCAGCACCAGCCATCTACCGCTGATCTCGCTGCTCAGCGTGCCCAAAAGGAGGCTGTCTGCATTGCTATGATTATGGACCGACTCCCGCCACACCTTCACAGTATCCGGGCCCAGGTTCTGGCATCACCTGCTACCCCCTCCTTCTCGGACGTTTGCTCTATGTTACTTCGAGTACCACCTCCCCTGGAGACTTCTGCACCACCATCTCCGGCCCTTCTTCAGCAGACCCTTCCTCCCTTACTTCCCCCACCATCTTCTACTCGTGGTGGTCGTACGGGCTACCGCGGAAGGGGCCGTGGTGGTCGGGGTCACCCACGGTGCTCATATTGCGGTCGGGATGGACACACTGAAGCAGTCTGTCACAAAAAACATGGCTACCCTCCTCGCCCACCTACTGCTATCTGCTGCTACTGCTGATAGCCCTTGACCCAACGGTACGGACCTTGAGGCTGTTCGCCTTCAGCTGCAACAACTCCAGGGGCTACCCAACCCTCCTTTTGCTTTGGTTGCCTCCACCTCCACTGCAGGTATTGCATCCACCTCCACTACAGGTACTGCTTGTCTTTCCTCCAGTTCCCGTTGGATCCTGGACTCGGGTGCCACACACCACATCACCTCACTGCTGCCGCCAAGGTTCTCAGATGCTCCTCATCCAAAGTCTATTACCGTGGCAAATAATGCGATTGTTCCGGTCTCCGGATGTGCTGATCTCTTGATCCACCCCTCCATCTCTCTTCGCTCCGCTCTTTATGTGCCGACATCCCAATTTAATTTACTATCTGTTGGTCGTCTTACTCATGATATGAACTGCTATATCACCTTCACCTCTTCTGATTTTTTGATACAGGATCGACAGACGCAGATTACCATTGGTAGGGGTCGACTACAGAACGGGCTCTACCTCCTCGATGTCTCTTCTACCGTCCTCTCCTCTGTGTCATCCAGTGATTGGCATTGCCGTCTTGGGCATGCTCCTCTACCTATCCTCCAGAATGCGCTTCCTGACGTATCTCTTCCTTCATTTAAATGTGATTCCTGTATTATTGGCAAACAACCTTGTTCTTCTTTTCCCGCACATTGTACTCGGAGCTATGGTCCTTTTGATTTAATACATTTTGATATTTGAGGTCCATACAAGGTTACAAGTATCTCCGGTTATCGTTACTTTATAACGTTTATTGACGATTACTCTCGCACAACATGACTATATTTACTTCGTGATCGCTCAGAGCTTCCTCGCGTCTTTCGGGCTTTTGTGTTAGAGACTCGTACGCAATTCTCTACTACTATCAAAACATTCCGCTCTGATAATGCCCGCGAGTACACTGGACACGAGTTTGATAATCTATGCGCGAACTTCGGTATTATTCATCAGACATCTTGTCCCTACACCCCTCAACAAAACGGGGTCGCAGAACGAAAGAACCGCCACCTTCTTGATGTTGCTCGATCCCTCATGTTTCACATGCATGTTCCCAAAATCTACTGGAACTTTGCGGTCTCCACTGCGTGCTTTCTCATCAACCGCCTCCCCTCATCGGTTCTCCAAAATGCTACCCCATTTAGCCTTCTCTTTCCCTCCGCTCTAGCCTTTCCTCTCACACTGTAGCGATCCTAGATCGTCACTGATTCGCCGGTGAGCGTCGGCGTTAGTGGCAGATGAAAGAAACCTAAAAGAAGGCCATGAGGGAGGCGGCCTGGGGTAGAGAAGGAGAAGAGGAAAGGTCTAGGGGATGACCGGAGGGAGAGAAGAAGGGAAAGTTAAAAGAGAGGAAACAGTAAAACTTTATTCATTTTCCATGCTCCCTATTACATCCATATGGGTATATTTATAGCCCAAGCACTAAACATTACAACCAAGGACACTTGTCACAATCCTATTTCATCTAATATATCAGACTCCTTACATTGCCTTCTCCTTTTAAAAATGACGTCCTCGTCGTTTGGTCATGAAAAAAAACTTATTATTTTTTTTCCAAACTTGCATGAATATCTTCTTCAATCTGAAACAAAGAGTGATGACTCATGAATATAATCTGGCGTCATTTTGTCAAAGCAAAAACAATTTTGTGGACGGCTTGCTGAAAGTTGTAGTCTCCAGAAATACTAGGTGCAAACACAATGTCTATTTTAAGTCCAGCTTAAAGAGCAAAAGCGAATTCTTCAATGGTTTCTGTCTTGTAGCAGAATCATGATTCCCAAAGAAGAATTTTCATATCCTGATACCGGTAAGGAAGAGAGCAACAAAGACATTCCTCATGGGATCAATTTGCTTTATTATTTACTCACATGGATGCAATCTTCTAATATTGGAAAATTTGAGAACTTCAAAATTAGTATTTTTAACATTTCCTCCAGGATCAAACAAAAAATTTGAGGAAGTTATTTCATGATAATTTTGAACCAACACCATAAATGGGTTGATGATGGTAATCAGCCGAAATTTGCGCTTGCGACAATCCTGCCGTTGATGAGTAGGCATCGGATTGGCAGAAAGCCTTTTGCTCACATTGTTCTTTTTTTCTTTAATCAAACGAACATCAGATAGCTTACAACCGAAATCGGATATCTTGGAGCTTGCACCGTCTAAATCTTCGGAGTACTTCACAGATTGAACCTCGGATGGCAGGAATGAACTCGTTATCACAGATTGAACCTCGGATGACAGAAATGAACTTGTTATAGAATCCGCCATAGTCGCGTCATTGATCCCAATTTGCTCTTGTTCAAGGTACGATATTGGAGGCGTTGTCAAACGAACATTTCCTCCAGGATCAAACAAAAAATTTGAGGAAGTTATTTCATGATAATTTTGAACCAACACCATAAATGAGTTGATGATGGTAATCAGCCGAAATTTGCGCTTGCGACAATCCTGCCATTGATGAGTAGGCATCGGATTGGCAGAAAGCCTTTTGCTCACATTGTTCTTTTTTTCTTTAATCAAACGAACATCAGATAGCTTACAACCGAAATCGGATATCTTGGAGCTTGCACCGTCTAAATCTTCGGAGTACTTCACAGATTGAACCTCGGATGGCAGCAATGAATTCGTAATCACAGATTGAACCTCGGATGACAGAAATGAACTTGTTATAGAATCCGCCATAGTTGCGTCATTGATCCCAATTTGCTCTTGTTCAAGGTACGATATTGGAGGCGTTGTCATGGATGGTGGAGGTGCCGACCCTTCTATCGGAGCTATCCTTGGCAAAGGTTTCACAACATAATGCTCTTCCAAACCGTCCTCGTAATCATTCTTGATTGCCGAGAAGATAGACGACACGATGGTAGAAGGACCGTATTCCTTAACTATGACATCGACAAACAACGGAAAAGTTAAAGCGGGATGAGTGCATAATGTAGCCCGATACCAGATAGACGTTGGTCTATCTAAGTGTAGAGCTGCATAGATCATGAAATTTGCCAGTTGAATGTTGTTATTCGAAAAATACAATTGTAATTTGTAAAGCCAATCTATTGGATTCCCATCAGAAAAACGCGGACATGAATCATATCTCGCTTGTAAATTATTTTTCATGCGCTGCTGGCAAGCATCTATACTGCGTAGCATGTTCTGCTTGCAGACTTCAATAGTAGTGAATAAGTCCTCTGTCATTCTTGAAAAATTTGGATGGTTGGCAAAAAAAAAAACCAGGGGGAAGATGTCTTGATTGAAGTACTAAGGAGCTTTCCTGCTGGAGACTGCAACTGCAGTGGTGGTGACAGAGGGTTTCTTATCGGAGGAAGAGACCCTTGATGGTGACAAAAATAGCCTCAAATGAGATGAGGGAGGAATCTTGAATCCTGTCTGATGGTGGTGCATACAGCTACAAATGATGCGAGAAGGAATATTAAATCCTGTCACCTTTCAACAATCCAGAAGAAGAGACATCTTCTCTTTCAGAGGTTCCTGTTTCAAGAAACCCGTAGGATAATGACTTCCTGATAAAATAATTCTCTCAAAATTTTCCTGCTCTCAACAAGAATTGGAGGTAGAATCAAGCCCGAATAGAACAAGGTGCCGTTCTTGATTTCAGCTAAGATCACGATCAGAACATATGTTGACAACTGTGGAGTGACATGGACGGAAGTGGCGCGACGGCGGTGGCGGTGCGCGGCGGCGGCGCGGCGATGGCGCAGCGGCGGCGCAGTGGCGGCGCAGTGGCGGCGACGGCGTAGTAGAGGTGGACAATGAAGAGTTCGCGGCGGTTCTTTAATTGCTTGCGGGGACTGATCTAGTGTAAAACAGGGGTGGCCCTATTTCAAACAACTGGCCGGTGGTGGTGGAAGGCTAAGAGGCCAGAGGTGGTGTCATTCTTGATCTCCGGTGAAGAAGGGCAGTTCTTGATCGCCGGAGATGTTGTTTGCTGGCGTTGCTCTCAACGAGAGCACCAAATGTAGCGATCCTAGATCGTCACTAATTCACCGGTGAGCGTCGGCGTTAGTGGCAGATGAAAGAAACCTAAAAGAAGGCCATGAGGGAGGCGTCTTGGGATAGAGAAGGAGAAGAAGAAAGGTCTAGGGGATGACCGGAGGAGGGAGAGAAGAAGGGGAAAGTTAAAAGAGAGGAAATAGTAAAACTTTATTCATTTTCCATGCTCCCTATTACATCCATATGGGTATATTTATAGCCCAAGCACTAAACATTACAACCAAGGACACTTGTCACAATCCTATTTCATCTAATATATTAGACTCCTTACACACACCCAGGGTCTTTGGCTGTACTTGTTTTGTCCATACCCTGGGTCCCACTATTGACAAACTGGATCCCCGAGCAGCGAAACACATTTTCGTCGGTTACTCCCGCACCTAAAAGGGCTATGTGTATTATTCTCCGGATACCCGGAAGGTCTCTGTGTCCGCTGATGTTACCTTCTGGGAGGATCAACACTTCTTCCCTCCTCCTTTACCGCCTCTTCTACCACCAACCACTCTACCACCTTCCATTCCACGGCCGGTTATCCCCGTCAACACGCCTCTCCCCCTCCCTTTGCCCACTCCCACTATTGCTCCCCCTAAGCCGCCCGTCATCCGAGTCTACACTCGCCGCCCTCCTACTTCCGTTGCCCCTATGCAGTCGGCTTCGACCTCGGCTTCTCCGTGTTCTGCTGCTCCGGTGCTCGCCTCTACAGCTCATCCGATGGCCAACTTTGTTTCTCTACATCGCCTCTCTCCACCTCTTCAGACATTGGCTACTTCACTATCCTCGGTCTCTATTCCTAACTCCGTACAGGAGGCTCTTCAACATCCTGGGTGGCGCGCTGCCATGGAAGAAGAAATGACTGCTCTTTGGGCAAACCAGACTTGGACCCTGGTGCCCCTTCCTCCCGGACAGAAACCAGTTGGGTGCAAATGAGTATTTGTCATCAAACATGCTCCTGCTGGGACCATTGACAGACTCAAAGCTCGTCTGGTAGCTCGTGGCCTCACCCAGCAACAAGGTCTCGACTATGACGAGACTTTCTCTCCGGTAGCAAAGCTCAGCACGGTTCGCGTTCTCATCTCGGTGGCTGTCCATCGCCAATGGCCCTTCAACTAGACATCAAGAATGCTTTTCTGAATGACGACCTCCACGAAACGGTTTACATGCAGCAACCTCCCGGGTTTGAGACCACGGGGGAGTCTCGGGTGTGTCACCTTCTCAAATCGCTCTATGGTCTCAAACAATCCCCTCGGGCATAGTTCGACAAGTTCAGCAAGGCTCTCCGGGAAATTGGCTTTACTCGGAGCTCGGCTGACTTCTCATTCTTTACTCGCCACCAGGAAACGTGTACGGTTCTCCTATTGGCATACGTCGACGACATCATCATTACTGGAGACGACTTGAACGGAATACAGGCCGTTAAGCAACATCTGAGCTCCGTCTTTCAAACTAAAGATCTGGGACACCTCTGGTACTTCCTAGGTCTGGAGGTTGCTAGACGATCAGATGGTCTGGTCCTTTCTCAGTGAAAATACTGCCTAGATCTCCTTCATGATGCAGGCTACTCCAGCTGCAAACCTGTGAACACTCCCATGGATGTCAATCACAAACTATGTGCTCAGGCCTCAGATTCTCATTCTCTTCTACAAAATCCTGAATATTACCGTCGTCTTGTTGGGAAACTAATCTACCTAACGGTAAGAAGACCTGATATATCCTTTGTTGTGGGGATCGTCAGTCGGTATATGCACTCTCCTCAAAGCTCTTATCTTCAGGCAGTGGAACGGATTCTCAGATAACTTAAGACAGCTCCTGGCCAAGGACTTGTATACAAAACCTCATCTTCAATCCCAACATTGGTGGCATATTCTGATGCCGATTACGCAGGTTCTCTTGATGATCGACGATCCACTAGCGGGTTCTGCACATATTTTGGAGGACATCTGATTACTTGGCGGAGCAAGAAACAAACAGTGGTTGCTCAATCCTTAGCAGAAGCAGAATATCGGGCAATGACTTCTGTGGTCTCGGAACTCACATGGATTGAGAGTCTCCTTGCCGACCTTGGTGTAAGGCTCTCTTCACCAGCTCTCCTCCTATGTGACAATAAAGCTGCTATACATATAGCCAAGAACCCGGTCTTTCACGAAAGAACGAAGCATATTGAGGTAGATTGTCATTTCATCCGAGAGAAAATCCACATGAAGAAGATCGAACTCAAGCATGTTCCGGGTACTGAACAGGTCGCGGACGTCCTCACAAAGGCTCTACCAAGTACCCTCTTCTATCAGTGCCTATCCAAGCTTGGCGCATACGACTTGTACGCTCTAGCTTGCGGGAGAGTATTGGAAAAGCCCATGTAAAGGGCCCATTATTGGGCATCAGACAATTTGAATGCGATAGGGGATGCATCAGACTCGGTGCGCCATCGGGTGAAGTGTGCGAAAAGTCCACACTCAGTAGAGAGCTAATAGATATATAATCAATGACAAACTTTCTAAGTGGAGCAGACTCTCCTGGGGGTTGACTCCACACATCTTGTGTTGGGAGGGCGACACGCTCTGCCTCAAATAGATTATCAGATGGAGTGGTTGAAGTTTCCCTAATTTGAGAAATGGAGTGCCTTGACCGACCCTCAATTGCGGCAATGCGGGTGCGAAGGTCGTCAAATTGTGCATCCAATTGATCAAACATCCTAATGACCCATTCTTGAAATTCTGCCACCGTCATGTTCGTTTTTGAAACACTAGGAGGATCACTAGTTGTGATGTAAACTTGACGAGAATGACCTCTATAAGATTCTTGTGGGTCATCGTGACGACCGTCCACAACATAATCACGTTGTACTCGTGGGCGGACGTGGGTCCTACGAACGTGCTGTGGTGATTGTGCATATATAGACTCAGGTTCCTCAAATAGAGGAGATGTGTAGCACCGATGATTTGAGCGATACTGAACTCTATTATCATAATAACGCGTCGAAGGATCAATAGGATCCACTTGAGTGCGGGGATATGGATGACGATAATCATCATACTGATCGTATCTAACATAGTGAGATCGTGCTGGTGGATCAACACGATCACTGGAAGTGGTGTACTGCGATCGAGGATAATCATCGAAGTAACGTAAGGATCTTCCTGAAGAGGCTTTACGGAGTCGAGTGTAGACGGTTGGTGGTTTCTCATATCGAGGATTAATAAAATGGGTGGACTTATGCTCATCAAATAAAGGATTTGAGTAACAATTGTTACTGTAATACAACATTGTGTAACATATAGGTTCTAGTCCTGCGTATTTTAAAGTAAGCCCGAACCTGGGGCTCTGATACCAAACTGACGCAGGACGGCCCAGTGTGAAACGAATGTGTGCTGACAACACGCTAATGCAAATGCTTATTATTCTTGCATGCAGTCAATTTATCCAAAATTAAATTATAGCAGTGATAATTATATAATTTAACAAGTCCATACAAAGTGAACCTGTAATTTTCAAGCGCGTAAGCAGTTCATGTTCGTATTCACAAGTGGTGCTATCAACGACAAATTGACACGAATAAGATTATAGAATTAAAAGAGATGAAACAATAACACTAACGATCACAAAATCCAAACACACATAGCATGATCACCTAGTATTTAGTACAAAAAATATACAACACAAAACAATAATACTCACAAAACAAAAAGAATCCGGTGGCGGTGGCGGGCTGAAGCGAATCCCCGGATGAAGGCTTGTCGGAGCTGAACCGTAAAGTGGAGGCTTGGATTCACTGTTAACGGGTGTTGGACTCCTGGCAGAAGGACGGTTGGAATCACAGGTGTTGGCTAGAGAGGGATTGAGGTTCCTGCTGGTGGCTCCACGTGAGGTTGGGGAATTGGAAGGGATTGCTGCGTGGATACATCAAATCAAAGAGGATGAATGAGATTAGTGGCTGATGGGAGGAAGACAACAATGGTGGTGCTTGTCGATTCTGTCGAAGATGAGTATAGTAACGTTGGAGAGGATCGACAACATGGAAGGTAGCAAAAGGTTCAGACAGTTTCAGGTTGCTGGAAGGAGCACAGAAGACTGCTGGAAGAGGCATGACATGGCTGTGGTTGGAAGGAACTGGAGTTGAATATTTATGCGTGGGAGGTGACGGGCGGCGGAGTTAATGCAGCCATTGGTGGTTGACGGGTTGAAGTAGAGCGGCGAAAAGGTAGGGGAACTAGGTCGATGGAGAAATACGGCGGCTGGACGGCCTGAAGGGTTGACTTCCTGCAGCCGTAGGCCGGACCGGGCGTGCTAGATGCGTCGATGGAGGGGTCAGGAATGTAGCTGGTAAGATGAAGAAGGCTAGCAACGTTTCCCCCGTTCGTCCGAGGGAGATCGTGGCTGATTGAGGAATGTTAGCAGCGGTTTTCTGCTTCCAAATGAATGGGTCGTGGGTTAGGGAGATGAACAGTGGCAGTTACAACTGTGGGATAAAGGGGATGAATTTGATTCACGGGAAACAGTGAATAAACAAAATAAAAAATTAAAAACCAAGGCTTCGCGCCCCGGGTTCGCGGCTTCGCATCACGAGTGACTACCGAATCTGGATTCTCTCACAAACTCATCAATGACGGAAAACTTGGACATCCGCCCCTATTTATAACGAGAGGGGGTGGTTGGACACCCGGCGTGAACGATTACGATCGTCTGTTACGCCCGGTGTCCTAAAATTATAAATACAACTCCAAAAAATATAAAAAATACATATAATATGAAAAAGGACGCTCCAGACGCGCTCGCGGTCTCGGATTGCCGATCCGATCAACGAATCTAAGGCAAATCTGCAAAACGTGGTGGCCTGATCTCTTCCGATCACGAACATGCGGTCTATCCCCATCAATTACACAATGTATTCTCTTGGTAAAAGTATTTTGGGAACAAACAATTACTTCTTGGAGTTTTCTAGTTTTTTTCCTTTTGCCAGAAGCATTTTGATACATGCACGTTTTTTACTTTGGGGGCATACAGTTGAAAGTGTTTCAATATCTCAAGTCAAAGCATTCATTTAGCAATTTTCCTTCTCTAAATTTTTTGGGTGAATTTTCATAACGAGAATAGGGAGATTGTAATAAAATGTAAGTATTTTAAAATGATTTTTTGTGCTTTATTATTAGGAGGAGGGATATGATGAAATTAGAGGTGAAATTGAAATGTTGCAACAATGCAGTCATCCAAATGTTGTGCGCTACTTCGGAAGTTATCAAGGAGAAGAATACCTCTGGGTACGCTTAAATTACCTGAGATTTTATTTGCCACCTCTTCAATAATTCTTTGCACTACTGCTGATTAAATGCAACTTTTCTTTGCTTCCCTTCTGCATTTAATTTTTCTTTGCTATGCCTATTTGGGTTTAAAGTTTTATAAGATGTAAGAGGTCTACATACTCCACAACGTGTGGGTTTTCGTTGGTCATCATGGGATGCTGTCTTAAAGGGCCTGACATTGTTGTTGAGAGTGACATTTTGGCTTGTCCTGCATGCGTTTGTGCCCAATGATGAAATTTATGCATGTCCTGCACAACATTTATTCATGTTTCCTTTGTCTTATCCAGCTATCCCTTTCAACTTCGTGTCCTTCCACATAAAAATTTATCCATCCATCTACCGGTGCATTCTTTTCATTCTACTAGATTTCCTTAACAACATAAATCTCTTTTCGACAACCTTTTCTTCAACAAGTGCTACTCTTATTTAGTATCTTGTATGCTTGTTTCTCAATTTGTTCTGCCTAAAATTATCACTCGTTCATCGTAACATTTTTATTTCCATTGCACTCAATTTAGCGAGTTGTGATTTTTTTTAATGCTCATTAGGTGCTAGTACCATCATTTTATAGTCTTCACGATGGTATCATAGAAGAGTATCATGTTACTTGTTTATTATGTTACCCTACAATCGGAAGTTTTAGATTGTCACATTTCGATTTTGTATGTTCAACAAAATTGAAATATAAACTTCTGCAAGTTGGAATGAGTTTGACAACAGGTTGTATTCATTCATTCTTTTACTTTGTTACAGATGTTTAAGCAATTGAATCAGATCAAGTTTCAATTCTATTTGCCTATAGAAATGATAAATTGCATAATAAGTGATGCTGTCAAAATATCTAACAGACAGAGAACCCATAGAAAATTTGAAGATTCAAATTCTACTAGATGCAGTCCAATTCACAATATATAAGGTCTTTATTACGAGGTTATGTCCTAAAATTTAGAATACTTACTGAAAATGATTTACATCTATGACATTAGTTTCCTTTTACATCCCTTTCATCAATTAATTGAATGTTCTATCATACTCTTCAGGGTGTTTTGGATTCAGAAACTATTGAGGAATTAGAATTTTTGAAGAATGAGACGAGCACAGGCGACCCCGTCCCTTGCCAACGATACACACTTGTTTATACACGATGGGCACGCGCCTCGAGCACGGCGGCGGAATGATACATGCTTAGGCTTTTATGCATTTGTCTTGCTTAGGCTTTTATGCATTTTTCTTTATTTGGGACCCTCCTATATATAAAGGAGTGTATCCTTATTTCACATGCTTGTTTTGTATCTTGATTTTGGAATTGTATGGAAAGGAGGGAGAACGATTCAACGTTCTGCCCTAATTGCCATGAACCCTATTAACTTGGTCCGCCCGACTCTTCCAGCGTCTGCCTCTTCCCGCGCACGCTTCCCTCGCGATTTCATCGCGCGTCTCTCTTGCGCCTTCCGCACTCCACCGCTATCCTTCTGCGCTTCTCGCTGAATCCTGAAGCCGTGCATCCCATCTGAAGTCTCCGCAACGTCGCATTGGCTCTCTCTGCCCCCGTCGAATCTGGTGTTTTCCTCTTTTGTACGAAGAACGCGTCAGAAGCTTCCATCCTAACGTCTTCCGCCTCACCTGTGCACGGCGTTTTCCTCTCTTGTACGCAACATGCGCCAGAAACTTCCAACCTAACATCTTTTGCCTCACCCGTGCGCGATGTTTTCCGCTCCTATGTGCAACGCGCGTCAGAAGCTTCCAGCCCGGCGTCTTCCGACTCACCTCTGCGTGGTCATCAATCTTTGTCTAGCGCATCAAGCGCCGCTGTCTGTGCATGCCCGTGACTCGTAGCATGGCGTGCGAGAAGGAAGCTACTCCCTTAGTTGAAGCTCTCTCCGACCGCATCAATCACATCAACACCACCCTCTCCGACATCCAGATCATTGTCCGCGACATTCGCTTCTTTTCAATCGACAAGCCACGCCGCCGACCCTGGCTCCTCCATCCCCGTCCGCCACCTCGGCCAACATCACCGCCGATCCTTTCGGGCTCCTGCAACCCCTGTGCGACACCTCGACATCCCACGTACGTCGACTTGACATTCCCGTCTTCGACGACGTCGTCCCCATGGGATGGTTGGCCCGTAAGGAGCAGTATTTTGATCTTCAGAGAACTCCCTAGCTTCAGAGGGTCCCCGTCACGACCATTTATATGGAGGGCTCAGCCCCTCCACTGGGTTTATTGGATCTGTCAATACAATCCTACCCTCTCCTGGTTGGGCCTCAAGGATGAGTTAGATTCATCACTATAATACACACTATGTCGACAACCCTTTCGAGCGTTTGGGCAACGTTCGTCAAACAGAATCAGTCGACTCCTACATTGATGAGTTCATCGAAGTGGCCACGCATGCCTCCGACCTGGCACCAACCTACTACTTGGGCACCTTCCTCACCTAAGTTATCAAAGGAGCAAGGCGCACCGAGGCGCAAAGGGCCCCTGGAGCCTAGGTGCAAGGCACAAGCGCGCGCCTGAGGCACGTGAGGCGCAAAAACGGGGAAAAAAGGAAATTGAGTGAATTGAGCGCCCAATTCGCTGAAATTGAGCGAATTGGGCGCCCAAGTGCGCCTAGGGGGTGCCTCGAGTTTGTCTAAGATCATGTTTTTACCCATATCAAATTTTTCTTGAAAGGCCCAGGCACGCCTGAGGCGCGCCCGGCGTCTCAGGCGTGCCTAGGCGTCGCGCCTTGACAACTAAGTTCCTCACTGGCCTGTGCTCGTATATTCGGGCACGCTTGCGCTTGTATTCTCCGACTACCCTCACTCAGGCTACGGAGCAAGCCCATTATGTCGAGGGGGACTTCACCATCTTCTCTTCTTGTTCCCCTCATCAGACCGTCGACACATCGTCCGTTCCTTGACATCACGACCCGCCCAAGACTTCCGCTTCTCTGGATCGCATGCAAGCGGAAGGCCAAGAGTACTTAGACCTTTGTAACAAAGGCCTGTGTTTTCACTATAAAGGTCTCCACTCCCCCACAGATGACTGTCCTAATAAGGATTTCAAAATGCTCCGGGGGAGGGGACGACGAAATCGGGTTGGCTGACTTTGAGGCTTTGGAGTTAGATGAGGATGATCTGATTTCCCCTCCACCAGTTCAACTCAGCTGCCTTAATGTATCATGCTACTTAGTGGGCGGGATGACCGGTCCTGTACTATGAAGCTGGAAGCTTCAAATTATGGCCGCTCCGCGGTGCTTTTGATCAACAGTGAGGCTAGACACAATTTCATCCCAAAACCTCGTAACTGAGCTACAAATTCTAGTGACACCAACTCCATAATTTCACGTGTTCCTCGGCGATGGCTGTCGTACTTGCATGGCAGACCGCTGCGCGGGTCTTTCCCTCTCCATGGGGTAGTGTTATCTTATGTCTTCGGACTAGGTGGTCTGAACGCCATTCTCAATGTGTCTTGGCTGCTTACTCTTGGTGATGTCAAACATGACTGAGATCGTCTCACCATGGCCTTCGAGACACCATTGGCTTCCCACCTCCTGCAGGGGGACCTGTCATTAGCCCGCTCACCGGCCGGTCTGCGCTCCGTCCTCAGGATCGTTGACCTCGAGCTTCGCTTTCTTTTGTGGCATATGAGGACAGATGCGCCCGTTCTGCCGTCTATTGGACATGCATGCTTCCCTCTTCGTCACTCCCACGAGCTTCCCCTGAACAAATTCTCGGACCACCCTATCGTCCTTCAGCTCGGGAGTGACCGCCGTCTCTGTTTGCCCCTACCGATATGATCATGCTCAGAAATCCTCCATGGAGACCATGGTGGCAGAGATGCTATGCGCAGGTATCATTCAGTCTAACTCCAATCCATTCTCGAACTATGTTCCTTTGGTGCGTCAAAAAGACGGGAGCTGGAGATTGTACGTTGACTATCAGGTGATGAACATGCTCACAATCCTCGACAAATGCCAGATTCCGTTTATTCAAGAGTTGTTGGATGCACTACAGGGCGCGAACTACTTCTCCAAATTGGACCTCCGATCAGGCTACCATCAAATTCGTGTCCGGGTTGCGGATGTGCCCAAGATGGCTTTCCGCACACATGATGACCACTATGAGTTCTTAGTCATGCATTTTGGCTTGATTAACGCTTCCACAACATTTCAATCTACCACAAACAATGTATCCGCCCACACCTGCATAAGTTCGTTCTAGTTTTCTTTGATGATATCTTGGTCTACAACTTTTCCTGGTAGCTCCACCTCAACCACTTGGTGACCGTACTGTAGCTACTCACGAAGCACAAGTTCGTCGCCCATCAGAAGAAGTGCATATTCAGTCAGACACATATCGAGTACTTGGGCAATATCATTTCAGCCACCAAATTAGCTATAGACCTAGCTAAGGTCACAACCGTCCTCCAATGAGTGACACCATCCTGCCCACGAGCAGTTCGGGGCTATTTGGGGCTTATCGGGTACACCACCACTTCATCTGCAACTAAGACGCGATTTTGCATTCGCTTACCAACCTCATCAAGAAGGGTGTGCTGTTCGAGCGGAGTCGACGACTCAGGAAGCTTTCCGCACCTTTATAGTAGGCCTTTGTCTCCACCCCCGTCCTCAGCATGCTCGACTTCACCAAACCCATCGTCATTGAGTGTGATGCATTGGGGAAGGAGGCGGGTGCCGTCCTCATGCAAGAGGGCCTCCCCATCGCTTACTTCATCTAGGCCTTTACAGATTGACGAGCAGCGGCCTCGACCCACGACAACGAACTCCGAGCGCTAGTTTTGGCCGTTCAACATTGACGTTCCTACCTCCTGGGCCGGCTATTTGTGGTTCGTACCGACCACCGCAGTCCACAACATCTTTGGGGTCAAAAGGTCACGACCCCCCACACAATAGGTTTGGATCGTTAAGTTTCTTGGTTATCACTTCTCCATTGAGTACAAGGCGGGGACCGCGAACACCGCGACAGATGCCCCTCTCGCACAAGGCCATCAATGAAACTCTGTCGGCAATCTCCCACTCGTGGTGGAAGATGCTGATGGCATCACCATCCAGGTGCGACGGGACCCCACTACGCCACTATGATCCAAGATCTATAGCGGGAATCAAGATCACACTGCCCTTCCTCCTAGTTGGCGATCGACTCCATTATTGCGTTCTAGTGATCACAGATTCTGCACCGTGGATTCCTCATCTCCTCCACGAGTTTCATGCCACCTCTACAATAGGGCACTTAGGCGCATACCCTACCAATCAACGATTTTACGCTACTCTGTACTGGAGGGACATGATGTGAGTAGTGCAACAGTTCATCGTCCATTGTCTCACATATCAGTGGACCAAGTACCCGACTCTCGCTCCAGCTGGGTTACTCCAACCTCTTATGGTCCTAGACATAGTCTGAGAGGACATTGCAATGGACTTCATCACTCAACTATCCTTCTCTCAAGGCTATGACGACCTGCTTGTTGTGGTGGACCGTTTCTCCAAATATGGGCATTTCATACCCATCAAGCACCCTACACGACCAGCTCTGTCGCCCAGATCTTTACAGGGGAAGTGTTCCGTTTGTACGGATTTCCCCGCTCAATTGTCAGTGACCACGATCCGTTGTTCATGAGTACCTTCTAGCAGGAGATGTTTCGACTGCAGGGCACTAAGCTATAGTTCAACACAACTTACCACCCCCAAACCGACAGATAGACAAATGCCCCCTACCGCTTGGGCAGAGTTGTGCTACAACATCTACCAATCCTCCGCGGGCGCGATCCCCTTTTAGGTGATATATGGGAGACCGCACCCGAAGCTACTGTTCAGCTTGTCTGGGAAGTGTCAAGTTCATGCCTTGGCCACCGATCTTTGGGATCATGACAAGGCCCTCCACCAGCTCAAGCATCATCTTCTCCGAGCTCATCACATGGTCTAACAGGCCAACGTCCGCCTCTGCGACGTGGTCTTCTCGCCGGACGAGAATGCGTTCTTCAAATTGCGCCGGTCGCCCACATCCTAACATATATATTCGATAATTTGACCCCTTCCTGATTCTTGAGAAGGTGGGAGATTGTGTCTACCTCCTACAACTACATTCTGCCAGCCCCATTTATCCCATCTTTCATGTCTCCTAGCTAAAGAGGGCGTTGGGAGATCCCCCCCCCCCAAGACACCCTGCCTGAGGGGCTGATGGCCAGGTCCATTCCCCACTGAGTCGGAGGCGGTGTTTGGATCGCGCACCGAGGGGATTCATGATCAACAGGTACGACAGGTCCTCATCCTGTGGATGGGACTACCATTAAAGGAAGCCACGTGGATCATGGAGGAGGAGGTCAAGTCACAGTTCCAAGACTACGACCTTGGGGATAAGGTCATGCTAGAAATCGGAGGTGTTGCTACGAGTACAAATGATCTCATCCCTGGCCAACGATACACACATGTTTATACACGTTGTGCACGTGCCTCGAGCTCGACAACGGAATGATAGCTTCTTAGGATTTTATGTATTTGTCTTTATTTGGAACCCTCCTATATATAAAGGAGAAGTGTATCTTTATTTCGCATGCTTGTTTTGTATCTTGATTTTGGATTGAATAGAAAGGAAGGAGAATGACCCAACGTTTTGCCCTAATTGCCGTGAACCCTATAAAAATACTTTCCTTTTCTTTCTATTCTATCATACCAACCACCTCTCTCTTTTTTCCCTACTTTTTCATTCTATTCTTAGTCAATCTCGTTCCCTGTTGTGTTGGAAAGAGAACGGAGGATATTATAGGGTGTAGAGTTTAGAAAGATCTACGAGTTTCATACATAATGGAATCGACATCCTTAAGGTTTCTTCTCTTAAGTTCTTAGGTCTTCTTTATACCCCAGGCCCCCCTTATGTTGTCTTTTTCTCCTATGGGGTTTCTCTCATTCACATTCAGGTTGTCATCAATTATATGCCATATTAATGTTTTTGAAGTTTTGAGTTAAAGGACCTTACTTTTCCTTTGATCTTTATAATTTACTCTTGTTGGACTAGTACTCTCTGAGATGTGCCCCCTAACAAGTCAAAAGCTCTTTTATTAGGGCTTCATATGGTTCTATTTTTACTTAAACATCCAAGAAATGCCGAAAGGAAGTATTTTTTTGAGGCTCTCATTCTCAGAGCAGTGAGAGGAAGGAAAATGAAATGATGGTGCATAGGAAATCTTATATTGGTTTTATCATTTGAATGCAGAGATCACTATGTAATCTTGTGATAGTGAAACGCAAGGATGTTTAATACCTTACATCTTCATGATGCATGGGGAACCTAATTTCCTCTTTATAATTTTTATAGCCAGACTTCCTATTATGGGAGTCTTCCTATTTTAGCCAAAGGGGAGGGACTTGCATTTAGGAGGGATAGGTTCCTTTAACTTCTGTACTTCAGTATTCTCATAAGAAGGGCTACCCATCTATCTTATGTTACAAGGTACCCCAATGTTTCTTCTTGATATGCAAGAAAATTTCTTAAAAATCTCAATTTTTTTTAAAAAAATCTCCTTGTAGATAAAATCCTACATGTCTCTTAAAATTTTAGATCTGATTCTTGTTTATTGAGGTATATCTTTTTATATTCTTTTATCTTCTCCTTCGATATAGGATGCTGAATTAAGTTCTCGTGTGATGATCTGCTTTAGTTCCGTACTCTTCTTGCATGATTTCCATTCTTTTCATGATTTAATTTTTCCTGATTGTGCTTGTTGTTTCTAATTTGTCAATCTCATGCTCATGACTTAGCTTTTCTTTTCAACTGCCGTGCTTGAACACTTGAACAACTCAGATGACCTAATTGGATCAATCTTCATGTGGCATCCAAGTCCACTTACTACTACACCACACTACGCTTGGCTTGACATTTTGTGTGTAAAACTTAAAATCTTTGTCATTTTAAAAAGCCAGGGCTTCATTGTGTTGCCTCTTTATATATATCTACTTGGCTGTAGATCAATAATAAAATCACCAAAATAAACAAGACCATCCCTTGGACTATTTACGCTTGTCTAGTAATTCTAATATAGCATAAGGTGAAACTAGTATTGCACAACTACATTACGATGGAGATCGTGTGAGCATTATTTTGTCGATTTTAGTGATTAACTGTTTTGGAGTGTCATGCGGTCGATCAGAGATCGCCATTGCGATCAACACGATTTTTCATATTTGTTAATTAATTTTATGTAGTGGTTTGAGAGTTAGGTTAAATAACATGCTCAGATTATTTGAGCCGTTCGATGATGCTGAAGTTGTTGATGCTATCACAATTTATATTCCTATCTATGTATTACAATCTTCTTGGAACGTGTCTATGGGTTTAGTCGCACATTGCATATTCTATTTTATAAGTCCCTGCAAGCCTTTTAAATACCCCCTTTGAGGGATGAATAAATTGCACTTTGTATTTTCCCCAATATTTCAACATTGTGTCAGAGGCATTGATTTCTCCCTGATCCGCTCCCGTGCCTTATAACATCTTTTTTTTTCTGTCGTTTTCGGTTCGACATCGTTGTGAATCATCGGAGAAGGAGTGGCAGCTACTCGATCCCTCCACTGTTCATTGACGATGAAGGCGTTACTCTCGATCGCTTCGTTGATTGCTTCTAGCACTCTCGTCGACGACGTTCCCCGTCTGCCCTGGTGAACGACGCCATCTCTTTGCGGTTTCGTCAACCTCGACGACTTCCCTTCCCGCCGATGTTCTAATCGTCATTCTTTTCCTCGTCGACGATCCCGTCTGGCGGTTGCTGTACCAGATCTCGCCTGTCGATGCCCTTGCGCTCGTTCTCGTCGACAGGTCCACGCGGTCCTTCCGTATGCCGATCCAGTCGACATTCTTGCATGCGGCCCCTGTGAATGACCCGATCAACTGTTTTCTCTCATTCCCCTGCTTCTAATCTAGCCGCTGTGGCTGCAGCAATCGTTTGCTACTTCGACGATGAGGATCGATTCTCTTGATGCGCTTCCTGCTCCAGTACCAACTACCGCCTCTTATTTCTGCAGACTCCAGCAACCACCTATGGTGTTTTTTCCGACTCCATCCGTAGCCTTCCTTCCTGCCTGATGCGCATCCAGTTTCGGCCACATCTTCCGCTTCCGGGGTGTTACTCGTTGATGCTTGAGCTCTTTGATGGTTTATTTTTTTATGTGTCTATGCTTGGTTATTATTAATGTTTGCTTAGTACGGTCTTGTTATTCCTGCATGAACGTGTACGCACTTGAGGGGGAGTATTAGGGACAACGACGATCAGATGGTAATTCCCTATTCTCGCCTTAGTCCCACATGACCCTTCGAGCTTGTCATTTGTTGTTTGAGTCTCCCCATTTTTTCCCGTTGATTGACATGTGTTGTGGTACGATCGTTGTTGGTTCTAGTTTTAACAAATTGTGTCGCGTGGGACCATTTCGTGTGGGACCGCCCATTATGCGGATTATCCCCGACGGATTATCCCTGGTTGCCCGTTTGATGATTAATCTCACATCTTCTGTTACCTTTCATTTGTTGTGTGTGTAGATGATGTTGGTTGACCTGATTCTAGCGAGTCCATGTCGTGGTGGGACCTACGTCGTGTGTGCGTTTGCATCATGTGTTTGTCCGCGTCATGTGTGGTTATGTCCCTGGTTTGATTCACTGATTTGGAATTTTATCCGTTGACTTGTCTGATGTTTTGTCCCACATCGCCTACCTCCATTACCTTTATATGATGTTTTCAAGCTAGAGGTTTCCCCTCCAGTTTGAGGGAGAGTGTCGAAGTTTTTGATGTTATCGTATTTTATATTTTGGTCTATGCATTAGAGTTCTCTAGGAATGTGTCTATGGGTTTAGTTTCACATTGCCTATTCTAGTTTAGGAGTCCTTGTAAACCATTTAAATACCCCCTTTGAGGGATGAATAAATTATACTTTTTTATTTTCCCCAATATTTCTACAGATGATTTAACCTATACCCTCTTCTTTTATATTTACATGTCTTCCCTATAAAGATGGATCATGAGTTGAACTTTGCTGAAGTTCCTCTTGGTCACGCCGCGGGTGCCGAAGACCGCATCTTGGAAATGCCGATTCCTCCTCTCGGTGCTGAAGTCGGGTGCCACAACCGTATCCACCCCCACCTCATCCTTGTAGTCCGTCCATTCCCATTCCCTTTTATTCCGGTGTTGGCTCTTAGAGTCACCTTCCCTGACCTCCGATCATGTTCCCCAGACCCACCCTCCAACAATTTCTCCTCCCCCACTCAAACCTATCCATCCGTCTCCTTCCCAGCCAAAATCGAGACCCCACATCTCATCTCAACCTCACCCCGACCCCTTCCTGTAACCCGAGCCTCTAGCCGCCGGATTTCTATTCCCTAGCCACCGTTTCCTCTTTCCTAACGCCCATAATATTGTATTCATCTCTTCACGCCTCTTCCTCCCCACTTCCAGCCACGACACTCCCAATCCCCTCTCCCTCAGCCGAGTCATTTTCGATTCCAACCTCCTTCCCCTCAAAGCCTCTAAAATATCCCAAATTCCCCAAACCTGTAATCCTCACTATCCCGAAGTCTCAAAACCCCACAAATCCCGCTAATCCCTTAAATCCCCCTTGAAATTCCCCACTTCTTAGTTCCTTGCAAATCACACATTCTAGTATTTTCTTTGGTCCTATGACATCTCTCATGCTCGCCTGCCACATCCTCCACTACCGGTGCCGACTACTTGGTGAGTTATATATTCTAGTTCCACCTTCCTTTACATTCGTACGGGTGCACCATTTTATTTCTAGTTATATTTTACTCAAATTATTTTCCATGTTTCTTTCAATGAATTTATATTTTATTCATTTGATATTCAATTTCTTAGTATTCTCAATTACATGCAGTTATTACTTGCTACCTGTTTAGAAATGACCGTAAACTAGATTGTTTGTGCGAATTTTAAGCTTCTATTATTTAATTAATTATGACGGACATTTGCGTGATGATTTAGGTGCATTACATTAGTACTAGGGTTGGATAACAAGTATCCTGTTCATTAAATTGTGTGCTTGCATTCACACCTTCACTTTAGTCATATGCATTTCCATTTTGGGTTAGGCATCACGTGTTCGTCACTTGTAGAATCTTCCTGCATGGCTTTGTCACATTACAATTGTGTTACTGTTGTCTTACTACTATTGCTGTACTGTTGTCCTATTCCACTTGCGAATTTTCTCTCCTAATGGATTGTGGTATAAGGATGATTATTGTAGAAAATTAGAGCTAAACCTTGTATATATTTTGTCATAACCAAATAACAAGAGTGAGTACAAATATATAGGAGAAGAGAAAGAGAAAGAATCCTATACAAGAGATGTGAGACTAATAGATGAAAGAATAAGCGGGCCTATAGATGGGCCTTATTCATGGGCTTTTACATTGTTTTCCCTCATATTCTCTTACACTACCCTGCAAGCTGGAGCGTACAAGTCGTAGGCACCAAGCTTGGACAGGAACTGATGGTACAATTTCCGAGGTAATGCCTTGGTAAGAATGTCAGCAACTTGCCCAGAAGCAGGAACATGCTCAAGCTTTAGCATCTTCGATTGACCTTTTCTCGAACGAAGTGACAGTCAATTTCAATATGTTTGGTCCGCTCATGGAACACAGATTCTTTGCAATATGGATTTCAGCCTGACTGTCACAAAACAAAGTTGAAGGTGAGGATAATTTAACTCCCAAATCCATAAGAAGACTTTCAAGCCAGGTTAGTTCTGATACAACAGCCGCCATCGCACGGTACTCAGCCTCAGCAGATGAGCGAGCAACCACTGACTGCTTCTTACTCCGCCATGTTATAAGATTTCCTCCAAAGTAAGTACAGAAACCAGTTGTAGATCGTCGATCATCCAGCGAGCCCGCATAATCCGCATCAGAGTAAGCAATACGAGAAAACTCCTAAGATGGTTTATACACAAGTCCTTGTCCAGGAGCAGTCTTCAGATATATGAGAATGCGTTCCATTGTTTGAAGATGAGTAACCCGTGGAGTGTGCATAAAACGGCTGACCACTACAACCACAAATGAGATATCTGGTCTTGTAACTGTTAGGTATATCAATTTTCCCACAAGACGCCGATAGTATTCCGGATTTGGAAGTAGAGAGTCAGACTCAGATCCCCGAGCACATAACTTTTGGTTGACTTCCAACAGGGTCTCCACAGGTTTGCACTTTGAGAGGCCAACATCTTGCATAAGGTCAATGCAATACTTGCGTTAGGATAAGACAAGGCGATCAGGTCTCCGTGCAACCTCTAGTCCAAGAAAATACCGAAGATTTCCCAGATCTTTGATTTGAAAGACAGAATTTAAATGTTGCTTAACATGTTGTATCCCAGCGGAGTCATCAACAATGATCAAAATATCATTCACATAAACCAGTAGTATAACGGTCCCGGTTGATTGGTGACGAGTGAAAAAAAGAGAAATCTGCGGAGCTTCGTTTGAAACCAACCTCACGAATGACCTTGCTTAATTTCTCAAACCACGCCCGAGGAGACTGTTTGAGACCATAGATAGATTTTCGAAGCAAACATACACGAGACTCCCCCGTGGTCTCAAACTTGGGCGGTTGATGCATGTAAACAGTCTCAAGAAGATCACCATTCAAAAAGACATTTTTCACGTCCAACTGATGGAGGGGCCACTGACGATGAATAGCTAAGGAGAGCAGAACCCGAACCAAATTTAATTTTGCGACAGGGAGAAGGTTTCATCATAATCAAGGCCGTATTGTTGAGTAAAATCCCTTGCCACAAGCTGAGCTTTCAAGCGATCAACTGTCCCATCCGCCACATGCTTAATTGTAAAGATCCACTTGCAGCTTACACAACTTTGACCAGGAGGAAGAGAGACAAGTTCCCAAGTCTGATTACCCCACAAAGCAGTCATTTTTTCATCCATGACTGCACACCACCCCGGATGCTGGAGAGCTTCCTGCACAGAGTTAGGTATAGAGATAAAGGAGAGAGAGAGCAAATGTAAGAAGAGGTGAAGAGAGCCGATGCAAAGAGACATAATTGGACAAGGGATGAGCCGTCGAAGGTGATGCCGAATCAACAAACCGCGAGGATACACCGGTAGAGGGAAGCTGCTGCAGGGCATCTGGATGCGGAGGATGACGAGTGAAAACCTGAATGATAGGAGGTTTGGAGGGGACTGGTGGTGGTGTAGGAGTTGGAAGCAGAGGAGTAGGTAGAAGGGGTGGAAGAGGGGACGTAACTGGAATTGTGAGCCGAGGTAGCGGAGGAGGAAGAAGAGGATCAGTATGACTGATGTGATATGGTTGGTCTTCATGAAAGGAGACATCAGCAGAGACAACCACCTTCCCCGTGGTAGGGTAATAACAGACATACCCCCTCTGAGTGCGAGAGTACCCAACAAACATAGCTTTGGTAGCACGAGAGGCTAACTTGTCATTTGGAGGACCAAGGTGATGGACATATCATATACATCCAAACACACGAGGAGTAAGAGAGAAAAGAGCCTTGGATGGGTAAAGGAGAGTCACAGGAACCACAAAGTGGAGGATAGACGAGGGCATGCGGTTGATGAGGTTGTAAGCAGTGGAAACCACAAAGTTCCAGTAAAGTGCAGGGACCTGCATTTGTATCATGAGAGATCTGAAAACATCTAAGATGTGGCGATTTTTCCGTTCCGCTACGCCATTCTGTTCAGGCGTATAAGCACACGAAGTCTGATGAATAATACCAAACTCGACGCACAGATTGGAGAAGGTGCGACCAGTATACTCACGAGCATTGTCAATACGGAGAATTTTTACACACGTTGAAAACTGAGTGCAAGTTTCCGTAAGAAACGTACAGAACGTGGAGGTGAGTTTAGTACGATCACGAAGTAAGTACAACCAAGTAATCCGCGAGTAATCATCAATAAATGTTCCAAAATAACGATAACCAAAAACACTAGGGATCTTATATGGTCCCCAGATATCACGATAAAGGAGTATCGCTCTGAGTACAAGGAGAAGTAAAAGATACACGATGTTATTTGCCAAAAATACATGATTCACAAAAAAACTCCTGAAAGGGAACAATTGGAAGAGCTTTCTTGAGAATCTGAAGAGGAGCATGCTCAAGAATACGATGCCAATCAGTGGAGGAGACAGTGGTAAGAGCAGCGAGAGGAACATCGAAAGATACAGTCCGTTAGATAGTCGCCCCCTACCAAGTATATTCTGCGTTAGTCGATCCTGCACAACAAAGGAAGAGCGTGAGAAGGTTACACAACAATCAAGGTCCTGTGTAAGACGGCTAACAAAAAGTAAATTAAAATGGGATCCTGGAACATGAAGAACCGAGGATAAGGAGAGGGAAGAAGTAAGAGGCAGATGAGCTGTGCTAGAAACCGAGACCGTGTCACCATTAGTCACAATGATGAACTTGGGATAAGCAGAATCTAAGTATTGAGGCGGCTTTTGCGGAGAGAGATGATGCGTATCACCCGAATCCACAATCCAGTAAAAGCTGTGCGAGAGGCAAGATATACCTTCATTCGAGATCGAGGCCACGGAACCAGAGGAGCGACTAACCACCCCTTGAAGCTGATGGATTTGAGCACGTTGAGCAGCAATATCCTCACTAGTGGCAGAGGGAGGTGTGGGAGTAGCTGAAGCAGCAAGGTGGATGGGCAGACCATGCTTGAGGTAGCAAGTGGCCTCCAGATGACCATCCCTGCCGTAGTGAGAGCACTTGAAGAGAGTACGGCCACCACGACCTCGTCCCCGAGACTGGCGACCTCCATGAGCCGGGTGACCGCGAGTAGAAGGAGCAAGAGTAGCCACGGGTTGCTGAAGGAGAGCTGACGAGAGAGGCGGAGCATCCGGTGGAGGGGTAACTTTCAGAAGCATCGAGCAAATGTCCGAGAGGGACATAATAATAGTGGAAGATAGGATATGAGCGCGGACACTATGAAGATGTGGTGGAACACGGGCCATCATCATAGCAATCCCAACTGCTTCTTTCTGCTGTCGTTGAGTAACCTAGTCCGTGGTGGGTGGCTGATGCTGAATCCAAGCCTACACAAGAGTTTTAGCCCGAGCAACAAAGGACGTCAAGTCACCAGTAGCTCCACGGTCGAGGGACTGAAGATCGATATGAATGTTGAATAAGTGCTGAAGACTGTCATTCCCGGAGTAGAGAGAATGAAGACCCGTCCACATAGCGCGAGCTGTCTCGTGATACATGGCCATCCGATACGGCTCAGTGTCCATAAAATTGAGAAGCTATGATTGGACACGCCCATCGTCTCGTATCCACTCGTCAGTAGGTTCAGTGGGAGGAGGCCTTGTCAGGTGATGAAGGAGACCTTTAGTTTGTAGCACACAACGAACTGAGTGAACCCATTCAACAAAATTTTGTTTGCCACGAAGAGAAATCGTGGTAATACGTAGTTCATCACGAAGTTCCAAGAGAGCAACACGAGGATGTCCGGGAAGAGTAGTTTAATCAGAAGCAGTAGGCGAGTCAGAAGCCATGCGGGCTATGTTGTTAAAGGCACGCCTCTGGCGCGCCTAAGGCTCCATGCTCACCAGGCTCAGAGGTTTGCGCCTTCGTGCACCTTTTTTGCGCCTTTGGACATTAAAGGCGCACATGAATGCGATTTTTGATGTAAACCTTTTGTTTTCAAAATAATGAAAAAAATGATGTAAGAACTCATTAATTTTTATACAATTTAGTGTTCTTGAAACATAATCGATCGTTGAGACTTAGATATGATGCAAGAGACCATTTTGATTTTATTTTTGAAGAGATATAAATGATATTAATGAATGACTAATGAGTAGAATATATAAAGAACCTGTTCAAAAAGATGAATTGATGTTTGATGCTGATTATTTAAAATGAATGTGGTTGCGCCTTGCCTTCTTCGGGCGCGCGCCTGCGCCTTGAGCCTTGCGCCTAGGCTCCAAGACCCTTTTGCGCCTTGGTGCGCCTTGCGCCTTTAATAACTAAGCATGCGGGCAATGCCAAGAACGGCGATTGGGAAAACTATTGAGCGGTTAGAAGGCCAGGCTGCTGCGGCTAAAAGAGCGCGCGATAGAGAGGCTGCGACTAAGAGATCGCGCGGCGTGCAGAACACCAGGCCGCCATGGACAGAAGCAGCGGTTAAGGTGAGACCGCAACGATTAGATGAAATCGCCATGGGCCAACGGATAAGGCGAGATCACGGAGAGAAGGAGAGGCCGTACGACCAATCAAAGCAGCCAAAAGCAGCGGACAGAGACATCAACTAGGAGCAGCGACTAGAAGCAGCGACAAGGAGCTACGACAAGAGGCAGCGGATAGACAACTCTTGGCGGCAAGACAGCCCGCAGTGGACAGTGGCAGCGACAAGAAGAAGCGGCAAGAAGCATCGACTAGAAACAACGACAAGGAGCCACGACAAGAGGCAGCGGATAGACAACTCTTAGCGGCAAGACAACCCGCAGCAGCTTGGCAACCCGCAGTGGCTAGACAATCCGCAACGGGTAGAAGAACGAACAACGGGTGAGAGGGGGTCCCACCGGTCAGAGAGAAGAGAGATATAAAAATAGAGAGAGGGAGGGGAAGAGAGGTGGAAGCCACGGATAGAGGAGTAGAGGCGGTCAGAAAAGAGGAGTCCGCGGGACAACAACTATTTGAAGAGAAGAAGTCGCGCGGATAGCCGCGGTTACAAAACAGGTATCCGCCCGGGATCGGATAGACTCTGATACCATGTAAAAAATTAGAGCCAAACCTTGTATATACTTTGTCATAACCAAAATACAAGAGAGAGTACAAATATATAGGAGAAGAGAATGAGAAAGAATCCTATACAAGAGATGTGAGACTAATAGAAGAAAGAATAAGCGGGCCTATAGATTGACCTTATTCATGAGCTTTTACATTGTTTTCCCTCATATTCTCTAACAATTATATGTACCCTCTTCAAGGATTCCATCTCCCTGTACCTACTGTGAGAATCCGAATGCCATTCCATCAACTATGCAATCAATTAAAGAGATGCTTTGGCCCCGTAGATAGCTATAGTGCTTAACTGCCAAGTTGGTTAGTTTGGTTTCTTCAGCTTCCCAAAGTACTTTATATTTTGTTGCATGGAATGCACTAATAGTAGTAGTTCAATTAACTGCTGGTTCATTATCCCCCGAAAAAACCCAAGTTTCAAATCCCACAGTCAAAATTGGTTTGCAAAATTTTAATGTAAATCGTGTAATTATGTGTATGCTTCGTTCATGTTCTGAAGTGATATCAAATTAGAGTGCAACTGTTACGAGCCCTTATCAAGGAGGGAGTGGGTTCGAATCCCACACTCAACAACCCGCCACACCGAGAATAGGTGCAGAGAGGGGTTGGGGTGGCATGGGCCGCGACCCTGTTGCTTGAGCGGGCCGATGCGGCTTAAGGGCTCATAACATAAAAGTGCACTTGAGCGGGACAATGCGGCGTAAGTGCTCGTAACAACAACATGAAAATAGAGTTGGTTAAATGATGCAACGGTAGGCGGACAAAAAACAACGCTATATAAAATGCCGTCTAGATGCAGTGCACGCGTGTACATGAGATAACAGTCCAAATTAAGATCGTCAATCTAGTAATTAAAATTTATAATGCATCTAAACAACCGTGCGCACAATTGGATAACAAGACGTGAAGAGTAAAGAACAATTATAATTAACCAACGAAATGAGGCGCAGTTCCGTTCAAGTGCGGCAAATGCGCTCCGCACGTTACACCACAAATAAGATAACAAAAACTTATGAAAATTAAATCCCCAAATAATAGTTCATTACCGAAGCAAACAACGCAAAAAATAAACGACATCCATACTATGTGGCGGCTTGATTAGGGTTGGAGGATGGCGCCGGGGCAGACAGCCTTGACATGCGAGTGGCTCCACGAGAGCGCTGGTTGGGGTCAAAGATTGTAGATCTGAAGGTTATGCTTGGGGTCGAGTAGATCTGGAAGTTTGGTGGGGTGGGATGGAGTAGCGGGGTTGGATTTGTTTGGGATGAGAGGGCTCAATGGTCAACTGAGGTTGGGGCAAGTGAGGGGAGGAGTTGCGGGAAGAGGTTACGGCGGGGTGGTCGGGCTGGGGAAGTGATCACTGGCCTGGGTCGGGGAAGAGTGAAGGGCCGACGGGAGGGGAAAATTGCAAGGGATTCGTGGTCGGTTGTAGAGCCGCAGGGAGGGGCTTGTGGATCCGGTGGCTGGCGGGTTGAGAAAGGTCGTCGGGTGGCTGCTGGGGCACGGGGAGGGGAGGGTAAGGTCAAACGGGGCTGAGAGTTTACCGGGAAGGGGCAGATGGGTGAGGCCGCTGGACACGCGCACGGGAGAGCCGCTCGGCTTCACACAGCAGACCGGCAGGTTGCTAACAACAACTCCGATCCTTAAAACCAACCACATACATGAGTATAAATAAGGGGAGGGGGGAATAAAGTTGGGGCACCCCGATGGATGGCTAATAACGTTCGGGCCAATCAGGGGAGAAATTCAACACAATAAATAAAATAAAATGGCAAACAGACTCGGAACGACCCTTCAGGCACATCCGCGGACTCAGATCGTCGATCACCGTCTCCTGCAGGAATAAACATATGTGGGCTGTCGATCGCCATCAACTCCCCCCGACTTGAGAACACTCATCTCTGGTGAGTGAAGACGGTCGTACTCTCGGCATAAGTCTGAGGCGAGTCTCTCGAGCTCCTCAGCAGAAATCCAAGTATCGTCAGAAATCGGGCGGACGAGCCAATGAACCAAATATCGCAGAACCATCCGACTGCCCATCGTAGTGAAGTCGTGTCCAATGATCCGTTGTGTATCTCCGGTAGGCGTAGACGACTGTTGAAGTGATGTATCTCCATCTGAAAGTGGTACAACTGGAACTGTTGGCTGGATGTTGTGGTCCTCCGAGCAGTGCTCAATCGTCCGCGACTGTCTAGGCATGGTGGGTACAGAGGTGCCAGAGAGGGGTGGGACAAGCTGTGTCTCAGGGGAAGCTGAAGACAATAGGTCCACATACACTCGCTCCTCGCAGTAAGAAGTTAAATCCTCCACGTTGAACACCAGGTGAATTTCCATTGCATGTGGAATATCAACCTCATAAGCGTTTGCACCAATCCGTTGAGTGACTGTATATGAGACCATTCAACTGGCACTTAACTTCTTTGCTGCCCCCTGCGGGAGCCTCTCAGGTCGATGACAGATCATAACCTGTTCTCCAACGTCAAAAAATTGCTCCCTCCTGTGCAGATCGGTCTGAGCTTTATAAATTTCATTACTATCTGCGATCTTTCTTCAGGCTGTCTCATGTAGTGCGTGTATGCGCTGAATGAATGACTTAGCAGAATCACTAGGTCGGGCTTCTAACGGGACGTCTACCAGGTCGACGGGTTTCCTAGGCTCATAACCTAATATGACATGAAATGGATTAAGACCCGTGGTCCTATTGACCGAGCTATTGTATGCAAACTCCGCGACAGGCAGGATGGAATCCCAGGTGGACGGGCTATCCTGAACGAGGCAACGCAAAAGGGTCCCCAGACTACGGTTGACAACTTTCGTCTGTCTATCTGTCTATGGGTGATAGGCGATGGAAAACTTCAGTGTCATACTAATTTTCTTCCACAACGTCTTCTAGAAATAACTCATGAAGCAGACATCACTATGAAAGATAATGGACGTGGGCAACCCATGATACTTGAAAACCTCCCTGAATAACAGGGCTGCCACGTGGGGCGCATCAAAAGTACTATGACACGGGATAAAGTGGGCCATCTTCGAAAAGCGGTTCACGACAACAAAAATCGAGTTAAACTTCCGTATTGTGCGGGGAAGCCTGAGTTCAAAATCCAAGCTAATATCTGCCCAGGGTCTATGAGGGATAGGTAACAGAGTGTAT
This sequence comes from Platanthera zijinensis, assembly GCA_039513925.1. NCBI lineage: Eukaryota > Viridiplantae > Streptophyta > Magnoliopsida > Asparagales > Orchidaceae > Platanthera > Platanthera zijinensis. The sequence continues at coordinate 34,324,385 of CM077078.1, forward strand.
AAACCCGTGGACTGTCGGGATTCCTTCGCCGTCTGGCAGATACGACAATGATGAACAACCCGAGTAACGTCCCTCTTCAGGCCAGGCTAGAAGAAGCACTACTCAACTAATGCAATCGTCTTGTCCCGCCCAAAGTTCCTCGTGGCCCCGCCCGCATGTAGTTCCCAGATGAAGAAGTCCCGAAGGGAAGTCTGTGACACACAGAGGCGAGAGTTGTGGAATAGATAGCCATCAGAAATGATAAAACCCTCACGGGGTTTGGGAGGGTCCCCCGATAAGGCAGAGTAAATATCCCTAAAGTGAGGGCACTCAGGATAATCATGCCGGATACGCTCAAATCCTACTACGCGCGCGCTAATGGTGTGGAGAATGGTGACCCGGCGACTCAACACATTAGCCGACTTTTTCTTAACACCAACTCAATGCTTGAGAACGTAGCGATACTCTTGCTTGACTTCACCCATTTTGCATGGCGGTGGCCTAAATTCTTCTGCGAATCTAGATTTCGCAGGGCCTCATGATCATAGTACAAGACAAACTCTTTGTATAGGAGATAGTGACACCCATATCGGAGCACCTGTACGACAGACGTAAAACTCTCGATCATAATTGGAGTACTTCTGCCGGGCGTCATTCAGCTTCTCACTGAAGTAAGCGACTGGATGACCCTCCTAACTAAGTACTCCACCGATTCCCACTCCAGACGCATCACACACTATCTCGAAAGCCTTGGAAAAATCCGGAAGGCGCAATACAGGAGCAGTCGATAGCTTATCCTTAATCTCCTCAAAAGCTCTGTTGGTCGCTGCTGTCCAGGAAAAATCCCCCTTATGGTGGCAGCTCGTAATGAGGGCCATGGTCGAGCTAAACCCTCAAACAAACCTCCTGTAAAAGGTGGCGAGTTCGTGGAAGCTTCGAGCCTCGTGGATAGTAGACGCGATGGGCCACTCACGAATAGACTTAACCTTATCTGGGTCAACCGAGATACCGGACTCCGAGACAATATATCCTAAGAAATGTACGGATGTAGTCAGGAACAAGCACTTATTCAAATTTACATACAGTTGCTCCTTCCGTAGGAGATCGAATACTAGACGAATGTGGCCCAAGTGCTCAGCGCGGTCCTGATTGTAAATCAAGATATCGTCGAAGTGGACCACTAAGAATTTGCCCATGTAGGGCCGTAGAATCTGCGTCATCACTCGCATAAACGTACTAGACACGTTCGACAACCCGAACATCATATCCTACCACTCATACAAGACATCCTTTGTTTTGAAGGACGTCTTCCACTCGTCCCCTTCTTTGACCCTAATCTGATGGAACCTGCTCCGTAGGTCGATCTTCGAAAAGATCTGGGAACCAACCATCACGTTGAGGAGGTCGTCGAGGCGGGAAATGAGAAAACGATACTTCACCGTGATCTTATTGATGACACGACCGTCGATACACATGCGCCAACTCCCATCCTTCTTTGGGGTAAGAAGGGCAGGGACGACGCATGAGCTCAAGCTCTCCCGAAGAAGGTCATCGATCTGCCGCTTCAGCTGGGCGTGCTCCGTCGGATTCAATCGATAGTGAGGCAAGTTGGGCAAAGATGCCCTCGGGACTAAATTGATGGCGTGCTGGATGTCCCGCAAGGGAAGAAGCTCAACAGGGAGCTCATCAGGCATAATGTCTGAATATTCGCCTAGTAGGCGTTGAATATCTGGATCCACACTCTCCAAGTTTATGGCGGCGTCAGAGGCCATGGTAGCGGCCACTACGAACATAACTCCCGAATCTTATCTCTCTCGCAGAAAATCACCTATCCTCAGGATGTGCAGAGGTTTGGCTGACCCGACATTAATGGATGACTCGACCTGACCCTTGGGGGGGGGGGGTCCCGGGGCTGGGTCGGGCTGAGGGTGATCTTCCGTCCCTTATCAAAGAAGACACACCTATTAGATTGGCCGTAACACGTGGCGTCGCGATCGTGTAACCTGGGACGACCCAGAAGGACATGCGCAACGTCCATCGGGATGACGTCGCACCAAACTTTGTCCTCAACAAGCGCTAGGCGGATTGACACAAGACATCTCTACGTAACCTGAATGACCGACTTGTCCACCCAGAGGAGGCAATAAGGATGCGGATGAGGCTCGACAGACAACTGCATTCTCTCTTCGCCACGATATTCACACAGCTGCCACTATCAATGACGAGTTTGCAGGGGCTACCCGCATTCTAAAAATACGTGTAAAATATCGAGGTGCGACGCCAATCCCTCTCGGCACGCGGGGCGTGCAGGATGCGTCAGATGTCTCCCAACTCTAAAGATCTCTCAACGTCGCTCTCCCAACCATCCTCAATCTCAGCAGTAATCTCCTCAACCACCGCATCGTCTAACTCAGTACTAGCCTCGCCCTCCTCCCCAATTAACAGGTTCCTCGTCGGACATTGAGCAGCAATGTGTCCTCGCCCGAGCATTGAAAGCACCGACCAGGCCTGGGTCTAGGGGCACCCAGGACTATGGCTTTGCCCTTAGTAGCTGATGGAATGCGAGGGGGCGTCAGATCGATGCGTAGTCTTCCTCGGTCCTGCGAGGCGCAGGTTGTTCTCATACTCTAGTGCAAGTTGGAACACCTGTTTGAATGTCTCAATGCGGTGTGGAATAAGCTCTCGTCGTATCTCAGCCTTAAGTCCGACTCTAAATTTGGAAGCGGTCACAATAGGTTCCTCCAGGATTTCACTCCTCACTACCAACTCATCGAATCATTTCTTGTACTCGGCAACAGAAAGTGATCCTTGTCGTAACACATAGAGTTGGTCGAGAAGCTGATCTTGATAGGACGCGAGGAGGTATTTATCCCTCAATCGCTGTTTCATTTCAACCTAACGAGTGATAAGATAATACCCATCTCTCTCTAAAGATCGCTTCAAGCTAATCCAAAACATCTTCGCTTGGCCCAACAACTTCATTTTGGCGAACCGAACTCGCCGCTCATCGCTCATCTCGTACCAATCAAAAAAGTGATCCATATATAGGAGCCATTCGCTAAAAGCCTTTGGGTCCAGATGACCATCGAAGGATGACACACCAATATGAAGGCACCGAATAAGGTTTTCCTCAACCGGGGTGTTTTCTCGATGGGGTGCTAAATAATCATCGTAGGGCTCCTCAGGATCGTACTTGAGCCGTGCAGGGGGGTCACGACCTCTACGGGTCGGTGGCAGTCGTGGCTCATAAGGAGGACAGGGGGGTTACCCATCAGAGCGGGGTCACGACGATAATCAAACGCAGGCTCGGGAGTCTCTCTCCGTGGGGCGGGGTCCTGTCGTGGTAGCTTTCTCGCTCGGTCTATCAAGTGGCGGTGGGACATCTCGAGGATCGTCCACAGGCTCCTCATACCGAGGCGCTAGGGCTGGGCCTCTAAGGGCTCCTAACTGGTCGACTCTAGTGTTGAACCTAGCGATTTCATTCTTAATGGTAGCAAATTGCTCCAGGACTAGACGCCGAAACTCTGCGGCCGTCATGTCCGAATTCGAACTGGCGCCCCGATCATCGGTGGCTTTCTGATCAGACATTGGGGTTCGAAACAACCTACCACTACGTAGCATAAAACGCTTTTCGAATCTCGCTCTGATACCAAAATGATGCAGCGGTAGGCGGGCAAAAAATAAGACTAAGTAAAAATGGCGTCTAGATGTAGTGCACGTGTGTACATGAGATAACAATCCAAATTAAGATCATCAATCTAGTAATTAAAATTTATAACACGTCCAAACAACCGAGTGCAAAATTGGATAACAAGCTGTGAAGAGTAAAGATCAGTTATAATTAACCAACGAGATGAGACACAATTCTGTTCAAGTGCGCCGAATGCGCTCCAAACGTTACACCACAGATAAGATACCAAAAACTTATGAAAATCAAATCCCAAAACAATAGTTCATTACCGAAGCAAACACCGCAGAAAATAAACATCCATACCTAGATTTTGCTCATGCGTGTGGTAGCTTGATTAGGGTTGGAGGATGGCGCCAGGGTAGATGGCCTTGACATGCAAGTGGCTCCACGAGAGCGTTGGTCGGGGTGAAAGATTGTAGATCTGAAGGTGTATGCTTGGGGTTGAGTAGATCTGAAAGTTTGGTGGGGTGGGAAGGAGTAGCGAGGTCGGATTTGTTTGGGATGAGAGGGCTCGGTGGTCAACTGGGGTTGGGGCAAGTGAGGGGAGGATTTGCGGGAAGAGGTTACGACGGGGTGGTTGGGCCGGGGAAGTGATCACTGGTCTGGGGCGGGGAAGGGCGGAGGGCCGACGGGAGGGGAAAACTGCGAGGGATTCGCGGCCGGTTGTAGAGCCGCAGGGAGGGGCTGGTGGAGTGTTTTTGAAATAAGATGATACAAATGTGGTCTTGAGTTTTCAACAAGTGGGCTAATGATGATAAGCAATGTTTGGATTGAAAATAAAGAAGACATTTTCTACAGAACTGAATCACTGGCATTTCAAATGTTGGATGGGCATGTACCGTGATCTTGGTCTGCTGGCTAATTTTATAGCTCATAGGATGTAACATTGCCTGAGAATCATGGAGAATGGTATTACTCTTTTTTACACTGAGGTAGGACAAATTTACAAGTGACGGACACGCAATGCCCAACCCTATATGTAATGCAAAGAATCGTTAACAAGCGCAGTAGATCTACGATCAACCCTAAAATAAAGATACAAGTACAAACACACAATCAAACACATAATCAAACACACAATCCAATGAACAGATGCTTACGACATAAACCCTAATGCGATGCAAATGATTCAATCATGCAATTACTCCAACACACAATTAAATAAATAATAAATCATAAAACTCGTGCCGTTGGTCACAATTAATTGCAATTTTTTATATCAAGTAAACACACGACAATTGCAAAATAATTAAGAGCGCATATGAATTAAATAGCATGACAAATAAGAAATACACGTCTAATTGAAAGAAGATCTAGCCAACATTAATTAAATAAAATATGTCTAGAAATTTAATGATGTATTCGTACAGATATAGATAAATTTGAAAATAAACGTGGAACTCACTAAGTAAAGGGTCATCAGTGTAAGTGCAAAAATGTGGTTGTTGTAGATGTGGTGCATGTACTCTGGAGGAACAATGGTTGTTGAATGGGGGCTGCTGGAGGTGGGAGAAATGCTATTTTTTGGCTGGGGTACTAGTTGGGGATTTAGGAGGTTTGGAATTTAGAAGGGAGTAAGAGGGAGGGTCGACCAAGGCCCTTGGAGGCTGGAAGGGGGTCAACTGAGGTTTGGAGGCTTGGGGATGGGTCGGTCCATGGCTTGATGGGGGAATTTGGGGCTAATGGATGTAGTGACATGTAGAATGTGGGCTGTAAGGTGGCTATGGAGGTGGAGGCAGGCTGAATGTAGGCAGGAAGAGGGCTGCGGAGGTGGCAACGAGGCTGATGGAGGCCGGATGGGACTGGTAGGGTTTCAGGGGGTCTCTGGATGATTTTAGGAGGTAGATGGGGCTGGAAACGCTAGATCGTGAGGATGAGTGGAGTGAGCGCGACGAGGGGTTGGTTGATGGTGGGAGAAAGAGGAAGGTGGTGACAGACCTTGGAGAGGCTTTGGAGAGTTCATTGTGGATGGAAACGATGACCATAGGTTGGAGGGTACTCGTCGGAGATGAGGGAGGCGGAAGACGATGATGTTGGGGGTGTCAGAGGCTGAACCCAACGGTGTCAACACCGCGTGGGGTCCTTGGCGTCACACTTAGAGGGAGACCGAGGAACTATCGTGTGGAAGCCCCAAACTCTCTGTTCCCCTTTTTCCCTAGTTGGATGAGATATAAATAAGGGGGGATTTGACTTAAATCATCCGACCGCTTTAAACACATGATCGGATAATTTAATGTAATCTCAAAATACAAGTCCAAATAAATAAATAAATACATAAAAATACGAAAAATCACGACGAACACGATATCGGTCTACGATCGTCATTCTGATGATCCAAACTTCATCGATTTTATAAATTGCTCAAATGAGGTATGATTGTTCTCCATCATATGCAACATCAGTTCTTTGTTAATTTTAAGTATTGTTATGGCTTATTTACTTTTTTATTTGAATCACACTTTTAAGATTGTATAGGGTCTGCATGGTTGTCCTAATCGAAAGAAATTACATGCTACTCTATTTGGAAGTAGCTTCAGACCAAATGTTTAAGGTCTCTTAAGTACAAACTCTATAAGTTAAAGCATGGTCATAGTGGAGCACTCCTAGTATGGATGAATTTTTGTGAAGTTGCACAAGAGGGGGTATCAGAACATTACACTAGCTGGATGATTGAAACTAAGTGCCATGCAGGATAAAGTGCTATACTGTAGAAGCCACCTCTTGAACCAGTAAGGTCCACATCTTGGACCAGTAGGATCCACCTCTAAAATTCTATCTATGTGATGAATACATGATTTATGTGTATGGCTAATTATGAGGATGTCAATTCACAAATGGGGGTTCAGAGGACCCCTTAAATTACAGTGAAGAGTACACAACATTGAGAAACCCTTTAGTATAATTGTTTTGTCAAGATTTCAGAAGTATGTCAGGATGAATAATCTCCTGAGAAGTTGCATGAAAGGGATAAAATTGCTAGAGTTGTTAGGCAAATTTGGTCTGTCCAAAAAGCCCGACAGCCATGGGCTTGTCGGACCCGGGCTTTTGCCACCCGGCCTCGGGCACCGGCTCCTACAGGTGTCCTGCCAAGGCCCCCAAGGCTGGGTCGGCTTGGGCCGGGCCCAAGCCGACCCTTGTTAATTAAAAAGTTTTAATTATATTTTTTATTAAATAATTTAAATTAAAATTTTAATAAAAAAGGAAAATACTGCATATAGGCGGAATTTCCGATTGGAAATTCCACCTACAAGCAGGATTTCTGATTGGAAATCCCGCCTAGGCGATGAAATCCCTCTTGAGGAGGAATTTTCCGCCTGGGCCCAGGCTCGTCCCGGGCCTGAAAAATGGCTTATATGGGGGCTCTGTAAGGCCCCCATGCCCGTACTGGGCCCGGGGCGGGCTAGCCCAGGACCGGGCCTAGCCATGCTATTACAAAATGAAAATAATGTGGAAAGGAAATCACATTGTTTCCTCAACTAATGTAACTTTGAAATACCTGGAAATGACTCCTTACCGTACGTACTTCTCATTCATTGGTGCTACTATGAGGCAACCTCACATTCATTTAGCTTGTTCAAACCACAGTCTATTTTCCACTCTGAATTTACTAATCCAAAAGGTTAATGTTTTTTATTGATATATGCTTATCATGGTGTAGATTCTTCACTTGCTAAATATCCTGAGGCATCCTCAAAATTACTATATTAGCTTAAAATGGTTATCAACGTTTAATTGCATTTAAAGAATTTAGTGGTCTTTAATACAATTGCTTGGAACCCTGCCCATGCTCCAGTTTCAGTTCAGTATTTTTTTGAACACCTCCCACTATGATGATGGTTTAGGCGGCCTTTTGATGCACCATGGATTGTCTTCCCTTTTCTATGCAGATAGTAATGGAATATTGTGGCAGCGGTAGTGTTGCTGATTTGATGAATGTGACAGAGGAGCCTCTTAATGAAGCCCAAATTGCATATATTTGCGGGGAGGCATTAAAGGTACTTATTAGATTAAACATTTTATAAATGTTGGTCTATTTAAATTGCTTCAATTAGTTTTAAGGAAGTTCTAAGCAACTTCCATCATATACTTTTGCAGGCTTCTGTTAGATTTTCTTGCTGTGTATTTAACTTGTGGTGCATGATTATACTAGTTGCATTTACTAGCATTTGTTTTACTTCTGCATCCTTATGGTTCATATTCATGCAAGCTTTGCTGGTGCAAGGGCAGATTGTGAATGTGGATGCCCTGAATTGCAACCTTTGGTTGAATGCACTGCTCTAAAATGCAATCCTAGGTGGAATTCAATGTGCTTACCGACAATCTCTAATGTAGGTGTGGATGCAATATTAGCAGTCTGATTATGAATTAGCAATAAGTAATTAGTTTAAATAAAATCAAGTTAGAAGCACAGTCGTTTACAGAAGATTGTATAAAATAGTGAGTGATAATACACAAACAATTGAGACGCAAATATTTCAGGTTTGCGATGAATAAATTCTGCAAGTCAAGCAATTTCACAAAAAACTATTCATATAATAATTGCATCCACTAAATATAGTCCAAGCATACAAAGATAAAGATCAAAAACACCAAACTATGATTTACGCGTGCAGGCGGCGACGAAACGTGATAGTGTGGAGATCCGAGGGCTGCTGGTCCCTACTTGTGGTGGACGAAACGTGATAGTAGAGGGACAATGGGGGTTTGAGTGGGTGGATGACTAAGGATAGTGCAACATGATTGTGATTGCCGTCAGTTTAGATCTTCAAAGCCAGTTTATGAAGGATCGGTGTTATTTACTTCTCAACATACTTTTGTGAGTTCATGCTCGTGATTTCAAGCCTACGCCCACCGACAAGGATCATCTGGTTTGCAACTATTTTTGGCGAAGTCAACATACTCGAGAGACTTGTTTCTAGCTTCACAGGTACCCTCCACCTAGAGGGGGAGTAACCCAACTGGAAGGACGTGGTAAAGAACGCTTTTAGGGGGACACAACGTCCCACTCTACCACTCTTTGCACATCTGATTGAGTTCTCTGAGGATGCCAAGTTTGGTTTACTTGGTTTGGAATCTCCTATTTCAACCTCTTCCTTGTCCATAGAGGAATTACAGATTAGACAATTGATGCAAAAGCTTTCTTCCAGGTCATTACTTGGACTATCATATTCTTTTGCCCATTCAAGTACACCGAGTGGATATTATGCTATTGTCACTCCTACTCACTTGATCATAGACTCTAGAGCCACAAACCATATGACTAGAGCTGTCACGGTTCCGGTTCGGTTCCGGTTCTACTAAAATCATGAACCGAACCACTAAGGTAACGGTTCTTCAAATTAGAACCAAACCTTATTTGGTTTGATCGGTTCCGGTTCTGGTTCCGGTTCCAGCTTAATTTTTAGAACCATCGTGTCAACGGTTCCGGTTACGGTTCAACAAGAACCAAAACCAAACCGGTCACTATCGGTTCGATCCGGTTCCATGTGGTTCGGTTCGGTTCCAACTAAAACCAAGGTCAAGCTTGGGGAATGAAATAAAAGCGGGTTACAAATAGTAAAACTCAAAACAACATCGAAATAGAAATAATTATGTTGCACACTTCTCTACGGTCTTTTCCGCGATCGGTGGAATAATATCAATTGTCTTCCTACGCGTGTAGACTTGCCACGAATTCTAGTTGGCTTGCGAACGTCTCATCGACATGCTCAACCGTAACAATCGCCTATAATTAGTTGTCTTTCATGATTACTAATAAATACATCTTCTATATTTTTTAAATAAAATATTTCAAAAAAATATGTAAGTAAAATTAAAAATATAATATATAACTGTATAAAAATAAAAAAATGCACTGCAAAAATTGACTCTAAACCACACCAATGTCAAACCATGTCATACAGATTTTATGTGTTGAAGTTTTGTTCGGTCCAAAATCGACCACCTTTAGTGCGATTGCGGTTTGGGTTCAAACTGCAGCAGTTTTACTCGTGATAGTAAGTATAAATATTATAGATAAATTATAAAATAATAACAATATAATAATAATAATAATAAACGGGTTGCGGTTCGGTTCTACTTCGGTCCGGTTCGGATCGGGTCTAAACATCTTGAAACCGCTTGAGAGTTGTATGTTGCGGTTCTGGTTCCGGTTCCGATCCGGATAATAAAATGTAAGAACCACACCCGGACCAATGTTGTTCACGGTTCCAAAATTCAAACCGGAACCCGAATAATTTGCCAACGGTTCGGTCCGGTTCTTTGCGGTTCCGGTTCGGTTCCGGTTCGATTTGCGGTTTTCGGTTTTAAGTGACAGCTCTACATATGATTGGCTCTCCCTCATGTTTTGTCTCTCATCCTCTTTCAGGTAGGGATAAAGTAAGTGTGGTGACGACTTTCATTTTTCTATTGCAAAATAGTGGTTTATACATTTGCGCATCCCTTACCTTATTCTATGTTCATGTTACAATTTTTTCAAAAAATTTACAATGAATTGTTATGTTAGCCACCTAACTATGACAATGAATTGTTATGTTACCTTATTCTATGTTCTGGTTGTTAGCCACCTAACTAAGACAATGAATTGTTATGTTACATTATTTCCTTCTCATTGTGTTTTTAAGGACTTGAGCATGAAGACAAAGATTGGATTTGGTTGAATGCAGGGTGGCTTGTTCGTGTTTGGCAACGCTTCTCCTCACCCCCTGGCATACTCTGGTTCCTAGTTTCCATACTTATCATGCTGACATCATCATATTGGACATCCCTCTCCTAATACTCATTGCCTTTTGTTGCCTACTCCTCACTTGTGTGTAAATTTTTTGTGTGATGAATGTGCACTAGCTGAACGCAAAAGATTTTATTTTAGTGATGTGTTACCGGTTGCCGATTACGAGCGAGTACACGCCCGGGAGGGGGCACTAGCCTGGCGTGCGGTGGGGGGACCTATGGCGGAGGCAGAGTGAGGTTGCTGGAGGCCGGCGGCTGTCGCGTGCGGAGGCAGGCGGCGACGGGATCGTCTGCTGCGAGCGACGGGGTGCTGGCGGCGATTCGCGATCAGGATGTTGGGGCTTCGCTTGGGTTACGGGTTTGGGAAATAAAGAGAGAGAGAATTAAAGAGTGAGAAAAAAATTTAGAAAAATGACTTGCCTGCTTGTCTTGGCTCCCCAACCGGGACTTAATAATGGTCACACATGGTTCCCAAAATGCCCCCTCCTTGGGCTTAGACACGGAGGATCAAAATGCGCGTAATTAAAAATACAAATTAGATAACGGCCGCGAGATCGTGTCAACGATATGCGTGAACAAATGCGGGTCCATTACATCTCCTCCCTTCCCGACCACAAGCTTGCCCTCAAGCTTGTTTTGTGGCGGTAGAGGTCGCCTGATCCCTTGTGTCCGTGTCGACATCCCTTTCCGCCGACGGGTCGTCCACCTCTAGCAAGAAGAGGCGCTTGCAACAATGTGCACAAAAATATGGCTCGTCGTAGTTGTAACAGAGGCTCTTGGCACGACGGTCGATCATCTCCTGTGCCGACATGCGGCGGACGATGGCTGGACGATCAATATCACAGTCTGGTGCTAGGAGGCTGGCTGTGGGTGAAGGCAGAGGGGAAGGTCTGCGGCTGTGCCCCCTAGTGTCTTGGCGATGGAGATGATGACGATCCAACAACAAACGCTTCTCACAGATGCGAGCCAAGCTCATGGCGGTCGTCAGATCCGTGGGGGCCTTAAACTCCACGTCAATGCAGAGGCGCTCATGGAGTCCCGTCACAAAGATAGGTACCTGCTAGGTAGGAAGAATTGAGGGAATTTGGGCCAGGAAGACCTGAAACTGTTTGAGGTACTCGTCGATCAGATCGTTTTGCCGCAGAGAAATGCGAACCCCCAAGGGATTGCTGCGGAGGGGTGGGCCGAAACGGAGGTTGCAGCTGAATTTGAAATCCTCCCATGATAGGAGTGATTTCTCCTGTTGTAGTTGGGAAAACCAAAGTTGGGCTGAGCCCATCAGGTGAAGAGAAGCGACATTGAACCATTCCTCCTAAGGGGTGCGCTGATTGGCGAAGAACTGCTCACAACGAGAGAGCCAGGCCACATGGTCTTCGTTGCCGTCGAATATTGGAAAGTCCATTCACACGTATCATGACACACCGTTGCCTTCGTACCTTTGGGGTAAAAATTCCGGCGGTGTTCACATGATCGGCCTGTCATGGGAGGAGCCCATCGCCGGCTGGACTGGCCGGTTCCCCGCTAGTTAGGCGGTGACGGCGCTGATGAGGGCTGTGTTGTTATCCGCTAGGAGCTTTGCCAAAAATCTGAGATAAGGTAGGCGGTTCGACCATTATCGGAAGAGAAAACGGAGGGCTGTCGGCGTCGGAGGGGGAAGGAAGGACCGGTGGATGAAGCAACCCGGTAGAGGCAGCGAGCAAGGAGTTCCCTTCGATGGAGGAACCCAGGAGTAGTGGTGGAGGAGCCGACTGGATCAGAGTAGGCGGAGTGGGTGGCCGCGGAAAACCCGTGTCCGGGCGAGTGCGGGCTCGGATTTCGTTGTGTGCGTGTGGTCGACCACAACAGAGGTAGGCAGTGCTGGATCGGTTGTTCCGGCTGCCGGTAGGAGCGCTCCCTCTAATACCAACTTGTTACGAGTCGCCGATTGCGAGCGAGTCCACGCCCGTGAGGGGGCGCTGGCCTGGCATACGGTGGGGGATCTATGGTTGAGGCGGAGTGAGGCTGCTGGAGGACGGCGGATGTCGCGTGCGGAGTCGGGCAGAGACGGGATTGTCTGCTGCGAGCGACGGGGTACTTGCGACAATTCGATCAGGACGCTAGGGATTCACACGGGTTATGAGTTTGGGAAATAGAGAGAGACTTAGAGAGAGAATTTGAAAAATTACTTGCCTGCTTGTCTTGGCCCCCCAATCTGGACTTAATAATAGTCACACATGGTTCCCAAAATGCCCTCTCCTCGGGCTTAAACACGGAGGATCTGTTGGGTTTCTCTTTGAGGTTGGCACAACACTTGTGCACGCAGCGGAAGTAATAAAATCAAGAACAACCCAAAAGAGATTGGATCGGGCCATGAATGTTGAATCAAGAAGTTAACAAAAATTAGGCAAAAATTACCTCTTCGGTGTTGAGTCACAACTCAACGAAGATGCTCCAAATGTGATTCCTTGTCCGTGGCGAGTTCCACGTAAAATAATATCTACGTCTCTGCAGAAATCCACACGAGCGGGAGAACCCCGAGCTTCGTCGCACGAAGGGTCGGGAAGAAGATCAGTCGCACCTTTTGCACTTCCCACGGACTGCTAGGTCCGCTCCAGGGAAAGCAAGATCAGCGACGGTCGCCGAAGAGGAGGTGTTCGGCGGAGCGAACAGCCGGCGGCGGAACGTTTCCGTCCGACGGAATCGGGATTCGGCGGATCGGGAGATCAGCGGAACTCTTTCCGTCGGCTTCCGTTTTTCTACAGAAATCCTGATATTGGTCGATCATTTCCCCAAAACCCTAAGTGTCCGATTTATACCAAAGGCATAAACAGTTCACAGGAATCGCTATCCGCAGACCACCAAAGTTAGGGTTTCTGGACCGTTCGGCGAGAATCACCTCCAGATTCGGCGAGAATCACCTCCAAATCCGGCGAGAATCAGTCGGCGAGAATCAGTCGCAGAATCGGCGAGAATCAGACGCAGAATCGGCGAGAATCGAACAGTTCGATTCTCGACGATTATCCCTTAGTCGGCGAGACATACACGACGACTCCCGTCGATTCTCGTTGATTTTGCCATAGTCGACGAGTCATACTCGACGACTCCCGTCGACTCTCGACGATTTTCCCTTGACAACATTTGCCTGACTCCCCATACGGTAGGGTTATTGGTAACCCTTACCAACACAGTTAATCTTCCAATTTCTCCACATGCTCTTATGTGCGACCCTGCAGACTCATATCGCGTTGGCAGTGAGATTACATGTTTTACCACTTCTAGATCACCATGGTAACTCCAACAGTCTCCCACTTGATCTTGAAAGTATCAAACCAAAAACCTCACAAACAATGAGCGGCATCTAGCAATGCATCATTACTCCCCAAGCAATAAGAGTTCATAACTCATAAGCCTTCATGACCAATGTTCCAGCGTTGTTTTTGTCCCTTTGTCCCTTACATCCGGAAAGAACTAGAGGCATGGACCGTGTCACCCTCATAATAGCTCAATCCAAGTTTCTTGATCTAGAACGGACTTCCAGAGAATGGTGAGTCCAATATCACATACTGACTCAACCAAGCATGACAATGCATTTCTCAGTCCAGTTCCATCAAGGGGTCCATGGATGCAACTCCTGTCATATAGGAGGACAAATCCCATATCTGCTCACACACAAACACCCAAATGATTCGTAACGTACCCAACAACCACCCTTATCATCAACCTTTCTCAAGAAAGACTTTAGATGACATCAAAGCACGCTCTTCCTCACTTGATGAATGCTGTGACGTCAGGTCAAAGGACCACAACACCATTGCCAATAGAGACCTACTTGTGACACGATTAGATAACAATCCACAAAGTAGTCTCAGGATGGGTCTGTCCAGTACAACTTGTTCATTAACAAGTACCCACGTGATGACTTGATATCATAATATCATGACCTGTGAGAACTGGTCATCAGTCAACGCACGTGCCAGTCTTAAAGTATCATCATCACCCTTAGCTTCTATGATGATACAACGACCAGGGATCTTTTAAGAATGAAGCTTCAAATAAATCATAGGCTCTCACATTCAAGTCAGGTACTTGATGTCCTATGGAAGCGAACACTCTAAGGGTATTTATTATGTTACAATTTAACTATCACATAGAAAAATCACAATAAAAGAACTTGCCATTAATTGTAAAAAGAAACATTTGGTACACAATTCATCATATGAATAAACAATAAACAACCAACAGAATATATGTTTACATGCAACCCACAAGACTCCCACTAGAGTTGATCACTTAGGTATCATATACCCATCGATCTAGTATGACCATCATGCTTTCTCTGCACGAGAGGCTTTGTCAGTGGATCCGCAATATTCTCCTCAGTCGGCACTCTGCAAATGTTCACATCTCCTCGTTTGACAATCTCACGAATTAGATGGAACCGCCGAAGTATGTGCTTGGAGCGCTGATGGGATCTAGGTTCCTTAGATTGTGCAATTGCACCATTGTTATCACAGTAGAGAACTACGAGACCAACAATGCTAGGAATTACATCAAGCTCGCCGATGAATTTCCTAATCCATACAGCCTCCTTCGCTGCATTAGCTGCAGCGATATACTCGGCTTCTGTTGTAGAATCAACAACTGTCTCTTGCTTGGAACTCTTCCAGCTCACAGCTCCTCCATTAAGGCAAAACACAAACCCTGACTGAGACTTTGAATCGTCTCTATCAGTTTGGAAGCTAGCATCCGTGTAACCACTTACAACGAGCTCTTCCTCTACACCATACACCAAGAACACATCCTTGGTCCTTCTCAAGTACTTCAGGATATTCTTGACTGCAATCCAGTGACATTCACCGGGGTCTGACTGATACCTGCTAGTCATGCTCAAAGCAAAGGAGACATCGGGTCGAGTACACAACATTGCATACATGATTGATCCAATTGCCGAAGCATATGGAATCAACTTCTTGCGGTCCTTATCTTCACAAGATTTTGGACACTGGTCCTTGGAGAGATTCACACCATGAGACATGGGTAAAAATCCTTTCTTGGACTCAAGCATGTTGAACCGTTTCAACACCTTTTCAATGTATGTACTCTGGGTCAGACCCAGCAACTTCTTCGATCTATCTCTATATTTCTTAATACCGAGTATGTAAGTTGCTTCACCCAAGTCTTTCATAGAAAAGCAGTTCCCTAGGTTGTTATTAACAACTTTCAGGGTAGGAATGTCATTCGCAATCAAAAGTATGTCATCTACATACAATATCAGGAAGACAACAATGCTCCCACTGATTTGCTTGTAAACACAAGGCTCATCTTCATTCTTGATGAAACCAAACTCTTTGATTTTCTCATCAAAACGAAGATTCCAACTTCGAGAGGCCTGTTTCAGTCCATAGATGGACTTATTCAGCTTGCATATTTTAGTGGCTTCATTTGGGGATACAAAACCCTCGGGTTGTGTCATGTACACTTCCTCAAGGAGGTTTCCATTAAGGAAAGCCGTTTTGACATCCATCTGCCAGATCTCGTAGTCATAATACGCAGCAATAGCAAGCAATACCTTATGGACTTTACCATGGCAACAGGGGAAAAGGTCTCATCATAGGCAATACCATGAATTTGCTTGAAACCCTTAGCCACCAGTCGCCCTTTGAATGTCTGTACATTCCCATCCATGTCGGTCTTCTTCTTAAAGACCCATTTGCACCCTATGAGTTGTACCCCTTCAGGTGGTTCCACCAAGTTCCAAACTTGATTTGCATACATGGAGTCCATTTCGGATTTCATAGCCTCAAGCCATTTGTCGGAGTCCGGTCCATTCATAGCCTCTTGGTAGGTTGCTGGTTCATCATCATGATCCATAAGCAACACATTACCTATTTGAGACATGAGAAATTCATATCTCTCAGACTCAAACCTCAGTCTATCAGATCTATGTAGGACTTGTGTTTCTTGAGCAGGTTCTCTAGCTACAACATCTTGTAGTCCTGTCTCAGAATCCAATTCCGGTTCATTCACTACTTGTGGTTCTTGAACTTCTTCAAGTTCTACCGTTTCAGTCTTTCTTGATAAGAACTCTTTCTCCAAGAAGACGCCAGTACTTGCGACAAACACTTTGCCCTCGAACGGTAGGTAAAAGTAATATCCTTTCGTTTCCTTAGGATATCCCACCAGATAACATTTATCCGATTTGGGTTCCAGCTTGTCAGGCATTTGACGTCGCACGTATGCCTCACAGCCCCAAATTTTAATGAACGACATACTAGGACGCTTCCCAGTCCATATCTCATATGGTGTCTTCAGAACCGTTTTCGTTGGAGCGCGTTTCAGTGTCATTGCAGCAGTCTCTAAAGCAAAATCCCAATAGGAAACAGGCAAGTCTGCATGACTCATCATCGAACGTACCATGTCTAACAAAGTACGATTTCTCCTCTCAGATACACCATTATGCTGTGGTGTTCTAGGTGGAGTGAGCTGTGATACAATACCACACTCTTTTAGAGTATCACAGAACTCATGACTCAGTTATTCGCCACCTCGATCAGATCGGAGTGCTTTAACCCTTTTACCCAACTGGTTTTCTACTTCATTCTTGAACTCTTTGAATTTTTCAAAGGTCTCGGATTTGCACTTCATAAGATACACATATCCGTATCTACTGAAATCATCAGTAAATGTAACGAAGTAGAAATACCCACCTCTAGCCATGAAACTCATGGGTCCGCATACATCACTATGTACAACACCCAAGAGATCCTCAGCCCTCTCAGTATAACCAGTGAAAGGGGCCTTAGTCATCTTGCCTAACAAACAAGATTCACATCGCTCAAATGATTCATAATCAAATGAGTCCAAAAGTCCATCTTTATGGAGCTTGGATATGCGCTTCTCGTTTATATGGCCCAAACGACAATGCCAGAGATATGTAGGGTTTGAGTCATTTGTTCTTAGTCTTTTATTATTTTCTATATTATAGATCTGATGGTCCAAGTTCAAAACATAAAGACCATTAAACAATTGGGCTACAACATAATAAACATCATTCTTAAATATAGAACAACAGTTGTTCTTAATCATAAAAGAAAATCCAATCATGTCCAAGCATGAAATGGATATAATGTTTCTAGTTATTGCCGGAACAAAATAACAGTTATCTAGTTCTATTACAAGCCCACTGGGCAAAGAAAGACGGTAAACCCCTAGGGCTACAGCAGCAACTCTTGCTCCATTGCCGACGCGAAGGTCCACCTCCCCTTTACTCAGCAATCTTCTCCTTCCCAGTTCCTGCACATTTGTACAAATGTGAGAACCACATCCGGTATCCTAACCCAAGATGAATGAGCAGAAAGGTTTATCTCTATAACGTAAATACTTGAAGCGGAAGTCATACCTCCCTTCATTTTCTGCAGACCCTCAATGTACGAAGGACAGTTCCTCCTCCAATGACCAGCCTTGCCACAGTGGTGGCATTTCCCCTCCTTCACCGTGCTCTTCTTCTTCATCAGTGCAGAAGACTTGGGCTCAAGATGTGACTTAGGTCACACCTTCGTCTTCTTGAAGTCCTTGACCTTACCCTTGCCCTTATGCACCATCAGTATGGGGCTGACAGGCTTGACCTTCTTCATATTGATCTCGGCAGTTCTCAACATGCCTAGGAGCTCGGGCAGTGTCTTGTCTATCTCATTCATGTTGTAGTTCAAGACAAACTGCTCGTAACTGTCCGGCAACGATTGCAGGATCAGATCTGTGGCCAACTCTTGACCCAGAGGAAAACCCAGTCTTTCAAGGTTCTCTATATACCCAATCATCTTGAGTACGTGAG
Source organism: Platanthera zijinensis (assembly GCA_039513925.1). Taxonomy (NCBI): domain Eukaryota; kingdom Viridiplantae; phylum Streptophyta; class Magnoliopsida; order Asparagales; family Orchidaceae; genus Platanthera; species Platanthera zijinensis. The sequence goes on from CM077078.1 coordinate 34,342,594, forward strand.
TCCCTACTGAGTCTTGAACTCCCATCTTGCACCTAAACAACGCTTTGGTGACGTCAAACCTCTCTTGACGAGCTTGCCCTTGAAATATTTTCTTGAGATGCTCGTCAATCTCTTTGCACCCCATGTTCTCATGTTGCTTCTGAAGCTCAGAGTTCATGGTGGCAAGCATAAGGCATTCGACGTTCAAGGCGTCATCAGTATACTTCTTATAAGTATCTTTATCAGCACAGGAAGAATTCCCGGTCGGCACCTCGGGGCTTCTTCTTCCAAGACGTAGAGCTTTCGCTCTTGCCTGAGAACAATTCTCAGGTTCCTGTACCAGTCCATGTAATTAGTCCCACTGAGCTTATCCTTCTCAAGGATGGCTCTCAGAGACAGAGTGGAGTGCGAACCACTTGCCATAGAATTCTACAAGAATTTATGCAGAATAAAATAAGTACAAAAATTTCAAAATATAATTATTTTTCTTAATTTGGACTTCCAACTAAAACTCCCACTATTTTATTCGAAATAATAGCCCTCACTATCAATTCGGAGAGTTCATGCGAGCTACTCTCTTAGTGGACAAGATCCGTATTTCACCAACACAATGAGTCAGCTTTGACTTTCCTCTCACGATGTGGTTATTTAGGTAGGCAACGCTTGCCAATTGCATCCTCATGCAATTCTTGTATGGTTGGTGAATAACTCCTTATTCGCATCCATCATATGGTGCATGCCAACCCCATGCCTCTAGGCACTCAACCTTTGAGGTCACCTAGTTAAGTTAGACCCGATGTCGACAGTGAGATATCACAATTATCCGCTCGCACCCTTACCAAGATAGAGTAATGCACCTTGCTTTGGCAAACCCACACTTCATCGATAATAGGTTAACAATTAACGATGATCAACATTTGATCAATGTGCACATCCAAAGAAAAACACTTCACTAAAATCCCCATGCATCCCTTATGTGCACAACAGAACACTATCAACATTTGATAGAGAAAAAAGTATAAATCTGAACATCTGGACACTTCCAAATCTTCAGGTTTACATGCATTGGACAAGGGACAAAGACAACTCAACTTAAAGCAGTAGACAAACTCATCTCTCCTTGTTGGATTCAAAATCCAAAACAAAATCGAGGGATGGTTACTGCTAAGGAGACAGTAATTCCTAACGATTAGAAATTACTACAAGATTCCAGACGTTCCCGGCGGGGTTCCAAGATTAAATCTAGACATTTAGAACACTTCTAAATCCCTAGGTTTACACGTACTGGAATAACCTAACTTCCAATACAACAAACATGGCCGCAACCTCCCTCTGATACCACTGTTGGGTTTCTCTTTGAGGTTGGTACAACACTTGTGCACGCAGCGGAAGTAATAAAATCTAGAATAACCCAAAAGAGATTGGATCGGGCCATGAATGTTGAATCAAAAAGTTAACAAAAATTATGCAAAAATTACTTCTTCGGTGTTGAGTCACAACTCAACGAAGATGCTCCAAATGTGATTCCTTGTCTGTGGCGAGTTCCACGTAGAATAATATCTACGTCTCTGCATAAATCCACACGAGCGGGAGAACCCCGAGCTTCGTCGCACGAAGGGTCGGGAAGAAGATCAGCCGCACCTTTTGCACTTCCCACGGACTGCTAGGTCCGCGCCAGGGAAAGCAAGATCAGCGACGGTCGCCGGAGAGGAGGTGGTCGGCGGAGCGAACAGCCGGCGGCGGAACGTTTCCGTCCGGCGGAATCGGGATTCGGCGGATCGGGAGTTCGGCGGAACTCTTTCCGTCGGCTTCCGTTTTTCTACAGAAATCCCGATGTTGGTCGATCATTTCCCCAAAACCCTAAGTGTCCTATTTATACCAAAGGCATAAACAGTTCACAGGAATCGCTATCCGCAGACCACCAAAGTTAGGGTTTCTGGACCGTTCGGCGAGAATCACCTCCAAATTCGGCGAGAATCAGTCGGCGAGAATCACCTCCAGATCCGGCGAGAATCAGTCGGCGAGAATCAGTCGCAGAATCGGCGAGAATCAGATGCAGAATCGGCGAGAATCGAACAGTTCGATTCTCGACGATTATCCCTTAGTCGGCGAGACATACACGACGACTCCCGTCGATTCTCGTCGATTTTGCCATAGTCGACGAGTCATACTCGACGACTCCCGTCGACTCTCGACGATTTTCCCTTGGCAACATTTGCCTGACTTCCCATACGGTAGGTTGATTTGTAACCCTTACCAACACAGTTAATCTTCCAATTTCTCCACATGCTCTTATGTGCGACCCTGCAGGCTCATATCGCGTTGGCAGTGAGATTACATGTTTGACCACTTCTAGATCACCATGGTAACTCCAACAGGATCAACATGCATGTAATTAAAAATTGATATTAGATAAGGGTTGCGAGATCGCGCCGGCAATATGCGTGATCGAATGCGGGTTCGTAGCATAATGTTGGTACTTATAGTACTTCTCCTTTCATATTATTCATTATGATGTCTTGAGGCCTTGTTTTATTTTTGCTATTGCTAGGGATGCTTGGTTTGTTACTTTAATGTCTATTTCTCGCGCATTACATGAGTTTACTTAATACATCGCATGAATGAAGTGTGATCTATATATAAAAAACTTCACAAAATGATTGTAACAAAACTTAATGCTAAAATCTGAATCTTGAAAAGTGATAATGATAGGGAATTTGACACTCCAGTCACCCAATATTTACATGAGTTTGAGATTATTGACCAAACTTCTTGTGTTGACTCCATCCAAGAATGGATCATTGAGTGAAAAAATAGGCACCTCCTTGGTGTTGCTCACTTATTGATGTTCACCATGCATCTTCCTAAGGTTTACTGGGGCGATTCCATGTTGACGTCGACTTATCCCATCAATCGCGTGCCTACTAACGTTTTAGGCAATGCCACCCCCTTACATGCTCTCAATGCTGCCCCTACCAAACTTCCCCCTAAAATGTTTGGTTGTCTATGCTTTGTCTACATTTCTAAAATAATCCGCAACAAACTTGATCCCCATGCTTTGAAATGTGTCTTTATTAGTTATTCTCTGACTCTATGTCGTTATAAATGTTATCATCCTCCCACAAAAAGTACCTTTGTCCTTGTTCCCGACCTGAAAGCACCAATTTAATCTCAACGAGTTCTTTAAGATTTCGTGCCCTTGTCTCAATAATGTGAACTATCCACGTACAATTGGGTCCTAAAGAAGCTTTATGGGCTAAGCAGTGATAAGTCTGCAATTTCCAATCCAAAGGGTTCTACTTATTTGATTTCTATGGATGGATACCTCAACTTTGACTACTCCGAGAAAACTAATAGACATTACCTTCCTTTCATGGTCTTAGACTGTAAGATTGAAAGATTATTGGACGTGGGGTTGAAAATCAATTGAAGTTGGATTTCTTAAAAACAGATGAAGATTTTGAAAGGTTTGAACTATGAGAGATTGAGAATAGTATTTTGCTAAAACTTCTTTGTAACTCTGTCAAATATGAAATTAAGGGTTGCTTTCCTTCTCGCTCACCCCCGCCGGCCCTTTCCCTTGCCGGATTCTTCCTGGAATTTATCCGTAATTGTATCATTAGCTCACAACTTATTATTATATTAATTCCCAGTTTTTCAATATAACAGATAGTTAAATCTTGTAGGTTATTATTATATCAATTCCTAAGTCTAATAATCCAAACCGAAGGTCCAAAGCATACTTGCAGTATACTTAAGTCAGGGGGGTTAAATCTAAGGTAAATCATATACTTAAGAGGAAAGAATTATGGATGAATATTTGTATGCGCTATGCGTTTTTTCATAGACAAAAATCACATGGCGTTTCGGTGTGGTTCGAAATCGGTGTGGTGCGTGTTTGCGGTTTCTTGGAGTTTCGGTTTTAAATTTTCACCCTTAATGGGAATGAAATCACAAAAAACAAATTGGCTTTGACAAAACATCTAAAATTATATGATATCCAACTCATACAAAGAGGAAAAGAAATTCAAAATAGTGAAAACTCACACACACATAGGAGTCTATAGGCAGTGCTGGCAATGTTCTTGTCGTCGTTGAGGAGTGGGGGTGGTTTTTGGAGAATGCAAGAAAGTTTTGACTGCTATGAGGAATGGCTGGTGGCTGCGTGCGGTTGGGGGAAGGCGCATGAGAGAGGTTTGAACTGGCGGCTGCTGGCTGTGGAGGTAGACATGGGCGGCAGCTGGGTTTGGGAAAGGCCTGGATGGGAAAATCAACATCTGAATGGGATCTAGGATGGATGCATCGACTGTAGAGGGTCTGCAGTGGGTAGTTGGTGGCTGTGGAATGGCTGGATGAGAGTGAGCAGATGTTTAATCCCTAGCAATTGGCACTTAGTGTTTGTGGAATCAGTACCATTGAATGACTGATAGATTTTGGAGAATGTCTTCAAAATCTACAATGTCTCTAAAACCATCGCTTATGGAAGGGCTTGTACAAATAGACAAAACTAAGGCAACCATTACGAACGGTGAAGATTGTATGATCATAATGGTTGTTAAATTTCTCTGAAATAAAAATCCTAATAAATAAATAAAAATACATATAATTATCCCGTCTTTGTTCCGGTCATGACTACCGACTTGGATTGTCCAGGTGATCCGATCAATGCATCCTGGGAATATGACTTGTGCGGGCCCTAGTTGATAACCCCATCATAAAACTCCTACATTATATGAGGCCAATCTTAGTTTTTACTATAGAACCTTGAGATTTCGATCAGTGAAACAAATATCCTGCAGGACATATCAGTTACTCTAAGTTTATCAATTTATATATAGAAAATTGCATATTTTACATTGTTCTAACTGTTTTCCTATGGTTGATTGCAAGAGTAAATTCTTTGTTTTGCATTTTATTTTGGTTATTCATAATTTAGGTGGAAAATATATACCATTCATATTACTCTTTTCTTTGCTTTGAATACCAGCTTGTATGTAGTTTTTCATGCTATTAGATTCCATTACGTTTTTGTTTAGTCGTTCTTCAAATAAAATTTCAGATTTTATTTCACGCAGGGTCTTGCGTACTTGCATTCCATCTTTAAGGTCCATAGAGATATCAAAGGGGGTAACATATTACTTACTGAACAGGGAGAGGTAAAGTTGGGTGAGCACTACATCATGCCAGTGCTAGTGATTTAGGTCTTTATTGTTCTGTTAACTTTTTCAGTTGATTTGGTATGGAAAGATTTACCTTTGTCTGTTATTTTTGTGAAGTTTGGTTTCCATAAAGGATGCGTGGATGGCTTGCATCATGAACATTTTTCTGATTCTTTGGTCAGGTGATTTTGGTGTGGCTGCCCAGCTTACTAGAACCATGTCAAAACGTAACACGGTATACTTTGTTAATAACATCATTTTATGTTTGCCCTTTTCTTCTAAAACCTGTAATTAGTTATCCATTCTTTATGGTACTTGCATTGCGCATATTCAGAGAAATAACTCAAAGCATTGTCATTTTTTCTTTGACAAATTCTTATTACTAGTCATATCGAATGTTTTCAATTTGGATCTTCACATTTTGGGCTAAAGCTAGAGTATTCTCTATTATGACTGGGAAGTCATTGGTTCCGAGTCTTGTCTTATGTTTTTATAGGTTCGGAAAACCCTATGGATTGCTATTTCCTTCAAATCTCCAGCAAAAGCATGAAAAATGATTGAATGGTATGATTCCTCTGTCACCGCATAATGAAAAGGGCCTAGTATCGATAAGAATTCTAGTTCTTGCTGTACGGGCATCATAGACTTTGATGGGATCAAATAGCTGATCACGGACCTTTGGCCAACCAGCGGAAAATGAAAATGTACTAATGTATTGGCACTTGCTAGTGTGCGTACTCTTTTTCGAGACTCCATCCAAATCAACTGTTTTTTTCCGTGCTTGCATTGTGCATATACACAAAGAAATTCCGACCCTAGAAGGATGTGAAAGCAAGCACGCAATCCAATGACTAAATACCGACGAGTGTAGGGTAGGCTACGTGAGTGTGCGATTGTTATGCAACCCTAAGTATAGTGCGGGGAGATAAGACTATTACCCTAGAACAATATATGACCACGTATGAAAACCCGATAGAGAAATAAAACTAAAAAACAAATATTTAAATCGCATTTAGATAATTTAAGCAAAACAAAAATATTTTTGTAAGCGACCAGACTTAGACGTTATCCCACACAGATGGCCAAAAACGAGAGCGCACAATGAATAACCCTGAAAAATCACAAGACAATCTGGCACAAAAAATACGCAATATTATTGATCCACAAGAATATGGGTTCACAACTCCGTACAATAATAAAGAAGACAATGTTCCATATGATAATGACTTACTAAGTAGGGGGTGCCATGTAACGGCCCGGAGACCACCACAGAGTAACAATATTTATTGCATTATACAAGAGTAAAACACAGTACAATATTATATATCACATTGAGTACCAATTATGCACACTATCACTTAACTTGTTGTTGCATTAACGATAATACATGTCTAAAATGCCACTTTGAATAAAATACGTACCTAATTATCATATGCAACCAAACTTCAGAATTGATTTTCGTTAATCATTCTTTTTTCTAAAAAAATTGACAACTAAATGTTAATCTTTAATAAAGACTAAGGGAGAAATTTACATTTTTAATCACTTGTACATGCAAACAAATGAATCAGTAACAATGTATGTACATATTTTCTTTTTTCAGTTGGATACTTATGTAACGGTAAGTTTTAGATTCGTAGTAAGATATCTGTCTTTTGAGTCAGTAAATAACGTATCATAATCATAATAAAGAGTTACTTGTACATGACATAATGATATATTTCATGTTGTAGTTATATAAACAACAAGAAAGTAATCGTAAAAGAGTATAACAGTTAAATACATTCAAAGTGTAATGTGCATTATTCATAATTCATGATTTTCTATTTCATTCCATTATTTTTATGTTCCTTTTTGTACTTTTGTACTCATTTTCCATATGTTTTCATTTCATTACATTAATGGGTATTGTATTTATATCCGTCTTCAGTCTTGGGCCCACTCAACTTGGGTTAAACTCAGTGCCTATAACTCGCTTAAGACCCGTTAAGCCCCAACTGAGTTGACCCGGGAGTTTGATCCTGTGTGTACAACTGACTTAAGACCTATTAAGGTCCAAATGAATTTTATTGAAAAGCCCATGTAAAGGGCCCATTATTGGACCCTCTTTCTTTATTTCCTCTCCTCCTTCTTTAGTTCCACATCTTGTATAGGATTTATTCTTCTCTCCTCTTTCCTATATATATGTATTCTCTCCTTGTATTTGACACTTGAAGTAATACATACAAGCTTTTGGACCTGTTTCTACATGGTATCAGAGGGAGGTTCCGTCTCCTGCGGCTTCTGAATTCTATCCGCGCGGACTGAGGTTTTCGATTTCTATCCGCGCGGACTGCGGCTTCTGGTTTTCTTTCCGCGCAGACTGCGGTTTCCGCGGCCTGTGTTTTCTGCCCGCGCCGGCCTGACCTCCCTTCTTTCTTCTCCCTCTCCTCCCGTGGATCCACTCTTCTGGTCCTTTTATAGCCCTTTCTCTGGTCTGTGGGGTCCACTGTTACCCACAGTCCGCCGCGGCCTCCTTCTGACCGCTGCGAGCTAGGCGGCCTCACTCCCTAACTCCGCGGTCTCCCTCTGTCCGCCGCGAGCTCGGCGATCTCGCTTCCTCCTCGTGCTTGGCGAACTCGCTCTCTAGCCCAGCGGTCTTCTTCTGTCCGCTGAGAGCTCAGCGGTCTCGACTCCTCTTCTTACTCTCTTTGGTCCGTTGCGAGCTTCGCGACCTACCCTTCTCGCGGCTTCTCCTAGCCGCTGTCGGCCTCTCCTTACCGCGCGGCCTCTCCTTACCGCGCGGCCTACGGCCTACCCTTTTTGCGGTTTCTCCTAGCCGCTGTCGGCCTCTCCTTACCGCGCGGCTTCTGCTTTCCGCGCGGCCTACCCTTCTCGCGGCTTCTCCTAGCCGCTGTCGGCGTGCTGAGTTCCCCCCCGCTGGTCCTCCCCTTTCTCTACTCGCCGCGGATTGTTCCTGTCCGCCGCGAGCTGCCCTTGTCCGGCCGCGGCCTGCTTTCTGTTCGCCTCTTCTCCTCCAGCTCGCCATGTCTTCTAGTGACTCGACTACCGCTACCCCTACAGCAGACCGCACAGCTCCTGCTCTTGAACTCCGCGATGAGCTTCGAATTACTACTCTTTCCCTTTCGGGGAAGTCCAACTTCATTCCATGGGTTCACTTCCTTCTCCTACTACTGATGACTGGATACGAAATGACGGTCGCGTCCAGACCTGGATCCTGAACTCTTTGGAGGGTGAGCCCTACCAGATGATCATGTATCATGAGACCGCAAAGGCAATGTGGGATGAAATCCACTCCTTGTACTCGGGCAAGGATAGCCTCCAGCACCTCTTTGACATCATCACCGATCTTCAGGCTTTGGATGTTGGCAAAGCTATGGACATGACCTCCTTTGTGGCTCGTGCAAAGACTTTCACGGAGGCCTGGATTCAGCACCAACCATCTACTACTGATCTCGCTGCTCAGCGTGCCCAGAAGGAGGCTGTTTGTATTGCTATGATTATGGCTCGGGTCCCGCCACACCTTCATAGTATCCGGGCACAAGTTCTGGCATCACCTGCTACCCCCTCCTTCTCAGATGTTTACTCTATGTTACTTTGAGTACCTCCTCCCCTGGAGACGTCTGCACCACCATCGCCGACCCTTCTTCAGCAGGCCCTTCCTCCCTTACTTCCCCCACTATCTTCTAATCGGGGCGGTCGTACGGGTTCCCGCGGCAGGGGCCGTGGTGGTAGGGGTCGCCCAAAGTGCTCATTCTGCGGCCGAGATGGACACAATAAAGCAGTCTGTCATAAGAAACATGGCTACCCTCCTCGCCAGCCTACTGCTGCTACTACTGATAGCTCTCCACCCGCCGGAACGGACATTGAGGCTATTCGCCTCCAGCTGCAACACCGACTCCTCAACCCTCCGTCTTCTTCGGTTGCCTCCACCTCTTCTGCAGGTATTGCATCCACCTCCACTACAGGTACTGCCTGTCTTTCTTCCAGTTCCCGTTGGATCCTGGACTCGGGAGCCACCCACCACATCACCTCACTGATGCCGCCAAGGTTCTCAGAAGCTCCTCATCCCACGTCTATTACCGTGGCCAACGGTGCGCATGTTCCGGTCTTTGGTTGTGCTGATCTCTTGATCCACCCCTCCATCTCTCTTCGCTCCGCACTTTATGTGCCGGCATCCCCTTTTAATTTACTATCTGTTGGCCGTCTTACTACTGATATGAACTGCTATATCACCTTCACTTCTTCTGGTTTTTTGATACAGGATCGGCAGACGCGGATTACCATTGGTAGGGGTCGACTGGAGAATGGGCTCTACCTCCTCGATGTTTCCCCTACCGCCCTTTCCTTTGTATCCTCTAGTGCTTGGCATTGCCGTCTTGGGCATGCTCCTCTACCTATCCTCCAGAAGGCGCTTCCTGATGTATCCCTTCCTGTTTTTCAATGCGATTCATGTATTATGTGCAAACAACCCCGTTCTTCGTTTCCCGCACATTGTACTCGGAGCTCTGCTCCTTTTGATTTAATACATTCTGATATTTGGGGTCCGTACAAGGTTACAAGTATCTCTGGTTATCGTTACTTTATAACATTCATTGATGATTATTCTCGCACCACGTGGTTATATTTACTTCATGATCGCTCAGAGCTTCCACGTGTCTTTCGGGCCTTTGTATTAGAAACTCGTACGCAATTCTCTACTACTATCAAAACGTTCCGCTCTGACAATGTCCGTGAGTACACGAGCCACGAGTTTGCCAATCTCTGCACGGACTTCGGCATTATTCATCAGACATCTTGTGCCTACACACCTCAACAAAACGGGGTCGCCGAACGTAAGAACCGCCACTTTCTTGATGTTGCTCGATCCCTCATGCTTCACATGCATGCTCCCAAAGAATATTGGAACTTTGCGGTCTCCACTGCATGCTTCCTCATCAACCGTCTCCCATCTTCGGTTCTCCAAAATGCTACCCCATTCAGCCTCCTCTTTCCCTCCGCACCAGCCTTTTCTCTCACACCCAGGGTCTTTGGATGTTCCTGTTTCGTCCATACCATGGGTCCCACAATCGACAAACTGGATTCCCGAGTAGCGAAACACATTTTCGTCGGCTACTCCCGCACCCAAAAGGGATATGTGTGTTATTCTCCTGCTACCCGGAAGGTTTCTGTGTCAGCTGATGTTACCTTCCGGGAGGATCAACCCTTCTTCCCTCCTCCGTTCTCCCCTCTTCTACCACCAACCGCTCTACCACCTTCCATATCCCGTCCAGTTATCCCCGTCCACTCGCCTCCACCTCTCCCTTCTACTCCAAAGCCGCCTTTCATTCGGGTCTATACTCGACGCCCTCCTCCTTCCGTTGCCCCTATGCAGTCGGCTTCGACCTCGGCTTCTCAGTGCTCTGCTGCTCCGGTGCCCGCCTCTACAGCTCATCCGATGACCAACTATGTTTCTCTACATCGCCTCTCTCCAACTCTTCAGACCTTGGCTACTTCCCTATCCTCGGTCTCTGTTCCTAACTCCGTCCAGGAGGCTCTTCAACCTCCTGGGTGGCGCGCTGCTATGGAAGAAGAAATGGCTGCTCTTTGGGCTAACCGGACTTGGACCCTAGTGCCCCTTCCTCCCGGACAGAAACCAGTTGGGTGCAAATGGGTTTTTGTCATCAAACATGCCCCTGATGAGACCATTGACAGACTCAAAGCTCGTCTGGTCGCTCGAGGCTTCACCCAACAATAAGGTCTCGACTATGACGAGACTTTCTCTCCGGTAGCAAAGCTTAACACCGTCTGCGTTCTCATCTCGGTGGCTGTCCATCGACAGTGGCCGTTACTTCAACTTGACATCAATAATGCCTTTCTGAATGACGACCTTCACGAAACGGTGTACATGCAGCAACCTCCCGGGTTTGAGACCACGGGGGAGCCTCGGGTGTGTCACCTTCTCAAATCACTCTATGGTCTCAAACAATCTTCTCGGGCATGGTTCGACAAGTTCAGCAAAGCTCTCCGGAAAATTGGTTTCACTCGGAGCTCGGCTGATTTCTCATTATTTACTCGCCACCAGACGACGAGTACGGTTCTCTTATTGGTATATGTCGATGACATCACAATTACTGGAGACGACTCGAATGACATACAGGCCGTCAAGCAACATTTGAGCTCTGTATTCCAAACTAAAGATCTGGGACATCTTCGGTACTTCCTAGGTCTGGAGGTTGCTAGACGATCAGATGGTCTGGTCCTCTCTCAGCGAAAATACTGCTTAGACCTTCTTTATGATGCAGGCTACTTCGGGTGCAAACCTGTGAACACTTCCATGGATGTCAATCATAAACTATGCGCTCGGGCCTCGGATTCTGATACTCTTCTCCAAAATCCAGAATATTACCGTCGCCTAGTTGGGAAACTAATCTACCTAACGGTAACAAGACCGGACATATCCTTCGCTGTGGGGCTCGTTAGTCGGTATATGCACTCTCCTCGTAGTTCTCATCTTCAGGCAGTGGAACGGATTCTCAGATACCTCAAGACAGCTCCTGGCCAAGGACTTGTATACAAAACCTCATCTTCAATCCCAACATTGGTGGCATACTCTGATGCCGACTACGCTGGCTCTCTTGATGATCGACGATCCACTAACGGGTTCTGCACATATTTTGGAGGACATCTAATTACTTGGCGGAGCAAGAAACAAGCAGTTGTTGCTCGATCCTCAGCAGAAGCAGAATATCGGGCAATGGCTTCTGTGGTCTCAGAACTCACATGGATTGAGAGTCTCCTTGCCGACCTTGGTGTAAGGCTATCCTCACCAGCTCTCCTCCTATGTGACAGTCAAGCTGCTATACATATTGCCAAGAACCCGGTCTTTCACGAAAGAACAAAGCATATTGGGGTAGATTGTCATTTCATCCGAGAGAAAGTCCACATGAAGAAGATCGAGCTCAAGCATGTTCCGGGTACTGAACAGGTCGCGGACGTCCTCACAAAAGCTCTACCAAGTACCCTCTTCTATCAGTGTCTATCCATGCTTGGCGCATACGACTTGTACGCTCCAGCTTGCGGGGGAGTATTGGAAAAGCCCATGTAAAGGGCCCATTATTGGGCCCTCTTTCTTTATTTCCTCTCTCCTCCTTCTTTAGTCCCACATCTTGTATAGGATTTATTCTTCTCTCCTCTTTCCTATATACAAGCTTTTAGGATGTATTCTCTCATTGTATTTGACACTTGAAGTAATACATACAAGCTTTTGGATCTGTTTCTACAGATTTAAATCAGTCCACAGATACACTTAACATATTCATCAATGCAATCCATATTTCTTTCATTTATCTTTATAGTCTTTTATACATATATGTGGGTATTGTCTTATATATATATATATATATATATATATATATATATAGGGCCATTTACCGGGACCTCCCCTCTAACTTTGCTAAATTACTGACAGCACCCCTCTTATTTTCGAAATTACAAAAACTTCCCCTAAAGTTTTCATTTCATTACAAAAACCTCCCCTGAAGTTTTAATTTCATAACATCCATGCACAAAAATACCCCCCTCGGTGAACAGTGTCCAGGGGGGTATTTTTCTTCATGGATGCAATGAAATGAAAAGATCAGGGGAGGTTTTGGTAATGAAATGAAAACTTTAGGGGAGTTTTTTGTAATTTTGAAAATAAGAGGGGGCTCTCACTAATTATGCTAGTTTACAGGGGAGGTTTGGGTAATTATTTCTATATATATATATATATATATATATATATATATATATATATATATATATATATGCGGGGGAAGGAAGAGTATCAGTTATCCATTCATTCCCTTCATTCAGTAGTAGTGATATTATCTATCAGTCATTGTCGCGTCGACCTTGGGACGTCATTCTTCTTCGTATATGTAAGTAAGCATTTTTTTAAATATGATTTGAGGTTGCGTTATTTAATATACCTTATGTTGACTCCTCTTACTTTTTAAAAGTGTGAAACTAAGGTGGACTTCTAAAAACAGTAAACCGTGTTCAATTACATCTATGTTAACAACAATGATCTCATAATTTCATGGACAAACAGGAATGTAAGAACCCCCAATTTATATTCCCAATTTGTACAGTAGCTACATATACTCAAATACAAGAAACAACAACAAATAGCCCCAACAAAATCACGCAAAACTAGTAGTAAGTTCTCCCAAAGTTCTTAATAAAACAGTTAACTGGCGTGCACAATAAGCCCTCATACTGATATAAATTGTAGCTTAAAAATTTATTCCAGTACTACCCAAAAGTCAGGAGGGATGTAAAACAGTAAAACTTAAGACAACCCAATATAAAACAACCTTGCTTTGATTAGAACCAATTTATTCCAGCAAAGCAGAAGATAGAGAGGGGACTAAAAGCAGGAAGAATAAGTTTTCCAGCCGGCATAAATGGTTCCAAAAATGGTGCCCGTCTTATATGCCAATTTCTCTTTACATAATATGGATAATAAGGTATCCCAATACCAACTGAATATCGTTCTAGATTAAAATGACCCAATTATTTAAAATCCACATGAAAACCCATAAAACCGCAGACGACTTGTTCAGATTTTTTAAAAGTACTAACAGTCGGCCACATACAACATAATCCTTATTCAGAGATTGAAATAAAGATGAGAGGGGAGAAGAGAGGAGGGCTTACAGTGAGGAGGGGAGATAGATTAAGAGTTGTAGTTTTATACCTCAAATACCCTTCAGTTAAGCACAACTCAAAAAATCAAAGATCCAGTGCTCCAGTGAAGGGGAGGAGACAAAACAAAGGAATAAATGAAAGGAATTTATCACTTTCCTGTTGAGGGGGGGGGGGGGGGGTTGAAGGAGAAGGAGAGGAGAAGAGGCCGGTTTCGACAAGTCTTAGGCGAGAGAGAGAGAATGAGGAAACATGCATACGAAATAAAGAAAGAAAAGGTGCAGTCTTTCATTTATTCCTTTACCGCCTATGAGCTATAGAAACTCCTCTTAACCAACTGTAAAGTCATATAAATATCACTATTAAATAATCTAAATAAAATTCAATTTAGCCTCTAGTAATAATTGTGACATATAAGTGATGCATGCCGAATCTATAGACGGCGGATGAACGATGCCCTACCCTACATGCAATGCAAATGAGCACGCAACAAATGCAATGAACTTAAACACCATCTAATGAAGGGTTTGAGGCTTGATGTGTGGCTACTAGAATGCAATCCTAATGTGAAGTGTCAGGGAAACAACTCGACAACCCTAAATGATTATATGTGAGATGCAAGATTCGATGACGACATCAAATTGAGCAATAAATAACCAAATCACACTTAGATAATTTTAGCAAAAGCAAAATAGTTTCTTTAAGTGAACAAGCAATGATTTTCCTCCGCGTGGAGGGCCGGAGCAAGAGCGCTTAACGAATAATTACTGCAAATTACAAAATAATCCAGAACAAAATCCTACGATGTTATTTATCCAAACAAGTATAAATCACAACACAATATGTACAACCCACCCCTTCAGAGCCAGGTCAACAAGAGTTAAAGTCGGCAAGTCAAGACAAAAGTCAGAGTCAACGCGCAAGATAACAAAAGGCCTGAGTGAGTATGACGAGCTCCCCTTGCATACTTGCCAGGTAGGCGACTAGAAAAGTTACTTGCTCAACCTGAGCGAGCTCCCCAAGAAGTCTCCTAGTCGCTAGGGGTAGGGCTATAAAAAAGATCCCCCTCCTCTTGGATTTGCCGATAAATAGGACCCCAGGGGTACAGAGAGATGGACTTTGGGATCTCGTAAAAGATCTCAACCACCTCATTTCCTAGACTTCGAGTTGAGCCTTTGGATCCTTTCGTCAGAGAGACAGGTCGTGAGCTAACGACTATCCATCTTAGTTGTCGCCTTGCGTTAGTCGCCAACTAGAATCTACCTCGTACCCTTCTCGATCATCTTTGGTTGTGGAGGGGAAACTTTGTCTAAGCATCCGGGTACGTGATGAGACCTCCCTGCCGCAGCACCTGAGGTCCTTTTTGTTGCCTGTCTGTTTCTATGTCCTAGCCCGTTAGCCGTCGAGCCTGACCGCTGAACCAGTAATCTTAGGATGCCTTGATCCGAATTTTGGAGTTTGGATTTTCCCGACTTCAACACTTTGGTGCGGTGAGCGTGGATCACAGCCGATGAAGAAAGTTTCGCGAGTAGGCGAGATGGTGACTAGAGGCGAGCATGAGGAGATAGTCGGTAACTCGACAGAAGTCAGCAACTCTGCGAGAGGAAGCGACTTTGTGACTGTGGCTGTGTTTGAAGAGTTCGCAAGGAGGATTGAGATGCACATTCTGGTTGGGTTCCCTCCTTGCCCCGATGACACAATGACTTCGCCTCGTCGCGTGACACTGTCAGAGGAAGAAACGCCACCCAGGCGACCATGGAAGGAGCGAGCTAGAGAGGGAGAAGAGCGACCAATGCAGTCGCAGCACCATCCGACGAGCAGTCAGGGGATCAGGTTCCGAGATGCAGAATAGCCGGTGAGATATCGCGATACTCTCCAGGGTAGTGAGTATGACGAAGATACTCATGAGGATGAAACTCATCACCGCCAAGGAGGGTGGAGCCCATTCTGTGACGAGATCCTAGCGAATGCTTCAGAGAGCCCGTCCTGAACTACTATTCCGGCAGAGATGACTCAGTCAGACATCTCTAATGATTCGAGGACGTGGTGTCAATCCGAAACATGTTCGATGCTTTCAAGTGCAGGTTCTTCTCCATTACCTTCAAGGGGAATGCGAGAGACTGATTTTACTAGTTGCCTGAAGGTTCCATCTATTCCTTTGAGGACATGCGTCAGGGCCTAATGACAAAGTTTGCGACGTCCAAGAAAAGGAAAAAGGAGACAACTGCTCTCTTCAAGATCGTGCAAGAGCCGCGCGAGAGTCTCGTCCACTACATCGACCGTTTCCAGGAAGAGGTTCTGGAAGTCGAGGAAGTGGATGACTTCACCCTGATGCTGGCTCTGAAGTTCGGCCTGAAGCAAGGCCTCTTCAGCTTAGAGATTGGGTCCAAGCCCCTAAGATCTTTCGAGGAGACGATCGAGAGGGCAAACACGTTCGTGCAGGGAGAGGAGAAAAATCCAGAATTCTTGGCAAGGATGGATGGGGAAAGCCTGAGAAGCAGAGGAAGAGGAGGACCTTCGGAGGTGAGAACCGAAGTAGTGCCAGAAAGGCAGGGAGAGAGGAGAAGAGAAGAGCCGAGGAGAAGGGAAGAGCCCAGGAGGGCTGAAGAGCGGAGGAGGCAGGAGAGGCCTCGCAGGCAAGAAGAGAGGATGCCCGTAGCGGCTCCGGACAGAAGAGAGGAAGCGCGGCGATTCCAATATCCCGTAAATTGGCCCCTGTGGAGGCCACCTGGAAGGCCCCAGTTCCAAAATCAGGAGAGTAGGAACGGCCACCAGCAGGGGAGGAGGCAAGGAAGAGCTCGGGAAGAGGCGATGGTCATTGCTCGACAAGGGAATAAGCATCGCAAGAGGGTTTAGCCAGTGAGTAACTAGGCGGAGGAGATTCCCCTTTACTGCGATCTGTATCGAGACGAGGGGCATGAGACTATGGCCTGCCTAGACTTTTGGGAGGCGAGGAGGTTGGAAGCCAGAGCGGTAGAGAGGGAGCAGCCTAGGCAGGAGGTCCCAGCAGGATCGGTAGCGTTCCAAGCTCCGGGGAGGAGGAACGAGGATCAGGTCGACTTGGGAGGTCGCGGGGAAGTGGTCCACGGTCCAGGAGGTGGGCAGGTAGGAGTAATCAACGGAGGAGCCGGGCTTGGAGCTTCCCGTAAAGGGAGTCTCCATCATATTTACTGCAAGAGCGTCGCTTCGACCTCTCAAGCGCCGTCGTCGTTGGAATAGATCACTTTCTCCGAGGAGGATATGTTGGGGAATGACAATCCCTTTCATGACGCCCTTGTCATCCAATCCTCCATCGAGGACTTCACAGTTGACCGAATCCTGGTAGAGAACGGGAGTCCGGTGAACGTCATTTTCAAGAGGACCTTCGTCGGGCTGCAGGTGGAAGCGTTCAGGATCCTAGCTGCGGACGAACCCCTCTTTGGCTTCTCTGGAGAGAAGAAAGAGGTGGAGGGAGGAGCGGATCTTCTTGTAACCCTTGGTGTATGTGAGTGAGTGAGTTCATATAATTTCTATATTAAGCTCGTATGTGGATGAATGAATTCGCAATTCTATTTTCCATTTCCCCTTTCAACATGGTATCAAAGGGAAACATTTCCTCCTATGCGTAACCCTAAATTTTTTTTCACGTGAGCTATAAAATTTCGTCTCTTCCTCGCTCGAGTTCTGTCCCCTTCCTGTGCTGCTGCTAGGGCTCCCGTCGAGCACATCTGTTCTCGCTCCTTTCGACGGAATTGTAGTGTGATTCCATCGACAGGAGCGACTGTCGACCTCCTATTCCGTCGTTGATCCCACTGCTTCCCGTCTTACCCATCGCTGGACGAACCCATCATTCCTATTGCAGCTCGTGGCTGTCGATTCCCTCGATGAAGCTTATGCTAATTTATCATCGTGCTCTTCTGTTGATCCAGGCGTCGACAACGTCGATGGGATCCTGTTCTTCATCGCAACCCATGTCTGCGTCTTCTTACCGCTCGCCTGCTGCGCATGTTGCTGCCTCTGTCTGTGTCTTCTTTCGACTGAACCAGCTATTCCTCCTGCGGCTTTGTGCATCAGCTGTTCTCCTCCCGGCTGCTACTATGACATCCACGCCCCTCGGCTGCTACTCGACGACAACTTCCTGCTTCCTGTCCCGTTCCGTTCCGTGTTGTTGCTCTCGACACCGGCCCACATCAGTCAGACACGACCTGCAACTGCTTCTCTTCTCTCGTGGATGATGCATCTCTTTGTGATGGGCTCCCTCTTCCTGCTCGCCGCTGCTTGAGCCTTCTTTTGTTTGCTGCTGCTTGAGCCTTCTTTTGCTCGCCGTTGCTTGAGCCTTCTTTTGCTCGCCGTTGCTTGAGCCTTCTTTTGTTCGCCGTTGCTTGAGCACTATGCTCGCAGCGGTTTGAGCTTTCTGCTCGCCGCTGACTTGTACTCGTGCTTTGCTCGCTGCATCTGGGATTGTGATCTTGCCTGCAACCGTTTTCCATAGTAGTTTTATGCTATGTTTTTGGGTGTGTGTGTTGTGTTTATGTCTAATGTTTGTGCCTTGTCTTAGTGTTATGCCGTCATGCACCTGTATTTCACGTGAGGGAGAGTGTTGGGATGAATGCAACTCGGATGATATTCCCCATCTTTTTCGTGTTCGTTCCACACGATCTCTAGCCTTATTTCGCATGTGTCTCCTCATGTGTCTTTCTATTGGTCGTGTGTTGGGTTGCGACTGATGTTGGTGCTCTAGTCTTATCGTGTTGTGTCGCGCGAGACCGTGTCGTGCGAGACTGTGTTGTGTGGGACCGCCCTTTGTGCGGATTATCCCCGACAGATTATCCCCGACGGATTATCTCCGGTTGCCCGGTTGATGATTTGCTCCACATCTTTCGTTTTTTTTGCATGTTGTGTGTGTAGGTGATGTTGGGTGACTGGTTTCCAGCTTGTCCACATCGTGTGTGGGTCCTGCGTCGTAGTGGCTATGCCCCCAACTTGATTCCCCGGTTTGGAATTTTCTTTGGTGACCCGTCTGTTGTTTTTTGTTTCGCATCGCCTACCTCCATTGCCGTTATTTGATGATGTCCAAGTTGAAGGGTCCCCCTTCAGCTTGAGGGGGAGTGTTGGAATTATGATTATTTCATATTAATAGAGTCATTTAAGAGTATTTTAGTTTAGTCCCACATCGTGTATGTGAGTTAGTGAGTCCACGTAGTCCCTATGTGGATGAATGAAATTGCAATTCTATTTTCCATTTTTACTTTCAACAGTTGTATTAAATTATTTCAGCAGAGAATGAAATTTAATTTATTGCTCAGTCATGTTAATTTGGTACTCTTTCTCTTTATATTATCTGATATTTCAAGCTTGATATCATATGCTATGATCGTTACCGTGGCTTCTAGTCTAATGCAAATTGCGGAAATTATTCTAGGGTCTGATTCCATTGATATTATTGAGGAAGAGTTTATTTTACAATTTTCTATAATTAATCTGCAATCTTCTATTTTCATTAACCAAATGTTTTGTTTTGGCTTTATTTACTTCGTAATGCATAGAGCTTCTCACATGAGATTTTGTGACTTTCTTTTGTAGTTTATTGGCACTCCACACTGGATGGCTCCAGAAGTTATTCAAGAGAGTCGCTATGATGGAAAGGTTGGCTGCTGTATTGTTTGTCTTATTATCTTGCACTTTTATTAGAAATCCATCATCTGAAGGGTATCTTAATATTATATAATTAAAATTAGAATTTTAAGATGTACTTTGATTTAATTCATCATTATTTGGATAAATTTTAGTTGGAAATTTCACATTTCCTGATATAATTAAAAATTGTTTTGATAGGATTAGGTTTTGGAGTTATCTCGTAACATATTCCTATTAATATGGAACTTATGGACTATGTTGCATGGGAACAGGACATGATACAATAAGTTCCATATTAAGATATCATGTCCTGTTCTCGTGCAACATAGTCTATTATTCCGTAACACATGATTTAAAAATAAACCTTGTATATGTGATACATTTTTGAAAATTTTAATTAATTAAATATAAGTACAAATTAATATGAAGACATGCGTGATAGTCACATCTTCATTTTTTTCATCATCATATCTCACATATCGAAGGGAGCCTTGGCACACCGGTTGAGGTATTGCTGTGTGACCTTGAGGTCACGGGTTCGAGTCGTGGATGCAGTCTCTTGCAAAAATTCAGGGTAAGGTTTGCCTACATTTCACCCTTGTGGTGGGATTCTTTCCCAGACCCTCGCTACCCGGGGATGTTTTGTGCACCAGATAGCTCTTTATATCTCACATATCGTATATTAAATGAAGACATTATTTATGTCAAATCCTAAATAAAAGCCATATCTTAAAGTATGTAATCAATTGAATTCCATGACATCATTCAACATTTTTGTCTTTCACATTCTTTCTCCATGTCACCATTACAAATACATGATTTTTTTGGGCATTTTCGAGCATATTCAGTAGTATCTAAAATTAATTGAAAAAGTTTTTGAGAGTTTCGGGAACATGTTTTCAAGAGTTTCTCGACTCCAAAACATTTCGGATATGACACATAAGGCTGTTGTAAGTATCTGTGCTTCATAGCATTTTTTTTTATTTCATATTAACCATTTTTTTGAAGCTATTCCAAAGTCGCTTGCCATTCTTCATCTATAAACATGCATTGTATTTTTTTTATTCCCGTGTGGTTGATCACAAGACATGATTCATGCACTGAGATATGAATTCTACTAATTCACTTTGAATCAATGCAAGAGTTTATTGTCATTTTTTGTCAAACTAATATGCATATAAATGATGAACGTTCTCTTAGGATATAATGCATGCTTCACATAATACTACACTACAATCTTTTCTAATATGAGATAATTTTAGGTAAGTTATGATTGATATTGATTATACAAGCATTGTTGATAAGTCCTTCAAGAATTCATTGGTTACTCATGAAAAATTTGGAAATTACATTTTCTACGGTGTTACTTTTCAAGAAATTTTTTGTGTAATGCCTTTGGAAGTGAAGCTTCAACAATACCAATATCAGGAACTGGCACAGGGTAGGATGTGAAAGTGGACTGTTAACAATGTAAACTCTAGATGTGATATCAGAGAATCAATTCCGATCTAATCCTATGATGCTTACATGCAACAAGCGATCTGATAATATATTCCAAATAGTAATTGAAGAATATATCCTACACAATTTTCAAAGCAGTTGCACACACTTTTAAAGGCTAGCAAATTAGGCTTTCTTTCACTTGGAGAGCTAAACTCTAACATGCACAGGTGACAAAGATCCTTCAAGCCACAATGAGTTCCGAAATAAATACACTACTAGTGCAAGTTATCCATAATATAAGTATCCAAATATGTACTGCAATAGAGAAAATAATTAATGTGATACATTTTTGCATTGGGAAACACGTCTCATGCATATGCTCGGACGTTCGACCTCACCACGCGGGAGTCACTCAATGACATGTTTCTTTATTGTATTATTTAAGTGTTTTGTCTTATAGTAAGGGGCTCCATCTATATAAGGAGCCCTAGGGGTGGAATCTTGTTCACCTTTTGAGTCTGTCTTTCAGTCTCTCATTGGAGAATAGAGTGCTTTGGAGGACCCAACCTCCAGGTACTTGGCGAGAGCTCGTCTCACAATTGTATCTTTTATGTTTGTCTAATGCAATGCAAATTTCTTTTTCGCGTTCTTGATACGATTATGACATCAATTGGTCTGACCTGCCGCTCTTTAGGGTTTCCACTGAAACCCTAATTAAATCGAAATTCCAATTCCCATCTGCCCGCCCGGTTACTTCATCGCTAACATCGCTCGACCTGATGTCAAATTTCTTGCCGACACGCCTTCGAACACCGCTTCCGCATATAGTCGCACCTCATCGCGCCGACTACATCGAACTGTGACGCATCCTTCTCCGTCGACTTTGTCCCATAACCACGCCTCGTTTGTCGATCGTCTCTTCCAAGCCTTCGACGATTCCTTCGCGTCGACATGTGCAGTCGCCATTTTAGAAGCCCGGCGTCTCTTCTGCACCGCTGAATTCCACGATTCGAGAGGTCCTGCCCCTACACCCGTGAACACACCCTTCAGACGAGGCTTCCAACGACACTCGACTATTCCAGTGATCGCTTCTGGTTGCGATAGACTTCGCCATGTTCGGCCCTATTCCAGCGCACGATTTTAATGCGCCTGCGATGACCTCCAACGGTTCCTATTGTCTTCCGACAGCCTCCAACTCTCTCACTGGCATTCCGAAATCCCTCCTGCAGCCTCTACAGTGTTCCAGCGACCACCCCTCATCCTTGCCAACCTCCTGCGGCTCCTCCAGCATTCCGGCGGCCCTCCCGCGACTCGGACAACATTCCAACAGTCCTCCTGCGGCTCCGAAAACATTCCAGCAGCCCTCCTGCGGCTCCTACAACTTTTCGACAGCTCTACCGCGACTCTCACTACATTCTGGCTGCCCTCCCGTGTCTCCTCCTGCATTTAGGTGACCCCCTTCAAAGCCTCCTGCCGATTTCTATCGGCCCTAATCCCCTTTTCCCACTATGGATCTCCTTCCAGACTCAGTGCATGCTCAGTTCAATCGAATTGACGTTGCTCTGGATAATATCCTTGTCATGATGCTTGAAATTCGGCGTCGACTTCTTCCACATCCCCCCCTTACAACCCCTTCCCTCCTCTCCGTTTCCCGACGAACCTCCTCCTTCATTCATCCCACCGCCACCCCTCTGTGGGTCTTCATCCATAAGAACCGCTGCCACTTTCTCCTTTTCCGACACCCCTTCGTCCTTCCGCTTCCGACCGCGGCACGCACCCCATAATTTCCCTCTACCCTTCGATTCTCACCAGCTGCCCTCCTATTCGCTCGCCTTCCGACATATCCGTGACAGAGGCTCCACTTGGCGCCTTTCTAGCCTTTCACATGTCACCACATGCTTTTTCTTCTCCTCGCCATTTCTTGGTGACCCCCTCCGCCTGTGAGCTCTCTTTTTACCCGACTCCTCGCTTCCAACATTTCTCAAACCCACTGTTATCCTATCCTCACATCTGGTCTCGCTTCCATTTCAACCAGACTCCCACCGGGTTTCCTTCCCACTCATCACTACCTACTCCTCATCAACCTAATCTTCGGCCCCGCAGTCATCGTTTAGGATCTGGATGGGGCTCCGCCGTTCGTCTTCATAGCATCCGACCTTCGACCGCGGCCCTAGCCCAACTGGCGTGCTCCTCACTTGACCCTCTACGAATGAGATATTTTGCCGGGACGACATTTCTTCGCCTCTCGAGCAATCCCATGCCAGCTATGAAACAACCAGCCTGCCACAACGCCTCTCGACATTTGATGTTTCACCAGAACTGCCCACTAGAGGAGCCGCCTGAGTCTCTTTTTCGCGCTCATGAGATCCTTTCTGCCTTGACCTTGTGGGCAAGGCCAATTTTCAAGTCGGGGGTGTTGATACGTATTTGCATTGGGGAACACGTTTCACGCATTCGCTCGGACGTTCGACCTCACCTTGTGGGTGTCACTCAATGACTTATTTCTTTATTGTATTATTTCAGTATTTTGTCGTGTAGTAGGGGGATCCATCTATATGTGGAGCCTTAGGGGTGGAGTCTTGTTCATCTTTTGAGTCTTATTCTTTGGGTCGCTCATTGGAGAAGGGAGTGCTTTAGAGGACCCAACCTCTTGGTGCTTGGTGAGAGCTTGTCTCTCGATTGTTACTTGTATGTTGTCTAATGCAATGAAAATTTCTTATTCACGTTCTTCACATGATTATGATGCACGAAGATCCGGTGGATGATGATGCGATAGTGGTTTTCCCAGATATGGGGATGGCGGATGAGGGCTGGAAGAGGGTCGGCTGTAGGGAGGTGATTATTTGAGGAGGCATTGGTAGGGGTGTTGTTTTTGAGGTGGACGTGAGGGATGGCAGGGATGGCTGTAAGGAAATAGGTCTACGAGAAGAGGTGGTGGCTGTATAGAGTGGACTGCAGTGAATTGAGGGGGTGGGGAGGGGAGCTGGTTGGACAATCCTGGCCGTAGGAAATGGAGTAATGGAGGGTTGGCTGATGGGAATAGGTCTAGGAGAAGTATAGGAGGCTGTATGGGCTGAACTGCAATGAATGGGATGGCTGTTTGGACAGTCTGGTTGCAGGAAATTGAGTAAAGCAGGGTCGGCCAATGGGGATTGTGGTTTTGGAGGGAGTGGTGGCTGTTTTAGGGAGGAGAACTGATGGTGGCTGTTTTGGGGAGGAGAACTGATGGTGGCTGTTTTGGGGAGGAGAACTGATGGTTTCTGCTGGTTTTGATAGAATGGACTGCAGTTTTATGGGAGACGAGTGTTGTAGGAATGGATTTGATGGGGAGGTTACAAGGGGAAACATAAGGAAATAATGAGGACAATCCCTAAGAGTTGACACCTGTAGTTTTGAGGGGTCGGCATTGCGAGCTGACCACCTGATTCCAGGAAGAAGCTCTCCAAAATCTGTAAAGCCCATGACGGATGCCCATACCCTCTTATTTATAATAAAACGTGACTAGAGCAAGCACCTTGAACTGCTATGATGGTTGTCCGTGTTAGATATTGTGTGTATGTATAGGGGCTTATCTGTATTTACCTGTATATGTTCAGGTCTTGTATATATAACCCCAAGATGGGTCATTATTGAAATGCAATATACCTTTTTCTAAGATGGTATCAGAGGGATAGGGTTTACTCTTCCGATCCCGCTCGTCTGCGCCGCCGACTCGATCGATCCCTCTTCCGCAGCGCTCGTCGACACCGATCGATCGATCCCGCTCGACTGCGGCGATCGACTCGTCGATCGTTTCCTCCTGCTCGACTGCGGCGTTTCCACCGTTCGACTGCGTCGATCGATCCCTCTTCCGCACCGTTCGACAGCGTCGTCGATCGTTTCCTTCTGCTCGACTGCGGTGTTTCCTCCGGTTCGACTGTGTTTCCTGCATCGATCGTCGACACCGATCGATCGATCGATCCGCTCGATCTCCCACTCGATCTCCCGCTCGTTCGACTGCGGTGCTTCCTCCGGTTTCTTCCTTCGTTTTTCAGCACCGATCGATCCTGCTCCAGATCTCGGTGTCGGCCTTTAATGGATCCCGCCTCGACTCCCAGTGGCTATCTTCCTAAGCCTGAAGTGCTACTCAATGGGCAGAACTAAAAGGCTTGGTCTTCCACCATGCGCATGCATCTCCGAGGCCTACACCTTTGGAGCCATTTAGATGGATCCTGCCCAACACCGTTGCTCCCTGCCGACTCTTCAACTGAGTCTTCTGTTTCCACGACCAGCACCGGTGTTTCCTCTGTTCAGGCGTTGGCCAAGTGGCAGGACGATGACTCCAGGGCTATTGCTATCCTTGGCCAGTCTTGTGAGGTACCCATCCGCCTGGCCATCTGTGAGTTCCCTACTGCCAAGGCGATCTGGAATCATCTTTCCGATCTCTATCAGCCTTCCAGCCAGGCACTTCAGTATTCATTGTTACAGACTCTTGCAGCTACCTACCAGCGAGACCGCTCAGTTCAGGAGTTTTTTGCTGAGATCACTTTTCTCTGGCGTCAGTGTGACGAGATGGCACCGCCCCATTGCTTGTCCTGTTGCCATTGCATTGCCACTGCTCAGTACAGAGATGCTTGCCGTGTCTACGATTTCTTGATGCACCTGCGCCCGGAGTTTGAGTCTGCCCATTCACAGTTTCTTCATCGTGGTACTCCACCCACACTTCATGACACTCTGTCCACGATTCTGGCGGAGGAGACTCGTCTTCGTACCATGGAGGGGACGCAACACACTACCTCCCCCCATGTTGTCTTGGCTGCTCCTCAGTTTGCTTCGCAGCCTCCGCTGCCACCTTCTCCAGGGCTCAGTACTCCTGTGCGATCGTCTGCTCCGTTTCCTACCCAGGGACCCCCTTCCCAGGGTCCCAATGCTGCGCAGCGGCGGTTGTTCGTTGTCATTATTGTCATGCATCGGGTCACAGAGTGTCTGAGTGTCGCAAGCTTCAACGCTCCCAGCAGAACATCCAGTCTCGTGACACCCAGCAGCGTGCTGCTCCTGCTCTGCCTGTGCCTCCTCTGACAGCCTCCTTCTCTGAGCAGCTCATACAGCTGGCTCAGCAGCTATCTTCCGGCACCTTCCCGAGTACCTCTGCAGCCACAGTTGGTCAGGCCTCTACCTCTACTGATTCCTTAGTGGCGTTTGCCCCGTCAGGTATCTCTCCGTCCTCGTGGTTACTTGACTCTGGAGCCTCTTTTCACATGACCTATGATTCTACCCATCTTCATGCCTGCCAGTCTGTTTTCTCCGACCTACGTGTTATTATTGCTGATGGCACCACCCTTCCTATTACCAGTCGTGGCCTTCTCCACACCCCTCAGTTCCACATTCCTGGTGTTGCCTACATCCCTCAGCTCTCCATGAATCTCATCTTCGCCAGCCAGCTTGCCTCTAGTGGTTACCTTGTTGTTTTTGATGAGTTTGTTTGTCATGTGCAAGATCGTCTTACAGGAACCCTCATTGGAGCTAGCCGTCGCCATAGTGGGGTATATCTCCTTGAGCACCTTCGTCCGCCATCAGTCACACCGTCCCCAGCTGCTCCTCTTTTATGTCTTCCCGCTGTTTCCTTTCGTCAGTGGCACCATCATTTTGGTCATCCCAGTGGCGCCCGTCTCTCAACTCTTGTTCGTCAGGGTGTTTTGGGTCGTGTATCTGTTGATACTAGTCACTCTTGTACGGGTTGTAAGCTTGGAAAACAGCTACAACTCCCCTATCAGTCTAGTATGTCTAGGTCTTCTGCTCCGTTTGAGTTAGTCCATTCTGATGTATGGTGGCCTACTCCTTTTGTATCCAAGGGTGGACACCGCTATTATGTCTTGTTTATTGATGATTTTTCTCGTTTCACTTGGATATATATGTTGCGTTCTCCTGCTGAATTTTTTCAGGTTTATGTTACTTTCTCCACCATGGTTCGTACTCAGTTCTCCGCCTCTGTTCATATTTTTCGCTCCGACTCAGGGGGGGAGTACCTATCGCATAAGTTCCATGACCTTCTCGCCTCTCATGGCACGCTCCCGCAACTCTCCTGTCCTGGGGCTCATTCTCAGAATGGCACTGCGGAAAGGAAACATCGCCACATCATTGAGACCGCTCGCACTCTTCTTTTGGCTTCCCATGTTCCCCCACAATTTTGGGCTGAGGCTGTCTCCACCGCAGTCTATCTCATCAACCTGCAACCATCCACTTTCCTTCAGGGCCGGTGTCCCGGTGAGTGTTTGTTCTCCCATCCTCCTCGATACACTCATCTTCGTGTGTTCGGATGTCTGTGTTATGTCCTATTACCACCACGTGAGCGGACTAAGCTCTCTGCTCAGTCTGCTGCATGTGTTTTTCTAGGCTACCGCTCAGAGCACAAGGGTTACCGTTGTTATGACCCTGCTGATCGCCGTCTTCGCATTTTTCGTGATGTCACCTTCGTTGTGGACCAACCTTTCTTCCTTTCTTCATCCACCTCTGCTTCACCCTCATCCACTACCCCGACTGATATTCAGTTCCTTACTTTTCCTACCGTACCACCATCTGTTTTGCCGCCACCGTCAGACCAGTTACCAGCAGAGCTACCGCCATCATCGTCATCTCCCTCTTCTGAGTCCTCTCCACCTCATGTTCTGCCATCTCCCGGCCCTCTACCTCCTATTCTCCACCACTACTCTCATCGTGCTCCGACTACCCTACAGGTGCCCCCAGTCTTCAGTGAGAGTCCCGTGGATGATCCACCTGCCAGACGTTACCCCCTTCGAGATCGACATCCACCAGATCGCCTTGGTTTTATCACCCAGTCACTCGACCTCACTGCTCTTCCTGCTACCTCCACCGGTACTCCAGAGCCTAGTTCCTACCGCGAGACTGCTCAGGTTCCTGAGTGGCAGGCCGCTATGTCTGATGAGTTGGCTACTCTTGAGCGTATCTCTACTTGGGATCTTGTGCCTCTTCCTCCTGGTGCTGTTCCCATCACTTGTAAGTTGGTCTATAAGATCAAGACTCGCTCTGATGGTTCTATTGAGCGGTACAAGGCTCGTCTGGTTGCTCGGGGTTTTCAGCAGGAGCATGGTCGAGACTATGATGAGACTTTTGCTCCTGTGGCACACATGACCACGATCAGGACACTTGTTGTTGTTGCTGCTGTCCATCGTTGGTCCCCGTTTCAGCTTGATGTGAAGAATGCGTTTCTTCACGGTGACCTACAGCAGGAGGTCTACATGGTTCCTCCTCCTGGTTTTGCTGCTCCTCCTGGCATGGTTTGTCGGTTGCGTCGTGCTCTCTATGGTCTCAAACAGGCTCCTCGAGCCTGGTTCGAGCGCTTCAGCTCTGTCGTTACAGCCGCTGGTTTTCAGCCCAGCCAGCACGACCCGGCCCTGTTTGTTCACACCTCTTCCCGAGGTCGGACTCTTCTTCTGCTTTATGTGGATGATATGATCATCACTGGTGATGACCCGACTTTCATTGACTTTGTTAAGCATCACCTGCAACATCAATTTCAGATGACAGATTTGGGCCCTTTGAGCTATTTTCTTGGCATTGAGTTCTCTTCCACCTCTGCAGGGTTCCAGCTCTCTCAGCAGTGGTATACTACTGATCTTCTAGCTCGGGCTGCTCTTTCCGACACCCGCACTGTTGCCACACCAATGGAGCTTCACCTGCAGCTTCACTGCTGACCCCAGTCGCTATCGTCATTTGGTCGGCAGCCTGGTCTATCTCACCATCACTCGGCCAGATATTGCTCATGCTGTCCATGTGTTGAGCCAGTTTGTCAGCACTCCTACATCAGTTCATTATGCTCACTTATTGCGTGTACTGCGTTACCTTTGTGCGAATCCAGGCCGTGGTCTGTTCTTCTCCAGCAGCAGTTCCCTCCAGCTTTTTGCTTTCTCTGATGCTACTTGGGCTAGTGATCCTTCTGATCGTCGCTCTGTCACTGGTTTCTGTTTGTTTTTTGGGTCGCTCCTCCTTGCTTTCCTGGAAGTCAGAGAAACAATCTGGTGTTTCCCGCTCTAGTACTGAGGCTGAGCTCCACGGCATGGCGTCTACGACCGATGAGATTATCTGGCTTCGTTGGCTTCTTGCAGATTTTGGCATTGTCTCCTCCGGACCGACCCCTCTCTTTTGTGACAACACTGGTGCCATTCAGCTCACTCTGAATCCAGTGAAGTTTTCCCTCTCCAAGCACATTGGAGTTGACGTCTTCTTCCTCCGTGAGCAGTACAGCCGCCGTACCTTGGCTCCCCAGTATGTTCCCACCGAGCATCAGATTGCAGACTTGTTCACCAAGCCCCTGACGAGGGTTCAGCATGACTACCTTGTGTCCAAACTCTCGATGTATGATCCCCCGTGAGTTTGAGGGGGGGGGGGGGTGTTAGATATTGTTTGTATGTATAGGGGCTTATCTGTATTTACCTGTATATGTTCGGGTCTTGTATATATAACGCCAAGATGGGTCATTATTGAAATGCAATATGCCTTTTTCTAAGAGTCCGATCTCACTATAAAATACTAAAAAATAAAACAAATACATGAAAATATTGATATGTTGATCTGGATGCAAGTATGCAACTATGGGCTCAAATTATCCATCGGACGATGCCAAATATGGCAGGTAACCAATTGGTTCTAAACGAGCACAAAACTCGTGCTCCACTATCTCATTGATCTCCATAATTCTCCTCGGCTTGAAAGAATTCATCTCCCGGTGAATGGAGACGGGTTTCTCTCGGTGTATGCAAGGTAAGAATATGTGAATTTTTAGATGCCATCTGAGTATTGTCGATGAAAGAGCATACTCTCCAATGAACATGGTAACACCGCGTCTGTCCATCGAGGTTGGCTATGCACTCATGAGCCACATTACTAGTAATTCTCTCAGAAGTCAAATGGTGTGCTGGTAGTCCTGAATAGATTGCTCGTGGTGCTACTGAAAACATAGGTGCCTTCCACTAGGGTGCGCGAGGCTCAAGAGTTAGGTTATTACAAGACTGAGGCTGAAGAAGGTGAGGGTTAGGGGTTGGCTCAAGGTACGAGTCTGCATTCTTGCGCGGTTCAAAGAAAGGTGTTGAGTCTTCAAAATTGAATATAGGATGAAAAAACATACTATTATGGATGTTGAGCTCAGTCATTTGTTTCGATCCTTCTCACGACTGTGTAGGGACCCATTCACTTGATGTTCAATTTTGTAACAAACCCCTTAAGGAGCCTCTCGACACGGATTCAAACCATCACCTATTCTCCTTCATAAAAAACCAGCTGATGCTTGTGGCTATATGCATAAGTTTTATACATTTCATTGTTATATATGATTTTGTGTCAGATTGACTCATGTAACCCATGCAGATGATGAACAAAGGTCTCATCAGACTTATGCAAATGAAAAATATGGGATTCAATACATTCATTTAAATGACGGACAAAAGAATTGATAGAGTCATGTAAATGATGCGTTTGAATCACATCAGACACCACACACTTTCTAAGTGGAGGTCTGACAATGAACTGAATGTCTCGAAAGTGGGATGACCTATCATGGGACTCTTTGATTAGGGTGTAAAAATATTTGTTAAGTATGCGACGAATACACAAATGACTACGTGATTCTTCGACCCTCATGTATGAATCTTGACGTGCTAAATGTATCTCAAAAGATGTGACATGTCAGGTGGCTTACCTGGTTGTATGTATGCAAATTTCGTCGAAAGTGCAATGTTCACCCAAGACGTCGACAATAGAATGCAACTATAGAATTAGGTGAATGTCTCCAAGAAGAAAAACTCATCTGGTGGGTCAGCGTGCGATGTGTCCAAGAACTCATCAAGAGTGTGAGGGTCAGTAGGGTAGGCTAAAAAACATTGGGAGTATTTCCTAGTGATTGTGAAGCAAACTCAATGTACTCAATATTAAAATCTCGGTCCTCGTTCAGGGCCAAACTCAGAGATATGAATTAAATATGTGTCAATGATCTAGTTCTGAATCTCCTCCTCACAAGAAGGCAGTGGATTGTCATAAGGCTCATTGGGGAGACTCGTCCAAGAATCCATCAATATCTAGATGATCGTCCAGACGAGTATCGTCGCAAGCGGTAATCTCCTCGGAGGCAGGCGAGACATCCACTACAAGATCAACACTAGTCTTTCGACTGTCACCCAAGATGAGTAAACTCCACATTGTGAAGAGATTCAAAGGAATAAACACTCAATGATGGATCTATGATTGAAAGAATAACTTGGTCTATATGGGATGTACGAGATGAATATACCACCGTAGGGGCATTGGGCCGCTCGTGATCTCTTGTCAACCATATTCATTAGTGATAATAATATTACTCTCCACCTGCAACACAAAGTCATGATCAGACTCAATCTTATTATCAAGTGGTAGACTTCTCGTCAGGCACAATACCTTATTAACATTGGATGTATCACCGTCAGGTGTAGGGTTCCTTGTTCTAGTGAGAGCACTATTATACACATCAGTGGCTTTACCTTAATTTGTCTTATTGGAGATCAAGCTTGTGCCTTTTAAGTTAGTTTCATGCGATCAAAGATAGAATCATCCATGCAATCAAATTGAGCAAGAAGCAATCACTGAAATTCGGCATTCCACATCTCGGCTTTTGGAACTCAAAATCCAGGTGTGGCGTCGGAGAAACAATTCCTATCTAGCCCTATGATTATGTATGCATGTAACAAGTGATGCTACAATATATTACAAATAATAATTGAAGCATAAGTCCTACACAATTAAGTAGTTGCAAACAATATTAAAGACTAGTAAATTAGATTTTCTTCCGTCTGGAGAGGCAAAAGTTAACACACATAAATGACAAAGATCCTACAAATCATGATGAGTTCCAAAACAAATAAACTGCTAGTAAGATATTCATAATCATATAAATATTCAAATCCGTACTACAATAGATAAATAATGAACTGCGTGATAAAACACTTACAAATGAAGGGCCGTAGATGAGGGCATGGAGATCGTATGGTTAGTGATGAAATAGTGGTTTCCCCGGAGATGGGGATGGCGATATGGGGGCTGGAAGAGGGTCGGGGATTGTACGGAGGTGGCTGTTTGAGGGGGTATTGTTGGGGGCTCTGCTTTGGAGGTTGAAGTGAGAGAGGGCTGCAGGGAAATAGGTCCAGGAGAAGTGGAGGTGGCTGTATGGAGTGGACTGCAGTGGGTGTGGGGGGGGGACTGTTTGAATAGTCCGGCAGGAAATGGAATAAGGGTGGGATGACTGTTAGGAATAGGCTTTTGGAGAAGGAGTGGCTGCTGCATGGATTGAACTGCTATGAATGCGGTGGCTGTTTGGGCAGTCTGGTTGCAGGAATGGAATAAGGGAGGTCCGCTAATGGGTTTTGTGGTTTTGGAGGGAGTGGGGGGTCTTTTGGGGAGAACTGATGGTGGCTGTTTGTTTTGAGGGAATGGACAACAGTTTTAGGGGCGATGACTTTTATTGAGAAGGATTGGACGGGGAGGTTACAAAGGGAAACCCATGGAATTGATGAGAACAATATGTTGGAGTCGGCACCTAGGAGCATGGGCGGAACTAGCCATGGGCACGGTAGGGCACGTGCCCGACCGCTTTTTCCGCGATCTTCAACGGGGGAGAAGAAATCCCCCTAGCCGTCGCTGCCCGCTGCTCCCGTGCCCTAGCTGCCCGGCTGCTCCCGCTTCTCCGCTCCCGCTGCTCCCGCTGCTCCCGCTGCTCCCGCTGCTCCCGCTGCTCCCGCTGCTCCCTGCTGCTGCTCCGGCTGCTCCGGCTGCTCCGGCTGCTCCGGCTGCTCCGGCTGCTCCGGCTGCTCCGGCTGCTCCGGCTGCTCCGGCTGCTCCGGCTGCTCCGGCTGCTCCGGCTGCTCCGCTGCTGCTGCTCCGGCTGCTCCGGCTGCTCCCGCTGCTCCCGCTGCTCCCGCTGCTCCCGCTGCTCCCGCTGCTCCCGCTGCTCCCGCTGCTCCCGCTGCTCCCGCTGCTCCCGCTGCTCCCGCTGCTCCCGCTGCTCCCGCTGCTCCCGCTGCTCCCGCTGCTCCCGCTGCTCCCGCTGCTCCCGCTGCTCCCGCTGCTCCCGCTGCTCCCGCTGCTCCCGCTGCTCCCGCTGCTCCCGCTGCTCCCGCTGCTCCCGCTGCTCCCGCTGCTCCCGCTGCTCCCGCTGCTCCCGCTGCTCCCGCTGCTCCCGCTGCTCCCGCTGCTCCCGCTGCTCCCGCTGCTCCCGCTGCTCCCGCTGCTCCCGCTGCTCCCGCTGCTCCCGCTGCTCCCGCTGCTCCCGCCTGGTATTATCTTCTTCTTCTTCACTGATTCTTAACTGATTACCACTTAAAACCATTCATTTCTGGACTGATTATCAGTCCAGAAATCTCCACTGAAATCAGTCCAGAAATGAATATACCCAATCCTGCCAGAAAGCGATGAAGATTTTCTCTTCGATCTCCACATTAAAGGTACCAAATAATCTTTCCCTTCACATTGATTGATCAAACTTGAGTGTTTCTCTTCTGTTCAATCCGATCAGAAAGCGATGAAGATTTTCGATGCTACTCGAGTTTTACCATTTCGCCGGTGTTCGTTTATTGATGAAGATCTGTTTTAGGTTTTTGAGAGTATTAGGGTTTGAAGCAATTGAATTCTTTTTCAGGCAGCTATTGTTCTCTGCAAGAAGGGTGAGTTATGGGTGATGTAGGTCCAAAGATCGCAAAGGATTTCACCGAAGTAGGTTTTTGGGATTATTAGGGCTCCTTGATCTTGTTTTCCTCTTCAGATAAATCGAAATGAGCATTTCGCATTATATTTTTTTTTTTGTAGTTGATTGGGAATACTCATCCGGTGTATCTGAACAATATTACTAGTGGTTGTCATGCTCGGATTGCTGCTAAATTAGAGATGATGGAGTCATGCTCCAACGTCAAGGATAGGTGATTCTCCTTCCTTCTATGGCAAAAAAAAATTTTCGGGGCCGCTGCCCCCGAACCCCCCCTCAGGGGGCGCTGCCCCCCGAACCTCCCGAATTGACAGTACTTAAATTGTGTCCG
Organism: Platanthera zijinensis; assembly: GCA_039513925.1. Taxonomy (NCBI): domain Eukaryota; kingdom Viridiplantae; phylum Streptophyta; class Magnoliopsida; order Asparagales; family Orchidaceae; genus Platanthera; species Platanthera zijinensis. The sequence continues at coordinate 34,376,510 of CM077078.1, forward strand.
TGCGACTTCAAAATCCTAGTTCCGCCACTGCCTAGGAGTTTTGCAGAGTTAGCAGCCCGAGATGACAGACGGATTCTGTGAAGAAGCTCATTAAAATCTACAATACCCATGAAGGATACCCCTACCATCTTATTTATAGTAAAACATGGCGCGAGCAATAATCTTGGACGACTATGACTGGTCGTATATGATGTTTGTACGATCTCTCTAAAACACTAAAACAAAACAAATACGTGATAAATACCAAAATCTCGATCCAAATGCAGTTGCAAACTTATGCCTCGTTTGTTTAAGAGGTTGGGCCCGTTTTGTTTTCACCAAAACGGAATTTGCTGTTGAGGGGGTGTTTGTGGAGACGGGGAATCATAAACCATGCTTTTTAAATAGTGTACGATGGTCAAATCCCAGATGCAACAGGCAACTCCTTTTCCTACGGCGCGGTTCATGCATTCATCGGGTTTTTCTGCCTCTCACTTTCACTCCTGTTCTTCTTCCTCAACCTTCGATCCCCTCTCCCGTCTCCTTGCGATCCGATCTCCTGCTCGGGAGAGAAGCGTGTCTTGTCTTCGCCTCATCTCGATCCCAAAACTCCTCTGTTGTTTTCTCTTGAAGTCCCCCGAGCGCCATTGATCTTCTTCCTTGAGCGGCTGAATGAAACTGTGCTAGCTTTGATCACCGGAGTTCTCACCGACGGCGCCGACAAGTTCTCTGCTAGTTTGCTCGGCTCTGACCGCCGACGTTCCTCACCGACATCGTCAACATATCCACCATTCCAGACGGCGTCGAGCGTTTTCTCTTTTTTTTTTCTGAAACTGGAATCAGAGTATACATTCATTGCTGTTTATTTTCCATCGGGTAGAATTTCAAAAGCTTTCTATAGAGTCAGTGATCCTCTAGTGGGACTTATTTTGGAAAAATGTCTTGCCAACAGTGATGGCTGTGTGATCTCTTGTTGAGTATCATCCGATGATTTGTGCTATGATTTGATGCTAGAGAATGGATGGGATTTGGATGCTGCAGAAGCTGAAGTCAGTGGTAGTCCATACCAGTTGTCATCGAGATAAGATCCAGAGAATGGAGGCTGTTGTTGAGTTTATGTTAATCAAAAACAAAATGCCTTGGATCTTTTCCAGATGGATCAGATAAGGGGTTAGGGTCATGTGATGAGCTATCCAATGCGGGGAATGGATTTTTTACTTTTGAATCCAAGTGTTTTAGGGCTCATGATCCTGTGGATTAGGGTTGTGATTTCAAGTTTTTTTTTGGCTCATGCCCGTTGTTTCAAATTAGCTTCTCTGCTGGAATTACCCCTGTGAATGTTGAATTTGTGCATGATATAACTGCTCCTGTGAGCTTGGGTGCGTTTGTTGGTAATGAAAACAGTATTGTGCCAATACTGTAATACTGACTGTGTATATATGAAACTTATATTTTGGGGCAACAAAAGATATGTGCAAATAATTGTAATTGCAAGGATTGTCATGTGACAATTTTTCAAACTTTTTTAACTGTATGTCTCTGACCTGTACAATTTTCGTGAGAAAGGATTGGCTGGAAATGAATTTGGTGAAAATTGTTTTGTTGGTGTTCTCAGCCTTTGCTGTAATCATTTGGGTCTTTGACCTCTACTGTTAATTTGCTTGAGTTCGTTGAAAAATGTCATTGAACTGTTGATGATTTTGCATTTTGAAAATATATTTTACGAAACACAATTTGTACCAAACACTGTTTTTCGAACAACATTGCAAACAAAGTTTTACACATAATTTTTGGTAGTTGTTATTCGTAAATCATAAACATCTATCCACACGCCACAATTTTCATGTTTATAAATGTCTATCCGCAGACCAACTTTAAACTTTAGCAATCAATGTCTTCTTCTCATGAGTAGTGTCCGAACACTGTTTTTCGAACAACATTGCAAACAAAGTTTTTCGAACAACATTGCAAACAAAGTTTTACACATAATTTTTGGCAGTTGTTATTCGTAAATCATAAACATCTATCCACATACCACAATTTTCATGTTTATAAATGTCTATCCGCAGACCAACTTTAAACTTTAGCAATCAATATCTTCTTCTCATGAGTAGTGTCCGACAATGAAGGAACATCTTAGTCAACCTTTTGAGCCATTACCGGAGACAAGAAATGGTGAAATTCACGCTAAAATTGTGAAAGTCACGTCAAAATGGTGAAATTCATGTCAAAATGGTGAAATTCACATCAAAATGGTGGAATTCATGTCAAATTGTTAGGATTGATTCGTCAACATAGGATCAAAAGGTTGCCAGAGAAGTTTCTTTGTTGTTGGGCCTTGCTCAGGAGAAGAAGTCTTCTATTGCTAAAGTTTAAAATTGGTTTGCGGATAAACATTTATAAACATGAAAACTTTGGTTTACAGATAGACGTTTATGATTTGCGAATAACAACTACCTAATTTTTTACTGCAAATTTCTTTTTTCAAATACAACTTCTTTTTCAAACTTCATTTCTGACAACTCTCTTTCGATCAGCAACAATCAAAATAAATGGAGCTTAGATCATCCATCGGGTGACGCCAAATATGGCAGGTAACAAATCTATCCCGAATTAGCCTAAAACTCATGCTCCACTGTCTCATCGATCCCCATCATGATTGGTTTTATATGATGATTGTCCAATCTCACTAAATAAAATATTAAAAAAATAAAACAAAAACATAAAAGCATCAAAAAGTAAATTCAGATGCAACTAGCGATTTAGATCACCTATTAGGCGATGCCAAATATGATAGTTTACACATCAGTCCCGAGTGAGCCCAACACTTGTGCGCCACTGTCTCATCGATCTCCATCAGATGCTCTCTCGCACCCAGATAATTTTAAGAAAATTATGATTGATATTGATTTTACAAACTTCGATGATAAGTCCTTCAAGAAGTCATTGGCTATGAAGCACCGGTACGGGTATGGGTATGGGTACTGGATGCGATACATATCCGATATGTTGGTACATGAAAATAATAAAAAAAAGATATAGGGCGTTTGGGGTACGACACAATTAAAATTGTCTTATATAAATACACACACTATATATATACACATGAGCATACATATAGGGACATGAACATGTATATATACATACATACAACTTTTTTAAGAGAATATAAAACGTAGAAAAATTCGTGCCGAACAAGAAGAAACACTACAAATTTGCAACCTATATAGCCAAAAAATAAAATGATAAAATTTATATCAAATTCTTTATAGTTTTAACAAAAAAGATACTTAAATCTGAAACACATTTTGTTACTATAATAAACACCGCTAGTTGTTTTTTATGAGTCATAATTTTTTCTTTTCTAAAAGATACGCAGAAGTCTTTTACTTTGTAAAAGCATACGCCTATCACAATATGCAGAACGATCTGCCAAGGGCAAATGTATCTACAGACTAGAGTAACAAGTGTATCCACCGAGTATTAGGTACGTACCGGTACCAGATACCTATCCGATACGGGTACGTGGCCCTCAAGGAAGTATCGGTGCTTCATTGGTCATTGGTTCCTCATGAATGGAAATTAGATTTCTATTGTATTACTTTTTCACAAGTTTAATTTGTAATGTTTTTGGAAGTAGAGCTTCAACAATACCAACACCAGGAGCTCTCTCACATCCCATGCATCCCCTTCAGTCAATTTGAAGCTTGGAACTGTCTGAACCAAATTTTATTGATACTTTTCTTCGTGTTCTACTCATTTTTCATCTGCCTTTCTATCAATTCTAGACTACGTTTGAACCCCACTTATCTAGATCTTGATGATTTATCTTTAATTTCTAATTTGATTTTGATGTCTTAGTTTTCATCCCCATTGCAGTTATTGATATCTGTATTTTTCATGAGAAATTGAATCATCATAATGAACTGAAAATGGTGCATGCTGCTTACTATTGGCATGCCTTGAAGTTGATTTAGAATATTTATGAGACTAGCAATGATTGGAATAGTGGTCAAGAATATAATATGACTTATTGTGCCATGCAATCCACTTAGGGGTGCAAGTTGAGTTGAGTCATCTCATAAGCTCCACAAGCCAACTCGAAAAAACTCGTCTCGAGCTCAACTCTATGAGTAGTTTTCACCGTCATCCAGATTGATGTAGTCAGACATTTTTATCCTTAATCATTGCAGGGATCCTTTATTCTGAATCCTTCTAGCGATACTTCTTTTATTCTGTACTTGTTTTAGTTGTAATATTAGACCATAATACAAAATCAACTTTTTAACAACTAGCACAGCAACCTAGGTATCAACGTGCGTGAAATACCATCCAACCTGTACTTATAGAAACAGCATGTCTACAACAAAAATCTATCTGAATGCAAACACATGAAAACAAAATCATCTGGAAGTAAACTCGTTCTTTCACTATTCATGAGTCAACTAACAAATCCATTTAATAGTAATAGATGTGTAATCTTTTATGTTTTTTCATTTCTTTGCCAAATCCCACCACTTATCATTCTAGTGCTATCCTATGCATGATTCATACTTAAATATGCATGAATACTTTCAGGTAGATGTCTGGGCGCTAGGTGTCTCTGCAATTGAAATGGCAGAGGTATGAATTCTGTACATGTGATCTGCTTGTTTTTTTGCACTATATATTACATATATCTTTGACACTCTTTTTTATTTCATGCATTGTTTCATGTCAATTACAAAGTAGTGTATATCCTTATTGACTGAATTTGTATATTTAATTAATTTCAGGGACTTCCACCTCGATCATCTGTGCATCCAATGAGAGTTAGTACTTAATTTAGAATCTTACACGTCTTATTTTTCTGACGTGCACACTGATATCAGTTATGTTTCACATGTTCTCATCTTCAGTAAATATATTTTCCATGTACCTAGTGCTTGTTGGTTTCCATATGTGACCTATTGGGTTCAGAATCATGGATTGCTTTTGGGCACATCCTTTGTCATTTTGTGGGTGACATCTATAATCTTGAATGCCTAGAAATTTTTTTGTACTGAATGTTTGTGATCTTATTTTTATTGTATCATTTTGTTTTTGAAGAAAACCTCTTCAGAATTTGCTTCATTTTTAATATTATACATTTAATGTGGTAGTTGACTAGAGTCAGGTTTTAAAGAGTGCCAATGCACTTGTATATGGTCTGTACAAAGTTAAGATAACCTGATCACTGACTGGCCCTAACTATGCTATAACCTCAAGATAGCTATGATTTTTTTCCCATCCTAACTATGGTATGTTAAGGTTTTGCGTTTTCTTATACCAGTACTTTGTCAATTAGATGATTTGTTTGGTTCCTTTAATAATGGGGCAGTTTGATTTTATGAATGTGATAGTATTGATGCAATTGTGTTTTGATTGTTTTGTGACACGTCTAAATTGCAATATTTTTATTTTTGGGGGAAGTAATTTGAATTATAGAACTTACAAAAAAATCATTTGCTTTTGTATATTTATTTTATTCTTATGTCAAGCTGGTTTTTCCCAAGTGACAAGCAAAAGGATTGCAAAATTAGGAATATCATAGCATTTTTATTTTCTTGTTTTTCCTACATATGATTCTGTTGTAATAGACACGGTTCCTATGGAACACTGTAATTGTGCTTTTTTCCACTTTCCCTCCCTTCTTAGTATATGAAAAAAAACAACTTTCTGTTTGTTGAAACCCAGATTGTCCCTAAAATCTGTTGACAAAGATGATACTAACTGCCAAAACAATTGACACCCAAAGTGGAAGTAGACATATTGCAAGAAGACGAGAGTGAAAGCAATGGGTGGTTCTCTAACCCAAGACATGAAAACCGAGTGATCAGCGCGGTGGTTCTCCTCTAGTGATTACTGACGCAAGGAGTTAGAACCATGAATTTAGATTATGAATTTTTCATTGTTATGGACTTGCACGACGATGAGACTCCGTGGCGAGTCTACATGCAGAGGAAGATGACGATGAGTCCGTATGGAGGCGGAGAGACTGAAGACGCGACGCCGGCGTGAATATTTTACTTATTTCGCACTATGTATTTCATATTATGTTGTGTACACATTTCTTTTACTCGCACTTGCTATTCATACCTCGCGTCTATAAGGGGTGGAGTTGTACTCATTTTTGATTATGCTTGGATGAATGCAAATTAGAGCTGCTCCCTGAGGATTTCCTCTCAACCCTAATCTCCTTCTTTCTAACCTCCGCCGGCCCTCCCCCTTGCCAGATTTCTCCCGGGATTGTAAAAATTTGGTCCGACCTGCCTCACCACCCACCATCTTGCCGCGAGTGCACGTAATATTCCACAAAGGCTGTTCCTCTCTTTTCCGCAACGCAGCTACAACGCTGATTGGTCGAACCGCACCAGTTTTCCGCCCGATCCCTCCCAACGCCGGTTCCGCCGATTCATTACAATGCCGTTCCGCCGATTCGCGCGTGAAATCTCCTGTTTCGCTCTACTACAACCCGATCAGCCTGTTCCGTACGTCCTCCACCCGCTCGCGTCCCGATCTAGAGCCTCGCGCCCCTGTTCCGCCTTTTCGCGGTTTCGCCCGCAGTCGCGAGTTTCCGTGGCCCTGCTCCACTGAAAGCCCACAAGATCCACCTTCCTCGCTGTCCCGCTCTTCCGCAGCCCCGATTTTTATTGAACCTTCAACGAATCCCTCTTCTCTCGGCCGCCATCCGTCGTCTTGTTCTTCCATGGCTCCCACCACTCGCTCCTCCGGCGACCCCGTTCTAGATTCCACCTCCGAAGCTCTAACCCATCGCGTCGAGGTACAAGAACAACTCGTTGCCTCCATGCACGTTTCTCTCCTTGCCCTCCACTCCAAGATTGACTCCCTCCAAGAATCTGCCACCGCAGTGTCCTCCGCGTCTGATTCTTTCTCTTCAGCGGACGACGACTCCCTCCTCGGCGTCGGGCCGCCGGATGTTTCCCTTGGACACCCTCCTTCGGTCATTCCTAGAGCTGTCACGGTTCCGGTTCTACTAAAACCGTGAACCGAACCGCTAATGTAACAGTTGTTCAAGTAAGAACCAAAACCTTATTTGGTTTGACTGGTTCCGGTTCCAGCATAATTTTTGGGACCGTCTTGCCAACGGTTCCGGTTACGGTTTAACAAGAACCAAAACCAAACCGGCCACTAACGGTTCGGTTCTATGCGGTTCGGTCAGGTTCCAATCGGTTCCCACTAAAACCACAACCAAATTTGACGGAATAAAATAAAAGCGGTCTGCAAAAAGCTCAAAATAACATCAAAATAAAAATAATTAAGTTGCGCACTCCTCGACGGTCTCTACCATGATCGATGGACTAGTATTCGTCGCCTTATTACGCGTGTAGACTCGCCACCACGTCTAGTCGGCTTGTGCGCGTCTCGTCGACATTCTTCTATGTGGTTCAGTCCAGTTCCAATTGGTTCCAACTAAAATCAAAACTGAGCTTGGCGGAATGAAATAAAAGCAGTTTGCAATAGTAAAACTCAAAACAATATTGAAATAGAAATAATTATCTTGCGCACTCCTCGCTGGTCTCTTCCACGATTAGTGGGCTAGTACTGTCGCCTTCCTACGCGTGTAGACTCGTCACAACGTCTAGTAGGTTTGCGCGCGTCTCATCAGCACACGCAACCGTAATAATCAGCTACAATTAGTTGTCTTTCATGATTACTGTTAAATAGTAATTGTATGCCATCTAATATTTTGAAATAAAGTATTTTAGAAAAATATGTGAGTAAAATTGAAAATACATTATATAACTATATAAAACTCAAAACTGCACTGCATAAACGTCTTTAAACCGCACAAATGTCAAACCATACCACGGTTTTGGTGCGGTGCGGTTTTATACAGTCCAAAACTGACCCCTTTTGGTGCGATTACGGTTGGGTTCAAACTGCACCAGTTTCACCCCTGATAGTAAGTATAGATATTATCGATAGATTATAAAATAATAACAATATTATAATAATATTAATAATAATAAACGGGTTGCGGTTTAGTTCTACTTCGGTCCGGTTTGGATCGGGTCCTAAAATCTTTAAACCGCTTGAGACCTGTATGTTGCGGTTCCATTTCCAGTTCCGGTCCGGATAATAAAATGTAAGAACCACACCCGAACCAATGTTGTTCACGGTTCCAAAATTCAAACCGGAACCCGAATAATTTGCAAATGGTTCGGTCCGGTTCTTTGCGGTTCCAGTTTGATTTTCGGTTTTAAGTGACAGCTCTAGTCTTTCCGGGCCAGCCCGTCCTCTCCCTCGATATTCCCTCTTTGCCGGCGTAGACCTGATGGGGTGGATCGCCAAGGAGGAGCAATTTTTTGACCTCATTTACACGCCGGAGCATGACAAGGTGTCTACGGCTGCGGTCGGCCTAGACGGCTCGACTCTTCACTGGGCTCGGTGGCTCCGCCAATCCAACCCGAGCCTCTCCTGGATTGAGCTCAAACAGGAGATGATTTGGCGGTACAACACCCACTACTCTGGCTCTTCCACCATCGAGTGGCTATACGACGTTCCCCAGACAGCCGGTTTTGACGACTACATTGATGAGTTTGTAACCTTAGTTACTCATGTCCCCGGCTTGCCACTCGGCCATTATCTGGGCTTCTTCATGCAGGGGCTACTGCCCCACATCCGCTCCCTGCTCCGCACGCACCATCCTCGCACAGTCTCCGACGCCCTCGACATGACGCGTCTGGTGGAGGCTGACCTCACCCCTAGGGCGCCCATGCCTGCAACCAGTCACCATCCGCCTCGACTGCCCTGGCGCCCTCCTCCTTCAACAGCCCCGCAACGGCCTCCCCTTGGGCGAGACCGGTGGTCCCCCAGCGCATCTCCAACAACACCCACAATGAATATCGCAGCAAGGGCCTATGCTTCTGGTGCTGGCGGCCCTACTCTTATTCTCATGTGTGTTCCATCAAGGAGTTCCACACCATCATCGATGACTTCGATCCGGAGGTCACCTTGGCGGACTTCGAGGCCCTAGATCTATTCGAGGGCGATGACGCGATAGACACCGCCTCACCTACTTTTCACTGCTTAGAGCTACATTGTTTCTCGGTGGGCGGCATTTCGGGTCCGCAGACCATGAAGCTGGCGGGCACGTTGCGTGATCGTTCCATTGTGGTCATGGTGGACAGTGGTGTGTGCCACAACTTCGTCTCAGGCTCTCTGCTTAGTTGGCGCACCAGATTCACCTTCCTTTGGTTCCCTTCCCTGACTTTACTGTCTACCTGGGCGATGGGCGTTGTCGACCAACCCACGGGTGCTGCACCGCTCTCTCCCTGACGGTGGGGTCCTGCCCGGTGACCGCAGACTTTTACGCCTTCTGGCTCCGCGGTATTGGCGCCATTCTAGGCGTGGCTTGTCTCCACACGTTGGGCGAAGTACGGGTCAACTGGAAGAGTATGACTAAGCAGTTCCTACAGGAGGGCTAGGCGTGCCGCCTGATGGGCGATTCTGCTCTGCTTCGCTCCCCGGTCTCGGCCTATGCGATTCAGCGGAACGCTGACGTCGACTTTTCTACATGGCTTTTGCCACTCTCTGCTCCGGCACCGCTACCTCCTCCACACCCGGTCGACCTTCAGGCATTACTTGCCGAGTTCGCCGACATTTTTGAGGCCCCTACCGGCCTTCCGCTGGCTCGGCCGACAGATCACGTTATTCCCCTCCATCTCGGTACTGCAGCGGTGTCGGTTCGCCCTTACCGCTACGGACATGTGCAGAAGTATGAGATCAAGTGGCTGGTCCATAAGATGTTGATGGGGGGCCTCATCCGCCCCAGTGCGAGCCCCTTCTCCAGCACGGTCCTCCTGGTCTGGAAGAAGGACGATAGCTGGCGTTTCTGCGTGGACTACCGAAAGCTCAACAAGGTCGGACAGGTACCCGATCCCAGTTATTCAAGAGTTTCTAAACGAGCTCCACGACGCCATATTCTTCACCAAGCTGGAACTCCGAGCGAGCTATCACTAGATCCGGGTACGACCCGAGAACATTTCCAAGACCTCTTTCCGGATGTATGACGGTCACTACGAGTTCTTGGTAATGCCTTTCAGCTTGACCAACGCACCGGCTACCTTCCATGCCACGATGAACGACATTTTTCGAGCGGTACTTAGTCGACACGTTCTCGTTTTTTATAACATTTTGATATACAGTTCTTTTTGGCATGATCACCTTCAGCGCGTCTGCCTCACTCTGTCTACCATCCGACATCGCCTCAAGCTCCATCTGAAGAAGTGCTCCTTTGGGTCGTCGGAAGTAAGCTACCCGGGCCACACCATTTCGGTCCGGGGGGTTGCCATGGACGAGGAGAAGATTGCGGCGGTCCTACACTGGCCGACTCCTACATCCTTGCGGGACGTCTGGGGATTCCTCGGTCTGATGGGATACGACCGCTGCTTCATCCAAGGGTACGAGGCTCTAGCTCGGCCACTTACGCAACTCCTGAAGAAGTCGGAGAAGGGTCCTTTTTAGTGGACGGCCGCCGCCGCCTTTAAGCAGGCTCTAGTCTGTGGGCCGGTGCTGGCCATGCCAGATTTCTCTCTGACATTTCTAGTGGAGTATGACGCATCGGGCTACGGGGTTGGAGCCGTACTCATGCAGGCTGGACGGCCAATAAACTACTTCAACCGCACTTTCTCCAACACTGTCCGCATCCGCTCCGTGTATGAGAACAAACTCATGGGCCTCGTTTTCGCCGTTCAACATTGGCCCCCATATTTGTTGGGCCGCCCCTTCGTGGTCCGCATCGACCACCACAGTCTCTGCTACCTCCTCCAGCAGAAGATCGCAACACCCGTCCACCAGGTGTGGGTGACCAAACTTCAGAGCTATGATTTCACCATCGAGTTCCGACCGGGAAGGGCAAATCGGGCGGCCGATGCTCTCTCTCGGCAGAGCTAGTCGCCGGAGCTCACAACTATCTCTTGGATGGTGTGGGAAGACGCAACGACCATCCAACTGTGCTACTGGGACAGAGAGGGGGCCTCTACTTCCTCGACACCAACTGTGCTCTCTCCACCTCCTCCTCCGCCACCTCCAACCCTCTTCTTCAATGACATCTTCGCTTTGATCATCCTCTTCCTTGCTTTCTCTAACAACTACCTTCATTTCGTCAGAAGGACGCCTCCTCTCTTGAATGTGAAGTTCGCTAATATGGGAAACATCATCACTCCTCTTATCCCCAAACGAACATAGTTCAGCCCGTCCGTTGATCTTGTTCATTCGGACTTTTGAGGTTCATATCCTACCAAAACTATTGCTATGGTAGTCTTTATTTTGTCACTTCTATTGATGATTTTTAACGATGTACTTGAGTGTATCTTTTTAAAGAACGCTCTGAACTATTCTCTGTATTTACTGCATTTTATAATGAAATTCACACATAGTTTAATGCTTCCGTTAAAATTCTTCGTATTGATAATGCTAAAGAATATGTTAGTCATAAGTTTTCTGAATTTTGTATGAATAATGGTATTGTACATCAGACTAGCTTGGCCTATACATCTCAACAAAATGACGTTGTCAAACGCAACAATCGCCATCTTCTTGACGTTGCGCACTCTTCTTACTCCAATGAATGTTCCCTGCTCCAATTGTGGTAATGCAATTCTCATTTCTTGCTGCCTCATCAATCATCTTCACTCTGTTGTTCTCCATGGCCAAACACCGTTTTCTATTCTGTATCCTAGTACTACTCCATTCTCTCTCACCGCAAGAGTTTTTGGCTGCACTATTTTTTCCACTCCTTCACATGGCCACGGTAAACTTTCTCCTCGGGCAATCAAATGTATCTTCATCGTCTTTTCTCCCACTTAGAAGGGCTATCAGTATTATGACCCTATTCTCCGAAAATAATATGTTTCGGTTGATGTCACCTTTTTTGATTCCACTCCATTATTCTTCACCGACCCTGTGACTTCCCCTCAGAATCTTCCCACCACCTTCTTATCCATTTTGCATACTCTTCCACCTGCCATTATTCCACCTCCGCTACCCTACATACCATCCCCACCTCCTGCTCCTGCCTCCACTCCTGCTACTCCGGGCTCCCTCCGCCAGTTCTCAGGCCAGCACTAGCCTCTTCGGACGGATCTAATGATGACAATCTGTCGGACCTTGATCTTCCTATTGCTCTTTACAAAGGGATCCTGTCTTGTACTCAACATTCCATTTATGATGTTGTGTCATATGCTCGATTTACTTCTTCTGGTAGGATCTTTGCTCTCGTCATCTCGTCCATTGTCATCCCATCTACATATTAAGAGGCTCTTGCCCTACCATGTTGGAAAATGCCATGAAAGAAATGTCTACCTTACAGACTGCGGTACTTGGACCCTTGTCCTTACCTCTCCTTAAGCGAACATTGTTGGTTGCTTGTGGGTCTTTGTTGTGAAGTTTCATATAGATGACACCATGGATTTATATAAGGCTCGTCTGGTTGCCAAGGGATTCATGCATACTTATGGTGTTGACTTCTTCTACACCTCTCTGGTTGCTCCTATTAGCACTATCAGAGTCCTGTTTTCTGTGGCTGTCAACAAGGATTGATCGATTTTCCAGTTGGATGTTAAAATGCCTTCCTTTATGGAGATCTGTTGGAAGAAGTGTATATGGAACAACCTTCTAGGTATGTTTCTCATGGGGAGTCTTAGGTATGCAAGTTAAGAAAGACAGTTTATGGACTCAAAGAAAGTCCCCGTGCATGGTTTGATAAGTTTAGCGAAGTCATCTCAACTATTGGTTCTTTCAGAGCTCTGCTGATCATTCTCTGTTCATACGGAAAACTACTGGAGGATTGGTGGTTCTGGCAGTATGTGTTGATGATATCCTCATCACTGGAGATGACCTGTTCGATATAGAAATGACTAAACACTATCTTCACAAAAGTCTCGTTACCAAGGACATGAGACCTCCCAAATACTTCCTTGGCATTGAATTTGCAAGAAAATACAACTCTGTGATTTTATCTTAACCTAAGTATGCTCTAAATTTTCTAAATGAAGCTGGGCTTCTAGGTGCAAGACCTTCTAAATGTCCTATGACTATTGGAGAGGACAACCTATGGAGTGAGACATGTCCTCTTCTTCCAGATGCTACTCAATATAGATGACTGGTTTGTAAACTCATTTATCTTACTGTAACCAAACCTTACATTTGTTATGCAGTTGGAAAAGTCAGTCAGTTCATGCAATCTCCCATCGAATGTCATCTGAAAGCAACACTAAAAATACTGGAGTATATTTAAGGGGCTCCACGGAGAGGATTATTATTTCAAAAGAATAATCTTTTGCAGATATAAACATATTCTGATGCCACCTATGCTGGCGACAAAGGAGATCAAAAATCCACCTCAGGGTTCTACACGTTTATTGAGGGCAATCTGGTAACCTGGAAAAGTAAGAAGCAAGAGGTTGTGTCCAAATCAAGTGCTAAAGCTGAGTATAGGAGTATGGATCAAAGCACATGCTAATTAAAGTGGTTACACACTCTTTTACTGGACATGAATGAAGTCTATAATTATCCACTGCCCATATTTTTCGACAATAAATCTGCTATATATATATCTCAAAGAATCCAGTTTTTCATGAAAGAGCAGAGCACGTTGAAGTTGATTATCACTTTGTGATAAAATAAGTTTTGAAGAAACAAATCTGCACTCCGTTCGTTACTTCGAAAACAGAGTTGGTAGATATCTTCACGAAACATGTTACTTCATCTTTTTCAGAGATATGTGACAAGTTGAGCACGATAGACATATACACTTCATCTTGAGGTAGAGTGTTAAAGCACAAGTTTGGTGTTCTGCAAAGGACGGGCGGTTACCCCTTGTAACCGCCTGGTGTTGCTAGCTTGAGAAATCTTGGGCGGTTACTCATGGTGTAACTATCGTTGCTTTGACAGATACTTGAGTCTGGGCAGTTACTGTAACTGCCCTTGTCTGTTCATACTATAGTATGGGCGGTTACTAGGGGTGTTACCGCTCGAGCTGCCTGTAAATTGGTCAACTGTATTTAGTCACACATCGCTAATTGTATGCTCTCTCACCTTCTCTGTTCTATATGAAGAAGGGCGTTCTCATGTAATATTTAGATTTTTTTGGAAATAAAAATACAAAGTTATTTTCAATTTCTCACAGTAACATTCCACTCTCTAAGACCCACTATGAGTCTTTTCATCGTGTATAGGTATCCGTATTACTCTCACATTATAAATTGAGTGATTTCTACGACTCCTCGATGCTATAAATAAGTGAACTTACCCTTGTATTATTTTGGCCCGAAGTAATAAAATATTTCTTTGGCATTCTCACAGCATGCATTACATGGATATCCATATTTATGTATGCATTAGATTGATATGAGTATTTATGTATGCATTAAATAGATATCTATATTATGCATGTACAGACAATATAACTTCTTGAAGGAAATATATGTAAAGGTCCAATGCAAGGTCCATCTGGGGCCTTCTTTCTCTTTAGGATTTAGTCCCACATCTTAAATTGAGATTTCTTCTCCTCTCTCCCTTCCTATATAAGTGCACAAATACGTGTATTTATAAAACAATTGAAGAAATAAACAATTTATTTTTTATTTCTGTCCTTTTTATGTGTATTTCTACATAACTATTTGGAGTTTAACTTGAAGATTGGAAGTTGGTAAAAAAATTTATCATTCTTTGGTTTATTGGGATCAAATTGATTAATCAATATTTTCACAACTGTAATCATGGTTAAATTAAGCCTGTTTGATGTTGGCCTACTTTGGCTCAAGATTGGACAAACTAGTTTTTCTCCAAATTTTCGCTATATTTGATTGATTAGATCAAATTTTTACCCTTACATATTTCGTGTAAAATTATGGGAGAAAACTGCAATTTCCAACTGCCTTCTCCTGCAAAAAGGTGGTGTTTCTGTGTAAGGTAATGCATAAAAACCAGTATGTTTCCTATAATTGCACATTATTTAGCTATTTACTAGGTAGGCTCCTCTATAATTTAATAGACAAGTCATCATCATCAGTAGTCTTATTCCAACTACTTGGAATCAGTTATTTTTCATAGAGAATTACTTTTCATTATAAGTTTCAGTTTACTTTTGGATTTTAAAGTCCTTGTATACTATTTAGTCATGTAAAATATTTATAATGTAAAGGCTAGCATACTAAAGTGTTTCATCAATTGTCCTTGTTTAAATCTGTACAGAGTCTTCACCTTGAAAATTACTCACCTTGTTGTATTTGTTTGGACGTTTTTTTCTATAGAATAAGAGTTATATATTGGGTTCAAGAATATAATGTTAACACATTATTCAGTGCATGCTATTGTAATTCTAACATATAATTAATTAAATGTGGATAATGCAACAATGTGAAAGGTAAAAAGTGCCAAGCAAAAGCTAATTGTGTAATCACTGCTTACAATTGTATATTAAGATGTTGATGAGTGTTTCTAGTTATATCAAATTTATCCTTTCACTCAGCTTTTATGATTCTGGGGTGCATGCCTGAATGTTCCATGATGCCATATCAAGCATCCGCTGATTATTTCTTCCACCATAGGTCTTCTAAGCATCCAAGGATTATTTCTTTACTACCTTGGATACTTCTTTTTGTTTGTTGTTTGACTTTCTGATCAATGGTCCTATACTTAGGTACTATTCATGATATCTAGTGAGCCTGCTCCAATGCTTGAAGATAAAGAGAAGTGGTATGCTTATCACTATTTCTTTTGTCTTCACATTCTGTGATTTATTTCTTTTTTTACTGGTTATATGTGTACTTTTTTCAACAATTTTGTGCCTCTGCCCATAAATGATTGCTATTTATGAAATAATAAACTAGTATAGACATAGTCATGCAAACTTTATGATGTGATGCACATTCTCCTTTCTTTGCGTATCCTTACTGTATGGTGTACTGCGCCTTCCTGGGTTGCCTTTTCTCTTTTTTGGGTCTATTTTGGATATAGAGAAATATGCTAATTATTATTTCTTTTAGCAGTTATGCATTTTTGTATGTTAGCTCTAATAAATTGGTTTAATATCTTTCACTCCTAAAGGAAACACCATGTTGCATAGATATATTGATGCAGAGGTAGGTTGACAACGACACAGGTACCATAAAATGCAATCCTAAATGCGATGCGACACTATGCAAAATGCAAGGAGCCGCCCGATTGAAGATTGCAATGAATAATTTACCAAAATAAAACCTATTCAGAGGCTGATTTAATCACAGAAAAATAATTTAAGAAGAGTAAATTAAAACCCACAAATGTTTGAGGCACGAGTACTTTTAAGCACACACTAAATAAGTCCTGTAAGTCCACGATTTCACAATAAAAGGCATGCAATCTCACACCCATAAAGTATGGTCCCAAGCATGCAATAATATAAAAAAGACTCAAAGTAAAGACTTACGCATGTAAGCTGTGGCTGAATGAAGCAACAACGGAAGATCCGAGGGCTATTGGCACTGGCTGAGGGCTGTTATGTTTAACCAAAAGCCCGCGACCACTTTGGTGCTAAGTCCAGCCCGACCGGTTAGCATTTTTCTAACCGCACCAGCCACCAAGTCGCCTAGCTGCAAAACCCCCCGAGGAGAGGCAGTTCAGACTATAGCCAAGCCGCCTGGTCGTTTTCTTTTTTTATTTGCACCTCGTGTATCCCGTCACCGCTGCCCGATTCTCCTATACCTTGGGCAGCCGGTAAGCTTTGCCCTGCCTGTTTGGGCAGACCCCCGAACCTATAAATAGGGGGGAACTGTACTCTCAAAGCACGCTGACTCGAATCCAGGAGCTCGCTTGTTAAGAGCTGCGGTCTCGATTCTAGTGCCTTTTCAGGCTACTGTTCGCACGACTTCTTCTTTCTAAACCGTGTAATCACTACTTCAATCAATAAAAAACCCGCTGCAAGAGAGACATTTGCTGCGGAGTGCGAAGTCTGGTGTTGCTGCTTGGCGGCCTTTTCTCGCTCTTTATTAATCGCAGACGTTTTCAGTTTCGAGCCTCCTCTCCTTTGCCATCCGACCCATCCCGCGGTAGTGCGCGGAGAGTTGATGTCAAATTTGGTGCCAATAGTTTGGTGCGATGAGCGTGGAAACTGAAGTCTAGCGAATAACAATGACAGACCGCGAGTTTGCCCAGCATCAAAATCGCCTCAGTCCAGGTGAAGTCGCTCTCTGGGAGGCTTTTGACCAGTCTCGTCGAGATACCGATCAGAAACTCGACACGATCAGTCAGGTCTTAGCCGCATTCACCCAGCGTCCTTCAACCCGCCGTACTCGCAACGCCTCTAGTTGTGGTAAATTCTGTGGTGGAGGCTCCTCCTCCACTACCCTACCCGCAAGCTCAAGTCGCAGCCCCACTGCGATCTTAAGAGGAAGAATTTGCTTCCCGCCGAGGTTTCTTCCAAGGGCAGCATGGGGAAGTCCATCCAGAGTGTTGAACTTCCATGAGGGATGTACAACTTACCCCCTGCTGCTGCTCCGGTCCCAGATACTATCTACCATCCATCTCCTCACGTTTATGATGAAGTGGATGATCTTTTCCCTTTTACAGACAAAGTTCGCTGGGAGCCTACCCCCAATAACTTCAGAGAGCCTTGTATCCCAGTATACACTTGGGAGACTGATCCAGTATCTCATCTTCAATCTTTTGAATCAGCTGTCGCTCTGAGAACTCTCTCAGATGCGACGAGGTGTAAGGTTCTTATCACCTCCTTCGATGGACAAGATAGAGAATGGTTCTATGGACTCCACCCACAGTCCATCAGCTGCTTTGTTGAGCTTCGAAGGGAGCTTCTCTTGAGATTTTCAACTTCCAAGAAAAGGAATAGTGGTCCAGCCGCTTTCTTTGAGATTAAGCAATGAGATAATAAGTCGTGGACTAATTTTGTTGACCGTTTCCAGAAAGAAATTATGAAAGTAAGGAATGTGGATTCTGAGCTGTATAAGGTTGATCTGATCAATGGACTCCAAGAAGGTCCACTGAAGTTCAAGGCCAGCGTTGAAGAAACATGAACCTACCTGGATATGATCATCTTTGCAAGCAAGTACATTCAAGTGGGAAGAGCCAATCCTTTCTATGTTTCTAGACTGATTGACCAAGTTGACCAGTAGGATGTGGCTAGCTCTTCTTCTGTAGTTCAGCAATTAGCAAGACCTCCTCTCCCATAGTTCTAGCCTCCTACTAAGAGGGGGAGGAACTTCCGCCATCGATGCCCTCATTTCAGCCAACAACAATTTCAGCAGATGAAATTGTCGTTGGCCACCTCAATCGCTCCTCCCACTCCGATCCAGCTAGTCACGTCCGTGTACCGGTCACAATACATCCCGCTTATGCCTCCAACTATTCAACCACGTCCCCAGTATGATACTCACAAGAGTCTTATACAGAGCTGAACATCTCAATGGATGAGGTGGTTCAGATCCTCCGGAAGAGGCCCGACTACAAAAGGCATGCTCCTCTAAGATCTGATGTGAATTCCAAAAACCTCTCCCTGTTCTATGAGCATCACAGGGAGAGTGGACATCTGACAGAAAATTGTGCTCTCCGCCAGCTGGTGGAGAAATTGTTAAAAGAAGGAAAGCTACATAACCTAGTCCTGAAGAGCCACTCTGCCAAACCGTCCACCTCCAAGGGCAAGGAGGTGGCGGAAGTTTACTGGGAGTGTGAAGAGGTGAATGATGTTGGTAACCTCGGTAGCGTCAACTATAAGGCAGAGTGCATAGAAGCCGACAATGAAGGTTCTCTCGGTCGTCTCTTTGTATCCATGGAGGATCCAGGTCTGAATCGTTCCAGAAGGCCAACATCTCCAGGGTCTTCCGACAGGAGATAGTTGCCACCTCCGCTTCTACCCCAGTGGGGTGGGGGAATTGTCACCTTTGGCCAGGATGATCTCCCACCGACTGCAAATCCCTTCAATGATGTTGTACTAATAAAATCAGTCATTGAGAACTATACAGTAAACAAAATCTTGATTGATACTGGTAGTTCTGTCAACCTCCTCTTCAAGCCCACCTTCGAGGCCTTAAAGACTGGAAAGTCTTTGCTTTCCATCGAAGGGCCCATCTACGGTTTCTCAGGGGAGAGAAAATTCCTTGGTCATCTCCTTACACCTGAAGGTCTTGCTTTAAATCTTGACAAAGTGAAGTCCATTCTCGACACGACACCTCCTCGAACTCCCAAAGAAGTTCAACAGTTGGGAGGAAGATTGGCATGCCTTAACAGGTTTATCTCCAGGTCAGGAAATAAGAGCGCTCATTTCTTTAAAACTCTTCGGGGAGCCCCTAAGTTCGAGTGGACCAAGGAGTGTGATGTCGCTTTTGAGTAGCTTAAAATTAGCTAACGTCGCCCCCTTGCTTTAGAGCCCTCGTGCGGGGGAAACCCTATATATTTATTTGGGAGTTGGATTAGAGGCAGTTAGTGCCGTTCTTGTCATAGAAGAAAAGAAGAAACATTTCCTAGTGTATTATGTGCAAAATTGAGATATCCGATCCTAGGAAAGCTAGCCCTGACCCTGGTTATCTCAGCTCGAAGGCTTAGACATACTTTCAAGCTCACCCAATTCAAGTGGTGACAGATCTTCCTTTAAAGAATGTGTTGGAGAAGCCCGAACACTCAGGAAGGTTGTGGCTAAGTGGGCAATTGAGCTTTGCGAATTCGACATCTCATATGTCCCAAGGATGACAATCAAACCACAGACTTTAGCTGGCTTCCTAGTAGATTTGGTTGAAGCCTGCCCAGGTCAGGAAGTGAAGTCCCCTTTGGCATGGACTATTTTTTTGGATAGCGCTTCTGGGAGGGATTCTTCATGCGCATGAGTTGTCCTCATCAATCCGAATGGTGTAAGGTTGGAGCAGACGGTGAAGTTCTTCTTACCGATTAGTAACAATCAGAAAGAATGTGAGGCACTCCTAACAGGGCTAAAGTTCGCAAAGGAACTCAGAATAGAAGATGTTCGAGTAAATACCGGTTTTCTAGTAATGACGTCTCAAGTGCTCGACAATTTCGAGACTAGAGAGCCTATTCTCCGAAAGTACCTTTACCTGGTTAAGGTCGAGAACAAAAGGTTTAAAGGCTTCATCATCCAGCACATCCCGAGGATAAAAAATTCAGAAGCAGACATGCTGACAAAGTTTGGTCTTCTGTCAGGAGGGACGACAGAACTCTTCCGTCCAACAGTGGAGGAGGGAGAATTAATGCAAATTGACCAGCGTCCATCTTTGATGGACCTCTTTATCCTTTATCTCTCGACATGAACATATCATCTGACTGTCAAGGACAGGAAGAGGTTCAGAATAAAGGAGACATATTATTATCTGGTGTCAGGAATCCTTTACAGGAAGACTTTAGTTTCTCCTTTGGCTAGGTGTGTTTCAGAAGAGGAAGTACCGATTGTGCTTTAGGAGGTTCACTCCAGCAAATGCGGTAGCTACTCAGAAGCAAGGACTTTGGAGAAAAGGATTCTTCGACAAGGTTATTTTTGGGCCCAGATGAGAAAATATGTAGAATCATATGTAAAAAAAGTGTGTTCAATGCCCAAAGTTTGCTCCTCTTCAGCTTCAACCAGCTCAGTAGCTCATGCCCATAGCAATGCCTTGGCCCTTTGTAGTTTGTGGAATGAATCTCCTCGGTCCTTTTCCAATGGCTAACGGGCAGCGTCGCTTTATCATCGTCATGATTGGCAACTTCAGCAAATGGATTGAAGCTAAGACATTAACTAGAACCACCACCCAGATCATCACGAGCTTAATCTAGGGGAGATCGTTTGTCGGTACCAAATTCCAATGGCCATTATCACCGACAACGATCCTCAGTTTAATAATTCAGAGATGATCAACTTCTGTTGTCAGATTGAGACAGAGCTGCAGTTCTCATCGGCACATCACCCCAGAAACAATGGACAAGTCGAAGCTGCCAACAAGCTAATCCTTAACCTGCTCAAAAAGAAAGTTATGAATCTTAAAGGCAATTGGGTTGAGCAGTTCCCTTTAGTTTTTTGAACCCTCAGAACTACACCCTCCTCAACTACTAAGGAGACGCCCTTCAAGATTTTCCATGGTTCAGAAGCTCTTATTCTAGTAGAATTTTAGGTGTTAAGTCCAAGGGTCATGCTCGCCAAGCAAGGAGGTGAGGACTGGATAGATGCTAACTATGAAGACATAAAGTGCCGCTTAGATTTGATTGAGCAACTTCGAGATGAGGCAGTCATCGGGCAGGTAGAAGTCAAGGGAAGAGTAGCCAAACATTTTGATAAAAATGTCAGGGCCAAGGAATTCATGGTCGGAGACGTGATATTAAAAAAGGTTGATGCAATAGCCAAGGTGGGCTCAGTAAGGAAGCTCAACCCGAAATGGGCAGAACTTTATATCATCAAAGAAGTCCTCAAGAATGGAGCATATAGACTTCAGATGTATGATGGGAAAAGTATACTTCATACTTGGAGCAGTGATGATCTCAAGCGGTTCTACTCTTGAACGCTGTCTTTTTTTATATTTCTTTTATATGCTTCAATACAATGATTTTTTGAGCTGAGATCCTTATACTGACGTTTTCCCAGTCTAATGATCTCATGTATTAGCGTTTTGTGGTTAAGGACCACTGAACCAGGAGATATCGCTGAATCCTGCTTGAACCCCTACAAAATTATTGTCATTAGCGTAACACCGTGATGAGCACGTGTGGCGGCGAGATTTCACACCGTGTTGTGGGAGCTTGCCAATTCTCGTGTGGAGGACTTCAAGATCTCAGATCCCTGCTGGTATCTAATGTAGAGACCCAAAATCCTGGGCTCTTCAAAATTAAGGATCGGAAAACAGTTTTGAATAAAAGGGTTCACAGTACAAAGTACAAAAAACATTCACAAAGTCTTTTATTTCATTTGTTACTATATTACAGGCAAATTAACACATACTATATGGACTTTGTACAATAAATACACGTAGATCCAGTACAACGAGCTCTGTGCCAATCCCGAGCTTCGATTATTGCTTTTGCTAGTTCAGTTGCTAGGCTCCTGTGTGTTCCACTTGAGGTTGGTTCCGCTGTCTACAAAAAAATGTGTCCACAAAGGGTTAGTCATAAAATTATGACTAAGTGAGAAAAGTATTTCGTGAAACGTTATACTTGCAAACAAGAGAAATGATAACAATATGCATACAGTACAAGAACATAATCACTTGATTATTTTCAACACTAATCCTTAAATTACCCCTTAATTTTAGTTACATAAAATGAGAAATGCTCCGGTGATGCAAACTTTAATTTGACCCCGCCCCCGAAGGACGTAATTGTAGGCTCACCCCTACTGGTGAATCCATCTGTTGATGCCTCCACATCCTCGGATTCGAAATCATCACATTTCCCCATGCAGGCTTTTAAATGACTTATCTTGGTGCGTAATTAAGAGTTTGAATAAAATAGATCCCCTCAGAAATATATCTATATCGCTTTTATGTTTTCCCTCGCCCACAGTTATTTCTTAGCGATATTTCATTAAGGTGAAACCCATATGCACATGCACTTGTTTATTTTATAAAAATGCAGCAGAATAGGAAAGTAAGTGAGTAAACTAATTCAAGAAATAAGAAACTCACTGCAGTTTTTCCCTTATATATATTATCCTAAGACGCCATCCTTCCTTTTTTAATTCCTGGTCGCGGAAACCACTGTAATAACATGCAGGTTTATTTGGGTTGCGTCTCTATAATATTTAAGGGATTTACGAAAAGTCGGAAAGCCAAATAATAAATCGAAAAACTCAAAATACTCGGAAATGATCGTAGAAAACAATTTCAGCTCATATACGTTGCTGGACAGCCATAATATAACTCGAATGTGCCAAACCAGCCCCCAAATGGACTTCCCGTTCTCTTAACTTGCTGTCCAGCTACTAATCAGCACAACCAGCAGCAAAAAGTAGCTCAAAATTAGCATAAAATAACCACGAAAAAGCCACTAAATAAGTTATAGAAAACAGCCCAAAAGGTATAAGTAAACATCCCAAAAATAAATCAGTTCAAATAGGGAAAAAATTGTTGACTGAGACTGTACATAAAACAGCCACGTGCATAGCACAAATCAGCCAAAATAGTAGTAAACTCCTGAAGTAATTTCAGCATTGTAGCATAAAAAACCCTAAAACAGGAATTAGAAGAGGGGGAGAATCATGCTTACAACGGCAGAGGGAGGAAGAAGGATGTTACGCAACTGATCCTTGACGGATCGCTGAAGTGTAGCAAACTCCTTCCTAGAACTCCATAGTAGCAGCATCGACTATGCCCTAATAGCTCGGCACAGTCCAGTCGAAGGCACATGGAGGGAAGCAGCAACGTCAAAAGGCAAAACAGGAGCAGCGACTACAGAAATTGAGAGAGGTAAAAAAGAGAGGAGAGGAAGCTCGGGAAGAAGGAGAAGAAGGAGATGTATTGGCAGCAGCAGCAGCGCATAGCGACGGGCGACGGGAGAAAGATCGAGACAGGAGTGAACTGAGAAAAGCCCGACGGTGATTTATAAGAAGAAACAGCGGTAAGCGGTTCAGTCCAGCCAAAAGCACCGAGTCCAGATCACAACCCATCTCCCAAATAGTTAACACTTGGCTAGCCAAGTGTCAAGACCATGAACCAAGTGTCCAGACTATCATATATCACATGAACAACCAGCACACACACTCCTCCAGCATCTATTTGTTACAATTATTTAACCCAAAACGTAAGCTAAAACTTAAGTCCACCCACCAAAATACCAAATTCAAATCAACCAAAAATAAAACAATTTACGGAAGATTTTCGTAAAAGTTGTACTGCCTTTACTTTATCATCATCGGGGAGTGTAAAAACAAAATATGTATAAAACCAAAAATTATTTGTTGTGCGCAATATTTGGTTCGTCACATCTAACACACCTCTGCATGAAGGGAGGTGTAGATGTCCGTTAGCTCTACCACGCGGTCCATGCTTCAATAGTGATATCATTACATATTTAATGATCTTTTGAGAAAAACAATGCATCCCCATACGCACCTGTCCAATTGATCATTTTAGCTCGTGACCCTCGAACACTCCTTGGTACTCTCAAGTGGTGCCTACTGGGGGACCCACAACTCTGTTGATCTCTTAAGGAAAGCAATGCTGCTCCGTGCACACCTGCCCGATTGATCAACGTAGCCTGTAACCCTAGGCGTGAGAGTAGTGGATCCTATTGGCTTGTTGGGATGAGACAACCTTGATTATTTTTTGAGGAAAGCAATGCTGCCCCGTGCGCGCTTGCTCGACAGATCTTCTTTGACTGTACATCCCCTTTGTTCTCTTAAGGATCCCCGCCGACATCTGACACACCTCTGCATCTGGTTGAACTCTAGGTGATCGATCGGCTCTATCGTGCACTATGAGGATGACGTTACAGTTTCTGTGACCTCTTGAGGAAAGCAATGCAATCATGAGCGCACCTGCCCAATTGGTCGCTTTTGTTTGTAACCCTCAGTCTTTTTTGGAATCAGGCGGTTAGAAACATCAAACCGCGGGGACCGCATCATTTGGGTAGGGTTACAACTCTGATGATTTCTTGAGGAAAATAATGTTGCTTAAGACGCACTTGCCCGATTGATCATCCTAGGTTGTGGACTGCTCGCGCAGTTAGATATCTTTGACCGCGGTAACCGCCTCGAGGTAAATACAACTTTGACGATCTCTTGAGGAAAGCAATGCTGCTATAGGTGCACCTGTCCGATTGATCGCCTTAGACCGTGGAGCCTAAAGGTGGTTCAGAATTTTTTAAAATCACACAGGTCACATTATTCTGGTAGGGACTACAGTCTTGATGATCTCTTGTGGAAAACAATGCAACCTTGTGCGCACCTTCCCAATTGATCATCTTGGACAGTGGACCCCGTTCTTTTAACTGCTAACAGCATCAGACCGCAATGGTCTTAGAGCAACTAATAATGCGACCTGAATTGTTCTTTACGGTTATTGATGTCAAGCTGCACCTTCAATATTTATTGTCATTATTGGTTATTCCTGAGATTATCGTATGCAATAATTGCGTTCTGGATTAACCTCTTTCATCTGCGGTGATTAAATTATCAAATACGAGTATACGACTAATTCCGCGGTCTGAATATGTTCTTTGATCCACTGCAGTTAATGGAGGCTAGTTTACAGCCTCAATACTTTTTCATTATTATCAATTGGTTATTCTTCTGGGATACACGGTTATCACAGATAATCGGGCGGCTTGAATGTACTTCACTTTACCGCACTTAAGAGTTAAAGTGCAATCTCAAAGCTCCGTGCTTTTCATTATGATCATCTTGTTATGCTTCTGAAAGTTAGCATCTCGCCATGTAAGTAATCTCCCTATGGTAAATATCATAAGAGACCGCTTGCCCTGCATACACGTTATGCCTTGTGGGAAATTTTTAATCAAGAACTAAGAATTTATTCACGCGGTCTGGTATCAAGGGAAGTTCACTCGCGTACGCTGCCCGATTAGTTTTCTCAACTCATCAATTTGCTTGCGAACAATAAACATAGACAACACGAACTATCATATTCATCCGCTTATGGTTCAAAAATGCGGTAAGAAAAAGAGGTAAAATTGTATTTCATTAACATTTCAAAAGTTTCATCTGTAACCCGCCCGACTAACTAAAGAGGCCAGCCCGCGGGCTTAACAAAAAAGTAAAATTACATGTTAACTATCTCTAATCATCTACTTTAGCCTTCTTGGAAGTAGGGGATTCATCTGAATTGACAATTCCTTCAATATCAACGTCTTCTCGCAGAGAATAGTCACCAGTCGTTGAGTCAGAACTTGATGATGAACTGCTCCCACTGCTCTCTCCAAAATCCTCGCTTTTTAAACTTTGGTCATTGTCATTTGAGGCGTCATCCCCGTAAGAATCCTCGGCGGACTGTGACTTCAGACCGTCGGTCTCTGACTCAGCGACTTCGCTCTCTTTGCCTTGGCCGTCTTCCTCTACCTCTTCTTCTACTTCCTCTTCTTTTTCAACTTCTTCCTCATCTTCCTCTTCCTCCTCACCAACCTTATCTTTACCCTTAGTTGCGCGGTCCATAGCGGCCACCTTCCTCTTAAGAGTTGGGTAAAGGTCAAGGAAGGTATAATCTTTGAATCCTACTTTTAGACCGTCAAGCTCTTTTATACAAACAAGAGCTCCATCGATTCCCTTTTTCATGTGAGGAAAGACTGCATTCTGGAAGGCTGTGTTCATCGGGTCGTACATTTTCTGCAAAGGAAAAGGACAATGGTCAGGTCGTGCGACCTCAAAAAATGATAACCGCGAACACATCAGGTAATATCTTACCACATTCTCCTCTTTTTGTCGCGCGATTTCTTCATCCTTCGCCGCCACCAAGTCCTCAAGTCACGAGCAGTCTTTCAACAACCTTTTATAGGCATCGCCCATAAAATGGTTCGTCACAAAGCTCCTCGCGCTGACTTGGGCGGCTAGTCATGACATGTCTTCATTTTCAACTTTTCTTAGCCCCTTGAGATTGCGCTTGTCGTACATGGCGGCACCAACGATAGTGGCGTGGTGAGTAATCTTGTCGCTCCCCCAATAAAGGAGAGTGGTTGATACCTGGACGCTTCTGTTGTTCGGATACCACCACATGGTCGACTTGCGTGTAAGTCCCTTAGAGAACTCCTTATCCTGTGAAGCGTAAAGGAGTCTTCAGAAGAGTCTGCAGCCGCATCACCCTTTTCTCGCCGCTTCCTTGCCAACTCTTCCCTCTTTTCACGCTGCGTGGGGGCCAAGCCACCAGGCGTTTGCAGCTTGTTCATTGGCATTGCCAGGATAGCTGTATAAAAGATAAATTTAGTTTGCTTTTAACGCAGTTAAGAACTTTTTTAAGTTGCAGGAAAATGACTTACTGCCCTCAGGCGCAACCCCTTCTAAAGAGGGGAGCAACGGGATGTTGTGGTCAACATCAAGCCGCTCACCCTATAGAAATGAGTAGATGTTCTCATTGATCTTCTCCAGTTCGCATCTCTTGAAGACACTCTCCGTGCGGACTTGCGGATTAGTTGGAAGGAGACCAATGTTTCCTTCAAAAATTAGGTAACATTCAGACCAGTTATGAACCTTGTTAAGCAGGTTCACGACTTTCAACCCTCGACACCCAAAGTTCATAATTCCTCTAAAGATTGTGCCATTGGATTCTGTGATTGATCGTATCAAAAAGCATTTGCAAAAAATAATAGTAAATGCCACCCTTTCAGCTCGCAATAGGCAACGAAGCTGTAAATCACAGTTATAGAGGTAAGCTCCAGTTGGCCAAGAACCACCCCATAGTGATCGAAGATCGCGGTCACTTCCATCAAAATGGTTCACGGGAACTGCAATTTGGTTTGCGGAAGAAGTGTTAATTCGCTCGTCTTGCTCCGGAAGCCGCGCAATTATCAAAGAGTCCTGCATATGCTTGACAATAAAATCATTAAACTCAGCTCGAGAAACGCGGCATTCTTTGTGATCCGCAGAGCGAAAATCGACAGCGGCGTCTACTCGCACGACCACCATTTTCTCAAACCACCTGGACCTCTGCTTCGGGCGCATTGAAATCTTTCTGCCGAAATCACGAGAGACAACGCTATAAATAGATTTTTCGTGTTCTGCAAATAACGAAGCAGGCTGTAATAGCTGTTCGCCAACCCACGCGACCTGGTACCTGCACTATCAAAAAGCTGCAAACACAAGTTCTAGATATACCAAGTCAACATAACCACGTAAGTTGAAAGACAACAGTCCGCCAATCCAAGGCAGATAATATAGTATTCTATTCACATGAGTAGATAAGACCATCACAACATCCAAAAATCTAGTGAACAGAGAATTGACTAATAGCGTAAACAACATAAAGTCCAGCGCAAGACGAATAAAAGTTATACATTGTCCAATCACACGACATTGCAATAAAAATTGTGCACCGCTGCCTGCGGTCAGTGGGGTCCCTACCAATGTGAGCGACATAGTCCCCAACTTGAAGAAGGGAACCTTGGAGCTGCCACACCTGGTAGTGAGACGCGTTGAGAGCCTTGTGAATTTGTAGAAGTGTCGTGATTCACGCGGTCCCAAGAGATCATGAAATCCACGTGCATCTCTTGATCATCCGGTCGCACGGGCTGCTCAGCGGGTCAACCCACTGGAGCATTAGACGGCTCCCCCATGACTGCGCGGCTTGCAGATCGAGATCTCTTAGCTTGAGATGGTTCAGGCCACCTGTCCTTTTCTCTCTCTCCAATCACACTTAGATACTTGCTCTTGTAGTGTTGGACTTCCTCCTCTAGCTTCTGGATACAATGATCCGGGTGCTTCTTCTCCCTTTCAACAGCAGATGCAAGGGTCACGACTTGGTCTTGAAGAGATTTTCTTTGATTCCTCTCATTCTTGAGGACAACTTGCATTTCTCTCCTCTCATTCTCTAGAGCAGTTCACAACGCCTCCTCTCTTACTCGCGCATCCTCTTGCTCCTTCCTCAGCATCCCTTTCAGTACCTCAAGCTGACCGCAGAAATCCAGAAGAAATTCAGAGTCATTCACTCTACTTGCCACGAAGCTCGGCGGTAGCGTTGGTGGCGGTGGCACAAATTCGCATGATTCCAACCGAACTTCCAGTTCGCCTGCAGCAATAGAAAGCAAAATGCGGTTAAATTTAATTTTAAAATAAAGACAATATTTACGACTAAGTACTTTGAAGAACGAGACCGCCAAATCACGAACTTTTACTTGTTTAACCACAGTTGTGGTTAGGCGGCTATCAAAAGTTGGGCACCTTGATTGTTCGGGGTCCATTCGTAAATGCTGCTTTTTTCAAGACAGCTCGGTCACCTTTTTCTTGACCCTCAACTTTGCCATAGACAGGAAGACATCGTACAGTGGATTTAAAATTGCATCTGGCCTTCTTCTCCGCGAATGAGATCTGTAAATCCGTATAGCTCTAGACACAAGCCTAAGTTTATCTGACCGTGGGAGATCAGCTGTTGTTCGCCCGTCTGTTGCTGCTTGTTCCTCCAGCTGTGCGGCTTTCTTTGCGGTATTCTCTCTCTCATCTTCCTCTTCTCGTCTCCTTCAAAATTCGTGGGGTCCTGTTCTCCAGTCTGCACCCCTATTACCTGCAAATCAATATCCTCGCCACTGCAGTGTTTAGAACCGCCAGAGTATCTGACAGTGCATCTCGCCCTTGTAGCTCATCAATATCCTTTAGAATTTCTCTAAGGGTCATGCTAGCCGCGGAAATGACTTGTAGCTTGCCCGACTTGGAAGTTGGAGTTTCCAAAGGCTCAGGAACCTCCTTGTCGCGCGGATTGCGCTGGAGACTGTCCGCTCCGGTCTTGACATATACGTTTTTATTTTTGCTTCTCAACTTTTTGATTTTCTTTTTCATCCGCTCTTTCGCTGATTTCGGTGCCTTCCTTTTCTTCTCAGTCTTACCAAGCACGACGACCAAGTTTCCTCTTTGCCGCAACTTTTCGGCTGTGGGTAACCCGAATTGCCGCATCCCCTCACGAACTGGATCGTCATCGATGATGATGGGGGATGAAGTCGTCACTAGGTCGCCACCCGACTTTTCTACCGGTTTACCGGAATCAATACTGCCCTCTTCCAACTCTGATAAATTGAGCAAGATATTACCAGAGGGGGAATAAGATATGCCAAAGGAAGCATCCCTTGAGTCGACCACAGATAGCGGGTCGACACCCACAACCATCACCTCTTTAAACCTGCGCGACTTCGGCAGGGTTCAAGGCGGTCTCAGTAGTCACCGACATGGAAGTTTTCAACATTCCGGCATCCGTTATGACTTGGCGAGCTGGCGTGCCAGACTTCCGGACGACCACCTTCTTTTTTTGTCGCTCCACGGTTTTCTCTTCGCGGGCCAAAAGCGAGGACATCATGTTCATCTTGAAGGCTGATGCTGCGACTTGGAGAATGTTAATCACAAGTGGTGAATAGCGTCCCGTGGTTTCAAAATTTTCTGAAATCAACAAAGCCCCCGAGCCTATTTATTGGCTTTCCGGCATTAATGGCGGTCACGGTCTCGCAGTTAATGTCAACATTTTCGAAATTCCCCGAAATTTTCCGAAATTTGGAAATGTGTGGGGATCATGTTTACCCAAGAGCCCACGACCACTTTGGTGCTAAGTCTAGCCCAATCGGTTAGCATTTTTCTAACCGCACAAGCCGCCAAGTCGCCTAGCTGCATAACCCCCGAGGAGCGGTCGTTCAGACAATTGCCAAGCTGCCTGGTCGCACGGTCTGCGTTTTCGTCTTTTTATTCGCAGCCCGTGTATCAAGGTTGTCAGGATCGAGATCCTATGTGGGATCGTTTTGAGGTTGGATCGGATCGGATCGTAGGATCGAATCGAGGATCGCAAGTTCCTATAACATTCATAAATTAAGACTACAACAAACAACAACACTCAAGCCTTTATCCCACTATGTGGGGTCGGCTATATGGATCCTTTGCCGCCATTGTGCCCTATTTTGTCATAATCTCACTAATGTCTAAGTACATCATGTCTTTCCTTATAGTTTCATTCCAAGTATTTATTGGTCTACCCCTCCCCCGTTTAACATGCATAGTGACTAGACTCTCACAACGCCTAACAGGAGCCTCTAATGGTCTCCTTTGTGCATGTACATTCATAAATTAAGAGAAAATTAATTTGAATTTTTTATCATTAAATTTCATGCTCAATTAACAAAAAATCATTAAATTGAGTAGTATGTGAATAACTATATTAATTTTTTTTGAATAATTAAATCAAAAATATAATATCATATTAAGTTTAATTTCAGTTTCATGTAAGACACTGAATGTTTACTAACAATAAAAATAAATATGGACTGGATGCGACCGAAGAAGCCGCTCTTGGCCTCAGTTTGCAGTCAGCAATCGACACTTAGGATACGGTAAAGCAACATGATATGATTTTGTGATAGAGTATGAGGCGGGATTGGGATAAGGTTAAACAATGAGTTATGGACGTTGTACCGGTTGAATGAGGTCGGAATAGGGTGAGACATGTTTATAGCTACCTTTGGCCAGACCGGTAGAATCGGGTCAGGATCGCGATCCTAAATATTCTAAAATCCGGATCGCGATCCCAGTCGTTGATGTGCCGATTTAGATCCTAGGTAAGATCCAGATCGATTTACAAAATCTGGATCGTAGGATCGTAAGATTCTATGATTCGGATCGCGATCTTGACAACCATGCCGTGTATCCTGTCACGGCTGCTCGATTCTCTTGTACCTCGGGAAGTCAGTAATCTTAGCCCTGCCCGTTTTGGCAGTCCCTTGAGCTTATAAATAGGGGGGAATAGTATTCTCAAATCACACTGAATCGAATCCAGGAGCTTGCTTGTTAAGAGTCGCGGTCTCTATTCTAGTGCCTTTGCTGTCTATGTTCGCACGAATTCTTTCTATACCGTGTAACAACTACTTTAATTACTAGAAAGCCTGCCGCAAGAGATGCATTTGCATGAATGCGTGGTAGTTGGATGGTGGACTATGCCACGGGTTTGCAGGAATGCGTGGTAGAAGACATGATTGTGGTAGAGTTGATGAGGAAGTAGCATAGGATGGAAGAGAAGAGTCTAGTAGATGGAAGAGGAATTTGGAGAGGGAGTTGATGAACTTCAGTGATTGGAATAGTATTCCAGCTACAGGTTGCATGTGAGATTACGATTCTGAGCGTGAATAGTATGTAGGAGGACTGGATGGTGATGTGGTGGAGTGCAGATCTGTACGTGGGAGGTTGGAAGGGGCTATCCAGGGGCTGAAAGGCCTAAACGGAGAGGTTGTGGGGAGGACTGGGGCCCACTGGAGGTTTTGGGGGCTATACGGGTCTGTGTTATTAAGGCGCGCGCCTAGGAGCGCCTGAGGCGCACCCTCCTTGCCTCTGCAAGGCAGAGGCAGACGATGTGCCCCAGGCGCGGCGCGCGCCTTACGAGCTCCCAGGCGCCCCAAAGGCGCGCCTGGGCCTTTCAAGGTGTTTTCTTCAACCTATTTTTCTGGAGGTTGACAAAAACATGATCTCAGATCAACCCGAGGCACCCCTAGACGCACTTGGGCATCCAATTCATCGATTTTTAGGTAATTAGGTGCCCAATTCACTGAAAATCTGCGAATTGGGTATCCAATTCACTGAAAATATACTAATTGGGCATCAATTTACTGATTTTCAGGGAATAAAATGTGCGAATTGGGCACCCAATTCATTTTTGCGCCTCACATGCCTCAGGCGCGTGCTTGCGCCTAGGTTTTAGGACCCCCTTGTGCCGCGGTGCACCTTGCGACTTTGATTACATAGATACAGACACATTGTTGCATTGGGGACTTGGGAGTGGCAGCATTGGAGGCCAACGACCATGGATTTGCGAGCGTGAGGTTTGCCGTTGCCACGACCCGTCTAAAACAAATATCAGAGCGTTCTTCGGGCAGACCGTGATGCACAGACACAGGCGAAATAAAAATCCATGTCTGTAAGACAGGAGCTTAGATATTGATAATTAGTTTTAAAATAATTACTTTTGAGTAAAATAGACTGTTTTTATGCAGAAGCTTTAAAATATGGTAGTGAGAAATAAATGCACACGTATTTTAATAAAAACACATAATGCAAGAATACCGGTATAATTTCATGTAATGACAATCCCAATGGAAATGAACATGCAATAACCTCAAATTTCTAGTCTATAACTGATAACCTGACAGTTGTGCATGATAACAGAGAAAATGACTGATCGTAATTATTACATAAAAAAATATATGACAGTAAAAAAAATAAAATGCATAGAACCTGACACGGCGAGAAGATAAATATCTAGAAGCTGGAGCTTGTCGCAGATCGAGCTCGGGAAGCAGACAACGCAAGCACGAACGCTAAGTTAAATTTCAAAACAAGAAGGATAAAACCTCAGAATATTGAAATGAAAAGTGAGCAAAACAAAATAAAGTATGAGAAAAGGAATCAAAAATGTTTGTGTACCAATTTTATATGAGCCAAAACTAGTATGACAGACAAGTAAAAGAGTCTAGCTGAAATAATTTTAATTATTAGTCTACTCCGGAGTATAACATAGATTCGATCACGTAATGACATAAACTGTAAATAGTGAAAGATGTACATATTTCTATTTGATGCACATTGTTTTAGTATAAGTTCAGATGCAAGGCTTATCAGAAAATTTGTGTTTGCTATGACCATTCATTGGTTTCCGTACAAGTCAGGTGGAAACTCGAGTCAAGGTACCACATCAATTCAACACTATCTTTCAATGATTTCTTATGACATTAATGAATTTAAGGATTCATGATTTAGTGGTTCCTAGCATTTCAAGACATGCTACTAATTTATCGATTCAGATCTACAAGAGTAGATTTCATAAACTTGAAAAAGGGGAACAAATTATGGAACAATATTTATCCAAGTCTTGCAACAAAATATACCTAAAAAGCAAAAAGATTTGATGTCACTCAAAACTAGATTGATAGCTGTATACTTTAGGGGGTCAAGAATTCGCGAGTGGTAAGATTTCCATGTATCGTTTTTGAGATGACAAATACCCATATAGATTTAACCATTTAATGCACGATTATCTTCCAAGTAAACATTTGTACGATCTAGACATCATATAAAATCACAAATCATCTAATTGCTAAAAGAAATCTTAATAACTATCATTATAATATTTGTTGATCATGCCCAAAAATCTACCATACTTCTAATGATACATCAAATGAGAAAATCACTCATATAAGCGAATATCCAAAAAAAAAATGATCAATGATCACAAACTCATGTCATTCCAAATATGTTTAACCCTAAATTATTAACTTATCAGATTGAGCATTCAAAATTTCAACTCATTTGACAGATCAATATTTTCAAGAATGAAGTCATGTAATCATAAGAACAGATGCATAAATTTAAGCTCAATGTTTGCAAGAGAGAGGGATCTCTACTTGCCTTAAGGTGAGGTAGAAATTGACGGCGGCTAAGCGGTGCAAGCAAGATCAGGAAGCTTATCTAAATCTGCTCAAGCACAAACATAGATGACATTTGACATAAAGGAATTTCATACGATACCAGAGACATTGATTCATCGCACAATCTGATCAAGAGCGAGTTTAGTGATTTACCCTCCTCAAAGGTGAGGGAAGAGGAGAATTCCATGCGGAAACGGAGACTTGACGACGCTTGGCTAGGAGAAACCCTAAATTGGAAGGGGTTTTGGAGAGATCCCACTGGGCTTTGACGAACAGCGCCAAAAATCAAAAAGAAACCACGGTTAGGTGATTATTAGAGGGCAAAAATCATGAAACACAAGATATACAAAATTTGGAGCACGAATGAATTATTAGGAATACAAAAAAAACTGAATAAAGAGGAAAAAATTGGAATTCTTACCCATAGGAACCAAATCCTAGCCCAAGGAGGAGAGGGGAGGAAACCTTAGTTGCCTCTCTCGCAAACACCAACTCAAACTGAGCGGAAGAGGGCTATTGACCACTTGGAGGAGAGGGGAAGAGGTGGCTGCCTTGGCTGGACGAAGAAGGAGAAGAGGAGTTGTTGTTGGATGGGGAGGAGAACCACTGCTGTCGGCTATGGGAGGTGGGAGAAGCTGTTGCTGCCGTGAGGATCGGCCCCTTGGAGGAGAGAAAGCGATCAGCTAAGGAGACAACTAAGGTTCGCAGCAAGAGGTCACGACTGAAAATCGGCGGCAAAACCTATGCAAGACGACGGGAGCAGCGATTGGGAGCGGGGCTTGCGCCCGCTGCGGCTTGCGGAAACGGGAGGGAGCAGGAGAGGGAGTGGCTTAGTGCGGGAACCCTAGGCCGAACCAAAAAAAATAAATCCGGGGGGCA
Source organism: Platanthera zijinensis (assembly GCA_039513925.1). Taxonomy (NCBI): domain Eukaryota; kingdom Viridiplantae; phylum Streptophyta; class Magnoliopsida; order Asparagales; family Orchidaceae; genus Platanthera; species Platanthera zijinensis. The sequence continues at coordinate 34,411,418 of CM077078.1, forward strand.
CTCAGTTTAGGAATAAAAGGTGGGAATTTTAGGTTAATTGCAAAAATGTCATTTCAATTTACTTAATCAAATTACACTTTTTATTTTTCTTCAATGCATGGATTGTTACAGCAGTAGAAGATGGGACGGGCGTGGATGGACGATGGGGAAGATGATGGATCAGGTGTAGCAGATACCTTGGAGGCGCGCAGCAAGAGGTCTCTCAGAGTCACACCGATAGAGAGTGGATGACAGTTTCAAATCTGAAACTCAACTATCAACCCCCTCCACCAGCCGGCCCTGCATGCTTTAAATAAAACATAACTGAAGTAGGGCCCCTAAATCAGACAACTTATATGAAAAAGACTCAGAACGACCCGAACACATCCGTGGATTCGGATCATCCGAACGGATAGCGGATCACCGCCTCCTCCCGGAATACACGTGCATGGGCCGGCGATCTCCATTGTATATTATGTTTGGTTTTTGTTACATGTTTATTTTTTTACCGTTTCCTTGATACTATCAAATTATGTGATTTTGCCCATAGCTGGAGGCCTTTTATCAAATTATAAAGTATTACTTTCCCATGTGATGTAATCGACATTCTGCTTTCTTCTTTGGTTTATCCTTAGTGTGTGGTGTTTTGATTTTCATTTGTTTTTTGGGTTCATGTTTGAATAATGAACCTAAGGAAATTCTTCACAATTTCATTTGTTTTCTTGAGGTGATTCCTTTGTAACTATTGAAACCAACATGCGAAGGAGAAATTTTTTCAACGAAAATAAATAACATAAAATTGAGCTAAATTTGTTGTTTGATGCTTTAACTGTTGTTCTTAGAGACCTTTTATATAATATGCTTTTCTTTGGTTTTTTTATCTTTTCCAATTCTTTTTTAGGTCTTTACTGTTTCATGATTTTATTGCAAAATGTTTGACCAAAGATCCACGTCTGCGTCCACCTGCTACTGAAATGCTGAAGGTAAGACATTCATAACATTTGATGAGAACATGCTTACCTCTAAATATACTTGATAGTTATTCTTATTTTATTCACTTACCTTTTTGGAATCCTTCTTGTAATACAATGTTAGTACACACTGAATCCGGGTATTTTTAAAGCTTTGTGCACATCTTAGCTTATTCAATTACGCTTGGTTTGAAGACCTATAGCTGCACGTTATGTTTGCTAAGTAAAGTTACTTGTTGTATATTTCAAATCTAATTGATCTGGAATTGATTCGGCACCTTAATGTGATATCAAGATAATCTAATGGCTGAAAAAATGTGGATGATTTTTGGAATTGGCGACACAAGATTTTGAGATTGGAGGAGCTTTAGGCTTTTTATGAGGGCTGAATAGACAAAGGCATTTCAAGACTGCAGATAACATAGTTCCATTATACATAGATCTATTGTAATAAGAAAATTTTGATTTCCTCCTGTTTGGTATTTTGCAAAGAGAAAACAAGAGAGAGGGCTGGCTCAGTTCATGTACGTGGAGGACTCAGGATCCGAGCCTTCTTGGTTGACATTTTAGGGGCGTTCCTTGGATTTGTGAGATATCATGTTGAGAGAGAAAATATCGAGGGAAGAATGGAAAAACAAATAATAATTTACATCTCCTTTTGTCAGAATTCTAGGGTGAAAGAGAATGTTGTGAGAAAATATGTAAATAGAAATTAATTTTCATTAAAACAAGCCATAAAAATCACATTCAATGGGTTCCATATTTCATGATTTATATGGAGTTTCGTTTAGTTGTAGCATCGCTCAAATAATCTGTAAGTTCTACTAGGTGCCTAGTTGTTACTCATCCTATCATTGTTCAATTAATTCATCATTTATCATAGTGATTTAGATACTTGTTAGTAATAAATACGAAAGCACATTTGCAAAGAAATAATAGTGGCATTCATAAATAAAAGACTGAACTAAATATAATATGATTTAGAACATAAACATTTGATCAAATATGAATTTATGACTCCAGCTTTAATGACATGACATTCCTGCTTTAATGACATGACTTAAAATTCTGCATTATTGATGTTGAAAGTGCTCAAAACTTATATGTATTGCTTGTGTATTTAAATACAATGTGAGAATACAAATATATAGGATGGAGAAAGAGAGAAAAAATCCTATACAAGATGTGGGACTAAGGAGAGGAGAAGGAAAAAACAATAAAGAAAGGGGCCCAATAATGGGCTATTTACATGGGCTTTTCTAACACTCTCCCGCAAGCTGGAGCGTACAAATCGTATGCGCCAAGCTTGGACAAGCACTGATAGAAGAGGGTACTGGAAAGAGCCTTTCTAAGGACATCCGCAACTTGTTCAGTCCCAGGAGCATGCTTCAGTTCGAGATTCTTCATTTGAACCTTTTCCCGGATGAAATGACAGTCGACTTCAATATGTTTTGTTCTCTCGTGGAAGACCGAGTTCTTGGCTATATGTATAACAGCTTGGCTGTCACAGAGGAGGAGAGCTGGGGAAGGGAGCTTTTCACCCAGATCGGTAAGGAGACTTTCAAGCCACGTCAGTTCTGAAACCACCGACGTCATGGCCCGATATTCTGCCTCAGCTGATGATCGAGCAACGACTGCTTGTTTCTTGCTTTGCCAGGTAATCAAATGTCCCCCAAAATATGTGCAATAGCCACTGGTTGACCGTCGATCATCAAGGGAATCAACATAATCGGCATCAGAATATGTCACTAATGTTGGAGCTGAAGATGAGGTTTTGTATACCAGTCCTAGACCAGGGGCCGTTTTAAGGTATCTGAGAATGCGTGCAACGGCCTGAAGATGAGATATTCGAGGGGAATGCATATATCGATTGACAATACCAACCGCGAAGGAGATATCTGGCCTGGTTACCGTGAGGTAGATCAACTTTCCAACGAGACGACGATAGTACTCTGGATTCTGGAGTAGGAGATCTGAATCAGATGTCTAAGCGCACAACTTGTTATTTACCTCCATTGGGTTGTTTATCGGCTTACAACCTGAATAGCCTGCATTATGAAGGAGGTCGAGACAGTACTTCCACTGAGAGAGGATAAGACCATCCGGCCGTCTGGCCACCTCAAGACCCAAGAAGTATCGAAGGGGCCCCAGATCTTTTGTTTGAAATACGGAGCTCAGATATAGTTTGACCTCCTGTATTCCTTTCGAGTCGTCTCCTGTAATTATGATATCATCAACGTATACTAGCAGAAGAACCATTCCTGTTGTTTGGTGACGAGTGAACAACAAGAAATCTGTCGAGCTCCGAGTAAAACCGACCTCCCGAAGGGCCTTACTGAACTTGTCAAACCACGCCCATGGGGATTGTTTGAGACCATACAAGGCCTTCATAAGACGACAGACCTGAGACTCCCCCGTGGTCTCAAACCCGGGAGGTTGCTGCATATAAACTGTCTCCTGGAGATCGCCATTCAGAAATGCATTCTTAATATCCAGTTGGAGTAAGGGCCATCGGCGATGGACAGCCACAGAGATGAGGACGCGAACGGTGTTGAGTTTGGCAACCGGAGAAAAAGTTTCTTCATAGTCGATCTCCTGTTGTTGAGTGAGGCCGCGAGCCACCAGACGAGCTTTCAGTCGGTCAATCGTTCCATCAGCAGCATGTTTGATGACAAAGACCCACTTACACTCAACCGGTTTCTGACCCGGAGGGAGGGGTACGAGAGTCCAGTCTGCTTGGCCCAGAGAGCGGCCATTTCCTCTTCCATGGCGGCCCGCCAACCAGGATGTTAGAGTGCCTTCTGCAAAGAGTTAGAGACCGAAACCGAGGAAAGAGAAGTGATAAATGTGTGAAGGTGGGGAGAAAGGCGATGCAGGGAGACACAATGTGCCAGAGGATGAGCAGTGGAGGCCGTTACCTGATCAGCAGTGCGCGAAGTAGCCGAGGTCGAGGCCGATTGCAGAGGGACAACAGAACCGGAAGGGCGACGAGTGCAGACACGAATGACAGGCGGTTTGGAAGGCGCAGGAGCCATAGCAGGTGAGAGTTGTGGTAGAGGTGTAGTAGCGGGGATAACAGGGCGTGGGAGGAGTGGCGGGAGATTTGTCGGTGGGAGAGAAGTGGGTAAGGGAGTAGAGAAGAATGACTGATCCTCCCGGAAGGTAATATCAGCAGAAACGGAGACCTTGCGGGTAGCGGGAGAATAACACACAGCCTTTCTGCGTACGCGAGTACCCGATGAAAATATGTTTAGCTGCCCGGGGATCGAATATGTCCGAGGATAGGCCCAGTCGGTGGACGTAGTAGGTGCAGCCAAATGTGCGAGACAGGAGAGGGAAGGCCGGAGTAGAGGGAAACAAAAGGCTGAACGGAGTAGCATAATTGAGGACGGAGAAGGGAGACAGTTGATAAGGAAGCACGTAGTGGAGACCGCAAAGTTCTAGTAGGGTTTGGGAACATGCATTTGAAGCATGAGGGAGCAGACAACATCAAGCAAGTGTTGGTTCTTTCGTTCGGCAATGCCGTTTTGCTGGGGAGTGTAAGCACATGATGTTTGATGAATTATCCCGAATTCAGAGCACAAGTCCGTAAAGCCGTGGCCGGTATATTCACGAGCATTATCGGTGCGCAATGTTTTGGGGGTGGTGTTCAAGGACAAAGGCCCAAAAAACACGAGGAAGCTCGGTACGATCACGAAGTAAGTAGAGCCATGTCGTGCGAGAGTAATCATCAGTAAACGTAATAAAGTAGCGATAACCAGAAACACTAGTAATTTTAAAAGGACCTCAAACATCTGAATGTACTAAATCAAAAGGAGCAGTGCTCCGGGTACAGTGTGCAGGAAAAGAAGAGCGCGACTGCTTGCCGAAGATACAAGACTCGCACTAAAAGGGGTGAAGATAGATATCAGGAAGAGCTCGCTGGAGGACCGGGAGAGGGGCATGCCCAAGACGTCGATGCCACTCACTGGAGGAGACAAAGGATAGGACAATGAGAGAGTCATCGAGGAGGTAGAGCCCGTTTCGCAGCGTGTCTTTACCAATGGTAGTCCACGTCCGCCGATCCTAGATGAAAAATGAAGAGGAGATTAATATGACAGAGCAATCTAAATCATTAGTAAGATGACCAACAAAAAGTAAATTTAACGGGAAGCTCGGAATATGAAGAGCCGAGCGAAGGGAGAGCAATGTGCATAGAGAAAGGTCAGCCGAGCCGGAGACTGGAATCGTCTCCCCATTTGCCACGGTGATACATTTCAGATGAGGAGAATCCGAGTACTGGGATGGCCACAGTGATGTAATGTGATGAGTGGCACCCGAGTCCACAATCTAGCGCGGACTGGTGGATAAACAAGCAGTACCTGTGTTGGAGACGGAGGCGAGGGAGGCAGAGGGCGGGTTGTGCAGTCCTTGAAGTTACTGGAGCTGGAGAAGAATGGCTTCAAGGCCAGGAGGGCCATGAGAGGATGTGTCAGCAGCAACAGAAGCCGACAGATGAGGAGGATAACCATTCTTCTTATAGCAGGTCGACTCAAAGTGGTCGTCCTTTCCGCAGTAGGAACACTTCGGCCGACCCCGACCACCACGCCCTCGGCCCCTAGATCCCGAACATCCACCACGAGCGGAGGTAGGTGGGGGAAGTAAGGGGGGAGGGGTTTGCTGAAGAAGGGCCGAGGGGGAAGGCGCAGAAGTATCCGAAGGAGGTGAAACACAGAGGAGCATGAAGCACACATCAGATAAGGATGGTATGGTGGAGGAGGCCAGAACCTGAGTCCGAATACTCTGGAGGTGAGGGGGAACACGAGCCATCATTATGGCAATGCAGACGGCCTTCTTCTGAGCTTGCTGAGTAGCATGATCATTGGTAGACGGCTAATGCTGGATCCAGGCCTCAGCAAGAGTCTTGGCGCGAGCGATAAAGGAGGTCATATCCGAAGCCCCCCCAGTGTCGAGAGCTAGAAGATCAGTGAGGATATCATAGAGATGCTGGAGACTGTCCCTGCCTGAGTACAAGGAATGCAGCTCATCCCACATAGCCTTGGCCGTTTCGTGATACATGGCCATCTGATAAGGTTCGCCGTCCAGGGAATTGAGGAGCCATGTTTGAACACGACCATCATTTCTGAGCCAGTCATCGGTAAGAGGAGAGGGATGAGCTTGAAGGAGATGAGGCAAAAGGCCCTTGGCCTGAAGAACCCGACGAACAGAGTGAAACCCAAGGGATAAAATCCTTCTTCCCAGAGAGGGAAATAGTGGTGATCCGCAACTCATCGCGGATGTGAGCCAGATAAGCCGGCCGGTCTGCAGGCGGAGCAGCCTCCTGGCCAGTGGAGTCAACAGAAGAACCCATAGAAGCAGGAGGCAAGCCGCGACGACCAAGGAAGAAACCGCCCAGGAGGCAAGTTGCAACGAGTAGCAGAAGGCAAGTCACATCGACTAGGGAAGAGACCGCTGCGGGTAGAAGGAGACAAGCCGCAGCGACGAGGGGACTCTTGCACGACAAGGCCGCACCGGACCAGAGAGCAGTGAGCAGTCACAGCGACAAGAACAGTGACAGGAGACCACACGGCCTGGGGACAGCCCACCAACGGCAAGGCAAAGAGGTCGCCGCGACCAGAATGTGAAGGGGAAAGCAGGGAGAAGCCGCACGGTCACGGTGATAACACCAGCAGCAAGGAGAATGCCACGACCAGAATGCGGAGTCCGCAGCGGAAGGAAGAAACCGCTAGTGACAAGATAGGTCGCAGCGACTAGGCAGGAATCCGCACGGTCAGGTGAGGACACCAACGACCAGGAGAGAGGTCACGACCTAGATGCGGAGCGTGCCGAGAAGAGGAGAAGCCGCTAGAGACGAGAAGCAAAGCGCGGCCAGAAGAGAGGCCGCATCGATTAAGGCAAGCCGCGACGAGCAGAGAGCAGAGTAGAGAGAAGATCGCGGCGGGAAGACAAAGAGACCGCAGCGACCAAGGCGACAAAGATAAGTCGCGGCGACTAGAGAGAGGTCGCGGAGACGATAGACAAGTCGCGACTTACAGAAAGACCGTGCGGATAGAAAGAACGCGCGGATAGAAAGGGAGGTCGCGCGAGCAGGGGAAAGTGGAGGGGTGGTCCCCACTTGTGAGAAAGGGTATAAAAAGGGAGGAGGAGGAGGAGAGGTGGACGCCACGAGAGAGATAGAGTAGAAGAAGCGGTTAGAGAGACCGAGACCGCGTGGGAAGCCGCGGTTACGGAGACCGCGCGACTAGAAGGAGGCAGACCGCACTAGACCATGGCTAAGACAGGAGAGGAGGCCGCGCGGTAAGCCGATAGAACAAGCGGTTTAAGAAACGCGAGGCCGGACCTCTCCCTCTGATAACATGTTGAAAGAGCTTAAAAACTTATATGTATTGCTTGTGTATGTAAATACAATGAGAGAATACAAATATATAGGAGGGAGAAAGAGAGAAGAAATCTTATACAAGATGTGGGACTAAGGAGAGGAGAAGGAAAAGTAATAAAGAAAGGGGCCCAATAATGGGCTCTTTACATGAGCTTTTCTAACAATTGACATGACACTTCTGAGTATAAATTAACGAATATGAATAAATGTGAATGAATGAGATGGCATTCGTTAATAATTTATATTAATTTGTGCCCCAATATCATTTGTGTTCAGGAGTCTCTTATCATGAACCATGAGTGTCATGTCATTAGGCCTGCAATCGAATATCTTTGAGTCGAGCTTGGATCCATATAAATAGGAATATCCAAAATTGAGGGTCCTTTTTGAGCTGGCTTGAAATTCCTCCATTCTTAAAAGTCTACCAATTGAAGCTGTTTCATTGTATCAGGATAAAATATTGCAACAAAAAACTGTAAGGCTGCATTCGTTTCACAGGTTTTCAGAGGAATGTTATGGTTTTAGTCTAAAACAAAAATGCATGGGTGTTGGAATTGAACCAAAATTCAATTCTATTGTTCGTTTGCAAGATGTTTTTCAGTGACATGAATTTAATCTGTCAATTTTTCTGTTCAACTACATGATGGAACTAAAACACAAGATTTGATATTTAAGCAACAAAAACTCGTGATATTTTAAAAACAGACATAAAACATGAAAGCAAACACACATGAAACAAAACATAATTGGTCCGTTTGGCGTCCAGAAATTGACTTTGGTCAGAAAATCAATATACGCATGAATTGACTTTGTGCAAAAAAAACAATTCTATTGTGCTGCATGATGGAATTCAGTCAACATAATTGAAATTGATACATAAAAGATGTTCGACTGCGCAATGAAATTAATTTTCTTGAATTGAAATTTTAAAAATGCATAATTCTTAAATTTAAACACAGAAATAGAAAGCCATCTAGTTCAAACAACATTGCCCATAAATATACATAGAAATAGCCTCATAAAGATTGCAAGGACACATAATCAAAGGACACATTACAACTTCTTGATCTACCAACCAAGGTCACATAATCAAAGCAAGTCAAGTGAGACATCAAACTCGCCTTCAAGAACATATAAAAAAGGGCAGCCCGGTGCACAAAGCATCCCCACGCAGCGAGGGTGCGGGGAAGGTTCCCATCACATTGGTGAAATGTAGGCAAATCTTACCTTTCATTTTTGCAAGAGGCTACTTCCAGGACTTGAACTCATGACCTCAAGGTCACTGGGCGACACCTTAATCGGTGCTCCAGGGCTCGTCCTGCCCTTCAAGAACACATAAACCACATAAATCTAGAACACATAATCAAAGAAGACCCCCCAAATGTTAGAATGGTGCACACAACCAAATGGGAGTGAAGAACAACTTGGATAACTATCCTAATCATTTTTTGAGATGTTTGAGCAGTATTTGGTCTTTATGGTCTTATTTTCTTTACCACTATCAAAACCAGTTGAGTAAATATATATTGGATGTATATCGTAGTCTTAGCATTAATATGACATTTTTTACCGTCTGAATATTTGGAGTTAATTGTACCCTTAAGATAAAACAAATTTATGACTAGTTTCATTGTCTAAATTTTTGAAGTAAAGTCTACCCTTGAAGTCAATTTTCAAGCATTACCACATAGATTACTTTGGTAGTCCATGAATATGATCATTGACATTAATGAGAACAAAACATGAAAACTTAAGTCTGAAAGCAGAGGAAAAGAAGAACCAGAGTAGGAGGAGGAGAAGGAAGAAGAAACGGAGGAAGAAGAGGAGCAAGAAGAAGCAGGCCTAAAGAAAAAATCACGATTCCGCTGCTCTGTCGCCTAGAGTGTCGTGGGCGAGAAATATGCTCTAGAGATCGGGCTGGCGATCGAACAAACCTAGAAATGGCGAGAGCGGACAAAATTGGAAATGGAGAGATTGAACTCTGCGAAAAGGGTCAGGCTGGAGGAGTAAAAATCTGCTAGGAAGTGTTGCCACCTTTGTGATCAGAATCAATAGGGCGAAGAAGAAGAAGAGTGTCGAATGGAGCGCCGTGAGGGCATTCACAGGATAGGGCTGGATGAAATTTGCGCAAAACCGACCAGGAGAGCTAAGAATTGGAGAATTCTATTTAGCTCAGCGCAAAAGCCGATGTTTATGGCCTTAAAGCCAATATCCACCCAATTTCGTCCCGCCGAACAACATAATTGACTTTCTGAAACACAGCTAATTCTAAAAAATCAATTTCTATGCGCCGAATGGACTTAATAAGGTTTCACTAATCAAAAGTGGCAATATTATATGCCCAACTTCCCCAAAATAAACAGCCAAAATATCTAATTAATGTTCTAATTGCACTCATAACCAACTCATTCACAAAAGCTCCGACATAATTTGTCTTCTTCTTTCGACAGCTTGACCCAACCACAATATCATCATCAAGAATCTCTTCTAGGCACCCGTAGCTCTATCTGCCCCCCAGTGTTGCAAGGTCACCTCAATTAACTATGAACTTATCTTTGTAGTGTCTTAGAGATGGATGTGCTTGCATTATACAAATTAAGGTAATTGTTAGTCTTATTAAATTAACATAGAAACACACAAGATAAGTCATTATCTTGATATATTCGTCCCACGCCTCTTAACTATCAACTCTAACCACATGTCTTTCCCAACTACCCAAAACCACTTGTATTGAGCGTTGCCGATACCTCTTGGAAGTACGCAAGCTCACACACTCATAGAACAATTGAATAACACAACTTATACAACATATGAGTACCACATACAAAAAAAATACACGTATACATAGACATGCATACACGAATACACACACACAAACATACATATCACAGGAGCCTAAAATACATTGCAACTCACACACAAACACTCACACACAGAGACAAGCATACACAAATACACACACAAAAATACATTGCAATTTCCACAAAAAGAAAAAAAACCTAAAATAATCTACATTGCACAAGACAACAATTTTCTAAAGCCCTAATAAGATGGAACCCCAAAAAATTTGAGATTAGGGTGTAAGATTACCGATTTGAATGTTGATGAAATAGGAGGGAGAAGATTTTCGGGATAATAATCGAGTCACCGGCTGGAAGGAAGGAGGTTCTCGTTGGTCAGAAGGAAGAAGAGAGGGAGTTCTCCTAGGTCATCGAAGACGAAGCATTGGCCGCCTCTTGCTGTTTATTTAGATCAGAAGCCGCCTCCTTGCGTCTCCGGAGAAGCTGCCTTGCCGGAAATAGGTCCGCGTCAGAGGAGGAAGGGAGAGGGCGAGTCGTGCGATCTGAAGAGACAAGGGGCGAGATTTTTTACTAAAACTGATGAAAAGGGAAGATTTTCAACCTGACTTGTTTCCTTAACGGATCCAACCCGGTAAGTTTTGGAAGAACCAATTCCCTCTAATAAATGACCAAACGAACACCTGTGAATGGAGCCTAAAAGTATTCGAGCATCATTTGAGAAGTGACATCTAAGGAGAAATAAACGTCATTAGCAACCCTAGATAGAGAAGTGATGTGAGCATATGGCACGAGAACTATGAGAGCCCATTCATCTGGCTAAATCAAAATGATGGAAATGAAACGTCAGTTTTCTAGCTTTAGCATTGAATATGAATCTCACTCGCCCAATCATTCTATAAAATCGAATGACTATTGAAAATGGCAAAACATGATCAAAATTCATAGAACCACGAAATCAAAACTCTTGGTCTTTACCTCAGTTGTTTGATCTAATCAGAGCTGTCTGATTTAGTCAAACGACTGTCAAAAATAATAAAAAATGATAGAATTTGTGGTAACCTAACCAATCTATAATGTCGAACATTGTGACGTAGGACTAGTTCCTTTATAATGCTTTGTTCGACATTATAGATTGGTTAGGTTACCACAAATTCTATCATTTTCTATAAATTTACTTCAAACAAAAAAACTCAAAACTAATTTTGATACAAGCTAAGGAGGACTAGTGCCTTTGTGACGCAGGACGACCCTATATTGACAAAAAAATAATGGGTGAACTCTACATGCAATAATATGAGATTCGACGATTTGTAAATTGCAATAATGATTTGATTTATAAATGCAAATGGAAGAAAAGCCCAATAGAAGAAAAATTCTCAAAATAGAGAACACGCGCTGGAGTATTAATGTGATCGCACGGATTATAAATACACATGCAAATGAATGTCAACACTAGCTGGAAATGGCATGGAATCAAAGTTTACAAAAAGATATGATGCAAGCTAGAAAATAAACTGCAATTCAACACAACAATTTACTTCAAACAAAAAAACTCACACAACTAATTGTGGTAGAAATCTTGGAGAGGAAGCTCGATGTGGAGATCGGTGTCCCGATAGTTGCTGGAATGTGGGGTAGGGGCTGCAGGAATATTTCCCAGCTGCTGTAAATGGGAGCTTGGGCTGTAGGAATTTAGTTCTATGTGTTCTGGAATGGAGTCCAGCTGCAAGCAACTATTTGAGATGCGCTGAGGAGAGGGTGGGCGACCTGACCGATTTCCCCAAGGCGGCGGCCGCGGTGGAGGAGCTGTGGTTGGTGGTCGCCAAGGCGGTCGAGGCTAGTTGAGGTCGGCCGTAGGAGCAGGTGGACGCGGAAGGAGGTCGGCTTCCACCAGACGCGTCAAGTCCATGACGTCGGAAACTGTGCGGGAGTGGTGCGTGCGAAGATGAGAATGAATGAAGAAGCCCATATAATGATCGGGTGGTAGCCCGAGATCGTGAGAGACCAGGGAGACAAACTCTTTAACATAGTCGTCCAGGTTTAACATAGTCGTCCAGGCTGGCCGTCTGACGAACGCCGCAAAGACGCTCGACAGCGAAGGAGTCAGAGTAGCGGATGTCATACCGCCAGATCATTTTTCTACTTGAGTTCGGGCCAGGAGAGGCACAAATCGGACTGGAGGAGCCATCAAACCCAGGGGAGGGCCGAGCCGTGCTGGCCCACCACAGCCGTAGACACCTTGTCATGCTCTAGTGTATAGTTAAGGTCGAAATATTGCTCCGCCTTGACGATCCAACCCATCAAATCAATGTCGACAAAGGAAGGAATGTCGAGGGAGAGGGCAGGCAGGCCTGGAATGGGTGGAGGAGTGGTCCCTGAAGGAGTGGACGATAGACCGACGCCGAGGAGAGAACCTCCGTCCGCGGGTGAACCGGAGCCGGACGCGGCAGAATCACCAGCGGCAGACGCCTGGAGGCAGTTGATCTTGGAGTGGAGGGAAAGAATGGAGGCATGCATGGAGGCCACAAGTTGCTCTTGAACCTCCAAGTGGCGATTAAGGGCGTCAAAGGCGATATCTGTAGCAGGGTTGTTGGTGGAGCGAGTGTGTGGATCCATCGGCCTAGAAACGTCGGATTCCAGCCGAGAATGAGCGGATCTGGCAGAGGACTGCGAACGCCTGAGGGACGGTGGCCTTCCTGCAACAGATCGGGGCGCTGCTTATGCACAGGAGCAGGAAGCGGCTGACGCACATGCGAAACTGTGGATCTGGAGCGGACCGACAAATGGCGACGGTTTCCGCCTCGGCATGCGCGATCGGCTTACAGAACGATGTGCAGGAGTTTGGTGGAGACTGGAGTCTGGTGTGCAGGAGTCTTGTGTGCGGGAGTTTGGCGTGTGGGGGTCTTGCGTGCGGGAGTTTGGCGTGCGGGGGTCTTGCGGATCGGGATTTGGGTGATTGGAGCTGAACGGCGTGCGTGAGTCTTGCGGAAAAGATGTTGCATAGTGGAAAATCAGAAGCAACAGAGATCTGGATTTGAGCGGCTACCAGTGGCAATGTGCGTGCGGTGTGGCAGGCCAGACCAAATTGATACAAACCTTAGAAGAATCCGACAAGGGGGAGGGCTGGCGGAGGTGAGGAAGTGGAAGAAGGAACAAGACGAATCCTTTTGGAGCAACCCCAATTTTCGTTCATCCAAGAATACTCGAAAGGGAGTACAATACCACTCCTTATAGGCACGGGTGCGGATAGCGAAAGCAAATAAAATTAAAAGTGCACACATACATAATATGAAATGAAAAAATGCGAATAACGATAAAATAATTATGCTGACCTCGCATCTTCGGCCTCTCATCCTCTAGACGAACCCGTCATCGTCTCCCTCCGCGTGGGGACTCGCCACGACGTCTTGTCAGCATGTGTGTGTCCCAAGGTGAATCTAAGCTATTCTACCATATATAATATCTAACACCCCCTACCCCTCCCCCCTCAAACTCAAGGGAGACCATACACCGAGAGTTTGAACAATAAATATGTATGCTGGTTCCGCGTCTATGTCTTAATCATCACATTTTGAAGCTACTGCTCAGAAGGAACAAAGTGAGGAGTAAGAATACCACGACCATACTGCTCTCGTAGGAAGACAGTATCCACCCCGATATACTTGGTAAGAGAGTGCTTCATCGGGTTCAGAGTAATCTGAATGACATCAGTGTTATCACTGTGGAGTGGAATGAGATCTTGAGAAGCGACACCAAGGTCCTCAAGAAGCCAGTAAAGCTAAATAATGTCCTCAGCGGTGGTATCCATGACCCGAAGCTCAGCCTCAATGCTGGAATGAGAGACACTAGGCTATTTCTTGGACTTCCATGCAATAAGTGAAGAACCCAAGAAGAGACAGAAATCCGTGACAGATCGACGATCAACATGATCACTGACCTAGGTAGCATCCGAGTAAGCACAAAGCTGCAGAGAACTACAACTGGAGAAGAAGAGACCTCGTGAAGTCGTCGTCCGGAGGTAGCGCAAGAGCCGCGGTAGGTGACTGCACAAAGGTATGTACATCAACAAACTGGCTCAACACATGAACAATATGACCAATACCGGGCCGAGTAATAGTGAGGTAGACAAAACTTTCAACAAGGTGACGATAGTGAGTAGGATCAGAAAGTGGATCCCATCATTCAGACATAGCTGAAGGTGAAGCTCCGTAGGGGTGTCCACGATGCGAGAGTCTGAGAGGGCATCCTGAGCTAAGAGATCTGAGGTGTGTCGTCGCTGAGAGAGCTGAAAACCATGGTCTGTAGAGGTGATCTCAAGGCACAAGAAGCAACTCAACTATGCAAGGTCAGTCATTTGGAACTGCCGCTAAAGGTGACACTTGACGAAGACCACATAAGAAGAATCATCACTAGTAATAATCATATTATTCACATAAAGTAACATAAGAGTCCGACCATGAGAGTAGTGCACAAACAGGTCTGGATCATGTGAACTAGGCAGAAAACTGGCAGTTGTAATGGCTGAGCTGAAACGTGCAAACCACGCGCGGGGTGCCTACTTGAGTTCGTAAAGAGTTCATCGTAAGCGACAGGCAAGGCGTGGAGGAGAGGAGAGATCTGGAGGAGGAAGCATGTACACCTCCTGCTGAAGTTCGTCGTGAAGAAAGACATTCTTCACGTCGAGCTGGAACATAAACTAGTCGCGAACAACTGCAACCACAATAAGAGTACGAACTTTAGTCATGTGGGCGACCAGAGCGAGGGTCTCGTCATAGTCTCATCCTTGCTCCTGTTGAAAACCATGAGCCAGAAGTCGAGCCTTGTATCTCTCCACAGAACCATTTGAGTGAGTCTTAACCTTGAAGACTCACTTGAGAGTAATATGCACAACACTGGATGGAAGAGGGACAAACTCCCAGGTGTGTGCTCGAGTGTCGCCAACTCAGCAGACATGAGGGTCTGCCACTTAGATATCTGGGCAGCCTTACAGTAGGAAGTCGGATATGGAGTACCATAGACAGTAGCAGGAAGGGCAAACAGGTCCATCGGTAGTGTAGCAAGGCTAAAATGGTCGGGAGGATATTTCTCACGAAGTGGGTAGCAACACGCAGGAGGATCATCCACAGGACACTCGCTGAGAAGACATGCGCTAAGTCTGGGCGCACTGGAGGAGAGGGAATAAAAGTAAGACGACGAGTGTAGTGATATGAAAGGAGGACGCTGAGCTCGTCATAGGAGGAAGTGGGTGGCGAAGGGAAAGAGTGAGGAGGTGAGACTGGAGAAGTCGGAGGTGGTGAGACTGGAGAGGCAGGAGGTGGTGAGACTGGAGAGGTCAGAGGTGGTGAGACTGGAGAGGTAGGAGGTGGTGAAATTGGAGAGGTCGGATGCAATGAAAGAGGAGTGAAACATATGGGAGGAGAGGAGACATGAGGTGACAAGATGAGAAGGGTGAGAAACGACACATCAGAGGGAGTAACAGATGAGTGTGAGGTCAAGAGAACATAATACACAAATAAAGGGTGGGACTCGTCAAAGGTGACATCACGTAAGATGCAAAGTCGACGTGCAATATGGTCATAATAACGATAGCCCTTATGCTCAGGACTGTATTCAAGAAAGACACTAGGAACAGACTGAGCATAGAGCTTTGTACGCTCAACTGAAGGGAGTAAAACATTACTCTGACGGCCAAAAAACAAAGATAGTGTAACAGGGGGGATCGAGAGTACAGACGCACCAGGACTCTGGCCCTGAAGGAAAGTAGAAGGCTACAAGTTAATAAGGTAGACAACAGTGGAAACAACCTCAGCTCAAAAAAGAGGAAAAACATGAGAGAATATGAGGGTGCGGAGTCTCTATGTAATGTGGCGTTGCTTCCTTTCAGCGGTGTCATTCTAAGCGTGAGCATCGGGGTAGGCAAGCTGAGGGAGAGTGTCGTGGGTAACTAACAGATCACAAAAAGCATGAGAGATACTCCCCCCTTAGTCGGAACGAAAAGTACGTACGGAAGCAAAAAACTGGGTACGTGTCATAGCAAAAAAGGAAACATAAATATGAAAAAAATCCAAATGAGAATGCATACAGTAGACCCATCAATAACTAGAATAGTCATCAGCAAAGCGAACATAGTACCGATGTCCGCCCTTGGATGTAAAAGGAGCGGGATCCAATGCATCAGAATGGACTAAATCAAAAGGACACTGTGACCTAGACTCACTAGATGAATATGAGAGTTGTAGTTGTTTACCAAGCTTACAACCCATACAAGAGTGAGACTGATCTACAAAAGCACGACCAAGGAAGCCATGTGTGATGAGAAATGCAAGACGTGAACCACTGAGATGACCAAGACGATGATGCCACTGAGAGAAGCCCACCGAAGGAAGACAAATGGTAGAAGTTATCGGTTACGAGAAAGTGGATGGAAGATGGAGACGATCAAGGATGTACACCCAGTTATTACGATGACCAACTCCAAGGAGTGTCCCTGTCAGATGATCCTGCACACGACACAAACTCATAAAAAATTATAAGATAACCGTGGGTTGTGAGTTGGCTGGTGGATATAAGGTTCATGGACAACTTGGGTATGTAGACAATATCGAGAACATGAATATGACCGGTATGAAGGAAGTCAGACTGGTGATGGGGTGAATGGTGCCATCTGCTACCATGATGCTAAGGATAGAGGAGACGAGCTGATAAGACAAGAGGTGAGTGACATCATATATCATGTGAAAGGATGCTCCAGAGTCGAGCAACCAGTCAGAGGGGGAGATACCTGCAGGGGTGGAGACAACCGACTGAAAGACAGAGGCGTCTGAAGCATCAGGTTGAAGTACGGAGGAAGAGAAGCGAGGCAGTGAAACCTGCTAGGAGAACTACTGGGCAATTAGTCAAGCAAGCTCAGATACAGAGAGAGACCGCGTCGAAGCCGAAAAGTGAGCGGAAAGTGCACTAGGAGCACGTTGCTGACCAAACTGCTGAGCCATCTGAAACTTGTGGCACTCAGATTTGGTATGAACAAGACTCTGACAGTAGTGTAATCGGACAGACGAGCGACAAGAAGCACCAGATTGAGCTGCAGAAGGTGTCGGAGGAGGACGAGCACCAAATGTTATCGAGAGAATCAACCTAGGAGGTCGGGGCTGCGGGATCAGCCAAAGAAGAATATCGGGGCTGCGGAATCAGCCGGAGAAGTAGATCAGGTATTCCGAATCATCCAGAGAAGAAGGTCGTGGAGTGTCGAAGTCACAGATCGTCTGAATTGGATTTGAATTGCAGCTTGAGCGTTTGAAGGCCGACAGAAGAGCTGAAGAGCGGCTGGATCGGAGAGGCTGATTAGAGCGAAAGAGCTGAAGATCGACGGCGGAAGTAGCGGGATCAGCCAAGGAAGACACGGGATCAAGGAGCAGGGATCGACGCTGTGTGCGAGATCCGGGATCCAGCTAATCGAGCGACGCAAAGACCGACGGAAGATGGGAGATCGGGATCGACAAAGCAGTAGATCAGCCAGAAGCAGCAATCGGCGGAAGCTGGATCACGATCGGCGGAAGCAGCGATCGATCGAAGCAGGAGATCAGGATCGGCGAAGCAGTAAATTGGAAGATGTGAACGAGTGTTGGCGAACGATAGAAGAGCAACTGGCAATGGAACGGAGAGAGTGCGAGCGAACGTTGGACGAGCAGAGGGAGCGGGATGGGCGTGTGGGCGTAAAAGATGGGAACCTTAGAGCTCTGATACCATGATAGGAAAAATGAATCAATGTATTTCTCAACAATAGTGTGTACATATATATACATGAGAGGGTGATCCCAACACCCGAGGTGATTCTAAGAAATATCTACCATATATAGTATCTAACAAAACAATCCTCCCCCGATTTAATCTCTAAAAGCCCTCTTTTCCACTGTTAGGGTTTCCTGGAATTTAAGGGGAGATGCTTCCTAAAATAGATTAAAGAAAATCGATTCAAAATTAACAAGGGAAGATGCTCTCTCCTTGCCCTAATCCAATAGAACCACAACAAAAAGATGAGCAGAACACAGTTGGTGGTCCTTTAAACTACAGCAGCAGAGTTTTGATGCAAATTGAAGCTGACTTCTAGTGAACTTCTGAAAGTTCCTACACGATAAATCACTCTGAATGGCCTAACTTTAGTGGGTCGACCATACCTTGGATCATTATTTTTTCTTACTTTGGTTGTACTTCTATTATCTCTGTAATTTGTTATATTAATATATAATAATAGTTAGATTTATTTTTGAACCAGGAAAAGCATAATTATAAATTTTTCATAGATAATAACTTAAAAACACTATCAAAAGATTTTCTGAAATGGAATTACAAAATTTCTTAGGTTGTTTAAATTGGTAACAAAGACGCATCATGGTAACTCATTAGAGAGATAAGTTAGTCATATTGTTAAAAAAATTATACGACGGCAGTAAATGGTGGTAAAAGAAGGAAAATATTTTGATACGTTGTCGATGGCAGCCTTGGTACAATCCTTATTTTGCTTCATCACGGTGCTCTAAGGCGTTTCATGTTGCTGTTTGATATGGATTATACACGTTATGCTGACTTTCTTCACGTTTCTTGAGTTGCTGAAACTTAATTCCAGCACAACCAAAACCAAAGCTCTCACTTTACCAATCTCCTCTCTCCAGACAACACATGCTTTTCTTTCTTGAGTTTCTGAAAGGAAAGTTTTAGTTGATAATCTATTACAGATAAGCTTATTGTTACTTTTGCATTAATTATATTGGATTTCCGAAGGCCTCTAGTCATTTGCCCCATTGTTTGTTGCTGTGTATTTATGAACGAATGAAGCTTGGGTAATTAGATGAGAGTTTCATTCTGAATTTTCTTTTCTTCCTTCTTCTAATATCTTTCTTTTTGTAACTTGCTAATTTGGTTAAAGGCCAATTTTTAGTGTATGTTATGATGAAAAATGTTCCACTGCAAAGTAATCATTGTTTTGCCTGACCCGTCATAGTACATATAGTCCATTCAAAATTTTCTTCGTTTTGTTAATTTTGTTTTTCAATGCAGCACAAATTTATTGAAAGGTGTCATTGGGGTGCTTCGAAGATGCTACCAATGATCAAAAGGGCTCGACAAATTAAAGCAACAATGGCTGCAGAAGCCCAAGCCCATGCTCAGGTTATAGCTAATGGTTCTATGCTTGAAATTTTTCTGATGCTTGTCATTCTATGTGAAACTTAAATTTGTTCTAAAATCAACATTAATCCAATTTAGATAGCAACAATTGAGAAAACTACAATTATAAATAGAAGCTATGGAGATACAGTTCCTTCAAAACCGCAAAATTATCAAGAAGCACTAGATAAAGCTCCCGAAGGCAGTGGTTTGGGTCATTTAACCCATGATACTGAACTGATTGCAGGTAGAAACATGAACTCTCTTATCATTACATATATTTTTTTGCTGGGATCCAACACTAATTGATCATCTTATTTACTAAATGCACATTTTGAGCCGTTTTCTCTTTTGCAATCTCATTTCAGATTTAGGATATGTTCCTTTTTTGATACCCTGTTTTAAATGTAGCTTAATGAAAGTGATCAATAGTTTATGTAAGAGATAATTATCGCTTCAATCCAGTTCATTGGTCTAGCTAGTTTTGTTATTAATCATTTTGTTAAATCATCATCTTTGCTAATCTTTCCCATTTTTCTGGCCATCTTATTCTGTAGTTTAAGTTCGATAGCATTGTTTGCATCAAAATATATTTTTGAAACAAGTCTCAGTTGAAATTTTATGGGTTAATTATCTAAGGTAAACCCATCTAATTACTAGAGCTTTGTTTCTTAATTATTCTAGTGAAGGTACATATTCTTAGGTTTTACCAAGTCTAAGGTCATTTTTCTAAAAAATTTATAAAAAGTATATAAATCCTTGGTTTAACACGAATGAACCATGTCCACCTCTCACTGTTTTCCTTGCGTGATTGCATACACTTCCTCTTCCGGCATATCTGACTTAAACACCTTCTCCCCTTAATCACTAGCTCAGACCACATATCCATCTTTGATTGTGTCATGACAAACACACTTGGTTCCACAAAATTAAAGTTGGGATGGTTGATACTTGTGATAAACCACATACAGTATATTGTCGCATTGTCATCAAATCCATGCCAACATTTTAAACCATTGTGTCAAGATCATTTGTTACTCCATTTATGGGTAAACCATCTATATAGCCAACCATCAATTGCATATAAAACCTCTCATGCGTTGACTTAGAGTAAAGGGCAAAGTAAAAAAGCTGCATCACAAAGGTCGTAAGTTCATGTTCACACGTCACAATTAAATTATTTGAATGAATTGGAAAATGAGATTTTTGTGTCAGGGTTCTATGAAAAACTCAAGCTTTTAGATTTTTCATGTGTGGTAATTTGGAGTATTTTTTTTACAATCTTGTACTAAAAAACACTTAAATATTTCAAATTGTGTGAGAAAGTTCCATTTAAAAGATAAAGAAAAGAGAAATATTTCTTTTTGTTTAACCCTATTACAAATGCATTCTTTAACATGTTGGAAAATTTGGTAATATAAGTACCCTATAGGCCTATACTCTAGCACATAACAACTAAAAGTGACCAGAGCAATTAGAATATGCAGGATGCAACAAATTCAGAGATCACAAGGTGTGGGGCAAAGTTCGAGACAAAGGAGCTGAAGTGGATTATTGTTCCATGAAGAGAAGTCCCCATACTTATGGGGTTTCATAAAAAAGTATCAGGTTGTGTATCTTTCAGCGTCTACAAGTTCTTCCTCCTTTTGCGAGTTCTCCCCACGGATTTGCCGTCTAACGAGAGCTGTACATTTGCGACCCAAAATTCTTGTGAACTCCCGCGACCTCCAGTGAATTACTTTTGCGAGTTCTCCTCCCGCGTGCTTCATGCCAGCAACTGCGATTACTCATGTTCCTGCGAATTCTTCCAACGCGACCTCTACCGTCTTTGCGATCTCTTCCAACCGCATCCTGCCGACATTTCCTGCGAGCTTTCACACTTGTTCTACGAACTTCAGCAAGGTCTCCTTCCAAACTCTCCACCTCTTCATGTGAGCTCGCCGAGCTTGCTTCATTTGAACTATGGCCAATCCGCCACACCCTCCTACAACCACCAACACTGCTCCTCCCACATTCATTTCCAATCCCACCTTCCTTTTGCTCTCTCAAAGCAAACACCACCGTCTTACTGTCGTTCCTCTCTACTCGCGTATTTTACCTATATTGATTATGACACCGGTGTATGGCTTGTTCGCACATGGCTTGGGAACAACCTTTTTGATGCAGGTTTGCCTATCATCCGCCATGAAGATACTGTGATGGACGCATGAGCCCATCTTGTTGACCTTTACTCCAAGGGTGTCAAAACATTTCGCATTTACACCATGTATTCTGATTCCTTTGCTCGACCAACCCTTTCTCCTAATGTTGTGTATCAGGAAGTTCAATCTCTCGGTGTAGAACTTCTCTAACATCACCCTTCTCTGCTGACCTAGTCACTCGACATAAACATTTTCAGGAACTCTTGTTGGTCTGTTATCTTCTCCGTCTTCTAGATACATAAAAGATGATCCTCTAACAGATCTTGGGTGATCCTGACACTCCCACCTTGGATGCTACTTCCACTCACATATCTGCGATTATGAACCTTCTACAACGACCTCCGATTGTGTCCCCTCCGCCCTACGACAATTTTGCTCATGCGACCGGTCGGTTAGCTCAACGCGACCGTGGAAGACGCACCTGCGGTCGTGGGGGACCTCGCGCTCTTTGCTCCCATTTTGGAAGGCTCGACCATCTTGTCGAAAAATGCTTTGTCAAGCAAGCATCCTCACCTCCATCCTCAGGCACATGTCAACAATATTGCAGCGAAGCCTTCTGCCTCTCTTCCACATATATTGAGCCTCTCATCAATGTCTCCAAGTAATCCGCCTCAATTGACACTTCGTCAGGTAGCGCGCATGTTGCTACTCAAGGTGAGTGGCTCATCTACTCGGGTGCCACTAATCATATGACTTGAAATCCTCTTGTCTTCTCGCGCCTTGAGATACATATCCTACTACCTCCGGTCTTTGTGGTTGATTGATCTCCTACTCCAATTTGTGGCCCTTGAGTTGTGACTACTGCCTATCTTCTCCAGTTAGACGACACTTTATTTGTCCCTAATTTTTCTTGCAATTTGTTATCTTTCAATGCTCTCTCACGACAATTGCAATGCTCTATCTCATTTTCTTGTGCTAGTTATTTTCAAGACCACTCACGTACATGGTTATCAGGATCGCGATTCGGATCGTAAGATTTTGTAAATCGATCCAGATCTTTCCTAGGATCTAAATCAGCACATCTATGACTGGGATCGCGATCCAGATCTTAGGTTCTTTAGGATCACGATCCTGACCCCATTCTACCGATATGGGCAAAGGTAGCTAAAAACATGTCCAACCCTATCCTGACCTCATTCAATTGGTCCAACGCCCATATCCCATTGTTTAACCTTATCCCAACCCCGCCCTCATACCCCATCATAGAATCATATCAGGCTGCTTTACCGTATCCCAAGTGTTGATTGCCGACTGCAAATAGAGGCCTAGAACGGCTTCTTTGGCCACTTCCAGTCCTTATTTGTTTTTATTGTTAGTAAACATTGAGTGTCTTATCTGAAACTGAAATTGAACTTAGTATGATATTATATTTTTGATTTAATTATTAAATTTTTTTAATATAGTTATTCACATACTACTCAATTTATTGATTTTTTATTAATTAAGTATGTAATTTAATGATACAAAATTCAATTTTATTTGTTTAGTCTTAATTTATGAGTGTTGTAGGATTTTATGATCCTCGATCCGATCCTACGTTCCGATTCGATCCAACCTCAAAACGATCCCATCTAGGATCTCGATCCTGACAACCTTTCTCACGTAGGATGATTGTTGTTTGGACCAAATGCGGCGATTTCTACTATGTTAATGATCTTCCCACTTTCTCTACATCTTCCATCTCTACTTCTCTATCCAGTGGCATTGTCATCTTGGTCATCCACTGCTGCGTCTCCTCCACCAGTTCATACCCTCTTATAGTTGTGTGTCTATTATTATTATTTACAAGTCGCGTCTTTCTTGTTATTCCCCAACCGGGGGTAGTTTGGTCTTTTGGGTATTTTTTCTAGGTCTAGTATTTATATGTGTAAGACATTTCATTATTGAGTAATGTAATTTTAGTTTCAACTTGGTATCAGAGTTCCAAACCCTAGCCGCACTCTCTCTCGCTCTTCCTTGCCCTGCTCTTCTTCACGTTTGTTTATGGTCGTCGTTTTGCCCCCGTCTCCTCCCCCCCATCTGATGCGGTCTTCAGGTGCATCAGACTCTGGTGCCGGCTGCTTAAGAGGTCGCCGCCGTCGCCCTCCAATGAGCCGCCGGGTCTCCTCGCCTCTTCTGATGTCTCCGCTGGCTGCTAGAGGGGTCGACGCATATCCCGCTTGATTCTGTTGGTTCCTGCTTGTGTGCTACCGTTGTCTGCCTCTTGTAGTGGTCGTCGCTTGTTGCTTTTGTTCTCTCGGTGAATCTCGTCGCCGTTCTTGCTCTTCGGCCCGTTTTGTTGCAACGTCTGGTGGTTTTTGCTTGCGTTGATGTCCCTGATCCCTATCTGCTTGCTGCTCTGGCCTGTCTCTCTACCTGCTTGATGGTCTTTGGTGCCACTTGATATGAGTGACTCTTCAGCCTCGTCACCAGGTGTGATTCAACTTCAAATGGGTGGCTCTCAGTGGTCTCATGACCACTCTGGTTACCTGAAGATCACCATGGTATCATTAGATGACACAAATTATCTCGAATGATTAAGGGTTGCTCAACATGTCATTCACAGCCATCAAATGTTTGATTACATTGATGGAACAGTTAAGGAGCCCCCTCCCCCCAAGACTGATCCCTACTGGAAGCGTTGGGACTCTGAAAACTTTTGGTTGTTTCCTGCTCCTTCACTCGATATCTCTGAAGGTCTATTAGAGTTACATGTTGATCGACTCTGCATTCGAGATCTGGACCCGCATCTGTATGACATACTCGCAAATTGGCAACTTTGCATAGGTTTATGGACTTACCCGCCACATTTTGGAACTGCGACATGGATTTATGACGGTGTCGTCCTTTTTTCGGAGTTCGAGTGTCTGTATCAGTAATTGAACTATTTTGCATATTTCACTCCAGCATGTACTGTGGAAGCCATTCAGTTAAAACAACGGGAGGACTGCTTTCGTCTCCATGTCTTCTTGATGGGCCTGAACATAGAGTTCGGTATGTTGTGGACACATCCTTCACCGTTCTCCTCTCCCATTTCTTCGGGAGGCATTCAGCATGCTCCTTGGTGATGAAGATCGTCGAAAATCCCTCAGTGTTAGTGCCCCTCCCGATCGCTCTGCTCTAACTAGCAGTTGCTATGGCAATGCTCTTAGTCCCGGCTTGTCTGCCCCTACTTGTGATTATTGTGGTCGCAAAGGCCACCCTTGGGAGGTGTGCTACAAACTACACCCACATCTTTCCCCTCGTGGTCGTGTATATGGTCGTGGACCTGGGCGTGGAGGCCATTGCCAGGGTGGCTCCAAGGTTCATGATGCTGCTTACTCTACAGATGGCTATGACATGACATCAGATGTTGTTTCTGGTCAGCTCACTGCTCTTGAATTTGATGCTTTTCGCCGCCGCTCCACTCTCAGCCTGATATGAACCCTAGTGCTCCTACTTCTATTGCTTCCATTGCTATGCCTAGTGCTCATGTGGCTACTGCCTCATCTTCCGAGCGGGTGATTGATTCTAGTGTCACCCACCATATGACTGACTACTCTTCAGGTTTTCTCTCTTATACTCCTTTTTCTGGTAAGAACAAAGTCATTTCTGCTAATGATATTTTGTCTCCCATTGCTGACAAAGGTCATATTGCATGTTCTCTGACTATTTCACTTCCTTCTTTTCTTCATGTTCCCTCTTTTCCACGCCATTTATTTTCCATTAGCAATATTACTAGATCCCTTAATTGGGTACGATGCGAAACATTGGTAGTGGTTGGAACCGCGATGGTCTGTACTGCTTGGATCTTCAGCTTCTCTCTCAGGCCCTCTCCTACTCTATTGTTCGTCACTGGCACCCGCGCCTTTGGACATCCGTCTCCCATTTATCTCCAAAAACTATTTCCTTCTTTTTTACCCTTTTTACAAACTTATGTATGTGATGTATGTAATATGTCCAAACATGGGCGAATAATTCATCGCATTTATATTCACCCCTCATTTGATGTTGTTCATTCTGATGTTTCTGGGGCCATCTCCCATTTTATTTCAATATGATTTTTGTTGATTCGTCACTTTTATTGATTGTTTTCTCGTACAACTTGAGTATATTTGTTAAACAAAAAGAGTGAAGTTTTCTCTTGTTTTCAGACTTTCCATAAAATGGTCCATACCTAATTTAATATCTATATTCGTGTCCTTCAAAGCGATGATGGGGGGGGGGAATATGATGATCGTGGAGCGTTTGGCTTATATCTTACCTATCATGGTATCATCCACCAGACCACTTGTGTCAACACCTCTACCCAAAATGGGGTTGCCGAACGAAAAAACTGGCATCTTCTGGATGTTGCTCCATGTCTTCTTGTTGTGATATATCTTCCCAAATCATATTGGGGTGATGTTGTACTTATCACTGCCCACCTTATCAACCAGCTTCCATCATGAGTTATTGGCTATGTTACTCCCCTTGCTCGGCTCTCTACCATGACCGTGATTTACACTTTGAATCTGCCACCTCGTGTCTTTGGATGTGTATGTTTTATGCATATCCATTCGCCTCACCCGGACTAACTAGGGGAGTAACATAGCCAATAACATAGCCAATAACAAACTATTGGGAGTAACAAACTATTGGGGTGAACCCGCCATCAATAGGGGAGTAACATAGCCAATAACAAACTATTGGTGGTTCTCATCGGTGTTACGAGGCAAGATTAAAGCCCTGCCATGCATTTTCACTAAAGATATCCATGTGCCGTCTTAAATAGTCTACATTTACTTGTTACCACCAAAATAGTTAAATGAATTGGAAAAAGGATTTTTTATTAGGGGGCTAAGAGGAAAGTGATGCAGGAAAAATCTCACACTTTCCTACCACTCTGACATCACCACCAGGGGGCCCACCCTGACATCTCACCAAGACGGCTTTCATCAAGGCTGCAACCCATACATCCCAACCGGCTCTCCACCTCCCATCACCAGTAAATGGTAGGTTGTTGAAGCCTGAGATCGAACACCCGACCTTCTAGATAAGAGCCTTCCATCAACCAACTATCATCACCACTGATGTGCAGCTCGGTAATTAGAGCCCTGATGAAAGACTCTTATCTAGGAGGTTAGGTGTTTTATCTCGGTTCTCAACAACCTACCCTTTCCTGGTGATGGAAGGCATAAAGCTGGTTTGGGTGTATGGGGTGCAACCCTGATGAAAGCCTCCTTGGTGAGATGCCAGGGTGGGCCTCCAGGTAGTGATGCCAGGGTGGCTGGTAGGTGTGATGATAGTCCTGCATCAAAAAGCTTACAATTTATAGATGTGTTTGATAATTTTGGATATTTTATAATTTCTCACTCAAGAAACTTTTTAACATTTTTTGCACTGATTCAGAAAATCCCATATAAGTGATAAATCTAAAAACATTATTTTCTTTTTGTTTAACCCTAACCAAAAATGCATTCCTTGACATGCTACAAAATTTGGTAATTATAGGCACCTTATTCTTTAACATCGATCGAGATAGAGGATTGACAAGTAACAATGATGGATGAAGAGAAGTCTCCATGCTTGTGGGTGTGGCGGAGGAATCTTACGAGCTACCAAGAATTTTTTTAACATTTTTTTGCGCTGATTCAGAAAATCCCATATAAGTGATAAGTTTAAAAATATTATTTTCTTTTTGTTTAACCCTAACCAAAAATGCATTCCTTAGACTCCTTAACACGATTTCCCACTCAAAAAACTTTTTAACATTTTTTTGCACTGATTCAGAAAATCCCATATAAGTAATAAATTAAAAAACATAATTTTCTTTTTGTTTAACCCTAACCAAAAATGCATTTCTTGACATGCTACAAAATTTGGTAATTATAGGCACCTTTTTCTTATCGAGATAGAGGATTGACAAGTAACATTGATTGATGAAGAGAATTCTCTATTCTTGTGGGTGTGGTGGAGAAATATAATGAGCTAACAAGGGAGATACAAGGATGTGGGATGAGCACAAGACGGAGACAAAGAACAAGGTTTGTCCCTGGGTGAGCCTCAAAATTCCCTTAAGTGCCTGGATTTATGTGCTACGGTAAACATAGTATTCGATAACACCCCATTGTGATCTACATAGTATGTCAATCCCTTTATTATTATGACAAGCAACTAAGAAAGCCAGTTGATTGACATGACGTTGGCTCATCTTGAAGGATCGTGTGTAGGAGGTAACCATTGACTGGTAACATTCTTCCTACCATTTTTAACCATGGATCCTTGATAAAATACCAATGTAAAAGTATTTTTACGAATTCCCTAACATTAGACTAGTAGTCATATAACATGGCTTCTTAAATTGAAGTTATTGTCATAACCAATACTCTCAACTCTTTGGATCGATGGCCAACTTAATGGACGTGCATATTAATGTCATGAGATTCTTACATAGTTTAGTCGACCTTCATTATCATTTCCCCGTGCATTTGATTTAAGAGGCTCTACTAATGTTCCATGAGATTTTACGGAGGCTGCGATATCTCCAAAATAATATAAAAGAGATGAGGAAAATTAGGTCATGGATGTATGCCATGAGTCGCAGATGTACGCAACCTTCCGTACTGAATCGATCATTAAGTCTACTACATGCAATAAACAAGTAATTTGGATTTACATGAACATAAAGATGGGATCCATGATCAATGAGGATATAATATGCAATAAAATAAGTCATTACATTAACGAGGACTCCTAGATGTTCACAATCTCTCTCAGTGTTGAGGAGAAGACACATGTGGGTACTCTGTTGGCGTCCATAAAACTACTTGATTGATAGCCTACAAATTAGTAATGTTATAGGATTTAATGCATAATTTGGTTTATTTATCATTTGTTCATTTCCCTATTTGAACCAATCCTTTATTTTATGTGTTATCTTAGTTCCTATGGCATTTAAGGATTAGCAATTTGAATTCCAATAAAGGAGATAAACATTAAGAGATGGTGTTGTCCTTGTACATGGGCTTATTTAAGCTCTGTTTAGATAGATATGGTGTTTTAGTGGTGGTTGTGTGAAACTGCAGTAGTAAATGACGCAATAGTGGCGTCTTATATACGTTTGCAACTTTTGTTCCAGTTTTTATGACCCACACTTCTTTTTTGGAGTTCCTATTTTGTACAAAATCAATAAATTAGAGAATAAATAAATGAGCGCATTAAAAATTCTTCATTATATATATAACACATGTACAAAGAGCTCCTTATATAGATAAAGGGAGAAGGAGCAAGAATGAATCTAGCAATGTGGGACTAAAGGAGCCTAAGAGAGGGATGACCCAATGGGCCATTTATACATGGGCTAAATATAATGCCAATGACAAAAACAATTTATGGGACATTTTCCCACACTCCCCCGCAAGCTGAAGCATACTAGTCGTAGGCGCCAAGCTTGGAGAGACACTGTCTGTATCTTGAGCGAGGAAAGGCCTTAGTAAAAACATCTGAAAGTTGATCCGCGGATGGAACATGTTGTAAAATCAATCTTCAAAATTGAATCTTTTCTCGGACAAAAAGACAGCCGACTTCGATGTGTTTTGTGCACTTATGAAACATATGATTTTCAGCAATATGAATAGCTACCTGACTATCACTAAGGAGAACGGCCGGAGATGGAAGTGTGACTCCTAAATTAGTAAGGAGACTCTCTAGCCAGATGAGTTTTAAAACTACGACAGTCATGCAATGATATTCTGCTTTAGCGGAGGAGCAGGCGAGCATAATTTGCTTCTTGCTTCGCTAGGTAACCAGCCAAAATAAGTGCAGTAACCACTAATGGATCGG
Source organism: Platanthera zijinensis (assembly GCA_039513925.1). NCBI lineage: Eukaryota > Viridiplantae > Streptophyta > Magnoliopsida > Asparagales > Orchidaceae > Platanthera > Platanthera zijinensis. The sequence continues at coordinate 34,440,693 of CM077078.1, forward strand.
CGATCATCGAGGGATCCATCATAATCAACATCACAGTATGTAATGGGAGACAAAAGTAGAAGGCTTGTACACTAGTCCTTGACCCGGAACTTTCTTCAAACATCTAAGAATACGTTCGACTGCCTGAAGATGGGAGATTCGCGGAGCATTCATGAAGCAACTGACCACACAAATCACAAAGGATATATCGGGTCGTGTGACAGTAAGATAGATAAGCTTGACAACGAGGCGTCGATAATACTCCGAATTTGGGAGAAGTTGATCAGATTCCAAGCCATAAAGACATTGTGACCGACATCATGAAGTAAATCAAGACAGTGTTTTCGCTGAGATAATACAAGACCATCATGTATTCAAGCTACCTCAATCGCTAAGAAGTACCGTAACCGACCCAGATCTTTAGTTTTGAATTGAGAGGCTGGTTGTTTCTTGATTTGAGTGATGCCTGAAAGATCATCACCCATGACAAGAATATCATCAACATAAATCGGAAGAATAACTGTGCTTGATGGACGTCAACGGACAAACAAGGAGAAGTCTGTCAAGCTCTAGGTGAAGTCATAATTACAAACCACCCGAGTAAACTTATCAAACCACACCCGTGAAGACTGTTTGTGGCCATACTGAGATTTCTTCAAATGGAAGACTAGAACTCCCCCGTGCTTGCATAACCAGGAGATTGTTGCATATAAATATTCTTCAGGAGAATTATGCAGCGACCACTATCGATCGACAACAAGAGAGACTAAGACGCGAACGTTGACAATAAGAAAGATGGTCTCCTCATAATTAGGTCGTGTTGTTGGGTAAAACCATACGCAACAAGATGGGATTTGAGGCGTTCGATCGTCCCACCAGGATGATGCCTCATGTTGAAGACCCATTTATAGCTAATTGTGGAACAGTTAGGGGGAAAGTGAGTAAGGTCCCATGTGTGATTGGCCCAGAGCACAGCCATTTCCTCATCCATTGTCTGCCTTCACCCGAGATGTTGTAGATTTTCCTGCACAGAAAAGGGAGTGAAAATAGAAGACAAAGAGGTCGCAAACCTGCGCACATCGGAGGAGAGACGGTGCAAGGAGACATAGTTTGAGAGAGAATACGCGGTGGAGGATGTGGACGAATCTGCAACCGATAGAGTATCAAGAGTAATCGGGGGCTGTTGCGGGGCACCAGATTGAGGATAACGACGAGAATGGACACGAAGAGTAGCCGATGCAGGTGGTGGTGTTTGTATTAAAGGCGTTAAAGGAGATTTAGTGGGAACAAAGGACGTGGGTGATTAGGAGAGGGTGTTGACATGGTGACTAAGGGATGGAAAGACTGGTTTTCCAGAAAAGTTACCTCAATAGACGTGATCATCTTCCGAGTGGAGGGAGAGTAACATACATAGCCCTTTTTGGATGCGTGAATACCCAACGAACATGTAGTGAGTGACGTCATAATTAAACCACACCCGTGAAGACTGTTTGTGGCCATACTGAGATTTCTTCAAATGGAAGACTAGAACTCCCCCGTGCTTGCATAACCAGGAGATTGTTGCATATAAATATTCTTCAGGAGAATTATGCAGCGACCACTATCGATCGACAACAAGAGAGACTAAGACGCGAACGTTGACAATAAGAAAGATGGTCTCCTCATAATTAGGTCGTGTTGTTGGGTAAAACCATACGCAACAAGATGGGATTTGAGGCGTTCGATCGTCCCACCAGGATGATGCCTCATGTTGAAGACCCATTTATAGCTAATTGTGGAACAGTTAGGGGGAAAGTGAGTAAGGTCCCATGTGTGATTGGCCCAGAGCACAGCCATTTCCTCATCCATTGTCTGCCTTCACCCGAGATGTTGTAGATTTTCCTGCACAGAAAAGGGAGTGAAAATAGAAGACAAAGAGGTCGCAAACCTGCGCACATCGGAGGAGAGACGGTGCAAGGAGACATAGTTTGAGAGAGAATACGCGGTGGAGGATGTGGACGAATCTGCAACCGATAGAGTATCAAGAGTAATCGGGGGCTGTTGCGGGGCACCAGATTGAGGATAACGACGAGAATGGACACGAAGAGTAGCCGATGCAGGTGGTGGTGTTTGTATTAAAGGCGTTAAAGGAGATTTAGTGGGAACAAAGGACGTGGGTGATTAGGAGAGGGTGTTGACATGGTGACTAAGGGATGGAAAGACTGGTTTTCCAGAAAAGTTACCTCAATAGACGTGATCATCTTCCGAGTGGAGGGAGAGTAACATACATAGCCCTTTTTGGATGCGTGAATACCCAACGAACATGTAGTGAGTGACGCGAGGGTCTAGTTTGTTAATGGCAGGACCTAGATGGTGGCCGAAGAAGACACAAACAGAGATCTGTCGGTTCAGGGGAAGGGTTCTCTTTCAGGAAATAAGAGAAAGAAGGGGATCCTAAAGTGGAAAACGGGCGAGGTAATGTGGTTAATGAGATAACAAACAATGTGATGCAACCCGCGGTGCATCGTTTTATTTTTATTTATTGTGCCTGTAATTTTTCCTTTGTCACGCATGTCTTTGCGCTTAGTTGGAGATTATGTTTTGTGGCACACGTCATTAGCGCTGTTGATGTAATTTTGTATCGCGCAATTTTGTTGGCTCGTTGGTGTGACCGACCAACGAGACCATAAATGCATGAGTCCGGTAATTTAGGAGATAGGTTAATTTAGGGCAAACAAATTTAATTTACTATTTTAATGCTCCCTCCTTTTTGAAATTCCCCTTCACTTTGCCTTTTAATAGCTGCCAATTAAAATCTCCTCTGTTGATATCTGCCAATAGCAAAATTACCCTAATCTCTAGTTATATAAGAGAACCCAACTCCCGGTTATCAGTCGGCTGGGAGTAGAATCAACCGAACCTTCATTTAGGTTTTCGGTCAGTTTTCCCCAACGCACACCTCTGTCCTCTTCCCGTCCCGTTCCTGCTCGACGAAGCCCGACGTCGCCGCTCCCTGCCTCCAAGGCTCCGACGCCGCCTCTGGAGCCCTTCCCAAGTGCTGGCGAGCATTCCTTGGCCATTTACGAAGCCGATCGAACCCTCCATTGTTGTCCGTCTCTTCAGCCGCTCCTGAACTCCCCGTCCAGACCCGCCGCCACCTGGGAGTGCTTCGTCTGCCTCCTACGTTGCCGCCAGAGCTCCTCTTGAGTCTCGATGGGTCAGCTGGCTTCTTCTCCAACCACCACTTGGTTTACCCGAGCCCCGACAGAGTTTTCTCAGGAGTCCAGTGTATTGCAACAACCTACAACAAGTCTTCTACAATCCTTTAGTGGACGTGTTAGCCTCCGTCACTCCATCCCTTGATATACCTCTCCACCTCCCTCGCTCGCAACACTTTAGTTATTCTCATGCTCAAAATATTAAATGGTTAATTATTAAGAGTTTGCCCCTAATTAATTGTGTCTCCTAATTATCGTTATTTACATATCCGTATTACCACTTTGTTGAATGTTATGCCTGTGGAATCGTGATTTCATAACGTTAATACGCACGTGCGGTAGTCCTACGTTCGCGAGCGACGCCTTGGTCGTTAACCGTTTAAAATAGCCCCAAGGTCCTCTCGCGCCACATTTATTTTAAAGAAATCGCATTTATTATATTTCAAAAACTACACCCCCGCTTCGGTTTAAAGAGAAATCCACACACATTCTCCACCAGCCGTCTCCTTTTTTTACAATTACTACATTGGAGACCTAGCCGGGGTATTGAATTTTGGATACAAAGCCAGCCTTCAGGAGTTTGGCCACCTCCTCCCTGATGGGCTCGGCCAGCTTGCCCGTCGTGGACCTCTTCTTCTGCTGGATGGGGCGAGCCTCTGGGTTCAGGTTGAGGCGGTGGCAGGCAACATCCGCATCGATCCCCGGCATCTCCGCGGTGCTCCAAGAGAAGATGTCCACATTCTTCTGGAGGCATGCCGACATCCTCTCCTGGTCCACCGGGGTCAACCCCTCGTTGATGCGCACCTTCTCCACCTTCACCCCAAGGGTGAGAACTTCCATTTCTACCACCTCCTCCGCAACCTCTAGACGAGATGTGTAGTTCTTCCGCTCAGTGATGCTATTATGTTGTGGCGTATACGGATAGGAGGTTTGGTGGATGATATCGAGTTGCAAAATTCCTGAAAAGTATGCCTAGTGTATTCGCACGCATTGTCATTGCAAAGAATTTTTATAGTGTGGGTGAATTGACTTTGGGTTTCATCGGTGAAAGAGCGAAAAATTGAAAGAAGCTCGGAGCAATCACACATCATATATAACTAAGTCATGTGGGAATATACATAAATGAACATAATAAAATAGCGATAACCAGATATACTAGCGGTTTTGTAGAGACCCTAGATATCAGAATGTACTAAATCAAAAGGAACAACGCTCCAAATATAATGAGGGAAAACAGTGTGATGATGTTTCCTATAGATACATGATTCATAATCAAAGGAAGAAAAACTAAATCTAGATGAGTCTTCTGGAGGATTGGGAGAGGAGCATGACCAAGATGGTGCCAATTGATAGAGCTAACAGAGGAGAAAGCAGAAGCTGGTAGATCCAAGATGTAAAGCCCGTTAGAAAGCCACCCTTCACCAATGATTTTTCGCACCTGTCTTAGTTCTTAAAGAAGGAAAGGGTCTTGGAGCCAAGGCCTGACGAAGGAATGACACAACTACAATCATTTTAAATAATCAACATCAAACATCAGCTCATCTTCTTGATCAGGTTCTTCATTTATTTTACTCATTAATTATTCATTACTATGATTTATATTTCTTAAAAATTAGAATAAATGTGGTCACTTGCATCATATCTAAGTCTCAATGCTTGATTATGTTTCACAAACGCTAAATCATGCTAAAATATTGAGTTTTTACATTATTTCTTTCGTCATTTTGAAAATAATAATTTATACGATAAATCACACCTAAACGCTCCTTTTATGCTCCAAAGGCGCACGAAGGCGCAAACCTTTGAGTTTGGTGAGCATTGAGGATTAGGCATGCCTTTAACAACGTAGATGTCTGCGGATCCTGCGCAATAAAGGACAAAGAGCAAAAAATGATTAAGCAGTCATGATCTTGTGTGAGATGGCTAACAAAAGAAAATTGAAGTGATATTCAGGGACATGAAGAATAGAGCGCATCGAGAGAGAGGGGAGTTAGCAACATATTGCCAGAACAGTAACAATAGTAGTGTCGTCATTGGCAACTACGATGAACTTTGGACACAGAGAGTTCAAGTACTTTGAAGGCCTCTGTGGAGTGATGCGGTTGGTTGCATCGGAGTCTATAATCCAAGATGAATTATGGGAGAGGCATGAGATACCCTCATTAGAAATGAAGACACAAAAAGTAGAAAGTTGGGAGAGTCAGGGAGGCGGGAACAACAATCATTTCAATCGTCCCATGGGAACAAAGAGTTTCAGCAGGAGGAGGCGCAGTCAAAAAATTAAAAATGACTGCCAAACATAGGGACCAACGGGCAGACAAGGCTGGCCGGTCACAAGATGAGGGCAGACGAGGTCTGGTGGACAACTATCTCACAACACACGGACTAACTAGCAGAAAAGGCCAGCTGGCAGAAAAGGCCAGCTGGCAGACAAGGTCGGACGAACATACAACAACAGTCAACGATCACTTGGAGCGCGCGAGATAGGGAGGTCGTGATCAAAGTTGTGCGCGGTCATAAGCTGGTTCAACGGACATGCGACCAATTGAGTACACGCAGACACCTTTAGCGGACACATTAAGGAGCACAACGGAGTATACGCTGCCAGGGTAGGGCGCAGTCAGATATGCATCGGGCTTAGGGAAGAAAGAACGCGGGAACAAGCGGTCACCACAAGGCGCGTGCAAGAAAGAAAGAGCGGCGGACATCGAGCATCTCTAGATGTGGGTACTGGAGGTCGCAGGGTTGAGAGAAGAGGGCTCATAGGTCACATGAGAAGGAGCAGCGTGAACAGGGTAACGGCGGTCTTGCAGGTCGCGCTAGCAGAAACAAAGGTGGGTCCCGACAGAGAGGTCTATAAAGCAACAGGTAGGGGGAAACATGGAGATGGAGAGTAGCGAGTCTAGAGACTTGACCCAGAGGCGTAGTTTCAAATAAGAGGCCGTGAGAGGTGCAAGCTCAAATAAGAGAGCATGACAATGACAGGCTTGTCTGCGACGGGAGTAAGAGCTCAACCCAAAAAAACTGTAGAATTCAACTAGCTCTGATACCATTTACGAAATCAGAAAACTAGATTTTAAATAAATAAGCATATTAAATATTCTTTGTTATATATAGGGCATTTACCGGGACCTCCCCTCTAAGTTTGAAAAATTACAGATTGCACCCCTCTTATTTTTGAAATTACAAAAACCTCCCCCAAATATTGCAAAACATAACATTTACCTCCCCTGAAGTTCACATTTCATGACATCCATGCACAAAAATACCCCCCTCAGAGTATATTTTCAAGGGGGGTATTTTGTGCATGGATGTTATTAAATGTGAACTTCAGGGGAGGTAAATGTTATGTTTTGTAACATTTAGGGGAGGTTTTTGAAATTTCAATAATAAGAGGGGTGCTACCAGTAATTATGCTAACTTTGAGGGGAAGTTTTGGTAATTATTCTTATGTATATATTTAACAAATCTACAAGAAGCTCCTTATATAGATAAGTGGAGGAGCAAAAATGATTCTAGCAATGTGGGACTAAAGGTGTCTGTTACCATATGAGTAATTTATGTTTTATTTATGTCCTTTATTTGTATTATTCATGTGTCCGCCTCCATATATATAGGGGACTTGTTCTCTTTGGAATTATCAAATCATTATTTCGTTTTCTCTAACATGGTATCAGATTCACGACTCATGGTGCCCTAGCCGTTGCTTCGCCCGAGTTTTTTTTCCTCTCGTCGCTCATTCGGCCGTCGTCCGTCGCTCGCTTTCCTTCCGGCCCATCTCCGCGCATCACCCGCTTGCGGTCTCTCTCCCTGTTCCGCGTTTCTTCCAGCGCCGTCCCGCTCGACAGTCTCCCACGCGGTCGTCCGCACGTTTCTTGCTCGTGCGTCTCTGCGCGTTTTTTCCAACGCCCCTCGCGCTGCTCTTTGTCCGCCTTTCAGGCCTCGCAAGGCCTCCTAGGGTTTGTAGCCCCTCTCCTGCTGGCGTCGGACATGCATTGAAGTCTTTGCTTCTTTCCGGCGCCACTTGCCTTTCCAGTCATTGGATGGAGTGGATTTTTATTCCTCTCCTCTTCTACATCGATATTTATTCGGCGTATCGGCCTCCCTTTGCTGCCCTACGTGGCGTGTGGTCTCCAGATTTCTATTATTGGGCCATTATGTCTTCTTTCAGTGATTTTACTGCGTCCTCCACTCCAGTTCCTCCGCCCGCAAGTTCTCTTCGTAGGAGTCATGATCACAATACTTCGCAGATTACTACAATCCGTTTAGATGATTCTAATTATCTTTCTTGGTTTCTCTCTATCACCCTTGCACTTAAGAGTCATCGCCTCTTTGGTTATATCACTGGGCAAATGAAGGAACCAGAGAAGACTGCCCCTGATTGGCTTAAATGGGATTCAGAAAATTCTTTAGTCATATCTTGGCTAACGAATTCCATACAGGATTCCATCGCTCGCAACTACTTATTTCTGGATACTGCTATTGATATTTGGCGGCGTGTATAGACTACTTATTCTCGAAAAGGTAATGCTGCCCAGATCTTCCAGTTGAGACAGAATATATTCTTACTCCGTTAGGGTGATCGTCCTACATCTGTTTACTATTTGAAGTTTACTCAGATGTATTAGGAATACGATCATTTCGATTCTCTCACCTTTGTTAGCCCTGTTGATGATACTATGGTCCGTGCTCGGGAGGATCGCAACTACATATTTTAGTTCCTTCATAGTCTTCAACGACATTTTGATTAGATTAGTGTTCACATTTTGGGGAGTTTGCCGTTACCCTCTTTTCCGGAGGTTTATAGCATTGATCAGCAGTAGAGAGTTCTTCTCTTGCTGCTGGTACCCCTTCTTTGTTGGGGGCTCATCCAACCCGTGATTTTAAGCTGAAGGGTAGTGATAAAGACCACCTCCTCTGTGATTGTTGTGGGAATACCCGTCATACTAGAGACACCTGCTTCAAACTCTATGGTTTTCCTCCACCGAGAGGTGGTGCTCCTCGTGGTGGTCGTGGCTTCGGGCACTTTCCTGGTCGACACACTCCTCGTTCTATTCATCTTACTGATGCTGCTATGGATACTTCTCCTGCTCTGTCTTGTGTTGATCCTTCTGTCCTCCCTGGTGGGTATTCGGCTGATGAAATCCTAGCCCTTCGCCGCATGATGCAAGTTCTTTTTATAGAGTCTTCTGCCTTGTCTTTGTATGCTCACACTGGGACTCCAGGTGCTCACTCTTCTGCTGCTCACTCTTCTACTCAGTGGATCATTGACTCCGGAGCCACAGACCATATGATTGGCTCCACCTCAGGTTTCATTTAATATACCCTTCTCTCTGGTCGTGATAAGGTGAGCATTGACGATGGTTCCCTTTCCTCTATTGCTGGGAAGGGCTCCATCTCCTGTTCTTCTCTCACCTTATCGTTGGTTTTGTAACATCCCAGATTTTGACGTCGTATTTAAATCAATTTCAGGGCTTGATCACAAACAAAATTAATCGTGTCGACGACCTATAAGGTAACAATCTATTATGTTTAATTAAATTATTATACAAGATAAGCAGATAATTAAGAGTCAGTGTTCAATGACGAATAACCCGTAGCGGCTGCAACGATTTTCATTTTTATTTATTTGTACGAGTCCACTTTGTAAGGGGAAACCACTTTGGTCTTAATAAATAAAAATGAATTTCCCTCCTTTTAAACCCGGTTCACGGTTAAGAAACCGCAACCCAAACCGTTCCAAATAAAGAGCCGCACCCCCCCCCCCACTTCCCGATAACTTCTCTAATTTCTCGCCTACCAGAGACCGCACGTTCCCTCTCCCAAAGCCGCATCGCTCGGAAGGAGCTGAAGCCCTAACCGACCTCTCCTCCTCCTCGGAATCAGGCGACCGCCCCTTCTCTTTCCTCCGCAGCCCTAGTAGATCCCTCTCCTTCCTCCCTAGCACCGTAAGAAGTGGATTTCCAAGCCTAGCCGGCGGGAAGAAGTTCAGAAAACACCGTATTTGGTTCTGGTGAGTTTCGTTCCTCACTTTTCTTCATTTCGTAGTGGAAATCTTTTTAGTTGGAAGTTGATTTTAATTATCTTCTTGTCTTCTCTTCCCCTAAGTGGAAATCGAAGTACTCGGTCTACCGCGATCTGATATTGATCGCTTAGTTTGGGACCTAATCGCTCTTATAAAGAGGTATTTCACCGTTTTGTTGTTCGTAGGTTATTCAAATTGGCACCCTTACCGTTTGAGTTTTTCCACCAAAAGCCCTAAAGCGGGAAAACACTCAAATTATGGTTATTGTGAAATTCAGATTTTGGTGGACATAGAAGATAAGGTTTGTGAGGGATTTTTAATCAAAGGGAATCATGTCGCCTCGCCGCGTGTACGAACGTCGTAGCACCACTGTAAGAAATTCGGCTCCTTTTAGTCCAACAGTTCTGATTAATTTATTTCATGTACTAGAAATGTGGTATACACACTTAGATCTATAAGTTCCTAAAGTTAGAGCCAGGTCAACGGGGTGGGATACGCTTAGGCATAATTTAACAGGATCAGTATTATGAAAATCGTAAGCCTAGTGTATTTTAATTAGAGTCCTATTCTATGTTATACTCACTGAACATCAGTATAAGTGAAAAATCAAGAAAACTGGCGAGAAAGGGTTTACCCTCACGATCCTGGTGGAGGCACACCACCGTATTTCCAGGGCCAGTAGGCCATCACTCGTATTTCAAGTTCAGGGTCGATGACCCTTGTTTCAGAAATGAGACTCCTCAAATAGGAGTTTGTGTTCCACTTGAGGAGCACTCAGTTCAGGGCACCATTAGGCTTGCCACTCGGAATGCAGCCTCTAATTGTGCACAGTCGTCCTCAGTGACACAGTCGTCCTCAGTGACACAGGTTTATAAGAAGTTAACGAAACAGGTTGAAAGTTACCACAAATATAACTTCAGAACCTCCAAATTCAACGATCGATACAGATAAGAAAGAACGTCTCAGATCACACGATAGGTTGAACTCATGCCAGACCATGATTTCAAGTGCCATACTTAGTAATAGAATATTTACACAAACTTTTAAATTCATGTATTACTCACCAAAAATTATTTTCTTTAAGTGTTGCTGGAGAGTAGTTTTTCTTACTCTTCAGTGGGCCTGACCCATTTGGAACTTGTTTTTACATGGGGCTCAGGTCAGGGGATCCGCTTAGGATAGACGGCTTAGTCTTCAGTCGTCAGTTGTTCAGTTGTACTACTGTTGTTGTACTTGTTTTCATTTACAGACATTTGTATTTGTTGTACTTCAACCGTGTTTTTAATATATCAGTTATTTCAGCTTGACAGTAATTTAATTCATTAATGATACACTTTCAGTTTTAGTTGGCTCTGTGAATTCAGCTTGTCAAGGTACACTTTTAACCTTAGAATTACTTCACTTTTCCGCTGTAAGTCTTTTTGTTCTCTTAGCACTTTCATTACTATTTCCTATTTTATACCTGTTTATATACCGTTACTTGGTTTACTTGTTTTCGCGGACCCGACCAGACTGCTGATTCCTATTAAACTTTGTCTGGGTGCTACAGGTTTTGCATGTTTCAAATTTCACATGTAATTTACTCTCTATTAGTCATTTGACTAATTCTATGAACTGTTCGGTAACCTTTCATCCTTTCTCTTGTGTTTTTCAGGACCTGAAGACGGGGACGGTGATTGACTCTGGTAGTCTGGTCAATGGTCTGTACGTGCTTGACTCCAGCCCGGTGGAACCCCCTCTGGCCCTTCACCCCAACACATCTGACTTATATTCTTATCATTGTCGCTTAGGACACCCGTCTATTCCTGTTATGAAGTTATTGTTTCCTGTTATGTCTGTTGCTGCTTTTACTTCCTTTGTTTGTGATGTTTGTGTTGTTAACAAACATTGTCGTACTACTTTTAATCGTGCTTCATTGCCAATATCTGTTCCTTTTACTGTGATTCACTCTGATGTTTGGGGACCTTGTCCCGTATCTTCTATTCTGGTTGTGCTTGGCTTGTCAATTTTATTGATTGTTTTTCTCACGCTACATGGTTATATTTACTGTGCAAAAAAAAGTGATGTATTTCCTACCTTCAAAAAGTTTCATAATATGATCTCCACCCAGTTTCATGTCAAAATTCAGATCCTCCACAGTTATAATTGTCGTGAATATCTGGATTCACATTTTGTTGCTTATTGCCTGATCATGACATTATGCACCAAAGCACTTGTGCTTATTCCCCTGCTCAAAATGGGGTTGCGGAGCGCAAGAATCGTCACCTTTTGGAAGTAGCTCGCTCTTGTCCACCATACATCCTCCCAAGTATTACTGGGGGGATGTTGCCCTTACGACGATATATCTTATTAAACGCATGCTCTCTCGTATTCTTGGGAATAACACTCCCCTTGGCACTCTACGGGTCCCTTCCTCTCAGCTCAGTCCTAAGGTGTTTGATTGTGTATGCTTTGTTCATATCCATCACCCGCCCCCCACTAAACTTGATCCACGAGCACTAAGGTGTGTGTTTATCGGCTACTCTCCTACTCAGAAGAGATACACGTGTTTTCATCCTCCTGCTAAGAAGGTTTTTGTCACCACGAATGTCACATTTCGGGAAGGTGAGGCATACTATCTTGCCCTGGGTGACTCACCTTCTTTGCCCTCTTCTTCTTTGCCCTCTTCGTCTGTACCTCTGTTCGTTCCTCCACCTTATCCCTCACTTCAGACGGAGCTTCTACTGTCAGAAGTGAGTGATATTCCTATCCCTACTGGTATTCCTTCTACTGCTCTTACTTTGCAGGTGGACACTCGATGGAGAAAGAGGCTCACTGACACACTTGACCTGACTGTGCAACCAGATCAATTATTGGACCCGAACTCAGGGCCTTCTGGGCTTCCCATTGTCCTTAGCAAAGGTATCCGGTCCTGTACTCAATATTCTCTTTCTAATTATGTTTCTTATGACTCATTCTCCAGTCTCCATCTCCCATAAAACCTTTGTATCTTCCCTTGCTTCCATATCCATACCAGTATCTTGGCAGAGTGCTTTGGAGATTCTCGTGTGGAGAGAAGCGATGTTCGAGGAAATGGTTGCGCTTGAAAAGAACAACACATGAGATTTAGTGCCTCTTGAAAAAATCGGTTGGATGCAAATTGGTGTTCTCTGTCAAAAAAAAATATCTCAGGGTGTTGTTGAAAGGTGTAAGGCAAAATTGGTGGCAAGAGGGTATACTCAAACTCCTGAAATTTACTATCAGAAAATGTTTGCCCATGTAGCAAAGATGAACACTATCAGAGTCTTTTTATCTTGTGTTGTTTGTAAATGAAGGGACCTTTGACAACTTGATGTCAAAAACACTTTCCTTTATGAGAATTTGTATGATGGAGTTTATGTCTCTCCCACCAGACCTTATTCCTAAAAGTTCAGTGAGACACGTTTGCAAGTTAAAGAAAGCCCTATATAGACTGAAACAGTCTCCAAGAGCTTCGTTTAGGAGATTTTACAAAGCCATGTTGTCTTTTGGGTTTCACCAATGCAATGCCGATCATACACTTTTCATCAAGCACAGGACCAGTAAACTCACAACTCTCATTGTTTATTTTGATGACATTGTTATCACTGGCGACGCTGTGGAAGAAATCAAGCTTCTAAAGCAAAAATTGGCCTTTGAGTTTGAGGTCAAGGATCTGGGTGCACTCAAATATTTCTTGGGCATTGAAGTGGCAAGGTCTAAGCATGAGATCTTTATCTCTCAGAGGAAGTATACTCTGGTTAAGAAGACTGGGATGAGTGACTATCGACCAACTGATACTCCAATTGAAGCAAACCACAAAATGGGTCGTGATGATGGAAAGGAGGCTGAAAATATACCCAAATTTTAAAGGCTTGTAGGGAGACTGATCTACTTGGCTCATACCCGTCCAGATATTGCTTATGTTGTAAGTGTTATCAGCCAATTTATGCATGCTTCGAAGACTTGTCATGTTGATACTGCCAACAGAATTCTCAGATATCTCAAGTCCTCACTCGGGAGTGGGATCTTGTTTTCTCCAAATTCTGCTCTAAAAATTGTGGTCTACACCGATTCTGATTGGACCGGGTCAATCAACGATCGGCGATCTACTTCAGGGTATTGTTCTCTTGTTGATGGAAATTTTGTTACTTGGAGGAGTAAAACACAACAGGTTGTGGCAAGATCAAGCGTTGAAGCAGAGTTTCGGGCTTTGACCCATGGTGTTTGTGAAGGTCTTTGGTTACGTTCTTTGTTAAGTGACCTGGGCCTCTCTGAAGATGAGCTCATTCGGTTTTATTGTGATAATAAAGCTACTATCAACATCACACACAAGTACACAATCCTGCCCAACATTATCATACTAAACATATTGAAGTGGATCGTCATTTCATCAAGGAGAACATTGAAAAGGACTTGTGTGTACTCCCTTTGTTCCTCTCAGACAGATAACTTGCTGATATTCTCACGAAAGACCTGAGTGGAAGTACCTTTGGAAGAATTGCCGTAAAGTTGGGCATGATCAACATCTCAAGTCCAACTTGAGAGGGAGTGTTACCATATGAGTTATTTATATTTTATTTATGTCCTTTATTTGTATTATTCATGTGTCTGCCTCTATATATAGAGGGGACTTGTTCTCTTTGGAATTATCAAATCATTATTTTGTTTTCTCCAACTGAGCCTAAGAGAGAGATGACCCAATGAGCCATTTATACATATGCAAAGTATAATGTCAATGACAAAAACAATTTATGGGCCATTTTCCAAAAATGTTCATGAATGCTAGCGCCTAACTACACTTGGATGGTTGTCATACTTTAGTCTAAAATGTCGTTTTGAAAAAAGAAACGTCCGTGACCGCATCTACCCAAACCCTATCTAGGTTTTTTTACCAATCTATTCACAATCGATGCCATTGTCCCAAATAGAGCCATAGATAATTCCTTGAGCAACAAATCTATCCTTAGTTTTCTATAAACAGATCCCACAATTGATAATGTAGATTTATTTCCAATACCCCATTTATTTGATTTTTCTAATGATCTAGTGTTTCCAATCTCTTTTTGTGTCCATAGTTGGTGGGCATAACTTGACTTAAATAGGGCCTGCACAACTGGGTGAAATGTGGTTTATCAGTTATCTCCTAAAATAAATAAAATTTCATGACAAGTTTGGTTGCTTTTCAGAGTTTACAGTCATGTGTTGTTTAAGCTTTAGTTGACATTTTTTCATTCGAAAGGTTGAGCTTTATCTGCTGTCTAGCTTACAACCTTTTGGGTATGAGTGGTATAAATTAAAGGTACTTATAGGAGATGCACATTTAATTAGTTTTTCATCTTGCCATGCTACTCATGATTTCATTCTTGTGCAAATTTGAAGCATTAATTAAGAACTATTTTTTTAATTACATATATGTTACTGAAATCGAATAGTGCATAGGTGACTATGGGACTATAGTTGTTCATTCTGAAGAAACATCTGCTCATGAAGTTAAATATCATGACTTCATCAAACAAGATTTATTACTTGGTCAAAGTGATTGCGGAAGGTCTTTCAAGCATGATTTTGAAGAGAAGCTTACAAAATTGGGGTATGCTGAAGATCTGTTGTACTTTTTAAATACCTTTAACTCCTTTAGATGTTAATAACGTTTGTTTTAATTTTGAACGCAATATTAATACATTACTAAGTGTTCATAATGAGTGAACTAATTCTGGAAGATCTAAGCATAGTTGACTAGTACGTACAAGTATAGAACCCTATATGTACGTGAACTTCTGCTGCTTATACTGGTTCGCTTGGTAGAACTTTGTGTGTATGCAATCTCCAAATTCAGTATCTTGGGACAAACATCAACAACCATTCTCTTTAAGGAATTTTGTAATTTGCAAACACACGCTGTCACAGCTACAAGCACAAAGCCTGCATGACGGGACGGGATCATACCAGCTCAGCAATCCATGGTTATTTTGATTATGCGTTCTGTTGTTGCCGCGTATCTTGCCAAACGGCTAGTTTTGTAACGGTCCACTGTTGTTTTAAGATTAGTATAAGTACCTCATCGTTGCTGTAGAAGTCAGGAAGAATTTTAATTAATTCTACGTTTTTCCTTTTCTTAGTTACCTATTAGTTGTAGCTCGTGACCTCGCCGGCATCTTCGCCGAAGGAGGTTACATTGGTGCTTTTGTTGGGCCTCTCGCCCTTGAGGGCACCGAACCACCACCGACTACACGCTTAAAGGAGCTCTCCACCGAACAGCAAGAGATATGGAAGACCATAGATCAACGACATGCGGAGCAGGCGCAAAACTTCTCCAGATTGGAAGCTGAGATGCTGAAACTCACCATGATGGTTCAACAATCCACCGAGCAATCCTCTCAAGATCTACATTTTCTATGTCAAGAGATGAGTTCTTTATTGAAAGCACCGCCACCCAGCACGCAGGATGGAGGATTTGAGTCATGCCAGTCTCAGCCAGAGGTCCTTTTGGGGCCTTCATCATCATCGACCGGGATGACACTTACAACCACCTCAGCGACCCTTCCACCTCGAGGTCCTAGCACTTCTTGCCTAACGAACCCTTCTCAGTTCATCATCGAGGGACACATTCCAAATCTGGGCATCCAGTTTCCAAGTTTTCAAGGAGCGGCGCTGTAACATCCGTAAATTTTTGACAAAAAATTTATTTAAATTGTAGGGGCGAGTCGCGACGGATTTTGACCGAGACAGCGTTTTCGTCAAGGTATAAGTTACTTTGCCTTTTGTTAGCGTCCGTTAGTTTGTTTTCAGTGCGTTAACAATAGTGCGTAACGTATTTTATGTTAGTTATGTCGCGCGCGCGGTGAAAATGAGTTAGTATGCAAAGGAATGGGATATGGGGGTGCCAATAGCAGTTTTCACCTCTTTCCTCATGCGGTTATAATAAAAACCGCATACCCGACTTCCTCTTAAACCCCGCACGTCTCTTCTCACGGGAGAAACAGAAAAAAAACCCGCACCCGACGTCTCCCGTTCCGCAAGGCCGACGGTTCCGTCTCCCGCGTGCGCCGTGCCCGGCGACTTCCGAATGCCCTAACCGGCGGCCGATCCTCCTCCGGAAGCCAAATCCGACCACTCCTCCCTCCTCTGAAGGTGCCGGTGAGTGTTCCTCTTCATTCCTAGGCCGTGGGAGGGGTTGGATCAAACCCTAACCGGAAGAGTTAATTTCCGTTTTGGTTCCGGTGAGTCGTTTCCTCCTTAATCTCGATTCCCTCTTGAAGATCCCTCGTTTTAAAGGATTAGACTAAATAATATTTTGTTCCTTTTGCCCTATTCTAGGTTTGGTGGTCGTGATCCTCCGCGGGTTTCGTGTGGGACGCTTTGAGAGCCCCAATCTCTCCGCATAAAGGTAATATACGAAGCTAGTACACGTATTTTTGCAACCTTAGATGATTTGGAATTTTTCCACCGGAAAACCCTTAGGGAAAAATTATGAGTTTAGGTTTGCCTTGAATTGCAGGATTTTGGTAGGTTCGAGGCAGCACTTTGAAGGTCCCCAGCAGTAGGTTTACCTTCGGAATAGAAGATGCCGCCGCGCCGAGTGTACGAGCGCCGCACCACCGCGGTAAGGAAATTTAATACCTGTTAGTTAGACATAACAAAAGTTATATTTTTGTATACGCATATGTAGGTTTCGTACAAGCAACATAACCATGCATAGTAAAGTGGGGCGGTAGGAAAATGGTCGCGGAAAACGTGTAGGATGACGCCCTTTTCCATGACCCAGTTAGTCAAGTTATGAATAATTATTTTAAGTACGAAACTTTACCCGCGTACGTAGGTTTGGAAATTGTCCAACCAAGGGCGTGAATGTCCCTTCAAGTCGACCACAAGAAAGTCAAGGGTCGCTTAGTAGTACACCAGAAAAGATATCCTTTGCAGAGTAGCGTCAGACCACAAAGGTCAGCCAGCACACAGAGTTTCCTCCGTGCTAGGTAGAGGCGCACTACCTTTCTCATAAGGCACATGGAACCTTATGAGTAGTACAGACTTGGGAAGTGTCTTCCCTTGAGCCAGCTAGTGGATTCGAGACCGTGTCCGCGTGACACTAGAACAATTGGGTTCGTAAGATGGTCTCGAGTCGTCAGTTTCAGTTGCGCGTTAGGAGCTACTCTGCCTAGAGCCTTCCTAGTAGATGAGCAGGTTAGAAGCCACCTAGAACTCAAGTATAGACCTGACATGAGACAGTACACTAGTTAGTGAACGCCAGGACTTGAGTTAGTAAAATGAAAGTCACGTGTTTAGTACGAGTAGATGTGTGACCAGAGAATAGTGCGAAGGCGTGCATAGCACATAGCATAAAAGTTTTAAATGCATAAAATTATTTTCAAAGACATACATGCATTCATATGTAAAATTTGGCTTTTAGTGTCACTAGGAGGGGTTATTTTTCCTTACTCTGACCCTTCGTGGGCACTGTTTTTCAGGTGACCCAGGTGGGAAGTTACGTCTAGGATGAGCATGTGGTGGCGTCAGTTTGTACTATTTATCTTTTCAGTTTACTCTATTTCAGCATGTACCTGTAGATGAGAACATTTGTAACAGATTAATGTTTTATCTAATTTATTTCAGACTATTTATGGTTAAATCAGATTTTTCAGTTAAGTCAGTCTTTCTTCCTGTTTAGTGGCTCTGTGAATCCAGATATCAGGTATGTGGTTACCCTTAGTTTACTTTATTCAAACTTCCGCTGTAAGTTCTAAATTGCTTAGTATAAATTTTATTACCTGCTGCTACTAGTTTTAATACTGTTTCCTAGTTTTCTTTACATCGCTGACCCGGCCGGACGGCTGATTTCTGAAATACTGGGAAGGGGTGTTACAGGCGCAAGGATTCAACTTCGGAGCACGGGCCCCCTTACTGCGTCTCATCCTGGAACATTTGCCCTATCACATCCTATGTTCCCCGGGCAACCCTCAAATTTAGCCGCAGCGGGATTTTCACCAAACTCTCGTTTTCCCCAATTTTCCTCGGCTGGGAATCCAACATCCCTCGTCTGTGCTTAATTTTGCCTCACCAATCCAAATCCTCTATCCCTCCACCAGCCTCACCTCTCTCACACCACGGATCTTCGGGTGTGTTTGCTATGTCCACCTTCTTGACCCTCCTTCCGACAAACTTTCTCCTCGTGCTGCCAAGTATATGGTTGTTGGCTACTCCCGGACTCAAAAGGGGTATGTCTGCTACTCTCCTTCTGACGACAAGCTGGTCGTTTCTGTGGATGTCACCTTCTGCGAAAACCAGCCCCACCTCTCCCTCTGCTCCTTATCTTCCCCGGCCTGCCGTACCGGTCACGCCATCTTCTCTGCCGTCTTCGTCCTCCTCTCACAACGCCCCTCCTCGAGTTCCTCCACCTCTTATCTGTGTCTACTCGTGTCGTCCATCCAAGGATTCTCCCGTGCACATGGGTGGATCTACAGGGGGGCCACATGGACACGTGCCCCCCCAAATTTTTTCGCAAGTTCTATTAGACTTGGTTCGCCCAACCCGGTGCCCCCCCCCCCAATTTTGTTTTAACCCGCGATTTTTACCCCCCTCCGCCATTCCTGTGCCCTGATTTTTTACCCCCCTCCGCCATTCCTGCTGTGCTAGTATCCCCCTTCTGTCGTGCTGGTATCCCCCTTCTTCTTCATACCAAAACACAATCTCCTCATTCTGTTATTGCAGAAAAATTTGTATTTATATACTTGCATTGCAGAAAAATTTGTATTTATTGCTTGAATCTCTTCATTCTGTTATTGCAGAAAAATTATTCTTTATTTACATGTAATGAATCTCCTCATTCTGTTATTGCAGAAAAATTTGTAGCAAAGAAAATTACAAAATTAGATTTATTGCTTCTCCTCTAAAGGTAACTCCCCTCATTTATATCTTATTTTGTATTTATTTGTTATATATTTTAGGTGTGCTTTGAGGTATTAGTCAACTAGTGGCTAAGCAAAGCATGGTAGACTTTGTGATGAATGTTTTTAGGGATACTCCGTAATATTGACCGGTAGAGGGTCAAACGGAGTATATAGATTTTTGTTATACCCTTTTATTCAATAATCTTGCAAATTTTTAATGTTATTCTATAACTTGATCTAGAAGTGAAAATGGAGGGTCCGAAGAAGAGAACTAGTCTCATCGCGTCTATGTTTCAAAAGAAGTTAAAATCTAAAGAGTCTCATTTGTCATCACCGCATGAGAGTGAAAATGAGGAGATTGCCCCTTCTCCATCCGAAGATATTATAAACGTATCCCCTGTGCCAACTCAAGATATTGTTATTGGTTGTGAATATGATGTGGAGTTGTTTCCACATGATCCAGGTTTAAGAAAAAGTATATCTACCTTTCCGTTAAAGGATCAAGAGGCCGTGAGGAAAACATATATATTAAGAGGTTCATGCCAACCAAAAGGTTATTCTTTTCCTTAGAGAAAAATGGGAGATCGGGATCGTCGGTTTGTTGCTGCTTGGTTTGATATGTATGATTGGCTTGAGTATAGTGTTGCAAAGGATGCTGCATTTTGTTTTGTGTGTTACTTGTTCAAGAATGATGCTGCAACTACTGCTGTTGGGGGTGATGCTTTTGTCACTGGTGGAGGATATAAGTCATGGAACAAACCTGAAGGATTCCAAAAACATGTAGGAAAGATTAATAGCGTTCATCAGCTAGCATTACAAAAATTTCAAGCTCTAAAAGAACCCAAGAAGTCTATCATTGTTGCTCTTGATAAACAATCAGACGCTAGTAAGTGTGAGCATAGAACACGCTTAGTTGATTCTCTTAAATGCTTAAGATTTCTCTTGCGTCAAGGTTTGTCCCTGCGTGGTCATGATGAGAGCCAAGATTCACTTAACAAGGGAAATTTTCTTGAACTTCTGCAGTGGCTGGCGGATATTGATGAAAAAATGGGTAAACATGTCTTAAAAAATGCCCCGAAAAACAACCAGTTGATTGCTCCATCAATCCAAAAAGATATAATTAATGCTTGTGCAAAGGAAACAACCCAGATTATTATGCAAGAGCTTGATGATGGTCACTTTTCTATTCTAGCCGATGAATCTAGTGATGTGTCACATAGAGAGCAACTGGCTCTTTGTTTGCATTATGTGGACAAAAAAGGGAGGTTAATAGAGCGATTTCTTGGTATTGTGCATGTTCAGGAGACAACTGCATTGTCACTTAAATCTGGAATTGAATCTTTGTTAATGGAGCATTCATTGAACTTATCTAAAATTCGTGGGCAAGGGGATATGATGGGGCAAGTAATATGAGTGGTGAGATAAATGGTCTTAAAAGTTTAATTTTTAGGGAAAATCCATGTGCATACTACATTCATTGTTTTGCTCATCAACTTCAGTTAACACAAGGTTCGGTTGCTAAGATTAATGATGACTGCCAATGGTTTTTTGAAACAATTGCAACTTTATTAAATTTGATTGGAGTGTCTTGTAAGCGACATGAAATGCTTAGAGAAAGTCAAGTTCAAAAGGTTCTCAGGGCAATAGAAGATGGTGAATTTAAAACTGGATCAGGTTTGAATCAAGAGCTTCGTTTGAGTCGGCCTGGAGATACTCGTTGGGGATCACATCACAGAACAGTAATGCATATTATTTCATTATATCCTGATATGGTCACTACATTTTTGACAATTGGGAAGAGTAAAGCAAATGATCGAGTGAAGGCACAGGGTGTGTTGTTTGCATTGGAATCATTTGACTTTGTGTTAATGCTTCACGTAATGACCACTATATTTGGATACACTCATGAGTTAAATCTAGCTCTTCAAAGAAAGGATCAAGACATTGTTAATGCAATGTCTTTTGTTAATTTGACAAAAAAACTGTTGCAAACCTTAAGAGATGATGGATGAGACACATTATTAAATAAGATCTTGCTTTTTTGCGGCAAACATAAGATTCATATTCCCAATATGGATGATCAGTATATACCTCGAGCAAGATCAAGACGGTTTGTTGAAGACTACACAAATTTGCATCATTATCGAGTACAAATATTTTTAAAAGTCGTCGATCTACAACTACAAGAGCTTAACAATCGGTTTGATGAAGTGAGCATGGAGTTGCTTCATTGTATGGCTTGCTTAAATCCAATTAACTCGTTTCATAGTTTTGACAAACAAAAAGTGATAAGACTTGCTGAGTTTTATCCTAATGATTTTTCAAGTTTGGAGATGTTTAATTTAGATTTTTCAGCTCGACAACTTCATTGCCGACATGAGAAGCGATGAGAGATTTTTTGATTTGAAGGATCTTGGTCATCTCTCCACGAAATTTGTTGAAACTGGTAAACTTATTGTTTATCAACCGATCTACAAGCTTTTGAAGTTTGCATTAATTCTTTCGGTGGCTACTGCAAGTGTAGAAAGAGTGTTCTCGGGCATGAACTACGTCAAGAACAAGTTGCGCAACAGTATGGGCGATCAAATGTTGAATGATTGTCTAGTTACTTTTATTGAGAGAGATGCCTTTTTGAAAGTCCGTGACGATGATGTTATCGATCGTTTTCAAAAAATGAAGACTCGTCGTGGACAAATGTAATTTTCTTGTGTAATTTTGTATTTTCGGATTTGGTGAATTAAATGTAGTTTTGTATGAATTTGAAATGTTAAAAATTTTACATTATCTTGTTTTTTCATTTAAAAAAAAAATTGTGCCCCCCCCATTGCAAAATTCCTGGATCCGCCACTGCCTGTGCACCAGCTCCCCGCTACCAGCAATACCTCGACTACGGCAAATCGAGCTCCCGTCTCTACAGCTCATCCCTTTGCCAACTACGCCTCTCTCCATCGGCTGACGCAGCCTCTCTACACATTTGCCACCTTTCTTTCCTCTATTTCTATTCCTAACACTGTACAGAAGGCGCTTCAACACCCCGGGTGGCGGGCAGCCATGAACGATGAAATGCGGGCTCTCTGGGCTAACCAGACCTGGGATCTGGTTCCTCTTCCTGCAGGCCACACCTCCGTTAGCTGCAAATGAGTCTTTGTTATTAAACATGCGGCGGATGACACTGTTGAACATCTGAAGGCCCGCCTCGTGGCACGGGGCTTTACTCTGCAACATGGTCTTGATTACGAGGAAACCTTCTCTCCCGTGGCCAAATTGAACACTGTCCGCGTTCTTCTCTCCTTGACTGTTCATCGTCACTGGCCACTTTATCAGCTGGATATTAAGAATGTCTTCCTCAACGGCGATCTACAAGAGATAGTTTATATGTAGCAACCTCCCGGGTTTGAGACCACGGGGGAGTCTCTGGTATGTCACCTTCGGAAATCCATTTATGGTCTCAAACAGTCCCCGCGCGCGTGGTTTGAAAAATTCAGTAAGGTTGTCTGTGCTAGTGGCTTCACTCGGAGCTCGGCTGATTTTTCTCTCTTCACCCGACACCGGTCAACCGGGACTATGATTCTTCTGGTCTACGTTGACGATATCCTGATTACTGGCAACAACACGACAAGAATACAACAGATCAAGGAACAGTTAAATTCCGCCTTTCAGACCAAAGATCTGGGCAACCTTCGGTATTTTCTTGGGCTCGAGGTTGCACGACGCTCTGATGGTCTTGCGTTATCTCAAAGGAAGTACTGTATGGACCTCCTTCATGATGTCGGTTATTCTGGGTGCAAACCTGCGGAGACTCCTATGGACGTCAATCACAAGCTCTCGGCCCATAGCTCTGACTCTGACAAGCTGCTTACAAATCCGGAATATTACAGACGCCTGGTTGGGAAGCTGATCTACCTTACGGCAACTCGACCGGACATCTCGTTTGCTGTGGGAGTTGTGAGTCATTTCATGCACGCTCCTCGGACATCTCATCTTCAAGCTGTCGAGCGCATCCTTCGATATCTCAAGATCGCCCCCGGACAAGGACTTGTGTACAAGCCATCCACATCTCTATCTCTTGTCGCGTATTCTGACGCTGACTATGCAGGATCTATTGATGATAGGCGCTCCACAACTGAGTTCTGTACTTACTTTGGTGGACATCTCATAACTTGGCGTAGCAAGAAACAGACTGTGGTTGCGCGTTCTTCTGCTGGAGTCGAGTACCGGGCTATGGCTGTTATTGTTTCTGAGCTAACCGTGCTTGAGAGCCTTCTGGGAGACTTGGGTGTTCATCTCTCCTCTCCGGCGACCTTATTTTTTGACAGTCAGATAGCAATTCATATTGCCAAGGATCCGGTTTTCCACGAACGCACAACATATTGAAGTTGACGGTCACTTTATCCGGGAAAAGGTACAGTCAAAGAAGATGGATTTAGAGCATGTGCCTGCTACAGACCAAGTTGCGGACATCCTGACGAAAGCTCTCTCCAGGCCGCTATACTATCAATTTTTATCCAAGCTTGGTGCCTACGACTTGTACGCTCCAGCTTGCAGGGGAGTGTTAGAAAAGCACAATTAAGGCTCCCTGTTGTCTCCTCCTTTCTCTCTCTTTGTATTAGTCTCACATCTTGTATTAGGATTTCTCTCCTCATTCTTCTCCTATATAAGTGTATTCATACTTGTAATTATTCATTAAAGAAGTATATACAAGCTTTGAGATCTCTCTTTACAATTTGGTTGGAATCACTAGACAACGTCACCACCAATTTTAAAGACAAACAAATGACATTCCAACATACCAATCAGACTATCTGCCTTCAGGGAATTCGATCTGTTGTAACAAATCCAATTACACCAAGCCAAATAACCAAATTGGTCTCTCAGGAAGCTATTTCAACTTCAGTATTATGTTTTTTCCTCTCCAAACGGAACACCGGGACTTACCACCTCCACTAACCGAATACCCCGAACCTACTCCTTTATTAAGTGAATTTAAAGATATTTTCTCAGAAACCAATTGGCTTACCCCCATCAAGAGACTGTGATCATAAAATACCCTTACAACCCCCGGACACAATTATCAACGTGAAACCATCTAGTAACCACACGAGACGCGTTCCCAATGCTGACGGTAGAGGAACTATTTGACGAGTTACATGGCTCAACTCTCTTCTCCAAACTAAACTTACAATGAGGATATCATCAGGTGCGTATGCATCCAGATGAAATCCACAAGACCGCCTTCCGTACTCCACAAGGATTATATGAATTTCTAGTGATGTCATTCGGCCTCACTAACGCCCCCGCAACCTTTCGATCATTAATGAACAAGTTCGTCCAACCATATTTACGGAAGTTCGCAGTTATCTTCTTCGGCGATATTTTAATATATAGTCGAGATTTACAAAGTCATGTGAATCATTTTTCTATCATATTTTCTACAATGCGAGCTAATTCCTTCTACGTAAAACTAACCAAATGTCAATTTATGTCATCCACAATGAAATTTTTAGGTCATATCATCACTGCGTCTGGTATAAGCCCACACCCAGAAAAGGTGTCCACTATCTTAAAATGGCCATCACCGACACAACCTCTGAGATTTCGATCCATGTCAAAAAAGCTATAACTAAACAATTGAAATCCTTCTTAGGGGTCTCTTGTTACTAGACGGTTTATTAAACACTATGCCATGATAGCGGCACCACTAACAGATCTTTTAACTAAAGACGGATTTAAGTGGAATGATGAAGCTACGGGGGCATTCGAACAACTTAAGACACACCTAATATCAACTCCAGTATTAGCACTACCGGATTTTACACAACCATTTACACTGGAAACCGACGCATCAGGCTGTGGAATTGGAGCGATATTGTCACAAAATAATCATTCCTTAGCCTATTTTAGTAAAAACTGACGGTTAAGGATCAACATAAATCCACATAGGACAGAGAGTTATTAGTCATTTCTACAGTCTTGGATAAATGACGACACTATCTGCTCGGGGCCCCCTTCATAATACGCACGGATCATCAGATGCTTCATCATTTGACCAGTCAACTACTAAATAGCCCATCTCAACAACCTTTTCTTTCAAAACTATTAGGTTTCGATTTTAAAATAGAGTATAAATCGGGACTATTAAATACAACAGCTGACGCCTTATCCAGATTACCGAAACACATTCAGACATTGAATACTTTAACTTGTTCTTATAATATATGTAAAAATTTTGAGAACTTAATCGACTGGTATCAAACATATCGTCTAGCCAAAACGATTAACCACTTATTACATAAGAGGATTCGACCGCACAAACAGGTTGGACTCTTTCAGACCAAAAGTTATTTTTCAAAAACATTTTAAACATTCTAGTCTGCCCACTACGACATCAATTAATACAGGAAGCACATGTTTTCTGTTGGGTCCATTGCCCACAATGTTCCCTAGATTGGATTTGAAGAGACATCTCCATCAACACTAAGAGCATAGTTCTATTTGATGTTGTTTAAGCTCATCATGTGCAGGATGTTCCATGGAACAAGTCTAGACAGATTGTCTAAGTGATGTGACAGGTGGTCACAAAGTGAAGATGCTGGAAAGACGGGAATTTGCCTAAGTCCACAGGCGTTGAGTGAGGTAAGCTCACTCAACGCCAGAAGTCAAGGAGCAATTGAAAATGCAGCCAAGTCCACAGGCGTTGAGTGAAGCAAGCTCACTCAACGCCAGAGGTAAGGAAGAATGTTGGCAAGCTAGAAATGTGTCTATGCCCACAGGCGTTGAGTGATGAAGACACACTCAACGCCATACAGCAAAAAAGCTG
This sequence comes from Platanthera zijinensis, assembly GCA_039513925.1. Taxonomy (NCBI): domain Eukaryota; kingdom Viridiplantae; phylum Streptophyta; class Magnoliopsida; order Asparagales; family Orchidaceae; genus Platanthera; species Platanthera zijinensis. The sequence goes on from CM077078.1 coordinate 34,466,595, forward strand.
TGAGTTAAACTGATTTGAGAGTTCGTCGAACTGAGTTGAGAGTTCGTCGAACTGAGTTGAAAGTTCGTCGAGCTGAACTTAGCATTCGTCGAACTAAACTCAGAGTTTGAGATCCTGAGTTCGTCGAACTCAGTTCAGAATTCGTCGAACTGAGTTCAGAGTTCGTCGATCTGAGCTCACCGTTTGTCGAACTCAGTTCAGCATTCGTCGAACTCAGTTGAGTGAGGCTGGCTGAAACAGTCAAAGTCTAAGGTTTAAGAGGCAGAAAAGTGGCTAAGTCCACAGACGTTGAGTGAAGGTCATTCACTCAACGCCATAGCCTCATAAGTGTTGTGTAACACTCAGTCAGTCAAAGCCAGTGTTTTTTAAAACAAAGAAAATTGGGTAAGGCAAAAAGCGTTGAGTGAGGCGTGCTCACTCAACGCTCTCAATGCCTAAGTTGCAGAAAGCTTTTCTAAGGCAAACAATGTTGAGTGATGAAGACACACTCAACGCTCTCAATACCAGAGAAGCAGGAGGATTTTGCTAAGGCAAAAAGCGTTGAGTGAGACTTGTTCACTCAACGCTCTCAACGTCTAGATAGACAGAAATATGTCTAAGTATTTTGGCGTTGAGTGAGGCTCACTCACTCAACGTCTATACTAATGTTGCTTGATTTTTGGCTAAGTCCACAGCTGGTGACGTCAGCAAGTCAATATATTTCAAATTAGTGTCGAGATGGCTACAGTACGCAACAAATGTTGTCGTAGACCTACTGTACAATAGTTGGCGTTAAAGCAAGGTTGCTGCTGGACATTAATGCCGTGGGGCCCACTGCTCAGGAGTCGCTGAGTCATAATTAATAAAAGGGAAAGACTTTACAGAGGAAGATAGCTTTTGAGAGGAGCAATCAGGGAGTTCTTCTTCACCGTCATTGTTGTTGTGCTCAACAACAGGAAGCTCAAGTCAGCTTGACTAAGAGCAAGTTAGTTGTTGGCATCTTCATCGACTTCAGCAGTTCAGAGTATTTTCTCTGAGGAGAGAGGAAACAGCCATGGGCCGACCATTGCTGTAAGTTCTTCACAGTTCCAGCTATACAAACATCCTGAAGATTTTAATCTGGAAGTTGTGAAGAGAAGAAGCTTGAAGAAGCAGAAATCTGAAAGAAAGCTTACGGAGACTATTCCTCAGGAGTCAAAGTTAGAGCTGAATCACCTCAACCCAGGAAAGGAAGGAGAGGCAGAGCTATATTAGTCTGCAAAGTTACAGCTGAGATTTTCTCAGCTCAGGTAGCAACAATTAGCTGCAGTAACTTCACAGTTCCAGCAAAAAAATCCCTAGTGTTGTGAAGTAGTAGTTAGGGCTGAGCTTCAGGCTCAGTTCAGAAAGAGGCTGGACCTTGTTCTGCAAGTCACTTCCAGCTCAAGTTAATATATACTTGTTGATGTGGAAGTAGTTAGGACTAAGTACTTCTTAGTTCAGTAAAGATAGACTCAGGAAATAAATTCATGTAGTCATAGTTGGGCTGAGTTTATCTCAGTCAAGAAGCTTGACACAGAGAAACATCTCTTGTGTCAAGAATAACCACCAACCCACCTTCATCCTGTAGGATCCAAGTGTGGATCTGAGCTGTAGGGCTTAACAGCCTGAGGTAGGAGAGTGCTGCTCTCTGAGTGTAGGATCCTTTGTGGATCTGAGGTAGGGTTGTCCTCCCAGCTTGAGTGTAGGGCTTAACAGCCTGAGATAGGTGGTCTGCTGACCACTGAGTTGTAGGTCATTGTGGCTGTGAAGTAAGTCTTGGAGGAGACTTAGAGATCCTGAGGGATCTGAGGTGTTAGCTCTTTGGAGCAGGTTTTGGAGTAGTGCCTAGTCCAACAAGATAGTTGGATAGGTGAGAGGGAAAGTGGATGTACCCTTATTAGGGGAACCATTATAAATCTGTGTGTGCTTGTTGTGTTGTTTCTTTGTGTAGGTTGTGTACATCTTGAAAGCATAAAACAACTAATAGCCAAAACTCTTAAAGAAGAAATATATAAGAAACTCAAAAAGAGACCAATAACCTATTCACCCCCCCCCCCCTCTAGGTGATTTAGCTATCCTTGAAATAAAGACTTTCACTTCCCGATCAGGTGGACATTCCGGAATTAAGCCAACTTATTATCGTCTACGATCGAGTTATTATTGGCCGAAAATGACAAAAGATATTAAACATTATATCAAGACGTGCAACCTATGCTAAAAGGTGAAGGAGACGAATCACAGTCCTTTTGGACTGCTACAACCCTTGCCTATTTCTACACAAATCTGGACAGATTTGTGTATGGATTTTATTACGCATTTGCCACCCTCTGAAGGCTATACCAATATACTGGTAGTGGTAGATCGTCTCACAAAAGGAGCACATTTTGCCCAATTAACGTCATTTACCGGGTCGGTCGTAGCTAGAGTATTTTGGGAGCACATCGAGAAATTGCATGTTATACCAAACACAATCATCACCGATCAAGATCTAGTTTTCTTGAGCAAATTTTGGAAGGCGTTGTTCACACATCATGACACCAAACTCAGTTATAGCTCTGCTTATCATCCAGTGACCGACGGACAAACAGAGCGGGTGAATAGATGTTTGAACCAGTATCTTAGGATATTCGCTCATCAAAATCCTAAGCATTGGTCTCAATTACTGAGTTGGGCGGAATTTCACTACAACACAACATACCATTCGTCGGCCGATATGACGCCCTTTGAAGTCATGTTCGGCCGACGACCTCCGACACTTGTTCGACACTATAATGCTAATAATACAATACAAGCTGCTCAAGCACAGTTAGAAGAGAGAGATAAATTGTTGGCACAACTACGCCTAAATCTCTAACGAGCCCAACACTGCATCCAAACTACTGCAAACAAGAAAAAAACACCAATTCAGTTTAATGTTGGTGATTTAGTGTTATTAAAACTCCAACCTTATAAACAACTATCTTTACAAAAACAGAAGTATGCTCGGTTCAACTTAAAATATTATGGGCCCTTTGAAATCCTTCAAAAAATTAATCCAGTGGCTTACAAACTACAACTCCTCGATTATTCACGGATTCACCCGGTATTCCATGTGTCCTTACTAAAACCCTATTGTGCATCAAACGAAAACGAGGTTCACATTTACCTCCGATAGATGCAAATAATCACCCAATACATGACATCTTGTTTGTCCTATATGAACGTTTCATCTGGCGTCAAGGTAAGCAGGTCCGTCAAGCGTTAATCCAGTGGGAAGGATTAGCACCAGAAGATAGTTCATGGGAAGATGTGGAGTCCCTTCCCAGTTAGGCACGCCTATCTCTACAATTTCAACAAAACACTCACACACATCTGTTGGGTGAAGGTCAAGGAGACAACACAGATACAACAGAACATTCAACCCAGAGGAGCAGATATGAAGAGCAAGGGAAACAAGGCACTAAGGATGACTTACCTATGATCCCACAGATTATTGAGGCGAGGGAGGATCGTCCAGTCAGGACTCCTGGAGCTCAAGCCCCTCGACGATCACGACTGCTTCATCTCCGGAGAACAATCCAGCTGCTAAAACTTTTGACCATACACACCGACGACGATCTCACCGCCAGCGACCTCCTGTTCTTCGGCTCAAACAAAACAATCCTGGGCGGGAGACCAATGTTAAAAGCAATGCGGTCATTGCTCTAGAGGGGGTAAGTAATGTAACAGTTTAAAGGGGAAAACTAAATTGCTTTAATTAAAGAGGACTCCCACACTTATATATGTAGGGGAGAAATATACAAAGAAAACAATACTCTTATGAGTAAATACAATAATAAAGAAATAAAAACACTTGATTTCAACTCTACCCTTCAAGTCAAACGGTAGATATCCGTCATTCTGAGCTTATGAATATCATCAATGAAGATATCGGATCCTAGACTCTTGGTGAAGATGTCAGCCAACTGATCTCTGGAGTGAACGAAGGGTGTGACTAAGTTTCCTTTTTCAAGATGGTCTTTGATGAAATGGCGATCCACCTCAACGTGCTTAGTCCTGTCATGCTGAACCGAATTGTGTGCTATGCTGATGGCAGCTTTGTTGTCACAGTACAGGGATATGGGAGCTTCCTCCTGAAACCCCAGATCTTGCAATAGGGTACGCAACCAAAGGCCTTCACAGAGGCCTTGAGACATTGCCCGATACTCAGCTTTGGCACTAGATCTGGCCACCACATTCTGTTTCTTACTTCGCCATGTGACCAGGTTTCCTCCAATGAATGTGCAATAACCCGTTGTAGATTTCCGGTTATCGTGGCATCCAGCCCAATCAACGTCAGTGAAAACATCGATCCACAAATGATTGTTCTTAGAGAACATTAGCCCCCGTCCTGGGGACTTCTTCAAATACCGGAGGACACGGTAAGCTGCCTCCTGGTGTCTGACTCTTGGGGCATGCATGTACCTACTCAGGATCCCAACAACATATGTAATGTCGGGGGGAGTATGTGAGAGATATAAGAGCTTTCCCACCAATCTTTGATAATTGGAGGCATCTGTACGATCACCATTACTATCCTCATTGATCTTATGGTTCTCCTCCATAGGGGAGTTTGCAGGGGCACAACCGAGCATACCAGTCTCCGTTAGCAGGTCCAACACATACTTGCGTTGGGAGATAAAAATACCTTTGTCAGAACGGGTCACTTCAATTCCTAGGAAGTAGCGTAGCCTTCCCAGGACTTTTACTTTCGAACTCAGCTGAGAGACGAGCCTTCAACTTGGAGATTTCATCTGTGTCATTTCCTGTGATCACAATGTCATCAACATAGACAATCAGAACAACAATTTTCCCTTCATTCCTCCCGACAAACAATGTATGATTCAGAGTGTCCCTGCTTGTAGCCAAACTGGATCATTGCCTTGTGGAATCTATCGTACGATGCCCTCGGGGACTGCTTCACCCCATACAAGGATTTCCATACGCGACAGACAAGCCTCTCTTGTCCCTTCCTCACAAATCTTGGAGGAAAGACCATGTACACCTCTTCCTTGAGGTCCCCGTGCAAGAACGCATTTTTGATGTCCAGTTGATGAAGTTCCCAATCTAAAATCACAGCACAAGATATGATTACACGAATAGAGTCCATCTTTGCAACAGGTGCAAAGGCCTCTTGATAATCAATCCCCTGAGTCTGGGTATAACCACGAGCAACCAACTGAGCTTTATATCGCTCGACTTTCCCATCCGGATTCTGCTTGACTGAGAAGACCCATCTTGAACCAATGGGTTCCTTGCTAGGAGGAAGAGGGATGACATCCCATGTGTGATTCTTCTCCAAAGCGGACATTTCTTCCTTCATTGCTTGAGCCCATACTGGAATGCCAAGTGTCTCCTGCCATGTCTTAGGAATAGGAGATCTCGGACAAGGAAGATATAAAAAACTGGTGAGGCTTAGAGAGATGAGTATAAGCAACATGGTTAGAAATAGGGTGTTCGGTACACCAGGCCTTACCTCTTAGTTGAGCAATGAGAACATGTAAATCAGCATCAGGATCCGAGTCCAAAGGCAGCATTGGCAGCGGCGGAGCAATGACGGGTTGTTCACCTGGTTTTCGATGATGATAAACATGAGGTAGCGGCGTGATGAGAGATGGATGATGAGAAAGGGGTATATGAGAGATATCTGTAGTGGATGGCATAGTGGAAGGTATATACGGGATATCTGTAGTGGATGGTATAGTGGAAGGTATATGCGGGATATCTGTCGTGGATGGCATAGTGGAAGTAGGAGCGGTACCAATCACAGGGGGAATAATAGTAAGAGGAACGGTACCAATAACATCATTATCCCCCTCCCCCTGACGACAAGGAGTCGTATCTAAGTACAAATCTTTGTGAAACATCACGTCCATGGTACAGTAAGCACGTCTGGAGGGTGGGTGATAACACATGTACCCCTTGGTGGTGGTAGAATAACCAAGGAAAACACAACGGATAGCTCGAGGATCGAGCTTGTCACGAAGTGGCTGATGAATACGAACAAAACAGACACACCCAAACACACGGGGTGGAAGAGAAGAGGTATGAACAATCGTAGAAGAAAGACGAGCTAGAGGGGTAGTATACGCTAGAACCCGTGATGGAAGACGGTTGATAAGATGAGTGGCCGTCATGATGGCATCACCCCAATAGGGTTTCGGAAGGTGCATGGAGATGAAGGTAACAATCCATCTATAGCTAGTTAAAGACACAATTGAGGAAGGTCCCCAGACATCAGAATGTATAACAGCAAAAGGTGTACTATTAGGAGAAGATAAATGGGATGTTGAATGACGAACATGTTTAGACATTACACATACATCACATTTTAAACTAGGAATAAACTGAGATAAAGCAGGAAAGAGTTTATGAAGATAAACGGGAGACAGATGACCAAGACGCAAGTGCCAGCGGCGAACGTCAGTAGCAGTAGCAGCAGAAGAAGAAAGAGCAAGGGATGATGGTGTAGTATCCAGGTAGTACAGACCACCACGATTCCTACCACTGTCAAGTATCCGCTTCGTACCCAGTTCCTGAAAAATACAAGAATCATAGAAAAATGTTACAGAACAGTTAAGAGATTTAGTAAGGTTGCTAATAGAGAGTAAACTGCGGGGAAACGAAGGAACATGCAAGACGGAAGAGAGAGGAAGAGAAGAGGAACATGAAAAAAGACCCTTGCCAGCAATAGGAGACAAGGTGTCATTGGCAGAGACAACCTTGTCCTTACCAGACAGGGAGTGTAGGAGGAAAAACCTTTAGAGGACCCGATATGTGATCAGTGGCTCCGGAGTCAATGATCTACTCAGACGGAGGAGACACAACGACATGGGCACTGGACATCGCAGCAGTAACAAACAAAGAGGAAGTACCACTCGGAGTAGGATTAGACTGAGAGTGAAGCAGGCGTCGCAGAGCATCCAATTCTGATGTGGTGAAGTGATCCGGGAGCTGACCATGATGGCCCTCATGCATCTCTGTGGAATAAGCAGCATCATGAGAACGGGTACCAGTCTGGCGGGATCCCCCACGTACAGGGTCACGACCACGTCCACGGCCACAGACATATCCAGGTGGAGCAAGGTGTTGATGAAGCTTGAAGCACACTTCGCGAGAATGGCCCCGATGACCACAATGAGCGCACGTGGGAATCACGATGGTATGACTGGAGTTACCACGTCTAGTACTCGTAAAGGCAGAGTGGTCAGGAAGTGGATCCGTCGTGCTGAGAGAACGCCGACAATCTTCATCACCAAGAACCATACTGAAGGCCTCCCGGAGAGATGGAAGAGGAGACCGATGAAGAATATTGGTGCAAACCATATCCAGCTCCATGCCCAAACCCATCAAGAACACATGCAGGCGGAATCGTTCGTCTCTCTTCTGCAACAGGACTGCATCGGTAGTGCAGGCAAATGTAAACTGGTCGAAGTAGTCCAACTCCTGAGAGATACGCTCGAACTCGGAGTAGTAGGTGGAAACTGTCATAGATCCCTGTCGTAGCTCCAACATAAGGCAGGTGAGCTCATAAACCTGAGTGGAGTTCCCAATCTGAGAATAGGTCTCCCGCGCTCGAGTCCAAATCTCGTAGGCTGAGTCCATTAACATATAACTGCGGTACACTTTGGGGGACATAGAATGGAGAAGCCAGGATACCACCAGTGAATTTTCAGAGTCCCATCGCGGCCAGGAAGAATCAACCCTAGATGGTGTCACCTTAGTCCCATCAATGTATCCAAACAACTGATGACTTCAGATAACATGTTGTGTTGCACGAGACCATTCGAGGTAGTTCGTTCCATCCTGTGGAACAGTGGTAATCTTCAAGGAGCCAGCATGGCCAGAGGTCCGCTGAGATTCACCCATCGGGGGAGCCATAACCATCAGGAATGTAGAATCAACTGCAGCTGAGGAATCATCCATGACGAAGGGACAGAAGGGCAACGAGCTAACCACACAAAGAAAAAAGGGCAGCCGGCAAGATCAGAAGGTTGGCTGCAACAAAGGATCAAGATCTGGAGCATCAACGATCAAGATCTGGCTTCATCAGGAGTAGCGTCGGTGTTGCGGCGTCGATGTCAAATCAGGAGTAGCATCGATGTCGCGGCGTCGATGTAGAGAGCAAGCATGAGTAGCAACGATGTCGGCTGCAACAGAAAAAAGAAACGCGGCAGGAGGCGGCGTCGATGTCGCGGCGTCGATGTAGAGATCAAGCAGGAGTAGCGTCGATTTCGACTGTAACAGCAAAAAGAAACGCGGCAGGAGGCGGCGTCGATGTCGTCGACGTACACATAGACTGGAGGCCGACAGCAGTCAGCAGAGATCGGGAGCGCAGGCAACGATCGTGGCGATGCTTCATGAGGAGACGGTCGGCTCCTTCAGCATGCCCCGCTGCCGGCGAGAGAGTCGTGGGGCTCTATGCGCGACGGCGGCGACAAAATAGCGGAGGGATGCACGATGAATGGCGGGCGGCGAACGATGAAGGGCGACGAACGATGATGGGCGAGCGGCGGCGAGAAGCGGTATTAGGGTTCTGGTATCCCTCTGATACCAAGTTGAAAGGGGAAAACTAAATTGCTTTAATTAAAGAGGACTCCCCACACTTATATATGTAGGGGAGAAAGATACAAAGATAACAATACCCTTATGGGTAAATACAATAGTAAAGAAATAAAAAGACTTGATTTCAACTGTAACAGCTACAAACACAAAGCCTGTGTAACACCCCTTCCCAGTATTTCAGAAATCAGCCGTCCGGCCGGGTCAGCGATATAAAGAAAACTAGGAAACAGTATTAAAAACTAATATACAGCAGGTAAAGAAGCATCTACTAAAAATTTAAAACTTACAACGGAAGCTATGAAAATAAACTAAGGATAAATACATATCTTAAATCTGGATTTACAGAGCCACTAAACATGAATAGAATTGAATTAACTGAAAATCTGTTTAACATTAATAGTCTGATACATTGCATAACAAACATTAATAAGTTACATTGAGCACATTTACAAGTGTGTACTGAAAGTAAGAAAAACTGAAGGGTAATACACTACTAACTGACGCCGCCATAACGCTCATACTAGGCGTTGTTTCCCACCTGGGTCACCTGAAAAACATTGCCCACGAGGGGTCAGAGTAAAGAAAAACAATTTCCCTTAGTGACACTAAAACAGATTTATATATGAATGCATGCATGCCTTTAAAAATAGTCTCGTGCACTGAAAACATTTTATGTTATATGTTATGCATGTTTTTCCTATACTTCTTGGTCAACACTACTATTTGTTCTATATTCATGACTTTCCGTTCATTTACCCAAATCCTGACGTTTACTAACCAGTGTACTGACTCACGACAAGTTTAAACTTGAGTTCTATGTGGCTTCTAACCTGCTCATCTACTAGGAAGACTCTAGGTAGAGTAGCTCCTAACGCGCAACTGAAACTGACGACCCGAGACCATCTGACGAACTTAATTGTTCTAGTGTCGCGCGGACACGGTCTTGAATCTACTAACTTTCTCAAAGGGAAGTAAACTCCCAAGACTGTACTGCTCACAAGATACCATATGCCTTATGAGAAAGGTAGTGCCCCTCTACCTAGCACGAAAAGACTTGTGTGCTCATTGACCTTTTTGGTCTGACGCTACTCTGCACGGGATATCTTTTCTGGTGTACTACTAAGCGACCATTGACTTTCTTATGGTCGACTTGAAGGGACCTTCTCGCCCTTGATTGGACAATCTCCAAACTTACGTACACGGGTAAAGTTTTGTACCTAAATAACTGTTCATGACTTTACTAACGTGGTTATGGAAAATGGCGTTATCCTACGCGTTTCCACGATTATTTTCCTACTGCCACACTTTTCTATGCATGGTTATGATGCTTGTACAAAACCTACGCATGCGTATAAAAATATAATTACTTGATATGTCTAACTAAAAGAAATTAGAATTTCCTTACAGTGGTGGTGCGGCGCTCGTACACTCGGCGCGGCGACATTTGCTTTTCCGAAGGCATTCCTACTGCTGGGGATCTTCAGAAAACTGCCTCGATCCCTCCGAAGTTCTGCAATATAAGGCAGCCCTAATTTCATAATTTTTCTCTTACGATTTTTCGGAGGAAAATTTCTATATCACTAGGGTTACCAAAAACAAATGTTAAACTTCATATTTTACCTTTACGTGGAGAGATTGAGGCTCCCAAAGTGCCCAATCCAAATTCCGCGGAGAACCACGAACACCAAAATCTAATTTGGGCAAACAAAATGAAAACCTAGGTTATCTTAGTTTCCAAATCGAAGGATTTCCACGAATGAAAGGAGATAAGGGAGAAATAGACTCACCGGAAACCAAAAGTTTCCACTACCACCGTCTAGGGTTGAAACCCGGCACTTCCAAAGCCAAAGAAGGAAAAGGAAGTCCTGTTGGCGCCTTCAGAGGAGGGAGGAGTGGTCGGAAAGGGCTTCTGGAGCGGTATCGGGCGGCGGCTAGGGCAGCGGAGGCGCGCGGCTTGGCGTCGTCGCGGATCGGCAGAAGACGGAGTCGTCGGGTGTTGCGCTTGCGGTTTGCGGCCTTTTTCCTGTGAGATGAGGGAGTGCGGGTTTTAGAACCATCGGGTATGCGGTTTTTAATTTAACCGCAAAGAGGAGAGGGGGGGGGGACTTCTATTGGCACCCCCAATTTCCACCCAGATACATCCTATAAAAATGGCTATTGGCACACCCAATCTCACAAAAACCTTTGAATGCTAACCTATATTCACCGCGCGCGTCGCATCTAATATAAAATACGTTACGCACTACAATTAACACACTTAATAAACTAGCGGACGCTAACATTAGGAAAAGTAACATTATACCTTGACGACGCGCTGTCTCGATCAAAATTCGTCGCGACTCGGCCCTACAATTTAAATGAATTTCGCGTCAAAAATTAGGATGTTACAGCCTGCATGACGGGACGAGATCATACCAACTCAACAATCCTTGGTTATTTAGATTATGCTTTCTGTTGTTGCCGCGTGTCTTGCAAAATGACTAGTTTTGTAACGGTCCACTGTTGTTTTAAGATTAGTATAAGTATCTCATCGTTGTTGTAGAAGTCGGGAAGAATTTTAATTAAGTCCACGTTTTTTCCTTTTCTTAGTTACCTGTTAGTTGTATCTCGTGACGTCACCGGCATCTTCGCCGGAGGATATTACACACGCAAAGTCATGTTTCACATACGTCCTCATCGGATGCCTACAATTAGTTTTTAGGTGTTTGTTGGCAGCACCGAGCTGCCCTTTTTTTCACCTCCTGCAGTTAATGAGGATATATTTTTGATTACTTTGATCCTGACTTTCATTCCTTGAATTATTTTGATTGACCCATTCAACTCCTTTCCTCCTTTTTTCTCTCCTCATTGATGGCTTAAGCACATGCCGAGGGCCAATGATCGGCTAATGAGAAAGAGAGATGCATTGTTTGGAGATTGTCATGATCCGTCTCACGTTCGGGTTATCTGAGTCCACGGATGTGTCCGAACGAATGATCGTTCCGAGTTTTTATATATATTATTTTATGTATTTTGAGTTGTATTTAACACCCAATCAGCCTGGATGATATGAGACGTCCGATTCAGGTACCCTAAGTCATTTATGGTCTATTCTCTTACTTATACGCAAGCAAGGGGCCGGTTTAGAGATTGTTAGTTGCTTCCTGCTTGGTACCTATCGGTCACGCTCAGTGGACTCCGAACCCTCTCCCCGGTGCGACGTCGGAAGACCTCCCTTGGTGCGACTCCAAGGTAATTCCCCCTCCTTCCTCTCCTCCTACCAGTCCTTGCCTCCCTCAGTCACAAATCCTCCTTCCTGTGCGCCTACCCTCCCAGTCGTTCACCCCCTTCTTCAACCGATCCAAGTCATACCGCCCCTTCTCCCTCTACTCGCTGCAACCCTCCTCCTGCCTAGATTCTCTTCTCCTAGCCTTGCTCTCCGACAATTGAAATCTTTCAGCCCCGTTTTCTAGCAACTGATTCTTCTCCCCATCTCCCCCAACCCTACAACCACCTTCCTGAAGTTTTCCCACGCCACCCATACCCTCCATAACCCCTGTCGTGAATCTCCACCGCAAATCAGCAACCCCACCCTGCTCTGGACCTTTTCTAGTCCCTACCTGAGCCTCACAAATCGTTGCCCAACCACCTACCAATCCACTACCAACTCCCAAACCGTCCATCATCCTCATTCCTGCCCACCCGAGCACTCCAACGTGCTACCCAGCCACCTGCAGTTCTGAAGAGGTCATCCATCATTGGATTCCCACCTTCCCCACTCCGCCGCCACTTGCATGTATAAGTCATTAGTTTGGAGTTATTTATTTTTCTATTATTGTGTACTCGAACTATGCTTTGTTGGATGTAAAAACATATGTTTTTATTATTGTGAAATCACGAGATTTGTAGAATCGGTTTGATGCACACTTAAAATTTTTTTTACCATTCAATTACTTGTGAAGTACTATTTGCTTTTTCTGACTCAATTATCACGTGAACGATTGTGCTCATACTGTGTTCTGTTTTACATAAGTATTAACTATGAAATTGCATTTAGACTAATTCATTTGCATATGCATTGAAGTCACAATATATTGGATCGCGTGCATATTTTCATGTCATTTTAGAGTTGATCGCAAATTCATTCGCTTGTGTCGTGTGTTCGCTTGCATTGCACTTTGAGTTAGGGCATTGGCCTTCCGACACTTGTAGACTCATGCTGCATCACAATGTCCAGGATTTACTTTTGATTCTCAACCAATATCCCAGATCAAGCTCAGTATTAATGCATAAATCCAGTATGTTGGAGGAAGATTGTGAATCAAGAGAAGTTTTGTCGTTGAAGCAAAACATTCCCATCATTCATTATGAAGCAACTAAAACTACAACTCTTATCAGCCCATCCGCATCAGTATTTGGGTATGGTTAAAAATAGTCTCCGGACATTAAACGATTACACTTAAGTATTTATATATTAGTTGGATTTAGCAGTGTTGTGGACATCGACCGGCATGTCTCCCAACATGAAAAATACCAAACCAACGTGTCCTCGACATCCGACATCTGCAATTTTAGGAGCTAGTACAAAAGTTTCTTTGCAGCGAAGAATTAGCCTAAATTTGTAACCACAAGAACCACAGGTCCACCACAAAGGAATTAGATAGATAAGTGTAAGTAGAAGGGAAATGATTGTCAAAAGGAGAATCAAGTTCATAAAGGTAATACAATGTCTTTCTTCTTGCATTTGCACGTCTATGGCCACACCAGCTGTAAGCGTTGGAAGCTCCACCAAAATAGAAGTGGTGATGGAGGAATGGAAATAACAATGTTGTAGCCCTATTGACATGGGGATAGATTTTGAATCAGAGATTAATAGCCAAATTGGGAAGTTGAAGTGATGGCCTAGAGAGTAAATCGAGATGTTGTAGATGGTTACTTAGAATATAAGTAGCACTTAACAAAGCATCCATCTTGACACATACCCCTTAATGTAGGGTGGATACAAGGATGCACAAAACCAAAACTTCTAGGGATGAAAATGTAGACTTGACACACTAACCAAAATCTAAATGCATTGATACCATCGGTGACGGCGACGGATTAATTCGAGCAGTAAAATTTCAACCAAAGCAAAATAAATTAAACAGAGAAATAGCATCCAGTAAACAAATATTTAATGACTTTCCTCCGCTCGGAGGGCCAAGACTAAGCGTGCGGCTAATAAATCCCACTTGCAAGTCAAAAGTGATTCGAGGCAAATTTTCTGCAAGTAGAAATCCCAAACAAATATAGAGAGTCCAATCCAATACAGATATGCTGAAAATATTAAGTCCAATACAATAAAAACTCACTAATTAGTGGACTGACCAATACAGTGAAGAATTTAAAGTCGATGATGCGTGAACGACGATCCAATGTGTAACTGTAGGAATGGAGAATGACATAGGTGGCTGTCCTCGGCGGTGAGAGGCGGAAATGGACCGGAAATGAGTAGATCCGGTGACGTATGGATAGATCCGGACACGGGGGGATGGATCCGATGTTTAGAGGTGGATTCGGGCTAAGAAATGTGACGAGGGTTAGGGGAAATAGCGGATCAGGACTGGTTTGTCCAAATCTGGACAAATCCGATAGGGGGGCTGTTGGAGGTGGTTCCACGAGAGGGAGGGGGTGGTGACTCAAAATCGGTTGTTGTGAATAGGGGACGACTGTGGGGATTGATGTGGGAGGGTGGAGGAGGCTCCAAAAAGAGGGGAGGCCGGCAGCAGGGGAGGGAGGGGGATGGAGGGGTGGTGGCGGCCTTCTGGGAAGAGGATTTGGGGGCGGTCGGCGGGAGAGAGGATGGAGGGTGGGAAATGAAGCCTAGGGTTAAGGCAAACCTTGGGGAGGGAGATACGCACATAGGAGTCGTCACCTTGGTTTCCAAAGAGTTGGCACCGTGGAGGGATCGCGGGAATCCGAGAATACTCTTCTCCAAATTTTGCAATACATAATACCAGTACACTACCTATCTATTTATAATAAAAGAAAAGCTAGGGCATCCCACCATCGACGGTTATGATTGGCCGGAGGTGGGGTCACTCAAATACAACAAATATAAATAAAAAATAATAAAGTAATATATGATTTTGACTCGCAACACGGATTCAGACACATCCTCAGAGTCGGATTAGTGATCCGATCAAGCCCTCCTGCGTGAATACACGAATGTGGGTCCCGTCTTGCGGCGAACCCCTCCTGGTGCATGATCTGATGGATCTCCATCATCCCTCTTCGCCGGAGAAAATTGAGGGGTTGTCGATGGTTGTCTCAGGAGTTGACACATACATCTTTTTGCCAGAGATCCCTCTTCACCGGAGCTTTGTCCAGGCTGCCGGAGAGTCCTCTTCCTTCGAGATTATTCTTAGTTGGAGCTTCCCTCTTGCTGGAGAGATGGACAGTCCTCTCTTTCATGATTTTTTCGTCGAAGTTGTTCGTCACCGGAGTAAATCGAGGGGTTGTCGAAGTCGGAGTGGCTTCTTCGGTTAATTTCTCAATCCATTGGAGTTCTAATATAACCCGGTCGAATTATGGGCGTTATGACATAAAATATCAGAAAAGGGGTTCAGGAGTTGGGGGATTAAACCAACTGGTTCAGTCCCCACATTGTGCTGAACCGACCATTGGTGAACCAGCCGGGTCAGCCAGCTGGTATTGGGGGATCAACTCTCCCCCCCTAGGGCATCTATCAACAATATCAGGTATTCCCTAGTTAGCATACTGTAGCTACAGCCGTAGCTAACATTTGGTATGAGAGCACAGATCGACGAGAGTAAGATGACGAATACGTGAGCCCAGAACGACACCGGAAGGATGGCCGCGCTAGAGGAAGGCTTCAAACGGCTAGATGAGAGCAGCCGCTCTTCCCTCGAGTGCCTATCGAACGTCGAACGCACGACAATGGAGGCCACAGAGGAGACGAGGGCTCGATTCGATTGTCTCGACGCCCCGCTCGCGGCCTTGCTGCAACAGAGTTCCGTCAGAGGGTTGAGCAGCCCTCTTAACCCTCTCGGAAGTGTTGACAGGACTCCTGGGTAAGCTGCGGGGCTTCATTGACCTCAGGGAGGGGCGCCACTGCTGGTTGCTGAAGTTGCTGGAGCGCCTGGCTGTTAGGATGTTGTCGAGGGCAATGGATGTGCTTCTCAGGAGGTTCATTGGCTGCAGCGGCTTGCGTTGGCTGCTGCTGGAGGGACGCCCGAGGTGTAGGTGGCTCATGACGCACGTCATCGAAATGGGTACCTAAAGTGTCCAAACGATCTAGGATACGACATTGAAACTCAACAAAAGCGGCACGCAAATTCGAGCTTGTCGCTTGATCGTAGTGACTAGTGGATCTGACATGCTTGCTCTAAAAAACCTACCGCTACGGAGCATGCAACGGCGCGGTCCGGGCTCTGATACCAATTAATGTAGGGTAGATTATGGGAGTGCACAAAACCAAGACTTCTAGGGATGAAAATATAGACTTGGCACACTAACCCAAGTCTAAATGCAATGATACCGTAGGTGACGACGACAGATTAATTCGAGCAATAAAATTTCAGCCCACACAAAATAAATTAAACAGAGAAATAACATTAAGTAAACAAATATTTAATGACGTTCCTCCTCTTGGCCACTAAGCATGCGGCCTGTTGGAGGGCTTTGAGGTGGAGGGAGAGAGGATGGAGGGTGGGAAATGAAGCCTACGGTTAGGGCAAACCTTGGGGAGGGAGATACACACCTAGGACTCGTCACCTAGGGTTCTAAAGAGTTGACACCGTGGAGGGATCGCGGGAATCCGAAAATACTGTTCTCCAAATTCTGCAATACCTAAAACCAGTCCACTACCATCTTTTTATAGTAAAAGAAAAGCTAGGGAATTCCACCATCGACGACTATAATTGGCCGGAGGTAGGGCCACTCAAATTCAACAAATATAAATTAAAAAAAATACTAAAGTAATATATGATTTTGACTCGCAATATGGATCCGGACACATCCTCAAAGTCGGATCGGCGATCCATCAAGCCCTCCCGTGCGAATACATGAATGTGGGTCCCGCCTTGCGGCGAATCCCTCCTGGTGCATGATCTGATGGATCTCCATCACCCCTCTTCACCGGAGTAAATCAAGGGGTTGTCGATGGTTGTCTCAGGAGTTGACACATACCCTTTTTCGCCGGAGATCCCTCTTCACTGGAGCTTTGTCCAGGCTGCCAGAGAGTCCTCTTCCTTCGAGATTATTCTTAGTTGGAGCTTCCCTCTTGCCGGAGAGATGGACAGTCCTCTCTTTCATGATTTTTTCGTTGAATCTGCTTCGTTGCCGGAGTTTCTTCTACACTAGTGCTACCTCTAAGTCGGAGTGGTTTCTTCAGTTAATTTCTCAATCCATTGGTGTTTTTCATTTTTTTGGGTCTTCTTCCCTTGCCTTAGCTTACTTTGATCAATGTTCCACCATCCCCAGGCCCACGGTGACTCCTCAATCATCTCCCTTATTTTTAGTTATTCCATTTCAGCATTTCCTCAATTTAGGGGGCGTATTTGTGTGCATAGCAGTGAAAAACTGCTGTAATTTCTTGCGTACAGTAGTTTTAAACTCTTATATTGATCTCTGTAAGCAATTGCAGTAGTTTTAGAATGTGGGGCAGCTGTCCAGCATTCTAAAACTGTCGTACTTCAGTTTCATCAGTTTCTGAAGGCAGATTTGCTGTCTAAAACTGCTGCCCGGAGGTTTAAAATTACTGCAACTGCATCCATGCAACAGTTTTAGACTCTAATTGTTGCCAGGGACCAATTTTAGCAAATTTAGCCTGCTGGACAACACTTTTAAAACTGCTGGACTGTAGTTCCAGACATCAATTTTACTGTCCAAACTTACTGTCTGGAGGTTTAAAATGGCTGGAATTGCTTCAGGACATCAAATTTAGACTCTAAAATTGCTCTCTGAAAATCATTTCAGCATATTTAGTCCATGAAGATGGTCCAATAGGGGAAATCCTTTAAAAAAGGGCCCTACTTTGCCAATCCTTAGGGTTGAGGATGACGAAGATGCGGAAGCTGAATACAACAAAGAAAAGGAAGATTACAATTACAGTAGAGTGGTTGAGTAAGATTTATTTTTTTTCCTGATGAATAGCTGATATTGCACTGAAGAGTAATAAAATATGTTCATTTTAAATGTTATTTTAACATTTATATTACAGTTTCTTCTTCATTTATATTATAAGGTTCATTGTTAGCATTAGCGTTACTATGGTAGGTGTTTTATTTTATTTATTTTCTTGCATTTAGTATTGTTATCATGTACCTTAAAGAGTTTAAGATGCATTTTTTCCTGCACCTTGCGTTCACAAGATGTGCACCCGCGCTCATGCCCTGACGCACCCTGGCCCACCCGCGCAGGCCTTTGGTAAGATAGTTTGTAGCTCTTTGTCCCGCCCAGGGCCCCGGTAAGCTGAATCAACATCCAGATAGTTGTCTTCTATGATTGTGTCTGCTTGTTGTTATGCACATTTCCTCAGCGCTTCTTGTAGCATTGCTCCAACACTCCTCATCTCCACTTGAGCATTGTAAGGAGCTTATAATTATCACTCTCACACTCATTTGGCTTTACAACTATCCTCAATGGGATAGTGGCTTTCTGATATAACCCGGTCGAATCATGGGCGTTATGAAATAAAATATCAGAAAAGTGGTTCAGGAGTTGGGGGGACTAAACCAACTGGTTCAGTCCCAACATTGTGTTGAACCGACCATTGGTGAACCAACCGGGTCAGCCAGCTGGTATTGGGGGGATCAACACTCCCCCCTAGGGCATTTATCAACAATAACAGGTATTCCCTAGTTAGCGTACTGTAGCTATAGCCGTAGCTAACATTTGGTATGAGAGCATAGATCGATGGGAGGAAGATGACGAATACGCGAGCCCAGAACGACACAGGAAGGATGGTCGCGCCAGAGGAAGGCTTTGAACGACTAGATGAGAGCAGCTGCGCTTCCCTCGAGTGCCTATTGAACGTCAAACGCACGACAATGGAAGCGGCAGAGGAGACGAGGGCTCAATTCGATCGTGTCAACGCCGCGCTCGCGGCCCTGCTGCAACAGAGTTCCGTCAGAGGGTTGAGCGGGCCTCTGAACCCTCTCAGAAGTGTTGACGAGATTCCTGGGTAAGTTGCGGGGCTTAGCGATGTCAGGGAGTGGCGCCACTGCTGGTTGCTGAAGTTGCTGAAGCTCTTGGCGGCTGGGATGTTGTCGGGGCAGTGGAAGTGCTTCTCAGGAGGTTCATTGGCTGCAGCGGCTTGCGTCGGCTGCTGTTGGGGTGACTCCCAGGGTGTAGGAGGGTATGAACCGCGGTGGGGGGAGAAATGTAGGTCCACAATAGTTCCTGCAGGAGCAGCCAAATTTCCCTCGCTGGGAGAAGAACGGGATGAGGCCTGGGTAGGTTGAACATCAACATATACAAGTTAAGGACAAAAACTGGGACGCTGCCCGAACACGACCCTGTATTTGCTAATGGCTTCCATGAGAGGCATTTTGGTCTGGAAGGCGGGATTTGGTAGCAAAATCAAGAACCGAGGGGATGAGAACAACCCCTTAATAGGAGGGAAGGAGGGGGCCAGCATTGACCACCACTACAACCGTGTCTCACGAGAATGGATTTTTCTAAGTATCAATCTGGGGATCCCCTCAAGTGGATTGATAAAGCAGAGATGTTTTTTGTTATCAAGAGACTCTGAGACATTTATGGGTTCATATAGCCTCCTTTAATTTGTAAGGGGGACGTATCAGTGGCTTTCAATGGTGGAGGAAGCAGAGGCAGTATCCAACTTGGGAGGACTTTGGTGCTTGTTTGTGCTCCATTTTCGATCCAACTGACTATGAAGATTTTGACAAAATGTTGCACAAGCTCAAACAAACCGGGTTAGTTAGCGTGTACCGTGCTGAGTTCGAGCGGCTTGCCAACAAAATCCAATGTCCAGGGAAAGCACCACTGGGATGTTTCATGGCAAGTCTAAAGGAAAACATCAGTGATGAGGTGCAAGCTTTCAACCCACAGAATATGACACAGACAATTGGGCTTGCGAGGCTGCATGAAGAAAAGTTCAATCGAAAAAGAGTGAGGGATATACAGAAGAGTAACCAACAATTAAGTGAGCCAGCAGTAAACAAGTTAGCTAACAACGTGCCGACAAGAAAAGGAGAAACTGTGAAGAGGCTCTCATGGCCGGAGATGTAGGACAGAAGAGGTAAGGGGCTTTGTTATACATGTGATGAGCGGTTCGTATCGAGCCACAAGTGCAAGTCCATCCAGATCTTCATGCTGAGTGAAGAAGAGCCACCGGATGAGGGGTGCACACTAGAGGAAGTTGATATTGTGGAAGATGAGGAGTTGGGAGTTTCAATTCAGGCACTAGAAGGCGGTGACATGCAGGCAGGTCACTATGAGGATGAGAGGGTCAGTAGGTGAGCAGAAGGTTTTTATATTAGCGGACAATGGCAACACACACAACATCATAAACTCCGAAGTGGCGAACTGTCTACATATCAGACCGTCACAGGATGCAGGGTTCAAGTTCTTAGTGGCAGATGGTAGCAAACTATAGTGTACATGAGTTCTGAAGGGTGTTCTATTCGTGATTCAAGGCTACCATTGTACTACTGATCTCTACTTGCTACCAATCAGAGGATCTGATATGATGTTGGGAGTACAATGACTCAAATTATTGGGCTTACTCACTCATGATTGAGACAAAATGTCGATGGAGTTTACGATCAACGACAGACAATATCATTTGGAGGGATGTGACCTTCCAACTATGGTGGAAGCATTGGTTAAATCTATGGAGGCATGGCTAGGTCAAGGACTACAAATGGCGATGGTGTTGGTTGTTGCACCTATTGCAGGGAAGCGGTTCCTTCAGGATTGCAGGGGTGCTTGAGGAATTTTCCGGATATTTTTGATATACCAAAGGGATTGTCTCCATAGCGGAACTGCAACCACAAGATTATACTCAAAGAAGTATGTGACCCTACTAGTGCGAGATTGTATATATACCCTAACATTCAGAAGGCAGAAATTAAAAGATGTGTGCAGGAAATGTTGGCTGAAGGAATCATCCGATCGAGCACAAGTCTCTTCTCTTCACCTGTACTATTGGTTAAAAAGAAGGATGAATCCTAGCGATTCCACATTGACTACAAGGCATTGAATGGAGCCATGATTAAGGATAAATTTCCAATTCCATTAATCGATGAATTGTTAGAGGAGCTACATGGGGCAAAGTATTTTTCTAAGTTAGACCTTAGTTTAGGATATTACCAGATCCGTATGAGAACAGAGGATGTGATGAAGAAAGCCTTTCAAACTCATGATGGCCATTATGAGTTTTTTGTTATGTCGTTCGGCCTAACCAATGCTCCCTCTACATTTCAATCTGTCATGAATGAAACATTCTGCCCTTTCCTTTGGAGGTTTGTGATGGTTTTTTTGATAATGTTCTCGTTTATAGCAAATATCTCAAAGCACTTGTGGAGCATGTCAGGATAGTTTTGGAGATTTTTAAGAGGCATGGGTGGTATGCCAAAAGGTCCAAATGCTCTTTTGGACAACAGGAGGTTGAGTACTCGAGTGACTTGGTTAGCTAGGAAGGGGTCCGGCTTG
Organism: Platanthera zijinensis; assembly: GCA_039513925.1. NCBI lineage: Eukaryota > Viridiplantae > Streptophyta > Magnoliopsida > Asparagales > Orchidaceae > Platanthera > Platanthera zijinensis. The sequence goes on from CM077078.1 coordinate 34,487,838, forward strand.
ATCCAGCGAAGATCAACTGCATGGAGGTATGGCCAAAACCCACCACATTAAATTCGCTTAGAGGATTCCTTCGTTTGACCAGATATTATTGCAAGTTTGTGCGAAATTATGGAAAGATTGCTAAGTTGCTGACATCACTTCTTCAGAATGGGGTTTCCAGCGGAATGAAGAGGTGAAACATGTTTTTTTACAGCTTAAAGGAGCCATAACCGCTGCTCCTGTATTGGCCCTTCCAAAATTCAAGGAGTTCATGGTGGAAACTAACGCATTGGGTGGAGGTCTTGGATCAGTCCTGATGCAAGAGGAAAGACCTATAACATATTATAACAAGGCTATTCAAGGGAAGTCTTTGGGCCTTCCGGTTTATGATAAAGAGATGTTGGCGATTCTGTATGCGGTGTCCAAATGAAGGCCATGTCATATCTTCTCAGATGACACTTCCAAATCCGTACTGATCACCAAAGTTTGAAGTACTTCTTGGACCAAAGAGTCTCTTCAATAGAACAAAAAAAGGGTGGCGAAGATGTTGGGCTATGATTTTGAGATTGTGTGCCGGAAAGGCAAAGATAATGTTGTCGCAGATACCTTGTCTAGGGTCCCTAGAAGCAGTATGATATTCAACATGACAAAACCAGTCTTGGAAGTGATAGATGAGATTCACCAAGAGGTATCAAGGGATGATATTTTGCGGCAGTTATTACAGAAATTGGGTGATGTGGGCACAAATTTGGACGGATATCATGTTCTTAACCGACATTTGTATTTCAAGGGGACATTGGTGGTAACCCAAAACTCTAGTCTGAAATAGCAGATTTTGAGAGAATCTACGACACTCCTGTAGGTGGGCATGCAGGTATCCTCCGGACGTGCCAACGATTGACACAACGTATTTTGGAAGGGGATGAAGATGGATGTGGAGATTTACGTCCAATGGTGTGAGGTTTGCCAGCGATAAAGATATGAGATTGCATCACCGACAGGATTATTGGTACCCCTTGACATTCCTCGGTTGGTGTTTGATGACATTGCAATGGATTTCATTGATGGTCTTCCTCGATCCAAGGGAAGGATGGTGATCTTGGTGGTGATTGATCGTCTGTCCAAGTACGGACACTTTATTGCCTTGACACACCCATACACGACGAAGATTGTGGTGGAGTCATTTGAGGGAAATAGTAAGGCTACATGGATTTCCTAGCTCTATTGTATCAGATAAGAATCTCATATTCATCAATAGATTTTGGAGTGGACTCTTTCAATTATTGAGCAGTACATTGAGAATGAGCACCGCCAACCACCCTCAAACAGATGGACAAACGGATTCGCTGAACCGCAGTGTGGAGACTACCTCAGATGTTTCTCTATGGAGAAACCCAAGCAGTGGAGCAAGTGGTTGCCTTGGCGGAGTATTGGCATAATACTGCATATCAGACTGTTGTGGGGCTGACACCTCTTGAGGCATTATATGGAAGACCTTCACCCATTTGGAGGAATCTTGAGAGCGACTCCATTGCAGTCAAGGAAGTTGATTTTAGTTTGCAAGAAAGAGATTTGGTGGTTGAATTACTTAGAAGAAATTTCGTGAAGGCTCAAAGCATAATGAAAACACAGGCCTGCATGCATCGCAGAGAGAGGCTTTTTGAGGAAAGAGAGTATGTATACTTGAAATTGCTACCCTACAGATAACTATCAGTGGCAAGGAAGGTCAACTAGAAATTGACGCCCAGGTGCCATGGACCTTACAAGATCTTTAAAAAAGTCGGATATATTGCATACACCTTAGAGTTGCTGGAGGGATCCAGAATACATCTTACTTTCCATGTTTCTCTGTTAAAAAAGGCCCAAGGAGCTCCAAAAATGCTGGTTTACCCCCTTCCTTTGGCTTCTGAGCTGGGGTAGATCCGACCGATTCCTGAAAAGATCGTGGGGTTTCGTTGGATATCGAGGCAAGGGTAGTATGTGGCACAGGCCTTAATCCTATGGAAATGATTACCGAAAGCAGACTATGTAGCACGAAGACGGAAACGGGATACGATACGAAACGGATACGTGAAACGTGATTTTAAAAAAATTAAGGATACAAGAAATGTTTTTAATTTATTATTATTAGGGGTGCAACTCGGATCGGTTCCACTCAAAACCAGGAACCGACTCATGTATGTTCGATTCCAAGTTTTTGGAACCGGATCCGAACCGAATTGTTCGGATCGGTTCCGGTTCGGTTCTTGGTTCTACTCATCTTCAAAAAAATATTGAACCATGAATGTTTATATGTGAAAAATAAAGACGAGTTACTGCTTACTTTAGAGACTTATTTGTTTAATAAAATTATAATAAAATCTGAATTAAAATAAGGGACATAGAGTGCCCTAACTCTTAACCGGCTAACCCCGTAATACGGTAATCCCCTAACTCCTAACTCCTAATCATCGTGATCGGCTAAGTGCCGACTGGAGTGATCGCGTGAGGCTAACCGGCGGAGTGCTAACCGGCTAACCCCGTAACCCTAGCAGTGGGATTTGATTTCTTAATAGAATTCACAAATCAGTGATTAATTGATTATGCTTTTAAAGTTTTAAACTTTTAATAACTGCTTTTTTTTTTATTATAGGTTTGGTTTGGTTCGGTTCTTGGGTACCCGACCACAGGAACCGAGAACCGAACCGAACCGGCGGTTCTATTATTTTCTAGATCCATACCCGAACCATGTAAAATGAGAACCAATCTGAACCGTCGGATTCGGTACTATTTCGATCCGGTTCTCGGTTCTTCGGATATTTTTGCACAGGCCTAATTATTATTATCTCTACTATTATATGAAAACTACTTTTTGGTGAAACATTGTCTGATGTCCCTATATTGCCCTTATAGTTGTATTCATAATTACATAATTATACCAAATTTTATATTAGTATATTATAAAGACAATATCCTTTTATGTAATTACACAACTTTACAATATTAAAATACAAAAAAATAAAAACACTAGATACCCTAAGCCTATTGTCTCTAGCTAGGAATGATAAGAGAAAAATTAATGTTTTAACGTTAAAATATAATTTGTTTTACAAAATAAAAATTGTATTCTTGATTTATATTTTTTTACGGTCATTTTGAGTACTCATATGTATATGTTGTGGGTCGGGCGGAGCCCGCCGGGAGCGGGCAAAGCCCGCCGTCGCCGTTTGGGTACTATCGCGTGAGGCGATAGGGGCGGGTACTGTCCACGACAAATGTCGTCGCCCACGACAAATGTCGTCGCCCACGACAAATGTCGCCGCCCACAACAAATGTCGCCTCCCATGACAAATGTCGCACCACCGGCGAATGTCGCATCCCGGCGAATGTCGCACCCCGCCGAATGTCGCACTCCGCCGATTGTCGCACCCCCGCCGAATGCCCCAGGGCCGAAGGCCCGTGCCTGTCACTTGTTTAAATATAAGTATTAATTAATATTAAAATAAGACAACTAACAAACTAATTGTACATACCTTGAATTGTAATGAAAAAATGAATATAAATTACCAATACATCTGTGTAGTACTCAATACAGGAAGACTAGCACACATACAATTGTATTTATTATTCACTTAGCAGCCAATAACAAAGTTTTCATCATTTTCATTATCTAACAATAATCACATCAAAAGAAAAATATAGACAGCCAGACAGGTTATTAAGACTGATAAATTTTGATAAAAACATCACAAAATGATCTCAGAGTTATAAATAAAATGCTTTGCTTTTGCTGAATTTATCACAAATCACAAAGAAATTAGACCACAAACATTAAAAAAAACATGTAAATCAGTCATAGGTGCATAACTCCCTACTGTAACAAAGAACAATAATATTTTGCACTAATAACAGAAATAAGAGAAGAAGAATAAGAGGAAGAAGACAAAGAGGAAGAAGAGGAAAAGAAGAAGAAGAGGAGGAAGAAGAAGACAGAGAAAAAGAGGAGGAAGATGAAGAAGAAGAGGAGGAAGAAGAGCTTACTAGCAGGGAGGGATCGAGAGCTGGGAGTGGGATCTGGTGTGGGATCGAGAGTAGGGAGCAGGAGCGGGATTTGGAGAAGCGTGAAGCAGCGCGGCAGCTTGTGAATTGCGCAAACCTAAAATCAACTGTCGTTAAATGAAATAGATAAGGGCACAACTTTACCGCGCGGGAATCGCGTAGGAATTAATTTTTTTTAATTTAAAATTGTGTTTCCTAGATTTTTGAAAACGCGTTTCCGCGGGTTTCCGAGCATTTCCAGTTTCCGATGCGCGTTCGTACCGATGCGTAGAGCATTTTTAAGTATTTGTGCTTCGTAAGAAGCAGAGAGAACCTGGGATGATTGCAATGAATTAAGATCGATGCACCCAAAATTTTAGCTTGAGGACAAACAATTTTTTGAAGGAGGAAATGATATAACCCGGTCGAATCATGGGCGTTATGATATAAAATATCAGAGAAGGGGTCCATGAGTTGGGGGGAATGAACCAACCAGTCCAGTCCCCACATTGTGCAGAACCGTCCTTTGGCGAACCAACCGGGTCAGCCGACTGGTATATGGGGGGGATCAACTCTCCCCCCCCCCCAGGGTATCCATTGACAATATCAGGTATTCTCTAGTTAGCATACTTGTAGTTGTAGTCGTAGTTGTAGCTAACACTTTCTCCATGCCCTTCAAATCTGCGAACACTTCCATCATATAACCCATGTGATCCTTGCCACTACATATGGGAACTGGCTCTGTGATGATGGGTGAATCCAGACATACTTGCAAAATTCTATGGATAATGTTCCTCACGACCTCTCCCTGGAACATGAGTCGACCAAACCATGTCAGACAAGCTTTACTTATTCTATCATCGTCATGATTGTTTTTAATACCTCGATCATTTTCTCGACCAACTTTTTCCTTCGCAATTGAAACCAATGGTGTGATATATTGGTTGTTGTAAAAGTCAACAGATCTTTTATGCTTGTCTCTGACATCACCATCTCAAAGTGTTGTTATTGCAATTCTGATGGCTAGTCCTCCTATTCATCTCTATAGATCATATACAACGTTCTTTTTGTCACCGCAATGCCTTATTTGTTTGATGTCCATTCCACGCTTCTCAACCCATTGTCGCAGTTGACCCTTTCCCTCCTCAAATTCCCCTTTAACAAGCTTCTCATGCACCTCAATCAATAGTTATCAGATTCGAGATCCGGATCGTACGATCGTACGATCCGGATCGTAGGGTCGATCCTACTATTCATATTTTGTAAATTTATCTTGATCTTATACGAAATCAAACTTACTGCCTCTACGGGCCGAATTGCGATTTTGATCAAAAGATCGATAGAATCGTGATCCCAACCCAATCCTGACGATCCGGATCCAATTATAGAAACACATGCTTGTTTTGTTATCTTTTTTATCCTCATTTGGCCATGATCCCCCTTATAAAACCGATCCGCTTATAAAACCTATCCCACGGCCTACTGTTTGTGAGTGTTGTGTCACGATGTCTTCCCTAGTTCCCTTTCAAGCTCCAGTCGAGGTCGTTGTTTTCCATTCCAATCCAGAAGTGTAACCCACATGCTTCTCTTCGTGTGTGCCCCGAGCTATGTAACACAAATACTTAAAAATGTCCGCGTATCGGCTCGAACGCGTATCAGATACGGGAAAAGCTTGGAAACGCGTTTCCGAAATGCCAGAAACGCACTATTTAAATAAAATAAATAATAATAATAAGGAATCACATATTCCGCTTGTGGGATACACGACTCCCGTATCGATATTTCACAGCCGGGCCTTTCTGTCACTCGGGATACTTTCATTTAAGTTACAAAACCATTTTTTTCTTTTTGTGCGCTCGAAGTCATCTCCTCTGCCACATTGATATTTCACACCGTCAAAATGTTCTCCCCTGAAGCCCTCTCCTCTCCGTCGAAAGCTTCCTCTGCGTTGAAAGCCCGTTGAAGCTCTCCCCTCTCCGCGTCGAAAGCACGTCGAATCTCTCCTCTCTTATTGCTCTTTGTGCGCCCGTCGAAGCTCTTTTCTCCCCTGAAACCCTCTTATCTGTATCTTATCATCCGTCGTAGCCCTCAGAGTTCTCTGGATCTTAACATCCGCCAACAGTTTCTGCCTTTCCGGTGAGTGTGTTGTTTTTTCCTTATCTTTTCCCTTTTATTTATTTAACCTAGACTTTTGATAGAAATTTTTTCTGCCAAATGTTTTAGAATAGTGTGATAGTTTTTTACCATATTTTACGTATTTGATCAATTTCTCTTTTGGCAAGTTTGTGCCATATTGTACCATAATTATTTTGTTGCCAGTTTATCTCTTTTGGCAGTGATTTTAACATTATATAAGATGTTTGTTCAAGCAATTTTCTAAAGGGGATGCATGGACGTTATAGTTTGAGATGCATGTTAATTAGGCTGATGAGGGTTAGTTTCCATAGTGATATTCATCTTTATCTTAAGTGATGAAGAATGATGAAGCATTCGAGTATGAAGAACTTGAAGGACATATTGTAAATGGTTCATTATATCAATTTTTTGTAACATAGTCGAAGCATTGGCATGTTTGTCTTGTATTGTAACATAGCAATATTGTCGAGCTTGTATTTTATCTTCAAATCTTTAGTTGTAGTTTTTTAATCAATTAATTATTTTACATAATATTTCTTTGACAGCACCACATTTTATTTTATTTGTTGTTTAAATTAGATCTTATCTCGCGTAACTTGGATTCAAGTAGCGGTATTACTGGAAATGACGAAAAAGCTCTTTGGAAATATGTGACAAGAGGGAACAAGTTAACTGAAGGAGGTGAAAGTATGAGTTGGACATGTAATTTTGTGTAAGTCTTACAAAAGTTCATGCACTCTCGTGAATGGTCATTTATTGAGGATCAAGAGTAGTGAAATCAGAGCATGTAACAAGGTTCCAACTTCCACATGCAATAATATGTTGAAGGAGGATAAAGATGTTCAAGAGCTTATTGATCAACGACTTCCAAAATTTATACTGGTAGCTTCAAGTGGAGTTGGAAGTATTGGCTATAAGAGGAGAAGAAATGATGATCCAAATGGTAGCTGAAAGATTCCAATTTCTAGCGCATCCAATGATTAGGATAGAGCTCATTTTGATGCCTTAATTGCTAGGGCATTTTTTTGGGCATGGTTGTCTTTCAATCTAGCAAAAAATCTGTGTTGGAGAGAACCACATTCCTTTGCCACTAGTTGTAACCTTGCGGGATATGGACCATCCGGATATAATTCATTGAGAACCACCATGTTGTTGAAGGAGAAAATGGAATTTGAAAGAAGATTAGCTCCTTTAAGAGGGATGTGGGTCGAAAAGGGAGTTAACATTGTAAGTGACGGATGAAGCGATCCACAAAGAAGGTCAAATTTTATTTCAATATCGGATTGAAAACGATGTTTTTGATGACGGTTAATTGTGAAGGCCAAATCAAAGTCAAGTACTTCATTTCATCTTTGATCGAGGCGGTTATTCTAGAAATTGGATATGAAAAGGTTGTTTAAGTTATAATGGATATTGTGGCAAATTGCAAGGGGGAGGGACAACTAATTGAGAGTGAATTTCCATCAATTTTTTGGACTCCTTGTGTTGTGCACACTTCAATTTAGTATTGAAGAACATAGGTGCTGCTAAAAATTCAGAGAATAATACTGTTATATATGAAGAATGATCATGGATTACCCGTGCATGTTATGTTGCAATGTTCATTAAAATTATATAATGAATCATTCTATAAGATTATCTATATTTAATGAGTTTGTGGGCTTAAAATTATTATCTATTGCTAAAACTTATTTTGCATCAATGATCATCATTTTAGAGCGATTCAAATTTATAAAGAATGAACTCCATTGAATGATCATTTGTGATCATTGACTTATATATCGTGATGATGGAAAAAACTAGATATATGAAAGAAGTGTTGAATGATGGTTGGTGGGAATCCATTGAGTATATTTTTTCATTCCCCGCTTATATATGATATGATTTGCATATGTGATACGAATAAGCCTTGCCTTCATTTAGTATATGATATGTGGGGCACAATGATCGAATGGGTGAACAAGGTGATAGTTTTACTTTCAAGACCACCTAAACACCTAGAGGGGGGGTGAATAGGTTCTAATGCTTATTTTAACTTAAGGCAGAATATAACTTCAGGTTATAATAAAATTCAGAAAACTCAGCAGCTAACACAGCACAGCAATCACAAACATGTACACATCACAGATTGCACACAGATTTATAGTGGTTCCCCAAGGTCTGGGTACATCCACTTTCCCCCTTCACCTATCTAGCAGTGTGCTAGATTCGGCCTAACTTCCTCCTTTCAGATCTCAGATCCTCCTCAGAACCCTGAAAGGTTCCTACAACTCAGAACCCTGAAAGGTTCCTACAACTCAGAACCCTATAAGGTTCCTACAGCTCAGACTAACCAGCCCTCCTCAGTCTTGCCACAAGGCCTACAACTCAGAGAACACCTTCTCCTACAACTCAGGCATAAACAGTCATACCACTCAGAGAATACCTCTCCTACACTCGGCCTTTATAAAATAGGCTTACAACTCAGATCTATAAATAAATCCTACAGAATTTGAAAATGAAGTTATATAATATCTTACCCCTGTTGAGAGAGAAGAGATAAGACTGTTCTTGATCAGCTTCTTGAAAAGGCTGATGGATGAAATCAACTGGATCTTAGCTTTCTTCAAAGCTTCTTGAATCTGAACTTAGTTTGAGTTGATTTCCTTTGGAATATACTGCTTCTTAAGAAACCTGTGATAGCTTCTTTCTTGTCTTCAAATGGCTGGATCTCTCTCTATCCACAACCCTTGATAATACTTCTGAATTCTTGAATGAATTCAACTTAGACTGAATCTGAGTGGATGTTCACTTCAAAAAGTCTTCTTAGATCTTCTCTCGAAGATCTTCTTCTGTGCCTTGCACTTTCTTGATTAGAGATCTTATCTCACAACAATGATCAATCAATCAGTTTCTATGTATGTCTTTTTCTTCTTCTGAATCTTTCTATTTATAGACTTCATCCTTGGTAACCGGCTGATCCGGTTTCTAACAAACTTCTGACAAGTCTGACAGCTTCAGTCGACCTGTTGTAACTCACAAGCTGTCAAGTCTTCAAACAGATCTTGTGTCTTTGTCTTTGTCATCAAAGTGTCGAGACTGTCTGTTAGAAAGTGTCGAGACCATCTGTCAATATGTGTCGACATAAGTGACTTAGGTGTCGACACAGCCTTTGATGATGTCGTCATGTCTGCCTTTATGTCGACTCAGCTTCTTGATACTGCATCTTGAGAATGTGTCGACACTGAGTATTTGTGTCGACACAAACACTTCACCATTCACCAACAACTAACTTAGTTTAGACTTTGTTGTGTGTCGACACAAGTCCTGTGTGTCGACACAGTTGATGTAGACTCAGAATATAGTGTGTGTCGACACAGCCTCCAGGTGTCGACACAGCTGTTGTCGACTCTGCCTCTGTGTGTCGACACAGTCTTCTGGTGTCGACACAAATGTTGTCGACTAGCAATTCTGTGTGTCGACACAGCCTCCCAGTGTCGACACAGTTGATGTCGACCAAACTTCTGTGTGTCGACACTGCCTCCAGGTGTCGACACAATTGTTGTCGATTCTTTTTCTCTGTGTCGACACAGCCTTCTTCAAGTGTCGACACAATCTTTCTGAAGTGTCGACACAATTTCGTTCTGGTGTCGACACATGGACTTAGAATATTTTTCCTGCATTCTAGTACATTCTTAACCTGCACATATAAATTCAAAATAACATCAAATACACCTTGATGTATATCATTGAGTTAAGTTAGGCTTCTTCAAATCAGGTACACATTTTCCAATGTACCCAACAATCTCCCCCTATTTGGAGAAGTCATAACCCTTTTAGCTAATGATATACACCATTTATGAAAATTCAATATGATGATGTATAAAAGCATAATATCACAGGGAACTTTATAAACAAAACATTAAACACAGATACATCACAGAATAAAGATGTAAAAGAAACGATTATAGAACAAAGTGTTGTTTATAAATTCAGAAATGTTTGTTACTGCTTGTTTACATTGATTGTTTTAACACACTAATAATAACATAGTTCTAGGACAAAAACTAGTATAACTAAAATTAAGGCTGGTCAGGCTCCTTGATAACAATTCCTTTTCTTGGTTGAACTTGAGCCATCACAGGAGGTTCTGCATCATCAGCAGGCTTTTTGCCTTTTAAATCAGCTTTCTTCTGAGCCTCAGCCTTGATCTTTTGCCTCTCAAAATAATGAAATGGCTTGGGAAAATACTTGCTAGGCTCCTGAGCATCAGGAGGTAGCTTTCCACCCTTAGCCTTTCTTCTGAATTGAACTATGGCCTCCTGCATGGCCTCATACTTTTGTCATTCTAATTCATTATACCATTTGCCTCTTTCATGCAACTGATCCTTCACAGTCTTCCAGGCAGTTAATATAATGTTCTTTGAGGTGGGGCTCCATTGCTCAAAATCAGGTTCTTGTTCTGCTAGCTCTCTGAATCTCTTCTTTGATAATTAAGTATCTTGTTGAGCCTTCAAATCGGCTTCTGGCTTATCTACTTTTTCTATAAAAACATTTGTAACCTCCTTTGGAGGACTGTACATTTCCTGCACTTGCTGATGAATCATTTCAAAATCAGCAGGGGGGTATATGACTTGGGCAACCTCAGGTTGATTACCTTCAAGTAGACCTTGTTGTATCACATAATGGTGGATATCCCAATGTGACTCTGACACTGTTGGTCACCCACTTGGCATGTTCTGAGCCAGTATGGATGAGTATCCTCTCCCCCTTTAAGACTTTTCTGGCAACATGATCACTAAGATCATTCTTCTGAAACCTTATTTGGCCATCGAGAAAATTCACACCCTCTTTAAAGAATGGTTTTAATTTTCGAAGCTTCTCAGATATTTCTTTCTGTGAGGTGGTTATAGCAGTTTGAACTGAATATAGGGCAGCCTTGAGCTTTTGATCATAATCTTCCATGTCTGTAGCCCTTACAGTAGTCAGCCTTGTAGCAGTATCTTTGAACTCAGTGAGAATCGTATGGTGAGATTCAGTAAGATTGTCATTCATTCTTAGCTGATTTTCAAGAACATATCCTTGTTTCAATGCAATGTCATCCACTTTAGCAAGGATAGTTTGTTGTTGTTTAGCTAGATATACCACAGCATTAGCTCCCTTGTGCAAGCAATCTGTCATCTCCTTTTTATTCTGATTGACCTCAAATCTGATTGACTTTATGTCTTGGGCTAGATCAAACTGAAGTGTCTTATGACTCTCATCTACAAATTTCTCCAAGGCTCTTCTCTGCTCATCCATCTTCACCTGTAAATTTACCATGAACTTATTGTAATCAAACTCAGTAGGAGATTGGTGAGTTGTTGTCTGGAGAGCTGACTTATAGCTATGACTTCTTCTCTTGAAGACCATTAGCTTCCTTTTCTTAGCCTCCCTGGCTTCTTCTGTCTCAAATTCTGAAGAACTTTCAATCTGAACTCTTTCTGGAGGAGTTGTAGGAATTTCTTTCTCAGTTTCATGTTGCACTTCCTCAACATGCACTTTCTCCCCCTCAACAGCACCTTACTCCTTCTCAACTCTTAGGGTGTCATCCTTTTCAGCTGTCTTTCTAAAGTTAGAAAACAACTCTTCTAGAGTGTATTCCTTTTGTGCTTGTTCAGTAATGGGCTCCCCCTGCAACTGTGCAGGATCAGTAATGTTCTGAGCAGGAGTAAGATCTATCTCCCCCTGCATCTTTGCAGGTATAGATTCCTCTTGGACTTGAGTAGACCCAGTCTGGTCCTCAGCCTGCTCTCTAACTTGTTCTTCTTGAACTTGTGCATTGCCATGATCATGTTCTGGTGATTTCTCAGTTGTTTCCTGCCTGTCCACATCAGGCAACTCTTTTGACAAAACTCTATCCCATCTTGAAAATAACCTCATGTCCATTTTCCTCATATGATTGATCTTGGACCCAGGAATCTGTTGCATTACCTCTGGAATGATTCCAGCCAGGTATAGACTCAAAATTCTAGCCAAGTTTGGCTTCTTGATTCCTTCTTTGATTTTTTCAAACAGAACTGCTGACCAACTGGTTGGAATTGTAAAGACAATTCTTGTCATCAGGCTGAACATATAGGCTGAGATCCTATCATGTCCACCTGGCTTGCATAAGATCACTTTGCCTACTATTTCAGATAGAAACTTTCCTTGTGGATTCATTCCCTTTCGGTTTATGACTGCTCCAATCTTTATGGTTGAATCCAAACCACACCACTGGAGAGCCTCCCTTGTCTTTGAGGCTGGGACCTCTTCTTCATCTTGAATACTGGGTAGGTGAAGAATCTTTCTTATACTTTTTAGAGTAAGTTTAACCTTAGTCCCATGAACTATAGATTTGATCTTGAGACCAGTGGAGTCCAATGTTGCAGCAGTATAGAACTCGAAAACTTCTTTCTTCCAAATCTTAGTAGGTTCAGAGACAAGGTATTCCAATTCATTGTCTGCAAGAAGAGAAATCACTTGTTTGATTTCTGGCGCGGCATTGTCGAAGGCAGCCCTAACCAACTCATATCCCTCATTGATGTTGTCTTCAACCTTTGGCGTCATTGGAATGATGAGAAAGCTTGAGAGGAGAGAAGAGAGATTGTCGACACAAGATTTTAGTCTCGAAAACCTGGTGAGCGTGTCGACAGAATATGTTCTCGACCTATATATACCTTTTCAAAACACAGAAGGTCAAGAGGCGGACAAAAATCGAAAAGTGTCGACTGTTGAAAGTGTCGACACTGTTGACAAGTGTCGACACATACTTCTATAGTCTCGACCACGGCGCAGACTACCATGTGTCGACACCAATTGATGATATGTCGACACAGGAAATACTGAATAGTTCAGCCGAAATTATGTGTCGACTCTTAGTATAAGAGTCGACACAAAATCTGTAAGTGTCGACACCATTACTCTGGTTGTGTCGACACTACATTTCTGGATGAGTCGACTCTTTGACCCTTAGGTGTCGACACAGATTCTCATGTGTCGACACATTTTCCCTGACTAGTCGACATGACTACTCTGTGTCGACTCATTATCACTGAATGTGTCGACACCATTTTACTTAGCCAAATATTTTTTTTAATAAACTAACCTATGGCCAACATTCCTAATTCAATTTTAAATCTATTGAATTTAGTTTCATCCAGAGGCTTAGTAAATATATCTGCAATTTGATAATCAGTTTTAACAAATTCTATTGAGATGTCTTCTTTTTCTACATGTTCTCTAAGAAAATGGTATTTTATCTCTATATGCTTAGTTCTACTATGTGCAACAGGATTGTTTGCAATAGAAATAGCACTCTTAGAATCACACAATAAAGGTGTTCTACTTACTTGAATACCATAGTCCTTTAGCTGATGCTGAATCCACAATAGCTGTGCACAACAACTTTCTGCGGCCACATATTCAGACTCAGCAGTGGATATTGCCACACTAGTCTGCTTCTTACTGCTCCAGGATATCAATCTTCCTCCCAAGAATTGGCATGTACCTGTAGTACTCTTTCTATCTTCTCTACAGCCTGCAAAATCTGCATCTGAATAACCTGTTAGTAGAAAATCTCCATTCCTAGGGTACCAAAGGCCTAGATTAGGTGTGCCCTTAAGATATCTCAAAATCCTTTTTACTGCAGTATAATTTGATTCTTTAGGGCAAGCTTGATACCTAGCACAGACACATGTAGCATACATAATGTCTGGTCTACTAGCAGTGAGATATAATAGAGAGTCAATTATTCCTCCATACAAAGACTCATCTACAGGCTTACCTGTATCATCTTTGCATATTGGCATATTTGTTCTCATAGGAGTTTTCATGGTGGAGGATGATTCCATACCATACTTCTTAATTAATTCCTTGGTGAACTTAGACTGGGATATGGACAAGCCATCTTCAGTCTATCTTACTTGGAGTCCCAAGAAGAACTTAAGTTCCCACATACTGCTCATTTCAAACTTCTCTTGCATAAGTTTGGCAAACTTTTTGCAAAGGTTGTTCTCTGTAGACCCAAAAATTATGTCATCTACATAGATCTGAACTAAGATTATCTTACCTTTAGATTCCCTTAGGAATAGAGTTTTGTCTATTTTACCTTTTGAGAATTTGTTCTCAATAAGAAAAGTAGACAAGGTTTCATACCAAGTCCTTGGGGCTTGCTTTAACTCATGCAATGCTTTCATAAGTCTATAGACATAACTAGGTTTAAGAGAATCTACAAAACCTGATGGCTGCTCTACATAGACTTCTTCTTTTAGATCACCATTCAGGAATGCTGATTTCACATCCATTTGGTATATTTTAAAGCCTTGATATGCTGCATAGGCAAGGAACATTCTGATTGCCTCCAGTCTTGCTACTTGGGCAAATGTTTGATCAAAGTCTATTCCTTCTTCCTGCCTGTATCCTTTAGCAACCAATCTTGCTTTGTTCTTCACAATTACTCCACTTTCATCCAACTTGTTCCTAAAGATCCACTTTGTGCCAATGATGTTGTGGTCTCTTGGTTTAGGAACTAACTCCCAGACTTTGCACCTTCTGAATTGATTAAGTTCCTCTTGCATAGCATTAATCCAGTGTTGGTCTTGGATGGCTTCTTCAAATTTCTTAGGCTTCAGTTGAGATAGAAAACTTGAGTGCAGGACTGTGCTCAGATTTCTGCTTCTAGTCTGCACTCCTTGTCTTGGATCACCTATTATTTGATTTGCTGGATGGTCTTTTAGATGTCTTATAGCTGGAGGTAGATTTTCTTCAGATTCAACATCTCCAGTTCCTTCATTATGCTGCACCTCTTGGTTGTCATCAGCTTCTATAGAGTCTTATACTCCCCCTGGACAGTAGCCATCATTTTCCAATACTTCATCTGCAGTTGTGCCTTCTGCAATGGAAAGTTTGTCCATCCTATTGCTTATACCAAATCCTTTGATGATTCCTCTTTCAGATCCATCAAAGATTACTTTAGGTCCATTCTTGATAGGTATGCACTCCTTCAGCAGCCCCTTTGTTCCTGTCATGTGCCTGGAACAACCACTGTCCAAGTACCATATAGGGGCATGACAACTTGGACTTTCCTGCAATACAAAATTACTTTTCCTTAGAACCCAAGTAAGTCTTGGGTCCTTGGTTCAGGTTAGCATCATTCATATCAAACCTACCAGCAGCTCTTCTAACTGGTTGACTGTTGTTCTTCCTGACACTTATGTTATGCTAGCAGTGTAAGGCAAAATGGTCTATCTTGCCACAGCACCAGCATTCATACCTGTTGTATCTAGGTCTAGATACATTTTTGGCAGAAAAATTTCTGTTCTGAGCTGGTGCTGCTGCAGCTACACCCACTGATTTCTTATAATTATGGGGTTTATGAACATGGACTGACTTATTGGCATAAACATTCTTGTTCTTCAGAACATCAGTCTTAATATGACCATGAATATTTTCAAGATCATATTTATTAGAAGGCACTTGTACCTTTCTAAACATAACATGGACTTTAAGGTTTAGTGGCTGGACTGAAGCTTTGCCTTTTTTCTTGAATTGGGCAGCCCTGGTGTTACCCTTGAAGCCTAATCCTGCCTTACCCTTTTGAGCCACAAACTCATCTATTAAAGGTAAGACTGATTTTGGCTTATAGTAACTAGCCACTAAATCTTTCTCTACTCTCAGTCTGGCCTCCAGACTTTTAACTTGATCTTTGTAATATGTGATTGTGCCCATCTGAATAATAGTTATATTTTTCAGTTTGGCAATCTCATTTAACTTTTAATCCAATATTTTTTCTAACTCAGATGCAGCCACCTTAAGATCTGCAATCTCCTGAGCCTGAGTTTTGGCTAGGTTCTTGCTTTTCTTAAGAGCCTGCAATAAGTCTCCATACTTATCTATCAAATGATGAATATCTCCTTCAGATTCAGATCCATCCTCATTACTTGATGCAGATGAATCTGACTCTGAACTGGTACTGTAATCTGAAATTCTAGAATTACTTTGTACCTTATTGGGACCAGACTGATCCTGACACTTGTTGTCTTCTGAATCAGCCATCAGTCTCATACACTGATGGTCTTCTTAATCATAGATGGAGTTTAGCAATTGCATAAACTCTTCTTCTTCATTAGCTGCATACAGTCCAATGTAAGCTTCAGCTTTAGATTCTAACTCTGAGGAAGATTGATCTGTAAGACTCTTCTCCTTCTTAGCAACAAAGGATTTCTCCTTCTTGCCATTTTGTTGAGTCTTCTTTCTGTCTGTTGACTCCTTCCTGTTATCTGGACATTCAGCCACCACATGTCCTGGCCTATTGCAGCAATAGCAAACAATCTTTGATGTTGTAGCTTTGCTGGGCTTTGATCTGCTCTTTTTCTTTCTTGATGATTTTCCCTTCTGATAGTAATCATCAACTGGCTGTGATGTGGAGGGCCTTGACTTCCACTGCTTCTTCTTCAAGAACCTCTGAAACTGACTTGTAAAGGCAGCAAAATCTGTATCTGAATCACTGCTTTCTGAGTTCTGATTGTCTGAATTTTCTGAGTTATCTTCAGCAATTTCATTAGGAGGTGATAGAGACATTCTCCTGCTCTTTCTAGTGGCTTCAACCTTGAAGGTCACTGACTTCTCTTTATGCTCTCCTTTTGTAATTTTTTCTTCCTCCTTCCTAGCCATTAGTTGCATTTCATATGAGAGCAATTTTTCAAATAAGGTTGGAGGAGAAATGTCTGCTAGTTTGGTCACTTCTCTTATGACACAAATCTTTGTATCCCAATCCTTTTTCAAGGATCTTAGAAATTTGTCATTCAGCTCATATGTACTGAAGACCCTTCCATAGGACATCAGTTCATTCACTATCCTGTAGAATTTCTTGTAGCATTCAGTTATGCTATCAGACTTCCCTTGTCTGAAACTCTCATATTCTTGATTAAGCATAGATTTTCTGTCTTGTCTAACTTCTTCAGAACCCTCCATGTAGACAATCAAAGTGTCTCATATTTCCTTGGAGGTTTTGCAGTGAATCAAATTTTGGAAAGTAGAATCATTTATGACACTCACTATGATATTCTGAGCTCTTTTATTCATAGTTGCCAAAAATCTCATCATTACTCATTTCAGAGAAATCTTTAGGAGTTTTTTCATTTGCATCTAGAGCAGACACATTCATTGGGATATATGAACCTTCCTTTACTGTAATATAGATCCTTGGATTAGAAGCCTCCATAAACAACCTAACTCTTTCTTTCCAGATTCCAAAAATCTCTTTTCTGCAGATGGGTAATTTCATTGACCCTAGTTCCCTGTGATTCTCTCCAGAACCCATTTTTTTGATTCTTGATTCTGCCTTTAGGGATCTAACTCAGACTGTTAAATCCTTCTTTGAGTAACCTCCCTCTGATACCACTTGATAGTTTTACTTTCAAGACCACCTAAACACCTAGAGGGGGGTGAATAGGTTATAATGCTTGTTTTAACTTAAGGCAGAATATAACTTCAGGTTATAATAAAATTCAGAAAACTCAGCAGCTAACACAGCACAGCAATCACAAATATGTACACATCACAGATTGCACACAGATTTATAGTGGTTCCCCAAGGTCTGGGTACATCCACTTTCCCCCTTCACCTATCTAGCAGTATGCTAGATTCGGCCTAACTTTCTCCTTTATCTCAGATCCTCAGATCCTACAACTCAGAACCCTGAAAGGTTCCTACAACTCAGAACCCTATAAGGTTCCTACAGCTCAGGCTAACCAGCCCTACCTCAGCCTTGCCATAAGGCCTACAACTCAGAGAACACCTTCTCCTACAACTCAGGCATAAACAGCCCTATCACTCAGAGAATACCTCTCCTACACTCGGCCTTTATAAAATAGGCTTACAACTCAGATCTATAAATAGATCCTACAGAATTTGAAAATGAAGTTATATAATATCTTACCCCTGTTGAGAGAGAAGGGATAAGACTGTTCTTGATCAGCTTCTTGAAAAGGCTGATGGATGAAATCAACTGGATCTTAGCTTTCTTTAAAGCTTCTTGAATCTGAACTTAGTTTGAGTTGATTTCCTTTGGAATATACTGCTTCTTAAGAAACTTGTGATAGTTCCTTCTTGTTTTCAAATGGCTGGATCTCTCTCTATCCACAACCCTTGATAATAATTCTGAATTCTTGAATGAATTCAACTTAGACTGAATCTGAGTGGATGTTCACTTCAGAAAGTTTTCTTAGATCTTCTCTCGAAGATCTTCTTCTGTGTCTTGCACGTTCTTGATTAGAGATCTTATCTCACAACAATGATCAATCAATCAGTTTCTATGTATGTCTTTTTCTTCTTCTGAATCTGTCTATTTATAAACTTCATCCTTGGTAACCGGCTGATCTGGTTTCTAACAAACTTCTGACAAGTCTGACAGCTTCAGTCGACCTGTTGTAACTCACAGCTGTCAAGTCTTCAAACAGATCTTGTGCCTTTGTCTTTGTCAGCAAAGTGTCAAGACTGTCTGTTAGAAAGTGTCGAGACCATCTGTCAATATGTGTCGACATAAGTGACTTAGGTGTCGACACAGCCTTTGATGATGTCGTCATGTCTGCCTTTATGTCGACTCAGCTTCTTGATACTGCATCTTGAGAATGTGTCGACACTGAGTATTTGTGTCGACACAAACACTTCACCATTCACCAGCAACTAACTTAGTCTAGACTTTGCTGTGTGTCGACACAAGTCCTGTGTGTCGACACAGTTGATGTAGACTCAGAATATAGTGTGTGTCGACACAGCCTCCAGGTGTCGACATAGCTGTTATCGACTCTGCCTCTGTGTGTCGACACAGTCTTCTGGTGTCGACACAAATGTTGTCGACTAGCAATTCTGTGTGTCGACACAGCCTCCCAGTGTCGACACAGTTGATGTCGACCAAACTTCTGTGTGTCGACACTGCCTCCAGGTGTCGACACAATTGTTGTCGATTCTTTTTCTCTGTGTCGACACAGCCTTCTTCAAGTGTCGTCACAATCTTTCTGAAGTGTCACACAATTTCGTCTGGTATCGACACATGGATTTAGAATATTTTTCCTGCATTCTAGTACATTCTTAACCTGCACATATAAACTCAAAATAACATCAAATACACCTTGATGTATATCATTGAGCTAAGTTAGGCTTCTTCAAATCAGGTACATATTTTCCAATGTACCCAACAGAAGGCTGCGTATGTTCAAGAGTTGAAAAAAGATGTATATACCTTTTTTGAGGTTGTACGTGCTATTCTTGTTGATCATTAGAACAAAAATAATACTCCGCTTCATTGGTTTGCACATTTATTAAATCCAAGGTAATTATCTTTTTAATTACAAATTTATTTTTTGATGCCTTTGTATTATTGCTTTTTAACTTAATAATTTTTGGTTATTTTACTAGATATTATAGTGCAATGGCTAGTGGAGGATATAAATAGAGTTGCTCCTCATAAAAATTCGTAAGTTAGCAAGGAAAGGGTTAAATGTTTGAAAAAATATTTCCCCAACCTTAATGGAGCGTAATGCGATCGGCAAGGAGCATGTGAAACTCATTAACAAATCGATTTTGATACAATTCAAAATCTTTATATTAGATTCAAAGACTTTGTGGATTAATCATGGTTCGTCAACCCCTTCACTTCAAACGAACTATAACTTTAAAATTATTAGTACAATCATGTTATTTATGTGCCGAGAGAAATTGAAGTACTTCTTTATCCATTCAATGAAACGGAACCCAATGTCACCGCAACGTGCTAAAGATTTAATAAGTATTCATAGTGATCTTCAACTTTTTTCACGAAGAGATCAAAAATACAATGAAAGAGAGATTAGATTGTGAGATATTGCCGGAGATATCTTTGAGTCATTCGAAGCTGTAGGTACACTTCGAGATAGTAGCTTGATGAACCATGGTTTTGGCTCTCGATTGTGGAATAAGACGATGAAGTTGATACTATTGGAAAGAATGCGTAGTTTTTGAACTATTGATATTTTGTATGTACATGTAATCAAAAAAATGAAATATTTATCAATTATGTAATGACGTGGACATGAGGTACATTAGTGATTGATCTTTATAATGCTCGTCTCGTTGTCTCTTTTTTATAATTCTCATAGCATTATATCATTATATGAATTATGAAATGCGAATGAATATGATACATTAATTTATAATTATATTTAATTAATTTTTTAATAAACGTTTTTCGTATCTTAGTTTTTTGAAATATCATGTTTCCTGTATCCCGTATCTCGTCCTCATGCTACAATGCCCCGAGCCCCGCTTCTGTTCGAGCGAGCGTCGGAGCCGCTGAGCCTAAGCGATCTTCTACCCTTTTTCTAGTCTAGGAGAACTCCTCACGCATCAAAAGCCTAGCTTCTTGCTTACTCCTGGTACGTCGGACGACCCCTCTTTCTTCTCTTCTCATTTTTTTTACCGTACTTCATGGCCCAATTCTATAGAGTGCTCTAGACTTTACTCCCTTACCTGCAAATAGTTCAGCATAGTTAGCTTAACGAAATCATTCTGTTTTCATCAAGTTAAAGCTATGCACTAGTTGGATTTACATGCCGATCTGTTCTCATGCAAAAGAAAATTTTGAAGATCCCGAGTATGAAAAAATGATATTAATTTTTGATTTCTCTCCCGGCCGATACCATTTCCAGGAAGGCGGACACATTACAGATACTCAATAGTCAATCGACACGAGATTCATTGCCTCCTTACTTTGGAATTCCCGAGAAGAAGCCAGATACTGCCGGTGCATCTCAGGTGAAGGACGCCGCGGTCATCAATTCCGCAGCGACTGCCACGATCGGACGTAAAGGTCTTTCGATACAAGACAAGGTATGATTCAGCAGCTAGAATTACGCCCGCTGACGCACATTTCTCCGTTCCAAATATTTCTCTCAACATGTTATTTTTGTAGCTATGGTCCATCTGCGCTGCCGGCAATACCGTGCCCATTCCGTTCCTCAAGGCAATCGACATTTCCCCTCTAGCATTGGTATCCGACGACAGAGTGTCGGGCGCGGGCGGCAATGCTGCCTTGGAGGCGGTGAAAGAGCTTTTCAGCAGCGACGGGCAGATGAAGAAAGGTAGACGGGGACAGAATGAGGTTCGACGGCTCCTTCAGTTCACTTTCTGAGTTAGCATTATATGCACATTGTGTTGAATTTCTGGCATTCTGTTCTACGATTCTTGATCAGGTGTCGCTTCCTCCGGCAGTGTATCAAAGGTTGACAGCAAGTCCGACGTTAATGAATTTAGCGCAAGCTCTAGCGTACCACAAGACGTGAGCATCCCTAACTATTCGTGTGATTTCTTCTTCAATGTTCGAGTTTTCTCGTGTTCCCCTGAATCAAAACTGACTGCAGTTGCTACGAGGACATGCCTCTACAGGAGCTTCAAGCGTCACAAGAGCAGCAGACGATTCAAAACCTTTGCGATACTCTCAGAACCATCCTACGGTTGTAGAACTGTAAATATTATATATCTATCTCATATAGTTATATAAGAGTGATTATCTCAGTTCGTTCCCCGCACCCTACCCACCTGCTTGACATTGGCGATCGATCATCGAGGGAGCGAGCATAGGGCCGAAAATCATCAACCCCCAGTTCGGCGGTAGCTTGCTTTCCCCTCGACGGTCCCGAGAGAGGGTTGCTCTCTATTTCAAATCGCGCTCTTTTGGGCTGATCCCGCTCAATGACTGCCCCTCAAAGTTAGTGAGTAGCGCCTGTTTATTATTCATGTATTATTGCTAAAATAATATATTGATTGTTTTTTTTTTATTAATACATGTAGTTTTGCTCGAGAGTTTTTCTCTTGTAACTGCTGTACCTTTGACTGCCACCAAGTGAATTGTTTGTTTGCAAAATATTTAATGGTTTGTTTGGGAGGGCTTTTTAACTCCTTTTCATTTTCTGGAAAACGCTACCACACTTAAGAGATCGTTTGGATTGTCTATCGGTGGGAAAAGCTACCGTGAAAAACTCCATTTTAACATCTTTTGGAAAAGTCACTTGTCACCTACTTTTCAACCTTTTCGAAAAACACTTCTTCATCCAAAAACACTTATCTCTTAAAAAATTCTATAACTTGATTTTTTTGTCATGGCGCGATTTTTTTCCCGGGCGTAATTTTTTTACCCGACACAAATTTTTCGCCTTGGCGCGAATTTTTCGCCTGAGCTAGCATTTTTCGCCCGGGCTGGCATTTTTTGCCCGGCCGTGGGATTTTGTGCCCGAGTGAGTTTCTTTTCGCCCGAGTGCGATTTTTTTGCCTGTGCATGTTTTTTTTGGGTCAGAGCGTGTTTTTTTCGCCTGCACGTGATTTTTTCACCCGAGTGCATTTTTTTTCATTCGGATGCGATTTTTTCCCGATGCACGATTTTTTTCCCCCAAGCCGATTTTTTTTTCCGGGCGCAAATTTTTTGCCAGGGCGCGCTTTTTTTCGTCCGGGCGTGATTTTTTTTGCTCCGATGCGATTTTTTCACCCGAGCGCGATTTTTTCGCCCTCGCGCGATTTTTTTGCCCACTGGAGATTTTTGCGCACGCTCGCGATTTTTCGCACAGGGGCGTTTTTTCGCTCGGGCGTGATTTTTTCGTCTGGGAGTTATTTTTTCGCCCGGGCGCGATTTTTTCGCTCGGGCGCGATTTTTTATTCGGACGCGATTTTTTCGCCCGACCGCAGTTTTTTCGCCCGGGCGTGATTTTTCGTCTGGTCTCGATTTTTTCAGCCGGACTTGAATTTTTTTCTCGTGAGCGATATTTTTTGTCGGAGCACGTTTTTTTTGCCCCGAAAGGTTTTTCTGCCCGGGCGCGATTTTTTCGAATGTGAGAATTTTTCGCTCATACGCGAATTTTTGCTCGTTCTTGATTTTTTGCCTGGTCATGTATTTTTTCGCCTGGAGGCTATTTTTTCCGCTCAAATGCAATTTTTTTCGCTTTCGAGTGAAAATATCGCGTTCGTGCGAAAAATTCTCGTTCGTGCAAAAAATTCGCGCCTGGGGGAAATTTTCCCGCCCAGTCAAAAAATTTATGCCCGTCCGAAAAATTCGCGCCTGTCCGAAAAATTCGCGTCCGTTCGAAAAATTCGCGCACATCCAAAAAATTGGCACCCGGCCGAAAAATTGGGGCCCGGGCGAAAATATAGGTTCCGACTGAAAAATTGGCGCCCAGGCGAAAATATCGCGCCCATGCGAAAAATTTGCGCCCGGGAGAAAAAACCGCGCCCGGGAGAAAAAACCGCGCCCGGGCGAAAAAATCGCGCCCGGGCGAAAAAATCGCGCCCGGGCGAAAAAACCGCGACCGGGCGAAAAAATCGGGCCCGGGCGATAAACCGTGCCCGGGCGAAAAAATCGGACCCCGGCGAAAAAATTCGCTCCCGGATGAAAAATTTGCTCTCGGGAGAAAAAAATCTGCCCCAGCGAAATAATTGCGTATTTTCCCTCGGACGCACATTTTTAATAAAAAAAGTTACCGCAATGGTGATTTGTCAAACGGTTTATAAAGTGTTTCTTCTTTTTTGAAAAGCTCTGCAAAAGAAGTTCATCCAAACAGTTCTCATTTTCTAATAGATATTTTTCAAAAGTTCATTTTCATACCATCCTTTTGCTATCACTTCTTCTCCTTTCTGAAAAGCCTTCCCAAACAGGCTCTAAGTCAGTCACCTGTTTTTAGTTGAAGTTTGAAATAGGATATTAAATTTTATTTTATTTTTATATTGGCCTGATCTTAAGCTTAGGTTTAAATAAGTCAGCTAGACTAACCCAAGTTTTTAGCGGTTTAGTGATAGTATGGATATTGAGTATTTTCAATTTTTATTATTTACAACAACAGTACTCAAGCCTTTATCCCACTATAATGAGATCGGATATATGGATTCTTTGTTGTCATTGTGTCATATCTTTTATCATATTCTCACTAATGCCAAAGGACATCATGTCTTTCTTTATAATTTCATTCAAGTCTTTATTGATTTATCTCTCTCATTTAACATGCCCGGTGACTCGACTCTCACAACGCCTAATATGTCCCGCTATAGGTCTCCTTTGTATTGCGCTCATACCATCTTAGTAGAGCATCTCGCATCAATTTTTATTATATGAATGATAAAAATTGACACTTTTTATTTCATCTATAAGATAGAAAATAATAATAAGTTGTATCAATTTTTATAAAATAATAATATTCAATATTTGCATTAGAGTTAGGCTCTGTTTGGTTTGGCGGTGGCGGGTGGAAACGGAGTGTTCGAACCGGAGGGGGGAGGTGGCTGCTCCAAACTGAGCTTTTTGGGGCGTTTCTCAAGGCGGGCGGGTGGTAACGGAGCAAACGCTGTCAGAAGTTCATTTGTTTACCCTCCTTCAGGCGGCGTTTGCCCAAAACGGAGCAGCGAAACACCCAAACAAATAGAGCCTTAGATCACGGCCTTGTGGATTGTTATATCATCAAATATCATTAAAAAAATAAATGGAAGTTAATGTGTGCGTATATTTTAATTTTTGCTTAATATTTAGGATTAAATTGATAAAATAAAATTTTAACGGCCTAATTTAAAATTGATAAACGGAGCTTTTTGGGGCGTTTCTTAAGGCGGGCGGGTGGAAACGAAGCTAACGCCACCGGAGGTTCATTTGTTTGTCTTTTTTCCGACGGCGTTTGCCCAAAACAGAACAGCGAAACGCTCAAATAAATAGAGCCTCAGAATACGTTTGACACGGTAGTGGCGGTCATGAACACGAGTTAAATTGTCATTTGTTAACTCTCACCTGAAGAATTTATTTTATTTTTATGTTCAAACAGATGATGGTTGTTAGGTCATCTTTAATGAATGATGTTTTAACTCATGCGTCTATGACCGCCACCAACGTGCAAAACGGACATTTAGGCTTCGTTTGGTTCGGTGTTTGGAGTAGCCAGCGGGAGGAGCGGGGCGGCGTTCAAAACAAAGGGGGAGGTGATGGTTCAAATGCCGCCGTTTTCCTCTATTTCTGTGGCGCTGCGGGCTCAAACGTGGCTAATACCGCTGTCAGGCGTTTGGTTATCCGCCATGGGGCGGCATTTGTCCCAAATGTGTGCTTCAAACTCCGAACCAAACGAAATCTTAGTCTTGTTATTTTGTCTGAAATGGGTGAATGCCCTAATTGCGGTGGGGCATTGCTTAACTTTTGCCGAGTAGATTTATTATACCGGCAGAGTCACGGGACTACAAATGACATCCAATGGGTTATATTTTACTTAAAGCAAAAATTAGAGAAAGCTGTTGGTCCCACGCCAATACCGAATATTCCCTTCCATCAGCCATTCCATCATGCTGATGAATTTTTAAAACGCATCTCATTGCGTCACCGCTAGTTGTGTAAGTAGGATAATTTTTATAAATACAGCTTGCAAATGGCTATTCATAGCCCAATCAAAGTCATATTCACAGCTCAACTCAATATTTAATTATTTTAAAACATACAATAATATGTAAGCCAAGAAAAATGAAGATAATTGTCCATAAATTTTTTATCAATACAAAACTATTGAATCACCCTAAAATCAGTGGCGGAACTAGGAATTTGAAGTCGCACGGGCATAATTTAAGTACTGTCAATTCGAGGGGTTCGGGGGGCATTGCCCCCGATTTTTTTTTTGTCATAGAAGGAAGGAGAATCACCTATCCTTGACGCTGGAGCATGGCTCCATCATCTCTAATTTAGCAGCAATCCGAGCATGACAACCGCTAGTAATATTGTTCAGATACACCAGAGGAGTATTCCCAATCAACTACCAAAAAAATATAATGTGAAATGTTCATTTCGATTTATTTCAAGAGGAAAACAAGATCAAGGAGCCCTAATAATCTCAAAAACCTACTTCGGTGAAACCCTTTGCGATCTTTGGACCTACATCACCCATGACTCACCCTTCTTGCATAGAACAATAGCTGCCTGAAAAAGAATTCAATTGCTTCAAACCCTAATACTCTCAAAAGTCTAAAACAGATCTTCATCAACAAACGAACACCGGTGAAATGGTAAAACTCGAGTAGCATCGAAAATTTTCATCCCTTTCTGATCGGATTGAACAGAAGAGAAACACTCAAGTTTGATCAATCAATGTGAAGGGAAATATTATTTGGTACCTTTAATGTGGAGATCGAAGAGAAAATCTTCATTGCTTTCTGGCAGGATTGAGTATATTCATTTCTGGACTGATAATCAGTCCAGAAATGAATGGTTTTAAGTGGTAATCAGTTAAGAAATCAGTGAAGAAGAAGAAGAAAAAGATAATACCAGCCGGAAGCAGCGGGAGCAGCCGGGTAGCTAGGGCACGGGAGCAGCGGACAGCGACGACTAGGGGGATTTCTTCTCCCCCGTTGAAGATCGCGGAAAAAGCGGTCGGGCACGTGCCCTACCGTGCCCTGGGCTAGTTCCGCCAATAAAAATTTAGATAAAAGTTATGGTTTTTTTATAAGCACAACTTTCTAAATAGTTTTGTTAAAGTAAATTCATTCATATGTCTTAGACATTGAATTTTGTCGGTGCCTTCAAATTCGTTGATATGTCCTGCAAATAGCTATATTCCTCTACGTTATTTTGCTATACGTGGCTCAAAGTGTTCTGTCAATAGCGAAGCTCCACATTTGAAGGGGTTATTAACAGTCCAATATGGGACTCCCTTAAAGGATATTCCTGGGCGAACCAACCACTCGCCGAATAAGGCAAGTGCCTAGTGAGGTTAGCACTCACCGCTCTCCTTATCCTGGGGACGAGTGTGGGCCATGCCACCCCTCTCACCCACCACCTGCCCTAAGTACGGGGCGAGTGCAGGCCCATACTCCCCACTCGCCCCCTACTTGCTATCAGAACACGCTACGCGTGAGCCGGGGAGAAATCTCTCACTCGCCTACTCGACTCGCCTGGACCAGATCGATCGTCTCTGGCCCCGACATCATCTGAAGGCCCTCACTCGCTAAATACGGGGTTGTACAAGGAATGCACTTTACTGTAAGGTGCGGACATCCAACGGTCCGCGCAGATTTCCGCACATATCTCAAAACAGTACTTTGAGATGTGTGCAAACATTCACATGACTGTTGGATGCTCTCACTTTACGATAAAGTATATCACCCGCAAT
Source organism: Platanthera zijinensis (assembly GCA_039513925.1). Classification (NCBI taxonomy): domain Eukaryota; kingdom Viridiplantae; phylum Streptophyta; class Magnoliopsida; order Asparagales; family Orchidaceae; genus Platanthera; species Platanthera zijinensis. The sequence continues at coordinate 34,515,119 of CM077078.1, forward strand.
TTATTGCCACTTGTCCATATTAGATGTTCATTTTTTAAAAAAAAAAATCTCCATCTTTATTTTTCTGCCGAGACGCTCATTCTGTCAACACCAATTTTTAATCCACGAAATTTGTGCATCGAAGCTGAAACAAACGTGGCCCTAGCGGATGAGAAATTCATCCTATGATATTTAAAGTTCTAAAATTAAAATTAGAATACCCTAACTCAATATAAGCGCAATCCGCCCTTTATTTTTCCCAATACAACTATTCTTCTCCTTTTTCGTCCAGAACCTCATTGATTTGCTGAAATCTCATCCAAGCCCGTCGAAAGTGCTTCGTCCGCTCCCCATTTCACCATCAACATCAGAGAGATATCTTGTTGGAGGTCATTATTTCATCTCCTTTGATTTAATAAAACATGTGTAGTTGATATTTAAAATGAATTTTGTCTTAAATTTTATATTATTGATGTAATTAGTACATGAATGTCTAATTTAAATTTAGATATCTAAATGAATTTTTTTTATTTTGAACATAAAAATATGATGTACAATTTAGAGACTACTTGTATCCAATTAAAATATGTGTATATCAATTGCCTATAAATAACACAACTGCAACTACACATACAAATATACAATGTATAAACTGTTACCGTTAATTACATCATCATTTATTAAATAATAATAATAATAATAATAATAATAATAATAATGACATGGACCACGTGCACGATTAGATGGGCTCATAATTGAGGGAAAGCTTTTAGCCAGTCTTGCCCCCACTCTCTTTCTTCTCCAATTAAATGGAGCAGCAGCAGCACCACCAACAATAACCGATTTCACAAGAGCAAGTAATAATGAGCTGGAAGAAGACGAAAGCCCCTTTACTGCTCGTCTCAGCTCTTCTGTTGGTTACGGCGGCGGCGACCCACTCGAACGTCGCCGGCGACTACAGTAATGTCTTCTTCTCGAGGCCGTACGAGGAGGAAATTGTTGGGCTCGACGGGAGTCTGGCCGTCTCTCCGTATTGCCAAGACAATAGGTACTTGAGTAACTGCGCCTTGAAGAGTGACAGCCCGGCTACCGGCAGGGCGACGCCCGGCCAGTCATACACCGGCCGTGGCTGCCAGAAATATTACCAGTGCCGGCAGGGTCATCAATGACAAACCCCTCTTCTGCCCCGCGCGTTTCCGCATAAATTACCGCCGCCGGCGAATCAAGCCATGGCTTCCTCCGCTCTCTACTTGTTCATGGGTTCGAATTGGTTTAGGGTTTACTGTAGATCTGATGCGGTGTTTCTAATTGCGTGGATTTCCTAAACTATTAATAATTAAATTCCAACATATATATGATCTATATATATATATGATCTATATATATATATATATATATATATATATAATAATTATTGGAGGAGAAATATATATATGCCGCCCGGGTCACCCCGCCTCCATTTCTTCTTCATGTTTCCACTCTGTTGGAGATTAGGTTACAGCTGTAGTGCACTTCCAGTTCTTGTAGCCATCCACCGCGAACAAAGTGGATGCATGGTTGTCGGCGCCGTTGCCGGAACCCACCCCCTTTCCGACGCCTTTTTCTTTGGGTCCGGGTCCCGGACCGCTGGTGCCGGAACACCATTCGGTGGGCCCCATGCAAAACTGCTATGGGCACACCGCACTGTTCGTGTCAGGACCCACTGAATGGAGTATTCCTCGTGTTCTCATTGGAGTAAATACCATTTAAATGTTGAACTACAAGTTAAAATCATTTAAATGTTGAACTACAAGTTAAAATCATTTAGGCTCCGTTTGACATGGTGGTGATTGTCATGTACATGAGGGTTAAATTGTCATTCGTTAATATGCACCTAAGGAACTTCATCCACTGTTATGTTCAAACCGAAAATGTTTGTTTAGGAAATCCTTAACGAATGACGGTTTAAATCATACATTTACGACTGCCACCACCGTGTGCCATACGGAGCCTTAATATGAGCCCTGAATTTTTTTTTAAGTTTATACTCTAAAGTTTTTGTTAGCACCAGAAAGATGTCGATCCAGCGGAAAAGAAGTCTAAAAATAGGAAAACCAGTTTAGTTTTTTTTATAGAGGGAGGATTGTTTACTGTTTTTCAAAAAAAACTTGAAAATACCTACTAAACGGTAATGTGTTGTAAGACTTACTCCATTAACTCAGATAGTTTCCTCCCAAGGGAGGACCCAGGGGGGCCGAGACACCACCCTTCCCCCTCCCTTTATTATTTTTCAAAATGATTAGTGGATTTGCATTACTATTGTCGGGGCAATGAATTTTGACTACTTATATATCTAAAACGATAGTCAGATGAGAGAGAAATCGATCCAATAAGATGGAATCATTCAAATTTTTTTGTTGGAGGACGTTAATATCTAACCCCCCCCCCCCCTCTCCTTTAAAAATTTTAGAACTCAGTGACGCTTTCCTATGGTGAGGGGCAGACATAAGAAAAAAATATCTTTCACTCAACGCACATGAGCTGGGTGCATCGAGCGCAATCCACTGCAATAATTCTAGATCTAAACCACTACATTACTATTTCATTTAAAAAAAAATTATACACCCTCATTATCAATTTTCTGGATCCGCCACTTTTAATTCCTCCCAACATCTAGAGCAAGATTTTAGAAGAATAAAGAATGTGAATGATCATTATCAATTTCCTGAATCTGTCACTTAATTCATCCCTACATGATATTTTGTGCCACCAACAAGAAAAGGTCAACAACTCGGATCACCGACATAACTATATACAAACTATCTATTAGTGCAAAATATCTTCATGAAAAATAAAAAAAAGGTGTGATTACTTAATGAAGGAAGAAATAATCTTGACAATGAATTGAATAGTATCTATTTATCTACAAATGAAGATTGTTTCTGATCTCCACTTGAATGTAGATTTGCTTTGGAGCTACAATTCTCCAATTTCTTACAAGATTCCCAACTTTTAGCAAGAGCAAGGGAACCATGCATGCGCTTCCCCTCTTCAGTTTCTCTCATAACCATTTTTTCACTATTACTTGGGCTCCGTTTGGTGAGACTTATTTTCACCGGTCAAGCGGTTACGGCCGCATGACTCGGACCTTAATTAAGGTCCGATTCATGCGGTTGTAACCGCTTGACCGGTGAAAATAAGCCTCACCAAACAGAGCCTTAATTACATTAGTGATGATGAACAGATTGATGAGACACACATGGAGGAAGCAATCTGTTCTAATCTTTTGAAAGACAAAAAAGCTTCAACAATTTCTTGTTTCCACGAGCTAAAGTTCTCGTGAGACAGTGCATCAACCTCTTCTCGTGATATTCTTTGCATTTACTGGGTTAACAAGTGAAACTTCAACTCCAAAGAGTCAAATGGATTCATTCAACACATCTAAACAGACACTGCCACAAAATTATCGTGATCGCAACACACGTCACATTTAGTAAAATGCCGATCATAGCCTCGGCATTCGGAAGCCCACATTTTCAATTTTTTTATTGAGAGCATTTTTTGTGTAGGAAAAAAACTATCCAAACAGAGAAATAAGGTTAGATCAAATTGGATATCAGATATATCCTAAGCTCACAACCAAATTCATAATAAAGATCATCAAACATACATGATGCACATTTTGACTCGAAAAAGAGTTATTTACGGGGACCTCCCCTGTAAGTTTATAAAATTACGTATTGAACCTCTCCATATTTCAAAATTATAATAACCTCCACAATAAATTTATATATCCTAATGCATGAACAAAAATACACACCTGATGGAAATTGTTAGAGAGGAGTATTTTTGTGCATGAATGTTTTGAAATATAAACTTACAAGAGAGGTTTTATAATTCCAAAAGATAAGAGGGGGCGCAACATGTGATTACGCAAACTCTCAAGGGAGATTTGAGTAATTAATAGTTCAGAAAAAAAAGGAAATACAGCCTGATTACATTTTCATCTTATCATTCATTCTTAATACAACAAAGTCCATGACAGAATCAATCAATACCTATGAGTTGGAGGAAATAATCAGCAGCTATTTGATCTAAATTTATATAAAAAATGACCTGAAGATCTTTCTTGTTGTCTTTACAAATTGCATGAGCCACGTTATGCCGACTGTTAAAAATAATGAGTTGCCTTTATTTATCATCCCAATTCGGTTAGTGGTTCGAAACATTTCCGAATCTGCAACTAAAAATGGACGAATTTTCCTGCGATTTGTCGGTCTTCACCAGCCAAAAGCCGCTCAATCCTCGGCTTTAGTACACAAGCGCTCTGCATAAGAGAGAGCCGAGAGGGTTCAGGAGGAAATCATATCAGCGGTCTTATTTTGAACTTTTATCATGGATGAGCCTTTTCATCATACATTTTTACAAAATGATTGCTGTTTAGTACGGCAAACACGTTGATTCAAAGCAAAATACGGTGAACAAAAAGAAATAGCGAAAAGAGGAGAATATAAATGATAAGAGGGGCTCACTCAGATACTCGTAGGAGACGATCATGGTGGTGCCCCATGCCGACATGCTGAAGAACCTAGGACCGAGTCCTCTATACAAACCCTTCCACCCATCCTCAGCAATCAAATTCTTAACGACCTGCCTTGCTGTTTGCCTCTGTTTATTCTCCATAACCTGAAGTACAAGAAATTAATCCACTCAACTTTAGAAGCATGTAATTAAGAAAAGTGAAAACAAGTTGTATAAAGAGAGAAATAGATAATAATAGGTGAAATTTATTCTTCCACAATGAGGGCAATATATAGAAATTACAACGAATACATAACACCGATAGACAGTGTGGGACTAAACATTAGGGGTGTGCAAAAATAACCGAAGAACCGAGAACTGGATCAGAACTGAACCGAACCGAGCGGTTCGGATTGGTTCTTATGTGTCTCGGTTCGGTTCTTGGTCCAAAATTTTCAGAACCGACCACTTGTTTCGGTTCTCGATTCTTACACTCAGGTACCCAGAACCGACCTGAGAACCAAGTTATTGAATTTATGTAATAAAATATATTTGTGATGAGTAAGAGCCATTTGAAAGAGATTGATGAATAATTAGCTTGATAGAAGTATTTCATGTGTAATTTTATAAATTATTTGCTTATGTTTTGAAAATGTTGAACTTTTGCTTAAATGTTAGAATCTTTGAATATGAAATGTTGCATGAAGAGATTATTAAATGTACTTAGTAATCTAAGAAACCTTGTTCATTTTGGAGTCATGCAAGCTTAAGATCTCCTAATTTCTATGATTTATAAACATTGATTTTGCATTTATTTTTTCTATTACAACATATTTACGCTCTAAATTTAAGAAACCAAGGACCGAACCGGAACCGAACAAATATTCCGGTTCGGTTCCATTTCTACAATTTAGAACCGTGGGCTGGTATCGGTTTCAAAAATTTGGAACCAAACCTATACGGGTTAGTTCTTGGTTCTGAGGGAAACCGAACCGATCTGAGTTGCACCCTTAGAAAACACAAACATTAATAATACTCAATATTAATTACTCTAACACTCCCCCTCAAGCTGAAGGTGAAACCTTCAGCTTGAACACAACATAAAAAGAGAGGTAAATGGTGGTTGGCAACGTGGGACAAGCAGCAGCCACCGAAGCCCAACCACGTGTTACCAGGGATAATCCAATTGGGCATAAGCCTCGCGTCGTTGGTCCACTGCCGAACATGGTCACACTAGATGCTCCCAGTGGTGAAACCAGGTCAACCAGCAAAGGCCAAACCAACCCTACCTAACATTGAAGAAAAATATGGGGAGACACAAATAACAAATAAAATATGTCTGGAGGCAATGTGTGACTAAAGGCAGGAGTCGGGAAAAAGACATTCGAGTCGTCGGCATCACGAACACTCCCCTCACGTGGAACATGTGCAGGAAGGCATAGGCTACGCCTGAAGGCCGTGTGTGACTAAGACAGGAGTCGGGAAAGAGGCATCTGAGCCACAGTGATCACAAACATTCCCCCTCACGTGAAATACGTGCATGAAGGCATATACTACACCTAGAGGCCGTGATGAACACTCCTCACGTAGAAAACGTGCATGAAGGAATAAAATGCATTGGGATACAAACATAAGACATAAACATGACACACACACAAAAAAAATAACATAAAAAACCTATGGAGAACGGTCGTCGGTAAGAACACGATCCAAGATACAGCGAGCATAGCACGAGCACAAGCTAGCGGCAAGTAGAAGGCTCAAGCAACGGCGAGGAGAATAGGGAGCCCAAAAAGAAAGAGAAGTATCGACCATGAGGGCAGCAGTACGGGAAGCCATCGTCCATAGCTGCAAGCGACTGCAAGCGACTGGAAGCACAGTAACATAAAAGGAAATCATACAAAGGCAACCAACATAGTCTTCAACCACAGATCTGAAGCCGTGGAAAGGGGCTGGAATGGGAAAGGAAGCCATCGATGCTGAGTAGGAAGGTGATCGAGCAGGAGCTTGCTGTCAACGCTGTCGTATTTGTGGAAGAATGATTGAGCAGATGTCGAAGCAGAAACAGTAAGCATCGAGGAAGAAGCCGTCAGTACCAGAAAATTGTGGGAGCCTCCAGCGTTCTAAGTTATCAAAGGCGCAAGGCGCACCATGGCGCAAAGGGCCCCTGGAGCCTAGGCGCAAGGCGTAGGCGCGCGCCTGAGGCACATGCGGCGTAAAAATAGGGGAAAAAGGAAATTGAGCGAATTGGGTTATGGGCGCGCTGAAGTCGGGCGCCCATGCGCGCTGAAGTCGGGCGCCCATGCGCGCTGAAGTCGGGCGCCCATGCGCGCTGAAGTCGGGCGCCCATGCGCGCTGAAGTCGGGCGCCCATGCGCGCTGAAGTCGGGCGCCCATGCGCGCTGAAGTCGGGCGCCCATGCGCGCTGAAGTCGGGCGCCCATGCGCGCTGAAGTCGGGCGCCCATGCGCGCTGAAGTCGGGCGCCCATGCGCGCTGAAGTCGGGAGCCCATGCGCGTTGAAGTCGGGCGCCCATGCGCGCTGAAATTGGGCGAACTGGGCGCCCATGTGCGCCACATTTGGACGACCTGGGCGCCCATGTGCGCCCAATTTGGGCGAACAAGGCACCCATGTCATGGGTCCAATTTGGGCGAACTGGGCGCCCAATTTGGGCGAACTGTGAGCTCAATTTGGGCGAACTGGGCGCCCAATTTGGGCGAACTGGGCGCCCAATTTGGGCGAACTGGGCGCCCAATTTGGGCGAACTGGGCGCCCAATTTGGGCGAATTGGGCGCCCATGTGCGCCCAATTTGGGCGATTTGGGCCCCCATGTGCGCCTAGGGGTGCCTCGGGTGCGTCTAAGATCATGTTTTAGCCCATCGCAATTTTTTTTAAACACCTTAAAAGGCCCATGCGCGCCTTTGGCGCGCTTGGGAGCCAGTAAGGCGCGCGCCTGGGCGCCTCAGTCGTGCTGAGGCACGGCGGGCTGCGCCCGGTGCACCCGGCGCCTCAGGCGCGCCTAGGCGTGCGCCTTGACAACTATGCCAGCGTTGAGATTTAAAGGGCATCGACGTCGACGAGATTGAGAGCAACCTCGAGCATCGATGTTGATGGGATCGAGCGTAGGCTGGAGTAGAGGGCTCGACGGGAGATGCTTCCAGCGATAATAGCAGCGGACGACGGGATTGGGCTTGACGAGAAGGAGATGGAGTGTCGCTCACTCTCACAGCAGCCAGACGAGACAATATCGAGGAGAGGATTGGTCGCTCCTTCCGTCGACAAAAACAAGAGCAGAAGTCCTCGTCGAGGGGAATAGAGGCAACTCCCGCCGATGGAATCATACAACGATTCCCTCGACGGGAGCGGGAAGGCAGCAACTCGACGGGGGGACTTTAGCAGCGGAGGATGGGATCGATTCGTGAGGAAGAGAGGCGAAAATTAGAGGAGCGCCGAGAACTTTAAGTCGCCAACAAATTAGGCGACAAAAAGAGTTTCCAAAACTGTTTTTGATTTGATACCATATAGAAAGAGAGAAAGATAATAATATGTGCACTTTATTCCTCCACAATGGGAGCAGTATATAGGAATTACAACGGACACAACACCGATAGGCAGTGCGGGACTAAACACATAAACATTAATAATACTAAAATATTAACAACTCTACCACAAATAATTAATACATACTATAGCAAGCAGCATTATTAGCCCTCAACCAACCCTTGGTCATTTCACAGTAGATCCGAGTTAGGTCATTGCGCACCATTTTCGGAAAATAACAGAGCATTCGCTAACAAATTTTATCCATTGAACATGAATTTTGGGTATAGGCTTATCCTTCACTCATACTTATTGCATGATAAACGGATGTTTAACTCTATTGCCCGAGCAAGGTTTTAGGATCTATGGTCTACCAATTTTCTTTTCTAATCCAATCACATTAGTTCATCAATATGGCTAATTTAAACATTTTCTATCATATATCTAAGTGTCCAAACTACCCAATCTGTACAAACTTCAACTGTGTCATCTACATCGTCTCTTGGTGGATCAAGTGCATATCCAACTTGTCCATAAGCTCAAACTTATGGAAATAGTGCTACTATTTCGGCTGAGTAAATAGCACAAGACGCTATGGGTTCAAGTGAGGGACGTTGGACCCCAACATCCCTTATATTACCATTACTCTCTTTCATTTTCCTTGTCACATTTGCCCATGGCTAAATACCACTAACCGTGAAAGTTGAATCCCTCCCCTATCTGATAAAATAAGCCATGCATGGTTCAACAACTAACAACAAAAAGACTTGTGATGCAGAGCATAAGCGAGTACTTGCAGTGAATGACGAGTTTTGGATCCGTTCGGGGCCAATTGACGACTTTCCATATATAACATGCCCAGATCGACGATCGGAGTCCGCAGATACGTCCGGATTCGCGTTGCGAATCAATTTGATACATTACTTTAGTATTTTAGGTCTATTATCATTGTATTTGAGTGACCCCATCTCCGGCCAATCATAGTCATCGAAGGTGGGATGCCCTAGCCATTATTTTATTATAAATAAGATGTTAATAGGCTGATTAGAGGGATTGCAGAATTTGAAGAAAGCTATACCCGGATTCCCGTGATCATCCCACGGTGCCGACTCCATGGAACCCTAAGTGACGACTCCTAGGCTTGTATCACCCTCCCCAAGGTACCCCCTAACCCTAGGCTCCTTTTTCCCCCTCCGAAGCCCTCCCACAGCCCCCCTACAACCCCCAAATCAGCCTCCTCTTGCTGTCCAAAAATCAGACTTATCTTCCCTAAGTTTATTATTTAAAAATGAAATTTACTGTTTATGTATAAAGTTTCCTCAGCCATGAACCACCGTCGGCCTGCTGCTTTACCTTCCCTGCACCGCCGGCCTTCAAGCTCCATCAAGCAAGCCGCCAACCACTCCCCTTTCCCCTCCTGCCATACAGATGCACCCCTCACACCTCCCCTTCCACTCTTGTTGTCTCCCCTCTGCTGTGTCCAGCAACCACCAGCCGCCGACCACAAGTCCAACCACTCCTCCCTCCACAGCCCAAAACCGCATCCCCACATATGGAACCTCCTCCAATCAGCCCCTACATCCAGATCAGTCCAGATCTGAACGTTTGCAGCACCGATCCACCATTTCCCCTCACCCTCCCTTTCTCCCCAACCCCGGATCCGCTACCAAACATCAAATCCATCCCTCCCTCGCCCGGATCTACCACTATGTGGCCGGATCTATCCATTTTTGGTCTGATTCCACCCTCCACCGCCGAGGATAGCCACCTACGTCGTTTTCCATGCCCCGGTTCCACCTCGGATCGCCGCCCACGCATCTCCGACTCCGGATTCTTCAATGTCTTGGTCAGCCCACTATTTGGTGAGATTTCGTTGTACTACATTATTATTTTCAGCATATTTATATTGGATTGGATCTTGTACTTGTTTTGAGTATCTTGCATTGTAATTGTTTGTTAGATAATTATCGTGATTTGTAGGATTTACTCGCCGATCACTCTAACTTTGGCCCTCCACGCGCAGAAACACTTAAGCTTGTTTCGCCCAAATAAATTATCTTTTTCTTGCTTTGAATATTCTGCGTTGGATGATATTACTTATTATTCAATTGTGATTTTATCCGTCAGGCTTTGCATGACATGTAGGGTTAAGTCGTCGATTATAATAATGTTAATAATAATAATAAATAAACCTAAATTACTCCTATAACCCGGGCCGATTCCCCCCCCCCCTTCTATTTCACCTGCATCGCAAAACGGCAAAACCCGCTCGGGCTAGGGTTTTCTGCAAACCTTCCCACATCCCGCTCGGCCGACTCTCCAGATCCCGTCTTCCCCATCAGCGTCGACTCCCGATCCCGCAAGCCAACCGCCGCGCCTGCGCCTCCTCCGTCCAGCAAGGGAAGAAGCTCTTCCCTCCCCTCTAAAGCCGGCATCCACCAATGGTTGCTCCTCCTCCTTTGCTAGGGCCGACAGCCATGACCTCTCCTCTCTAGAGCTGGAGGTTCTTCTTCCTCCTCCTAGGGCAGCAACATCAACCCTTATTCCTCCGATCCTTCTTCTATTTGGTCGTGGATTTCAAGAGGATCGTCTAAGGTTTGCTTGCATCCGCCTCTCCTTGGATTTTTGAGTCTAATCTCGGTCTCTTTGGGTAAGAACCTCCTCTTTTCCCCTCTATTCAGATTTCCATGAAATTTTCTTGGAAAGTTTACGCTCCAATTTCATATAATTTGTGATTCATGATTTTTGCCTCTTTCCTAATCGGCTAACCTTTGGGTATTTGTGATTTCCGACATCATTCGGCGCTTAAATTGGCGGTTCGTGAAAGAAGTCTTCTCTGAATTAGGGTTTTCGTAACCCAAGCGCCGTCAAGTCTCCGTCTCCGCGTGGAACCTCTTCTCCCCTCAATCGTGAGGGAGGTAATTCTCTGACCCCTCTCATGTTTAGGTTATTTGATAATCATGTCTATGTTAGTGCAGTGTTAATTTGTTATGCTGCTTTCATTGTTCCTAAACAGGTTTAGTTAGGGTTTCCAAGTTTTGCTAGCTTCGCTTAGCCGCCTCCGACAGATTCAGCCTCCTTCAGGCAAGTAGAGATCATTTCTCTCTTGCAAACATTGAACTTAATTGCTTTGTCTGATCTTATGTTTATATGAATCAACTCTTGATTGCTTGTTTCGTCAAATAAATTTAGAAATCGAATCTTTTATTAAACTTCTTACTAGTTTGAGGTTCACGCGAGAAGATTAGCACGAGTTGTGAATGCAAATGATGATATTTGGATAAATAGGAGACGAGTTAGTGAATGATAATTAATTGGATATTCAATTTGATGAATAATGAGAAGAATGATAGAATATTGAGCACGAGCAACAAGTATCATGATAGTAATTGTAACGAATTCTGGTTAGCATGTATGTGATTGGTGTTTTAAAATATCATGCTCGTAATGCACATTTTTACTTGTGTCAAAGGATGATTTACCTTAGGTGAGTACTCGATATCTCTGATCCGACACATTTCAATTTGCCTCTGCAACATACTCGATGAATCTTTTGTTATTATGATCTTAACCTATCGAACACACGAGGCTTAAACTCACTGTTTGGTTCCTTCTGTGTCGTCAAATCTGGTTTCGTATGTCTGTCTGAGTAAAACCTATTTTTGGTCTGATCGTTCACTTTAGGTGTTTTTGTTTCTGTTAAAATCACTACAGTGTGAATCATGCAACTCAGAATATCATAAGCAAACATTGAAACGTGTTGGGATCACTTGGGTTGCAGCCGTCACGGTGCCAGTTGAGACCCACTATGCCTCCTTGAGTCGGGAATAGGCCGTGATGATGGTCACTACAAACAGGAAATTTTTCTAATAAGACTTGTATCCAGACTGAGTGTGAACCAGGCGCACCCACTCAAAACACCTACACACTTCATTGATTGCAGCTAATGATATTACTTGTTCAATATATATTATGCTTCGTGATAAGTATAATTCAGTTATTTCTGTTTGACTATTTTACTTGTCTGTTTTAGTAGCGTCGCTTCATGAAAACGGGTACACTCATACATTTCTGCTTCTATTACTGTTCTGTACTTTACTTTGCTCACTCTGCTTATTTCAATGTTTTGAGCTTTTTCCTTTTTGTTTTGAAATTGCCTTAAGTTCGTGCAGCGCTGTCAGGTCCTCGAGCCCGATCTGCTTAAACTTCCAAGTTCTATGTTTACATTTATTTTACTGTCAAATATTTCTTTTATGTAATAATTGCAATCAGACATTTTCTCTGATATCATGAATAACTGCTAGGTTATTTAAATACTTTATGTACTAGAATTTGATGTTAATGCATGTGCATCCTCTTTTGAATCCTAATTGCATGAAATCTGTAGAAATTTCCTGAAAAACATGAATTTTACAAAATACATGTGCATTAAAATTCTCACTGTTTTAAAACTCTATAAGCAATATCTCTGCATCCACCTTAGCAGACATGACTTCTTTCCGTCCATGCCTGTGGCATCACGACCCGCCCGAAGCGCACTCTGACTTTTATCGAGACGGGTCGTGACAGATTCCCTCTTGCATCAACTTGTCTATCAACTACCTATCTCTCGCATCTCATATGCATTACAATTCTCCAAGTTAATAGAAAATAAAGGTGGTTAAATATTTGAAAAATGCAAGGAGACATTGTTAGTGGATTTTGGGTTTGTGGCCCCATTTCTCCGCACCTCTTCCTACCTCCATAAGACATGCCTCTGTTACGGATCCTCGTTGGGGCATGACGTACAAGCGCCGCGAGCCGCGCGTAGCACCCGCCTAAATCATCTTTTAATTTACCGCTCGTATTTCCTTATTTTGCTTAAGTAGTTTGATCCTCATGTATTAAGCCTTAATGAGGAGGGCATTTTGGTACTTTTTATGTTGGACCGGTTTCCCTCATATGGGTAGGTGTTGTGTTTTGCAAATTAAGCAAAAAATAATTGAAATTTCTCCCTCTAGTTCTCTCTCTCTCTCTCTTTCTCCCGATCCCAAACCCGACGGACGTCGTAGCCGCCCCCAGCTGCCCGACGCACTCCGCGATTGCCCGCTCCTCCAACGTCGTTCCTCCCCACTGCCACCATAGATAACCAAAGGTCCAAGAAGGCTTTCTCTCCTTCCCTTAAGGATTTCCCCACTCTTCCACGGTGTACCCGCTCTCAATCCCGGGCGCGTAACAACTTGGTATCAGAGGAAACCTTCCTCCCCGCTGCCGTAACTTCCGATCCGGCATTTTTTGCCCTTGCCGAGGCCGATCCGGCCAGACCGAAGGCTTCGCTCCCCAACCAGCCCGCTCGCGCATCTCCTCCACTCCCGCCGGCCCCGTTGCCGCTTCCCCGCGCCCTCCAGCAGCTTCCGCCGCTCCGTCCGCTGTCAAGCCCACCTTTTTCGCAGCCTAAACTTTTGGGTTCTTCACTCGCCGGGGGTATACCAAGTAGGCCTTTATCGAGGCAAAATAGGAAACTTTTTGATATTGAGAGGAATGAGAACTGCATAAAAGTATCACCTGTAGTCGAGTTTTGATGGTGTCCAATGGGGTTGTCACACAGGATGCCACAGCACCAGCAATAACTCCCCCGGCAGCTTGAACAGAGACTATTTGCAACGGACTTGGAGCAGTTTCCTCATGTTCACTGCTGTGACCTAACAACCTGCTCAAAAGAATAATAAACAATTATGAAGAATCTTTGAAAAGTCAAAACTGTACAAAAGACAAACTCAAAATAATACGTTTAGGTTAATACTAATATAACCACCAAAGTCAACACATCCCATTAGAATTATATCATTTACAAAAACATATACCAAAGAATTAACTTTGAATGTCCTTCATAGCACAGAAACGTCCATAACCAATGAACATCATATGTAATAATTTTGAGAACATGAGAAATTTATTTAACTACTTATAACATGAATTGATGCCCTATTATACGTTCTCTTGATAGCTTCAGCATACCTTTGATACACCTCATAATACATGCTAATTCTTATGATACTTGATCATGTACCCTCTCAAGTTCAATAAAATTAACATGAAGATCTCTCTAAAAGCTATCAATACTTCTCCATTATTTTTCTTAGCACAAAAAGCTCTTTGATGTATTGTTAGATTAAGGGAGGACCACGATCAAGTTTTTGAGTTTATCTAAGGGCTTCATCATGGTTTTGATCAAATTATTGTTCAGATACTAGGGCGTTCTCATATTCCCACCTTACCAGAGGTGTACATCGCAGTGCAACAAGATTATGACTGCTGGCATTTTAGATCTTCGAAACATGTACCTGCAGGATCATCGTTGTTTACTTCACAACATACTTCTGGGAGTCAACGACTTGGTGATTTCAAACCAAAGACTGCAAACAAGGATCATTTGATTTGCGACTATAGTGGGGAAGTTTTCATACTTAGGAGACTTGTTTCAAGGTTCACGGGTTCTCTCCACCTAAAGGCGGAACAACCCCAAGAGGTGGTTGTGGTAGATGACTCTTTTAGGGAGCACAAGGCCTTGTTATACCCTGCTCTGCACATTCCTCGGTCTAGTTCTCTCGGTTCAAAATCTCCTATTCCAACCCCTTCCCTATCCATAGAGGAATGACAGACTCTCAGGAGATTAATACACGGCCTTTCTTCATGGTCACGCCCTAACCATCATCTTCTTTTGCCCATTCAGGTATTCTAAGTACATATTTTGCTACAACCACACATACTCACTGAATCATGGAATTTGGAGCTATATATCATATGAATGGTTCTCCATCAGGTTGAATCTCTTAGTGCATATTCTGCTACCATCACACATACTTTTTGATCTTTAAAACAAACCTTTCATAAAATGATAGAAACACAAATTAATGCTAAAATCTAAATCTTGAGAAGTGATAATGATAGGGAAATTTTTGATATTTCATTGATTCAATACTTAAATGAGTTTGGGATTATTCACCAAACATCATGTGCTGACTCTCCTCCCCGGAATGGGGTTGCATAACACAAAAATAGGCACTTTTTGATGTTGCTCATTCATTGGTGTTCACCATGCATCTTCCAAAGTTTTGCTTGGGTGATGTAGTGCTGAGATCAGCTTACTCTCACCAACCGCATGCCTACTCGAATTTTAGGCAATGCCACCCCCTCATATGTTCTCGGTGTCACTCTACCAAATTCCTGTCTAAGATGTTTGGTTGTCTCTATTTTGTTCGCCCAAGAAAAACTAAATTCCTCCTTCCAATCTTCATTCTTTCAGTGGCCGAGATGAGTCAAGAGTAGGGGAGGACACAATAGAGGCTTTGATAGTCATTTAATCCTTGGAATTTTATTCTATGGTCTATGTATATGATTTGATGATTTTGATCTCTATGTTACTATGGTCTATGCATGATTTGATGATTTGGAACTTCTGCCATCTGACCACATCATTATATAGCCAATATGTTTTTTTGGCTTGATAGCTCCTTCGGCGATTTGATCTCATACATTTTTGCTTGATAATTCCATAGTTAAATTTTATTGTGTTAGGTTGTTAATGAAGAAAGGGAGTCTTGGCGCACCAGCTGAGGTGTTGCTGTGTGACCATGAGTTCACGGGTTCGAGTCCTGGAAGTCGCCTCTTGCAAAATGCATGGTAAGGTTTGCCTACATTTCACCCTGGTGGTGGGACAGTTCACCCTTGTGGTGGGACCCTTCCCCAGATCCTCACTATGCGAGGATGCCTTTATGCACCGGGCTGCTCTTTTTTTAGGTTATTAATGAAGCTCAATAATTATTAGTTCATAGTAGATTGATGCTTTGAGTTTATATTGCAAAACTGTAGAAAAGATTGAGTCGAAACTTGTAGACTATATTTTCACTATTCACTTTCAAGTATGAGTACATATATATAGGAAGAGAGAGAGAGAAGAATCCCAAAACAAACAATGCGGGACTAAAACTAGAGACCTAAATGGGCCTATAAATGGGCTATTTACATATTCTTTCTAATGTTCTCTAACACTATCCCGCAAGCTGGAGAATACAAATCGTAAGCACCAAACTTGAATAGAAATTGCTAATACATTGGTCTTGGTAAAGCCTTGGTCAAGATGTCAGCAACTTGCTCAGAGGCTGGAACATGCTCCAATTCGAGTTTCTTCAGTTGAACCTTTTCCCGGACAAAGTGACAATAAACTTCAATGTGTTTTGTTCGCTATGGAATACATGGTTCTTGGCAATATATATAGCAGCCTGACTATCATAGAGCAAAGTTGCAGGTGAGGACAGTTTGACACCCAAATCATCAAACAGACTTTCTAACCAGGTCAGTTCAGATACAACAACTGTCATTGCACGATACTCGGCTTCAGCAGAAGATCGAGCAACCACTGATTGTTTCTTACCCTGTCATGTGATAAGATTTCGTCCAAAATAAGTACAAAATCCAGTAGTGGATCGTCGATCATCAAAAGAGCCTGCATAATCTACATCGGAGTACGTAACGAGAGAAAGAGAGGGGGTGTCTTATATACAAGCCCCCGGCCCGGAGCAATCTTCAAGTACATGAGGATGCGTTCGACTGCCCGTAGATGAGAAATTCGTGGTGAATGCATAAAGCGACTGACCACTCCAACAACAAATAGATATTGGGCCTCGTGACCGTCAAGTATATCAATTTTACTACAAGGCGCCGATAATATTCTGGATTTGTAAGCAGTGAATCAGAGTCAGATCCATTAGCACATAACTTGTGGTTGACATCCATAGGAGTTTCCGCAGGTTTGCACCCAGAGTAGCCAGCATCCTGAAGGAGGTCGAGACAATACTTCCTTTGTGATAAGACAAGGCCGTCAGGTCGTCTCGCTATCTCCAGCCTAAGAAAATATCGAAAATTTCCCAGATCTTTTGTTTGGAAGACCGAATTTAAGTGTTGCTTGATCTTGTGTATCCCGTTGGAGTCATCGTCCGTTATCAGAATATCATCAACATAGACCAAGAGAATGACAGTCTCCGTTAATTGATGACGAATGAAAAGAGAGAAGTCCGCTGAGCTCCACTTGAATCTAACTTCGCGAACATTCTTACTGAATTTCTCAAACCAAGCCCGAGGAGACTGTTTGAGACCATAAATAGCTTTTCGAAGAAGGCACACACGAGACTCCCCCGTAGTCTCAAACCCGGAAGGTTGACACATGTAGACAGTCTCTTGAAGATCACCATTCAAAAAAGCATTTTTAATGTCCAACTGATGAAGGGATAAGTGGCGGTGGACAGCGAGGTAAATGAAAACCCAAACAGAGTTCAGTTTGGCAACCGGTGAGAATGTTCCCTCGTAGTCCAGGCCTTGTTGTTGGAATGTTGGGTGAACCCTCGTGCCACAAGTCGAGCTTTGAGTCGATCGATAGTCCCGTCCGGAACATGTTTAACGGCAAAAACTCATTTACAACTAACACAGGACTGGTCAGGAGGAAGGGGGACCAGATCCCAAGTGTGATTCGCCCAAAGGGCAGAAATCTCTGCATCTATTGTCGCACGCCACCCAGGATTTTGAAGAGCCTCTTGCACAGAGTTAGGGATAGAAACAGAGAAAAGAGCAAGAGAGAATTTGAGGAGAGGTGGTGATAACCGATATAAAGAAATGTGGTTTGTCAATGGATGAGCCGTAGAAGTGGAGGCAGGATCGTCCGAACGCGAGATAGCATTCGTAGAGGGTAGCTGTGGATGGGCCCCGGAGTTTGAAGCACGACGAGTGTAGACGCGAAGGAGAGGTGGTTTTGGTGGCGGTGGTCCCGGTTGTGGAGTTGGAAGGAGAGGTGGTAAAGGAGTCGTGACTGGAACGGTAGGACGAGGCAAGGGAGGAGGTAGAGGAGAAGTAGAAGGGGAAGTGTGAAACGGTTTGTCTTCAAGGAAGGTGACATCAGCCGAGACAATCACTTTGCCATCGACGGGAGAATAACATATGTAACCTTTTTGAGTGCGAGTGTACCCTACGGACATGCACTTTGTTGCTCGATGGGCAAGTTTATCCAACGGCGGGCCAAGATTATAGACATAGCAGGTGCAGCCAAACACCTAAGGCATGAGAGGAAAATGAGACTGAGAGGGGAAGAGGAGACTAAACGGAGTGGCGAATGCGAGAACAAAAGAAGGCATGCGGTTGATAAGATGAAAGGCAGTTGACACAACAAAGTGATAGTATTCTGAGGGTACCTGGTGTTGAAGCATTAAAGACCGGGCGACATCGAGGAGATGATGATTTTTTCGCTCTGCCACGCCATTTTGTTGAGGGGTATATGTGCATGAGGTTTGGTGGATAATGCTAAACTCAGTACAAATAGCAGAGAATGTCCGACTTGTATATTCTCGCGCATTATCACTTCGAAGGATTTTCAAGGGAGAGGAGAACTGAGTACGAGTTTCAGTAACAAAAGTACGAAATATAGATGTTAGTTCAGTGCGATCACTAAGTAAATATAACCATGTTAAGCGAGAATAATTGTCAATAAAAGTTACAAAGTAGCGGTACCCAGATACACTTGAGATTTTATACAGTCCCCAAATATCAAAGTCTAAAGATAAAGGAGTAGAACTCTGAGTGCAGACATGACTAAAGGAAATACGATGTTGTTTGCCAAAGATACAAGATTCACAATTAAACTCACAGAGAAATATCCGGAAGAGTTTTCCTGAGAATCTGGAAGGGAACATGCCAAAGACGACGATGTCAATCGACCGAGGAGATGACAGAGAGCGGAAGGAGGAATGTCAAGGAGATAGAGCCCGTTCGACAATCGTCCCCTACCAATAATATTCCGCGCTCACCAATCCTGCACAACAAAGGAAAATGGTGAGAATGTAACACAACAATCAAGATCTTGAGTAAGCCGACTAACAGACAGCAAGTTAAATGGGGATCCTAGAACACGAAGAACCGAAGATAAAGAGAGGGTGGGTGTGAGAGGTAGATCAGTAGCGCCAAAGACTGGAGTGGTATCATCATTGGCCACAGTGATGAACTCAGGATGCGAAGACACTAAATATTATGGTGGCTTTTCCGGAGTAAGATGGTGTGTGGCACCGGAGTCCACTATCCAGTGAGAACTTTGGGCAATACATGTTATACCTTCATTTGAGATAGACGTCACGGAGCCAAAAGAGCGAGCAATCACCCCTTGGAGATGTTGGAGCTGGGTACGAAGAGTTTCAACATTTGTTGGAGCAGAGGAGGAAGAATCCGATGCAGAAGCAATGTGCGGAGACCCGGCCTTAGTAGAAGCAGCAAGGTGTGGAGGCAGACCATGTTTGCGATAACATGTGGCCTCAAGATGATTATCCGGACCGTAGTAAGTGCATTTAAGGGGGGATCGGCCATCACATCCTCGTCCCCGAGACAGGTGGCGACCTCCACGAGATGAAGAACCACGGGTGGAATGATCGGGTGTAGGTAGCTGGAGAAGTGACGAAGAGGAAGGCATAGGAGCCTCCGGTGGCGGTGTAACCTTCAGAAGCATAGATCAAACATCTGAGAGAGAGGGAGTAGTGGTTGAGGAGAGGATATGAGCTCGAACACTATGCAGGTGAGAGGGGACACGGGCCATCATCATAGCAATCCCGACTGCCTCTTTTTGTGGCCGTTGGGCAACCAAGTCAGTGGTAGGGGGGCTGGTGTTTTATCCATGCCTCAACAAGGGTCTTGGCCTTCGCAACGAAGAAGGTCATATCACTTGGTATCCCGGGATCAAGGGAATGAAGATCAGTAATGATCTCGAACAAGTGTTGGAGGTTGTTCTGGCCAGAATAAAGAGTGGAGTTCCTCCCACATTGACTTTGTCGTGTCATGATACATGGTCATCTTGTAGGGCTCGGTATCCATAGAATTGAGAAGCCAAGATTGGACACGACCATGATTACGAAGCCACTCATCAGTACGTGCAGAAGGTGTAGCCCGTGTCAAATGATGAATAAGCTCTTTCGTATGCAGCACGTGACAAACAGAGTGCACCCACTCCACCAAGATCCGTTTCCCATTGAGGAAATGATGGTAATTCGAAGTCCATCCCGAAGTTCAGTAGCAGAAGAAACAACACGAGCCGGAAAAGAGGAGGCAGTAGTTGAGTCCATAGAGGCATCAGTGGAGGCCATAAAGCAAAGGTCGGGCGGTCAGGAGGATAGGCTGAGCAAATAGACGGTGAGGCAACCACCAATTAAGCAGAAGCAATGAACGACAAAGCCGCAGAAAAAACCGACAGCACACTGCGGGAAAGAGACTGGCAGAGAGAAACCGCAAAGGACCAGCAACCGCGCGAACAGAACTCCGGGAGAGGCGGCAAGAACAGTCCACGAGAACAGAACTGTCCGCAAGAACAGACCGCGGGAGAAACCGCGCAAGAAGAGGAGTAGCAAGAAGAGTCCGCTAGAACGGGAGCGGATAGAGGCTGCTGCGGATAAAGGGGAGAAACTGGGCGAGAAGCGGATAGAAGTTGCTGCCTACAGACAGAGAAGCCGCTGCGGACAGAGAAGCAGCTGCGGATAGAGAGGAGAAACCGCGCGAGAAGCGGGTAGAGGGGAGAAACCACGCGAGAAGCTGCGGACAGAGGGGAGAAATTGCTGCGGACAGAGGGGAGAAATTGTGTTGCTATGCCAGAAGAAACTCGAAACATTGAATATCGGGTTCATTTAAGCGTGATTTTATCAGTTTTTTGTTACAAGGATTTTCTTTTCATAGTCATGATGAAATAACGAGTCATCCAACAGAGAATTTTCTAGAACGTTGGATTTTCTAGCTTCATATAACACTAATATCAAAGCAGTTGTGTTGAAAAATGCTCAAAATAATCTACTAGTTAGCATTACAAAAAATAAATTAAAAAATCACAATTGCAAGTGCGACAACATACAAAATCATAAAAGATATTTGCCTTGATTGTTTTGCAACCATAATTGATGAATCATGTGATATCTCAACTAAACAGCAAATAGTTTGACGATATGTAGACAAAAGAGGTCTGACTATTGAAGGACTTCTGGGCTTTATACGTTTCTGATACAATCGTTTCATCGCTCAAGATTGCTATTGAGAAACTACTTGCGAAATATAAGCGGGGTATTTCAAAATTATAAGGTAATGATGGAGACAACAAAACGAAAAGTGAATTTAATGACTTAAAAACTTTGATTATGAATGGAAACAGTTGATGTTTTTATATTTCATTGTTTTGCTCACCAGCTACAGTTAATATTAGTAACAGTTGCACAGAGTTGCTCGAGGAATTCGTTATGAGGAGTTAAAAAGTGGCAGAGGGTTAAGTCAACCACTTAAAAATACCCGCTCACCTTCAATAATGGGAAATGGTGTGTCGCCTTGTCGAGCCATCATGCTCTTCAAAAAGCTCGATGCTCCCTAGGAATCTCTCGTTGCGGCTTGCCTGATGTGCCCTCAAAGCCGCTCGTTCTGCACAACAAGAAGTTGGACGCGCCCCGTCGCATCACTTGTCGTCTATCAAACAATTGGACTGGAATTCAAAATAATTTCAATTCTTAAGGATTTGAATTTGCTCTAAATTTTTCAAGCAAATTCCAATTCAGTCTAAACGACTGGGCACACGAGGTCTTCTCATAATCGACTTCTGTAGTCACGCTACAACAACAACACTCAAGCCTTTATCTCACTATAGTGGAGTCGGCTACATGGATCCTTTGTCGCCATTGTGCCCTATCTTTTGTCATAATCTCACTAATGCCTAAGTACATCATGTCTTTCCTTATAGTTTCATTCCAATTCTTTATTGGTCTACCCTTCCCTCATTTAACATGTCTAGTACCTAGACTCTCACAATGCCTAACAGGTGCCTCTAATGGTCTCCTTTGTACGTGTCCAAACCATCTTTAGTTGAGCTTCTCGCATCTTCTCTACAATTGGTGCTACTCTTGTCGTATCCCTGATACATTCATTTTTAATTTTATCCAGTCGCGTGTGTCCACACATCCATCTAAGCATTCTTATCTCCGCAACTCCCATTTTTTGCTCATGTACACAATTCACTACCCAACACTCAGAACCATAGAGCATCGCGGGTCTAATTGCAGTACGGTAAAACTTGCCTTTAAGTTTTAGTGGTAAATACGATCACATAAGATCCCTGACGTGCCTCTCCACGTCAACCAACCCGCTTGGATTCTATTATCACATCTTTACTAATACCTCCATCTTTTTGAACTATCGATCCAAGATATTTAAAACACTCACTAGGAGAAATATCTTGATCACCCAACTTAATAATGAAGTCATCCGTCCTTTTTTGCTCTGCTAAAATTAAGCTCTATATACTCCATCTTTGCTCTGCTCAACCTAAAAATCTTCTTTTCTAAAGTATCTTGCCAAGATTCAAGTTTTGCGTTTACACCCTCGCGCATCTCATAAACCAAAACGATATCATCCGCAAACAATAAACACTAAGGTATTGCTTGTTGGATATGTCTGGTGAGCTCAACTAAGATAAGGGTAAAGAGATAAGGGCTTAAAGCTGAACCTTGATGTAAGCCAGCAGACAGCAGTGATAGAGAATTCTTGTATTAATCCTCCAAATGTCCTCACCCTTGTCACTGAAATTGTATACATATCTTTGATTATGTCAATATATGATATATTTACACCTTTCTTTTCTATGACTCTCCATAAGATCTCTCTTGGAACTCTATCATAAACTTTCTCAAGATCAATAAACAACATACACAAATCTTGTTTTCTTTCTCGATAGTTGTCAATGAGTCTGCTTAAGAGATGTATAGCTTTCGCGGTCGACCGCCCAGGCATGAATTCAAATTGATTCTCTGAGATATTAGTCTCTCGTCTTACTCTTCTTTATATTACTCGTTCTCAAAGTTTCATGGTATGACTTATCAATTTAATTCATTTGTAATTAACACAATTTTGTATATCTCCTTTATTCTTATATAAAGGTACCAAGATATTTTCTCTCCATTGGTCTGACATCCTCTTTGACTTCAGTATCTTATTGAAAAAATATGTAAGCCACAAATTCTGTCATTTCCTAGACATTTTCAACTTCGATGGGTATACCATCTGACCCAATTTCCTTTCCATTTTTCATCTAATTTAGAACATCTTTTACCTCTAATACTTGAATTTTACGATAAAACGTTATGATCCTATACTTCTCTGATTTACTTAATTCTTCTAAATTCAATTCATTGTCATTTGTTTCATTACAGAGTTGATAAAAGTATTTTTTTCATCGCTCTTTAATATTCGCATCATCCGTCAAAACTGTATCTGTCTCATCCTTTATGTATTTTACTTGACTTAAATCTTTTGTCTTCCTTTCTCTAGCTCGAGTAATTTTATATATATCACGCTCTCCATCTTTGGCTAGTCGCTTAAAAAATTCTTCATAAACTTGACTTCTTGTTTTACTTACTGTCTGTTTAGTTTTTTTGAGACTTTATACCTGGCTAAGTTTTCATCATTCCTATAAGCGTAGAGTGATTTATAGCTGACCATCTTTGCCCTCACTTTATCTTACAATTGCTCTTTCCACCGCCAAGATTGTTTATTTGGGGGCGCACGACCTTTTGATACTTCAAGTACGTTCTTTTCACTTATCCTTAAATATGAAGACATAACTTCTCATGAGACATTAGAATCAACATAAGAGTCATCAACTAGCTGTTCCATAATTATTGTCTTGAAAGCAACCTGTTTTTTCATCTTGAAGTTTCACCACCGAATTTTTTGGAACATTTTTGTTCTTGTGCTAAATTTATTATATTTAATTTCTACATCTAACACCACTAACTTATATTGTGTTGTCAAACTTTCTCCTAATATGACCTTGCAATCCTTACAAATCATTTTATCCATTTTGCAAGTTATAAAATAATCAATTTGTGACTTATTTGATCCTCTTTTAAACGTAATTAAATGTTCTTCTCTATTCATGAAAAACGTATTTGATACAATTAGCTAATGTGCTACGAAAAAGTTTAAAATGTTTCGTCTTTCTTCATTTCTTTCTCCATATTCATATCCTCCATGAAAGACTGTGTAATCTACATTTTTCTTCCTTATATGTTAATTTAAGTTTCTTCCTATGAAAATCTTCTCTCTTTGTGAGATATCTCTTACTAAATCATTTAAGTCTTTATTGCACTTTAATAATTTCACTTAATCCTACTTGTGACGCATAAACACTAATCACATTCACATTAATAGTTTCTTTTTCTATGACCAATTTAAGAGCTAAGATTCTATCACCTTTTCTACTTACCCCAACAACTTCATCCTTCCATGTAGTATCCACAATAACACCTACTCCACGGCTTGTTTTATTTTTTCCAGTGTACCATAATTTAAAACCTGAATTATCTAAAAATTTAGTTTTCTCACTAACTCATCTAGTCTCTTGCAGACATAAAATATTTATTCTTCTCCTAATCATTGTATCCACTACTTTCATTGTTTTTCCCGTTAGCGTACTTATATTCCAACATCCAAACCTAAGTCGATCACAATTCCTACAACATACTTCCCTAGGGCGTCTAATATGTGAGGACTTTTGCCTAATTAACACTACACCCAAGTCCTTACTATTTATAATAATTTATCCTTCTCTAGTCTCGCTATTTATAATAATTTTAAATTAGCTCAAAATCATTTTGGGCTGATTCAAAATTGAATGAACTTGAGTTAGCTTGAAATTGGCTTATTTTAGCTCAATTCAATTTCTAATTGGCTCAAATTTCTTCAACTCAAGTTAAGCTTGGCTGTACGCTGGATTAATAATAACATGGCTTAGAAATCTCTGCATCAAGGTAAGATTATATTTTTTACCACAAAACATAGGGGGATGCAAGTGGGCGTCCATAAAAAGCATAAACTAATACTTAAACAGAATAAAACGAACGACTTCTACGTTTGACATGTAAACTAGAACTACCAAGGTTCAGGAGAAGGGGGGCGTAAACAATAAATGTACAAATAGTAGCATGAAGCGCAGTCATAATGTTGCATGACTGAACAAATGCCAGAATAGCACAACTATATCATAAAAATATGTGGAAAGGATGTAACTGGCCTGTACACTACCTCCAGATTACACGCTGGCTAGATCCATAGCTTGCCCACCATACTGCACTTGATGGAGAGTAGGTCATAATAGACAAGCCAAATCCTCTATACAAGCCACGGATTCCATCTGCCTTGATAAGTTTTCGAGCAACATCTAGTCCACCGGTATATTTTGCATGACCAGAATATCCTTGCACCATCAACTTTTGGCTAATCTACCAGAAGAAAAAATTCAGTTGCATATCCATTTAAATTCATATTCAAATTTTTAGTAATTTTTTTACAATTAATTCTAATGAATCTGTTTCAACAAGTTTTCTCTATAACAAATAGAGAATTGGTCTCAACAATGAACAAGATCAGTGAACTACAAATATGGATCATAGAGTTTGTGATGAGGATCGCGCATCGAGGGCGGACCGACATTGATCGGAGTCAATATGAGTTTATGTACACAAGAGACGGTGATAGGATCAACGGATAGACGACTCAAGCTGGTAGTCGTGTTTAAGGCGAAGAAAAATTATTTTTATGTATTATTTATTTATTTTTTATATTTTGGTTCAAGTAAATTTAATTGTTTTATGTTCTGGGCGATCGTAGTCGTTTGTAGTGGGTTCTAAGTGTATAAATAGGGGTCTATGAGCTAATTTTCAGACATCACAAAATATGGAGATATTTTTCGGACTCTCGCGGTCATCCCACGGGGCTGATTCCATGGACTCTTGGTGTTGAAGCCAACGTAACTACTCTCATTTTCCATAACTACCTTGTAACACCCCCACCGCTCAAAATCACTAATAACTACCTCCACTCTCAATTCACCCCATCACCTAAATATGCCTATAAGCGCCTCCAGCCCCTCATCAACAGGCACTACCCCTTAATTTATCTGAAAGCTTTCCAAACTGCTGTAATTGCCCACAAAAAAGGCAGTTAATGACCGTTTTCCCACACTCCAGACTAAACTTGAAATCCAGCCTTCGCAATTACGACAGATGACACCCTGACTGCCAATTTCTTCCCTTACAACCACCCGTCCTTGGATCTGAACTCTGTTTCCCACTCCCTGCAGCAGCCGATCAAATTTTCCTTCAATTCCCGACTTTGTTGGACCCAAGCCAACCTGTGACTGCCCAATTCAGTAATAACTGCCTGTCCAAGGCAGTTGTTCTCTGAATTCTACATCTACCGTTACCCGTATCCCTTCCCAGAACTCCGAACCATTCAAACCCTTCAACCAATACTAGGAATTCCCATCCAATAAACCTCTACAGTGCTCATTTTCACCGGTCCCATTGTCCTGCCACTCCTCTCCTACTGTACAGCCATCTCATCCCCACCATACAGCCATCCTAAGCAATCCCTGCCTCATCCCAGTCCCATACAGGCCATTATCTTCAGAAGGGAACTCACTTAAGCTTCATTTGAGGGTGGCGATGGCGATGGAATAAGCTCTATTAAAACTGCCACCACCATTTTTATTTGTTAGGGTATCAACGTACCAATGTTTCCCAATGAAGTGATTAAAACCCTCATTTGAAGTATATTTTGAAAGCTATGCACTGCAGACTGCAGTATTGTAGAAATTCGCAGGAGAAAGAAAAATAAAAGGACTTTATTAATTTTCTCAAAATGTTCGCACTTATAATACATGTATGTGTACACATATATGTAGGAAGAGAGAGAGTGGAGAATTTCCAATCCTCAGATGTGGGAGTAAACTAGATTACTAGTGGGCTCCTATTTGGGCCTCAACAATGGGTCTTTTTTCCATATTCTTCTTTAACACTCCCCCACAAGCTAGAGCATGCAAATCGTAAGCACCAAGGTTGGACAAAAACTGATGATATAGAGATCGCGGTAAGGCCTTGGTGAGAATGTAAATAACTTGTCAGGTAGCAGAAACATACTCTAATTACAACTTCTTTAATTGAACCTTCTCCCAAATGAAGTGACAGCCAATTTTAACATGTTTGGTTCGCTCATGGAATACGAGATTCTTGACAATATGCATAGCAGCTTGACTGTCACAAAATAACGTTGTTAATGAGGAAAGTTTGACTCCTAAATCACCTAAAAGACTTTCTAGCCAAATGCGCTCAGACACAACAGCCGTCATCGCACGATACTCAGCCTCAGCAGATGAGCAAACAAAAACAAATTGCTTCTTGCTACGCCAGGTAATAAGGTTTCCACCAAAGTACATATAAAAACCAGTTATGAAGCATCGATCATCAAGAGAACTCGCATAGTCAACATCAGAATATGCAATCAGAGATAGAGATGAGGATGATTTGAACACAAGCCCTTGTCTAGGAGCAGTCTTCGTACCCGAGGATGCGTTTGATGGCCTAAAGATGAGAGGTTCGTGTAGTATGCATGAACTGACTACAACAAACGATATATCAGGTCTTGTACCTGTTAGAAATATCGGCTTTCCAACAAGACGTCGATAATATTCTAGATTTGTAAGTAATAGATCAGAGTCAGATTTATGAGTACAAAGCTTGCGGTTGACATCCATAGGAATGTCAGCAGGTTTGCATTCTTAATAGCCAGCATCCTGAAGAAGATCAAGACAAAACTTTCGTTGTGATAGAACAAGGCCATCAACTCGTCTTGCTACCTCAAGTCCAAGGAAGTACCAAAAATTTCCCAATTCTTTAGTTTGAAAGGCGGAGTTTCAGTGTTGTTTAATTAGTTGTATCCCCGTAGAGCCATTACCAGTAATCAGAATATCATCAACATAATATAAGGACAATAATTGTGTCGGTTGGTTGATTACGGGTAAAGAGAGAGAAGTCAGTCGAGCTCCACGTGAATCCAAGTTCACGAACAACCTTACTAAACTTGCCAAACCAAGCTCATGGAGACCATTTGAGACCATAAATTGATTTTTTGAGATGACAAACATGAGACTCCCTCGTGGTCTCAAATCTGGGAGGTTAGTGCATGTAGAAAGTTTCAAGAAGATCCTCATTGAGAAAAGCATTGTTGATATCCAACTGATGTAAGGGTCATCGTCGGTGAAAAACTAATGAGATCAAGAACTGAACGGTATTCAACTTGGCAACTGGGGAGAATGTTTCATCATAGTCGAGGCCTTGTTGTTGAGTGAATCCTCGAGCCAAAAGCCGAGCTTTTAGGCGTTCAACTGTCCTGTCTGGAGCATGTTTGATTGCAAAGACTCATACAGCCAACACAAGTTTGATCTGAAGGAAGAGGGACAAGATCTCAAGTCTGGTTAGCCCAAAGGGTTGTCATTTCCTCATCCATGGCCGCACAACACCTCGGATGTTGGATAGTCACCTGCAAAGAGTTAGGCATAGAAATGACGGATAGAGATAGCATGAATTTGAGGAGATGTGGGGAGAGGCGATGTAATGATACATAATTCGTCAAGGGGTGCGTTGTAGAGGTTGATGCCGGATTGACAGGCCGCGAGATGGCGCTAGTAGAGGTCAACTGCTATAGCGCATAAGATTTAGGAGGACGACAAGTGCACACGAAGAGATGGTTTGGGTTGTACTGGTAACGGGGTTGGTGTGGGAAGAAGTGGTGGAAGAGGAGACGTGACGGGAACGTTAGGACGAGGTACAGAAAGAGGTAGAGGAGCTGGAGGAGAGGAGTGAAACGGTTGGTCCATGAGAAAGGTTAAATCTGGCATCTGGCGAAACGACTAGTTTACCCGCGGCTGGAGAGTAACACACATAACCCTTTTGAGTGCAAGAATATCCAACGAACATGAATTTGGTAGCATGAGGAGCAAACTTGTTAGTATACAGACCAAGATTATGGACATAACATGTACATATAAAACACAAGGCGTGAGGGAAAATAGACGCTTTGAAGGAAAAAAAAAGATTGAACGGAGTCGCAAAGTTGAGCATAAAAGAGGGCATGCGGTTTATAAGATAACATGCAACAGTAACAGCGAAGTTCCAGTACAATGTGGGTACCTGCATTTGTAACATGAGTGACTGGGAGACGTCAAGAAGGTGACGAATTTTCTGCTCGGACACACCAATTTACAGAGGAGTATAAGCGCACGACGTTTAATGGAGAATTCTAAACTCAACACACAGATTTGAGAAGATACGGCTAGTATATTCACGTGCATTGTCTATGCGAAGAACTTTTAAGGTAGTGGAAAACTAAGTTCGGGACTCGGTAATAAAGACAGGAAAGATGGAGGTAATTTCAACATGATCGTGAAGTAAATACAATCAGGTGATGCACGAGTAATCATCAATAAAAGTAATAAAGTAACGATAGCCATAAACATTAGGGGTCTTTTACGGACCCCAAATATCCGAATACACTAAAGATAAATGAGCATCACTCTGAGTGCAAGTAGAATTAAAAGATACACGATGCTGTTTGCCAAAGAAATAAGATTCACACGTAAACTCATGAAGGGAGACATCAGAAAAAGCTTTCTGGAGAATCTGGAGAGAAGCATGCCCAAAACATCGATGTTAATCAACAGAAGAGACCGCAGAGAGAACAGTAGGTGGAACATCTAAGAGATAGATCTCATTAGACAGCCGCTCCTTACCAATGATATACTGAGTTTGTCGATCCTGCACAATTAAGAAGGTGAGAAGGTGACACAACAGTCAAGTTCCTGAGTGAGGAGGCGAACAAAAAGCATGTTAAAAGGAGATCTCGGAACATGAATG
The DNA here is from genome assembly GCA_039513925.1 of Platanthera zijinensis. Classification (NCBI taxonomy): domain Eukaryota; kingdom Viridiplantae; phylum Streptophyta; class Magnoliopsida; order Asparagales; family Orchidaceae; genus Platanthera; species Platanthera zijinensis. The sequence goes on from CM077078.1 coordinate 34,544,918, forward strand.
ACCAAGGATAGAGAGAGGGTTGGAGTGAGAGGCACATCAGTAGCGCCAGAAATAAGGGTGGTGTCATCATTAGCCACAGTGATGAACTTGGGATAAGCAGATTGCAAGTATTGAACTGGTTTCTGCAGAGTAATATGGTGTGTGGCCTCTGATTCCACAATCTAGTGGGAGCTACGAGAGAGACGGGATATACCTTCATTGGAGATCGACGCAATGGAGCCAGATGAACGACTAACCACCCCTTAAAGATGTTGGAGTTGGGTGTTGAAAGATCTTATTTTCAAGGTAGCTAGTAACCTAGATGGGGGGTGAATAGGTTTGCTTAGGTTTTTTGATAGTTTTTTAAATTACTTTTTATTTCTTTTAGCTTTCAGCTGAGAGTGATCTAGAGCTTGTCCTTAGCACCTGCAATTAAGAAAATAAAAACAAACACAGAAAAACACACAAGTGTTTTATAGTGGTTCCCCAAAATTATGAGTACATCCACTCTCCTCCTACCTTGTTAACTTCATGTTAGTCAAGACACTTCTCCAAACCAATGCTCCAAGGAGCTTACACCTCAGATCCCTCAGGATCTCTCAGTCTCCTCCAAGACTTACACCTCAGCCACAAAGGCCTACACTCAGTGATACAAGTATCACCTACCTCAGGCACTTATGCCCTACCACTCAGGCTATAGAGGATAGCCCTACCTCAGAGCAAGATTGCTCCTACAACTCAGAGAGATGCACTCTCCTACAGTTCAGGCAAAACGGCCCTACTACTCAGTGAGAAAAACTCACCTACCTCAGATAGCAGCATTCTCCTACAGCTCAGACAAATTTGCCCTACCTCAGACCCAAAGATCCTACAGCTCAGATCCAGAAGGATCCTAAAAACAGAAATAGTTTAATTTACTCTGACACAGAAATTTTTCTGTGTCTACAACTTGAGCAGAGATAACTTCTGCTCCAACTCTCCTCACAGCAGGAAAAGAATTTGCTGGAGGAACTCAGAAGATAACTTCTGAACTTGCTGCTGAAGGCTAAAGATCTTTTGATCTTGAGTCTTCAAATAGCTCACTGAACATGCTAAAGAATGAAGGTTCTTCTTTCTTCAGAACTCATTCTGAATCTGCTGTGGCAGATGGAGACTTACACAGCTAACTGGACTTTTCTTGTTGGAGAGCTTCGAGCTTTTCACATGCAACAATGGCTAAGAAGATAAAGACGGATGTTCTCCTTTTTGAATATTGTATGCCCTGAAAATTTTTTTGTCTTGGCCCTATCTCTTCCTTTTATAGTTCGCTGATCAACGGCTCTTAGAGATCGGTGGGCTCCACCTGCAGCCTCCAGCTGCGCCTTACTTTAACAGAAGAAGACGTACAGTAGCTTCACAGCAAGTTTTGTCGTGTAGTGTAGCTTCCCTGTGTTTGAATTGACCTTAGTTGATTTTGTCGATTTTGCTGACGTCAGCACCTGTGGAGTTGACCAAAATCGAGCATCAGAGAATAGGCGTTGAGTGAGTAAGCATCGCTTAACGCCAAAACACTTAGACAGATTTACTGTCTCTTGGAGTTGAGTGAGTAACCTTCACTCAACGCCAAACTACTTAGAATATGAAGCCTGATTCTAGGCGTTAAGAGATTCAGCTTCACTCAACGCCAACTAGCTTTATCAGCTTTCTGTTGTTTGGCGTTGAATGAGTAAGCATCACTCAACGGCAAACCCCTTAGACAAAATTCTATCTTCACTAGGCGTTGAGTCAGTAACCTCCACTCAACGTTTTTTGCCTTAACCAAATTTCTGTGTTTAAGAAACACTTGGCTTGGACTGTCTTACTTTGAACTGAGTTCGACGAATGGTGAACTGAGCTCGACGAACTTTGAACTCAGTTCGACGAAATCTCAACTGAGCTCGACGAACTCAGAACTCAAGCTCTGAACTTAGCTCGACGAAAGATAAGCTGAGCTCGACGAACTTTGAACTCAGTTCGACAAAATCTCAACTGAGTTCAACCAGTTAACCTTACAGCCTTTTTGTTGAATGACGTTGAGGGAGTTGACTTCACTCAACGCCTGTGGACTTAGTCATTTTCTCAGTTTGTCATTGTCTTTCCTTTGACTGTATATGCTTCACTTAGCACTATAAGTCATCTAGCGTTGAGTGATGTTCCTTCACTCAACGCCTGTGGACTTAGACAGATTTCTGTCATCCCACACCTTAGGTAAGTGTTTATCTGACTTAACCACTTATGCTACCTGACCTATCATAGTCATCTACTGATATGTGTATATTATTGATAAGATTAACTTCACTCAAATCCAGGACATTGTGAGCAATGGACCCAACAATCTCCCCCTATTTGCGGAAGTCAAAACTCTTAAGCAAATGAGTCAATGACATACACAGAACCATGCAGCACAAGGCATAATAAAAGAAAACTAAATAATTGAGAGGTGATCTATAGTTACCACACTTTCCTGTTTGCAGAATTGCTGCTGCCATCTGCTTCCCTTGAATTGTTGCTGTCTTGTTGCTGTCTTGCTTATCTGATCAACTGATCATCTTATCCTCTTCCCCTTTTTGACTGCAGCAAATAGCTGGTAGGATGCACCTCATCAACTGATCATCTTATCACCTGCTCCCCCTCAATTAGGCAGTAGTGAAATGTTGGAATTGTGCTAGACTTGATCCCCCTCAATTGGAGAATCTGCATTTCTTTAAAAGACCATCTTATCTGCATACTGCCAAATAGTTTGCCACCAGATGATGAGCAACTGAAGCTATACTAAGTTTAACATATCCAACTCAAATTTGAAGGTGTTAAATTTGGCTTCATCTAGTGGCTTAGTGAAGATGTCAGTCACTTGCTTGTCTGTTGGGACAAACTCAAGGGTGATGTCTTCACATTCCAGATGCTCCCTAATGAAATGATATCTAATCTCTATGTGCTTAGTTCTGCTATGGGAGACATGATTCTTAACAATAGAGATTGCACTAGTAGAATCACAAAATAAAGGAGTTCTACTTTTCTGGAGGTTGTAGTCTTGAAGCTGGTGCTGCATCCACAGCAACTAAGCACAGCAGCTTCCAGCTAAGATGTACTCTGACTCTGTAGTTGATATTGCCACACTGGTTTGTTTCTTGCTGCTCCAGGATACCAGTCTCCCTCCCAAGAATTGACAGGTGCCAGATGTGATCTTCCTGTCCTCTTTGCAGCCTGCAAAATCTGCATCTGAATAACCAGTTAGTTCAAACTCCACATTCCTAGGGTACCAAAGGCCAAGATCTGGAGTGCCCTTAAGATACCTAAAAATTCCCTTAGCTGCAGAGTAGTGAGATTTTTTATGACAAGCCTGATACCTAGTACAAACACATGTAGCATACATGATGTCTGACCTACTTGCAGTCAGATATAAAAGGGAGTCAATTATCCCTCTATACAAAGTTTCATCAACAGGTTTCCCTGCTTCATCTTTGTCTACAGGCATACTTGACCTCATGGGAGTTCTCATGGTGGAGAAATTCTCCATGCCAAATTTCTTGATTAACTCCCTAGTGAACTTAGACTGAGATATGAACAAGCCATCATTAGTCTGTCTTACCTGGAGGCCCAAGAAGAACTTAAGTTCATTCATACTGCTCATCTCAAACTTCCCTTGCATTCCCTTGCATAAGTTTAGCAAACTTTTTGCAGAGGTTGTTATCAGTAGATCCAAAGATGATGTCATTTACATAGATCTGAACTAGAATGATCTTACCCTTAGATTCTCTTAATAATAGGGTCTTGTCTATTTTCCTCCTTGAGAATTTGTTCTCGATGAGGAAACTAGACAATGTCTCATACCATGCTCTAGGGGCTTGCTTCAGCCCATATAGAGCTTTCCTAAGTCTGTAAACAAAATCAGGTGGGTTAGGAACTACAAAACTTGGAGGTTGTTCAACATAGACTTCTTCTTTTAAGTCACCATTTAGGAAGGCTGACTTCACATCCACTTGGTAGACCTTGAATCTCTTGTGTGCTGCATATGCAAGGAATAATCTGATGACCTCCAATCTTACTACAGGGGCAAAGGTTTGATCAAAATCAATCCTTTCTTCTTGCGTGTACCCCTTAGCTACTAGTCTGGTCATGTTTTAAATTATAATGTCATTTTCATAGAGCTTGTTTCTGTAGATCCACTTGACTCCAATGACATTATGACCATGAGGTCTGGGAACCAGCTTCCAGACCTTGCACCTCTTGAACTAGTTCAGTTCCTCTTGCATAGCTCCAATCCAATGTTGGTCTATGTTGGCCTCTTCAAACTTCTTGAGCTCCACTTGGGATAGAAAGCTTGAATAAAAGGCTATGTTCTGACTTCTGCTCTTTGTCATTACTCCATGACTTGCCTCACTAATGATCTGGTGTGCCGGCTGATCTCTCATATGTCTGACTGCAGGTGGCAGTCTTCTTTCAGCAACAAGGGCATCTTCTTGTTGATCTTCATCCAATCACAGTGTGTCAGGTAGATCTTCTGGAGTATCCATATCATCTTGGATGACTGGTGATGCTTCCTTGATGGTCAGCTTGTCCATCATCTGTTCTGTACGTGCAGTACTATAAGAGGAACTAGACAGTCCATTGTTAATCATGGTAGACTCATCAAACACTACATGAATTAATTCTTCTACAACTTGGCTTTTCAAGTTGTAGATCCTATAGGCTTAGTTATGATTGTTGTACCCAACAAATATTCAATCATAGGGTTTGACAGCAAACTTAGTCACATAGGACTTGACATTGTGAAGCACAAAGCATTTACTACCAAAGATTCTGAGATAGCCCAGATTTGATTTTCTGCCCTTCAAGATCTCATAGGGAGTCTTCTTGTGACCTTTGGTGATAGAGGCTCTATTGAGGACATGACATGCAATATTTACTGTCTCAGCCCAGAAATATTCTGGGAGAGATGTGTCACAATAGTGTTCTACCAGCCTCAATGAGAGCCCTATTTTTCCTCTCAACTATCCCATTTTGCTGGGGTGGTCTAAGAGAAGAGAATTCTTGATGAATCTCATGCTCTTCACAGAACTTTGTCATGTTATCAGACTGGAATTCTGTCTCATGGTCACATCTGATTTTGACCACAGAACAGTCAAGCTCATTCTGAATTTGCTTGACAAACCACATGAAGACATCAAGGGTTTAATCCTTCTTCTTAAGAAAGAACACTCAAGTAAACTTGAAATAGTCATCAACTACCACAAGGGTGTGGACTTTCCTATCAAGACTATGAACTGGCATAGGACCAAATAGGTCCAAGTGCAAGAGGTATAAGCACATCACAGAGTCTTTGGTCCCAATACCCTTGAAGGAGACTTTTGTCTGTTTACCCATTTGGCAAGCTGAGCAAATGCACTCCTTAGAGCATTTCACATTGGGGTTATTCCTAACTAGCTCTTGACTGAAGAGCTTGCCAATAGTCTTAAAATTCAAATAGGCTATTCTCTTGTGCCACTGGACACAGTAGGAGACTTTCTCATTTGTCACTAAACAGATAGGAGAATCTGTGTCTAGACATAGAAAGTTCAAGCAATAAATATTTTCACTCCTAGTGCCTATCAAGATGACTTCTTGGTCACTTGACCTCCTAATTAGGCACTCATCCTTGTGGAAGATAATAACATAGCCAATATCAGAAAACTGGCTTATGCTTATAAGGTTGTGTTGCAACCCTTCAACATAAGCCACCTTGGTGATAGTGACTATGTCATTGGTAATCTTACCATATCCTCTTGTTACACCTCTATCTGAACCTCCAAAGATGACTTTGGGTCCATCTTTTACTGATGTAAACTCCTTCAAGTTGCTCCTTGTTCCAGTCATGTGCCTGGAACAACCACTGTCCAAGTACCATATAGGGGTATGACATCTTGAACTATCCTGCAATATACATATTACTTAACCTTAGGACCTCAATATCTATTGGGTCATAGGTGCATGTTAGCATGAAATTGAACATGTCCACCAGCAGAATTTCTGACTGGTGGACTGATCCTAGCTCTGGCCACATTGGGATTGTGTCAGCAGTCAATGACAAAATGCCCTATCTTACCACAGCACCAACAATCATGTATGTTATATCTTCTTTTCTGTGAAGACTCTGCAGCTTGATGAGCAGCAACCTTGACAGGAGGAAGATGTGTTGCAGCCTTTTTCTGATTTCTTTCAGCCAGAATTTGCCTGAAGGTAAGTCTTATAGCTGGCTGATTTAGTCTGTCTTGAGTGCCAGCAGCAACTAGCTTCTTTTCAGAAAGCATGCTTCTGATGGTTTCAGATATGCCCAGATCAGCCTGATTCTTGGACTTGCCCTTAGTCAGAACCTTTGCTGTCAGATTCTGAGTCTTGGCTCCAACAACATTTTTGAGAGTTGGTGCAGAGGCAACAAAGATAAATGGTCCAGATTGGGCCATTTAAATTTCTCATTGGCAGTCTTGACTTCACACACCCTGCCAAAACTTTCACCATGGCAGTGAACATTTTGTTAACTTCAGATGAACAATCCCTCTCTCAGTGACCATAAGAGCTTTCTTGATCATAACTGTTAAAAGGTATCAAAACTTTTCTGAAAAGAATGGGAGGCTTAGAAGCAATAAGCTGAGGTGGAGCTGGAGCCGTGCCCTTCCTTTTGGAAGGAGCAACTCTTGTGCTTCCCTTGAATCTCAACCTCTTTTTGCCCTTTTGAGAGGAGAAGGAGTCTATCAAGGGGAGGACGGTACTTGGCTTAGAATAGCTAGCCACTAATCTTTTCTCCTTCTCAAGTTTATCTTCAAGCTCCCTGATGAGACAGTTCTTGTGTTTGATGGAGGCTACCTGAATGTCCAAGAAGGACTTCAGTTGGCTAATTTCCCTAGCTTTCTGGTCCAGCAGATTTGCTGTTACAGTCTGTTGGGCAACTGCAAGTTTAAGAGATGAAATCTCATTACTTTGCTTCTTAGACAACTTCTTGACCTTCTTGAAGGCATTCAGAAGTTCTTCATACTTGTCAATCAGTTAATTGATATCTCTTTCAGATCCAGAATTTTCTTCACCACAGGGTGAAAAGGCTTCTGAGCAAGGACTAGTCTCAAACTCAGACAAATAAGCAGAGTTAGGTGATAGATATACCTTGCTCTGACCAGGCTGATCCTGGTTGCCTTCCTCAATAGTCATTGCCATCAGCCCTCTGTAGTTGTGGACATCTTCATCCACCTCTGACTCACTGTCTGACAGTATCAGAGGGGCTCTGATTCCTATCCTCCCTGGAGGAATGACTTCTCCTGCTGCAATAGCTTCATCTTTAACAGCAGCAGCAACTAGCTCAATATAGGCTTCCTCTTCTTCAGACTCAAAAGATGATGAGTCTATCCAACTCTTTTCCTTCTTGGCAATGAATGACTTTTCCTTCTTTCCTTTGTGCTGGTGCTGCTTCTTCTCCTCAGTCTCCTTCCTCTTCTCTGGGCAGTCAGCTATCACAAGCCCAGGCTTGCTACAACAGTAACAAATTACTTTAGAGGAGTTATATTTACTATGTTTTGAACCATACCTGTCAGTCTTGAACTGATTCTTTCTGTGATGAGTGGAATTGGAAGGCATTTTCTTCCAATGCTTCTTCTTCATTAACCTCTGTAGTTGCCTGGAAAAGGCTGCAAAATCTTCATCAGACATGCTACTGTCTGACGCCTCTGAGTCAGAGGTGTCTGACTCAGCTGGTCTCCTTGGTGGAGAAGGAATCCTTTCTTTGCCTTTCCTTGTGCTTTCAGCTTTGAAGGCCAAGGACTTTTCTTTGGCGAGTGATTTGTTGGAGGCATCCTCCTTCCTGGCAGCGAGCTGCATCTCATAGGAGAGCAGCTTCCCAAAAAATATTTGGGGAAGAGTGTATGCAAGCTTGGTCATCTCTCTTATGACACAGATCTTAGTATCCCAGTCTCTAGTGAGAAATCTGAGAAACTTGTCATTTATTTCATAATTATTGAAGACCCTTCCATAGGTATTCAACTCATTTATGATCCTGAAGAATCTTTCATAACAAGTAGTTATGTTCTCCTTCAGGATTTGCCTGAAAGCCTCATACTTTTGGTTGAGCAGAGACTTCTTATCATCTCTTACCTCAACAGTACCCTCCATGTAGACCACGAGGGTGTCCCACATCTCCTTGGAGGTCCGGCAGTGAACCAAGTTCAAGAAGGTTGAGTCATCTACAACACTAGCAATGATGTTTTGTGCTCTCTTGTCCAGGCCAGCTAATATGACCTCATCTTTGGTCATTTCAGAGAGTGTCTTTGGTGTCTGGATTTTGGCATCCAGAGCAGAGACCTTCATATGAATGACAGGTCCCTCCCTAACAGTTGCAAAAATTCTTGGGTCATAGGCTTCCATGAATAGCCTCACCCTCTCCTTCCATATTCCAAACTGCTCCTTTCTGCAGATGGGGAGTTTAATGGAACTCAGCTCTCTCTGGCTCTCACCTGAGCCCATGACCACTTAACAGCAGCTACCTTGGGGGATCACTCAGATTGTTAAATCTTTTTTTTGAGTAACCTCCCTCTGATACCACTTGAAAGATCCTATTTTCAAGATAGCTAGTAACCTAGAGGGGGTGAATAGGTTTGCCTAGGTCTTTTGATAGTCTTTTAAATTACTTGTTTATTTTTTTTAGCTTTCAGCTGAGAGTGATCTAGAGCTTGTCCTTAGCATCTGCAATTAAGAAAATAAAAGCAAACACAGAAAAGCACACAAGTTTTTTATAGTGGTTACCCAAAATTAAAGGTACGTCCACTCTCCTCCAACCTTGCTAACTTCCTGTTAGTCAAGGCACTTCTCCAAACCAATGCTCCAAGGAGCTTACATCTCAGATCTCTCAGGATCTCTCAGTCTCCTCCAAGACTTACACCTCGGCCACAAAGGCCTACACTCAGTGATACAAGTATCACCTACCTCAGGCACTTAAGCCCTACCACTCAGGCTATGGAGGATAGCCTTACCTCAGAGCAAGCTTGCTCCTACAACTCAGAGAGATGCACTCTCCTACAGTTCAGGCAAAACTGCCGTACTACTCAGCGAGTAAAACTCACCTACCTCAGAGAGCAGCACTCTCCTACAGCTCAGGCAAATTTGCCCTACCTCAGACCCAAAAGTCCTACAGCTCAGATCCAGAAGGGCCTTATAGCTAAGATCCAGAAGGATCCTACAAACAGAAATAGTTTAATTTACTTTGACACAGAGAAATTTCTGTGTCTACAACTTGAGCAGAGAAAATTTCTGCTCCAACTCTCCTCACAGCAAAGAAAGAATTTGTTGGAGGAACTCAGAAGATAACTTTTGAACTTGCTGCTGAAGGCTAAAGATCTTTTGATCTTGAGTCTTCAAACAGCTCACTGAACCTGCAAAAAGATGAAGGTTCTTCTTTCTTTACAACTGATTCTGAATCTGCTGTGGCAGATGGAGACTTGCACAGCTAACTGAACTTTTCTTGCTAGAGAGCTTCGAGCTTTTCACATGCAGCAATGGCGAAGAAGATGAAGATGGATGCCTTCCTTTTTGAGTATGCCCTGAAATTTTTTTTGTCTTGGCCCTATCTCTTCCTTTTGAAGTTCGCCGATCAACGGCTCTTAGAGATCGGTGGGCCCCACCTGCAGCTTCCAGTTGCGCTTTGCTTTAACGGAAGAAGACGTACAGTAGCTTCACGGTAAGTTTTGTCGTGTAATGTAGCTTCCTCGTGTCTGAATTGACCTTAGTTGATTTTGTCAATTTTGCTGACGTCAGCATCTGTGGACTTGACCAAAATCGAGCATCAGAGAATAGGCGTTGAGTGAGTAAGCATCGTTCAATGCCAAAACACTAAGACAGATTTACTGTCTCTTGGCGTTGAGTGAGTAACCTTCACTCAACGCCAAACTACTTAGAATATGAAGTCTGATTCTAGGCGTTGAGAGATTCAGCTTCACTCAACGTCAACTAGCTTTATCAGTTTTCTGCTGCTTGGTGTTGAGTGAGTAAGCATCACTCAACGACAAACCCCTTAGACAAAATTTTGTCTTCACTAGGCGTTGACAGCGTTGAGTCAGTAACCTCCACTCAACGTTTTTTGCCTTAACCAAATTTCTGTGTTTAAGAAACACTAGGCTTAGACTGTCTTACTTTGAACTGAGTTCGACGAATGGTGAACTGAGCTCGACGAACTTTGAATTAAGTTCGACGTTTCAACTGAGCTCAACGAACTCAGAACTCAAGCTCTGAACTTAGTTCGACGAAAGATGAGTTGAGCTCGACGAACTCTGAACTCAGTTCGACGAAATATCAATTGAGTTCAACCAGTTCAACTTACAGCCTTTTTGCTGAATGGCGTTGAGGGAGTTGACTTCACTCAACGCCTATGAACTTAGCCATTTTCTCAGTTTGTCACTGTATTGGCTTTGATTGTATAGGTTTCACTCAGCACTATAAGTCATTTGGAGTTGAGTGATGTTCTTTCACTCAACGTCTGTGGACTTAGACAGATTTCTGTCATCCCACACCTTAGGTAAGTGTTTACCTGACTTAGCCACTTAGGTCACTTGACCTATCATAGTCATCTACTGATATGTGTATATCATTGATAAGATTGACTTCACTCAAATCCAGGACATTGTGGGCAATGGAATCAACAGGTGTGCAAAGCCTCGATATCGTTACGGGTGGGGAGAGGATCAGCAGTAGTACAAGTTGTGAGATGTGGAGGCAGACCATTCTTGCGATAGCAGGTGACCTCAAGATGACCATCCCGACCACAATGAGCACATTTAAAAGGAGGTCTTCCAGCACGTCCCCGTCCACGAGAAGTGGTGCGACCTCCACGAGTCAAAGGACCACGACCCGAAGGAGCGGGAGGAGCAGATAGGGGCTGCCGGAGGAGGGCCGGAGATAGATTCCCAAGAGCATCCGGTGGCGGTGTAACCTTTAAGAGCATAGAGCAAACATTCTACAGAGAGGGAGTCGTAGATGAAAAAAGAATTTGAACCCAAATACTGTGAAGATGAGGTGGAACACGAACCATCATCATAGCAATCCCAACTGCTTTCTGGGCCCGTTGTGTAACCAGATCCATCGTGTGAAACTGATGTTGTATCCATGCTTCAACAAGAGTCTTGGCTTTTGCAACAAAGGAGGTCAAGTCACCTGTTGCCCCGGGTTCAAGTGTTTGAAGATCGAAGATGTTGAACAGGTGTCAGAGGCTGTCCTTGCAAGAATGGAGGGAGTGAAGTTCCTCCCACATAGTTTTGGCCGTCTGATGATACATGGCCATCCGATATGGCTCGGTATCCATGGAATTGAGGATTAATGATTGGACATGGTTGTCATCACAGATCCACTTCTCCGTGGGTGTGGTAGGAGGTTCCCTTGTCAGATGATGAAGAAGACCTTTGGTCTGCAGAACACAGCGAACTGAGTGCACCCACTCAACAAAGTTCTGCTTCCCACTGAGAGAGATGGTGGTGATCCGAAGCTCATTACAAATTTCAAGAAGAGGAGCAGCAATATAGACAGGAAGTGAGAAAGCAGCGGTCGAATCCATGAAACCAATAGTATCAGCAAGGAGAGGACGGGAAGACATCAAAACAAGTCGTTGCGGCAAGGGAGCAACTTCTACGGGTTCAAGGTGCGACCTGAGAGGAAGAAAAGCACAGCCAGCAAACGCAAGGAAAGGTGTGACTAGTAGAGGCAAGCGGCAAGAAGCGCGGCAAAGAAAGCAGCAAGCTGCAAGCAAGTGCGACTGGCAAGTGGCAACAAGCGCGGCCAGAGGAGAGGTGAAGTAGCAAGCGGCAAGAAGGGCGGCAAGAGGCGCAGCCAACGGCAAAGGCACAGTTTGCGACTAGGCCAACTGCGACAAGCAAGTGGCGAGGATTCAACGACTAGAGAAATTAGCAGGAGAAGCAAAGTCAGAAGAGCAGGGAAGCAAAGTCAAAAGCGGCACAAACCGCGGCAAGGGGAAGAAGTCGCGGAATACGGCAGAGGTGGGGCCCAGCAGTGACAGAGGATAGAATCTATAAAAGGGAGGAAGAAGAGACGAGGGGAGGGCAGAAGAAGAAAAAATAGGAGGCATGCGGTTTGACAAAACCTAGTCGCAAGAAAACTAGAAGTGCGGTTAGAAGATTCTAACCGCCCAGGGAGCAAGGGAGAGCACGGCGTATAGATTGCGGACCGTTGCCTCTGATACCATGTAGAAATTAGCAGGTGAGAGAAAAGTAAAAGGATTTTATTAATTTTCTCAAACTTTTATTAATTTTCTCAAAATGTTCACACTTATAATACATGTATGTGTACATATATATAGGAAGAGGGAGAGGAAAGGATTCTCAATCCTTGGGAAAGAACTAGATTACAAGTGAGCACCTATTTGAGCCTCAACAATGAGCCTTTTTTCCATATTCTTCTTTGACAAGTACATTGGGCGTTTTACAAACTGCTTTAAGAATGAAAATGCGAATACCCTTGACTCCTTGTGTTTGTGCTCTATTCGATCTCTCATTTCGAGGCATTATGATTTTTTGGGGCCTTCCTCTTTTCTTAGCCTAGTGGTTAGGCAAACACTGGTTGTTGCTCTCCCTTCTAGCACAGTTCACTAGTCAACCCAAATATTCTTGCAAAACTCCTCTACGAAAATCCTCACACAACCCGCCGTTCCCCCATAATTTCTCGCATAACACGTGGCGCACTTCCCATTCTTATCCAACAACTTGTCAGTGTTGCACCCATCCATCTTCCAAAGTCCGATCAAGATACGAGTCTGCATCTCTCTCCATCTCTCTTCCTCTCGAACTCTCCTTTCTTGTTCATCATCACAATGCCACTCTCCCTTCTAGCATAGTCCACTGGTCTCCCCAAATAATCTAGCACAACCCCTCCACGAAGATCCTGGCACAACCCGTAACTTTCCCTTAGAGTTTCTCGCACAACCCATAAACGCTCTCCATTCTTCTCGAACAGCCCTCTGGAGCTTTACCCATCATTCTAGAAGATCCCTTGTGCCTAGTCTCTATTCGATTTCACGTTTCATGACTTTCAAGGTATTTTGGTGCCTTTTCTTGACTCGAAGGTCAAGCAAACACTGACCATTACTCTCCCTTCAAGCATAGTCCATCGGTCTGCCCAAATATTATCGCATAACCCCTCCACGAAGATCCGCGCACAACCCTCCACTCTCCTTAGAGTTTCTCGCACAACCCCTCCACGAAGATCTCGCAGAATCTGTCACTCTCCCTAGAGTATCTCGCACAATTCGTCGATGCTTTTCCAATTCTTTGCCATTATCCCTCCAGCACTCTACCCATCCTTCTAACACAGCTCGATCCAAATGTGAGTCCTCATCCCTCTCTCATTCTCCCCCTCAAGGGATCTACTTTCTTGTTCTTCATTACAATGTCCCTCTCCCTTCTAGAATAGTCAACCCCCCCCCCCCTAACGAAGATCCTCGTACAACCCACCGCCTTCCTAAGAGTTTCTTGCCAAACCCATCGACGCTCTTCCAATTCTTCTTTAACAATCCATCAATGCTCCACTCATCCTTCTCACCCAGCACTCTCTCACTTCCTGTAGGGCCCTACTTTCTTTTCATCTAAGAAAATTTCAAAAGATAAGTTTGTAAGTTTGTTTAATTATAAATCAATCAACCATGAACTATTCAGCTTTTTCCTAGAATTAATGACCAATAGGATTAAGCATATGAACTATGCATCAGGCTAGGTTTAATTACTAAGAAGTGGATTTAAGGCTCTCAATCTAATAATAAATCCTGCCACTCCATGTAAACCCCAACCAACACCTCCCTGCAATTTACCAAGTCCAACTCTTCACACCAACCACAATGACTTTCCCATTAGAAGTACGCACCTCCTCCTCCAGATACTCAATGTCCATTGCAGGCAGCCATTCTCACCTACATTTCAATATTTAAAACAAGAGTTGTGCATGCTCCTCTTTGTTCGACAATAAGTTATGATCATTGCAGATTTCGACACATTGACACAGGATAATGGTCCCAAGCATTCTAAGCTCACCCTTTCCCACGAACTTGCAGGCAAGGTCATTTTTCAGGCAGATGTGCATTATTTTTGTTGTTTAATACAAAATTGTTTCGTGTTTAGATCTTTATCAGTTGATAGTAACAAAACTCCACTTCAAAATAAAATGATATTTTTTATAGTGCGAGTAAAAAAAATTGAGCCTGAGGGTTGCCTATAGTTTTGTGCTAAATTTATAAGCTGGTTTGCTTTGATTAAAGATTTTCTAAATCATTTTGTGCAATTCTTCCTCTAGGGCAATCTTTAGATAGAATAATTATTTCTATAAAAACTTTGAAAGTGTTGATGACTAATTTGGTAAAGTAATGTGTAGCTTGATGAGATGAATAAAAAATAGATAATCTTACTTTATGAATGTACAAATCTAAAAATTCGGGCAAAAGAATCTCTAGCAGTATCAAAGTTCCTTCTTCATGAACCTGGAGAAAATCTACATCATGGGAGAATGTCGCCTCTCTAAGATACCTTATACGATTTAGAAGATGAAACACTTGCTGATGTGCACATTAGGACATGCAGTCATACAAACCATGTAATTAACCCTCCTCGGTCTACTATGCATAAAGCTGGTAAAAATATCCCTAAGATAGATTACGATATCCATCAAACCTAGAGCTGTCACTTAAAACCGAAAACCGCAAACCGAATCGGAACCGAATCGGAACCGCAAAGAACCGGACCGAACCGTTCGCAAATTATTCGGGTTCCGGTTTGAATTTAGGAACCGTGAACAATATTGGTCCGGGTGTGGTTCTTACATTTTATTATCCGGACCGGAACCGGAACCGCAACCGCAACATACGAGTCTCAAGCGGTTTCAAGATTTTTAGACCCGATCCGAACCGGACCGAAGTAGAACCGAACTGCAACCCGTTTATTATTATTATTACTATTATATTGTTATTATTTTATAATTTATCTATAATATTTATACTTACTATCACGAGTGAAGCTGGTGCAGTTTGAACCCACACCGCAATCACACTAAATGGGGTCGATTTTGGACCGAACAAAACTTCACCGCATAAAAACCGTATGATATGATTTGACATTGGTGCGGTTTGAAGTCAATTTTTACAGTGTCTTTTTAATTTTTATACAGTTATATAATATATTTTCAATTTTAATTAAATTTTTTTTTGAAATATTTTATTTAAAAAATATAGAAGATATACAACTACTATTTATTAGTAATCATGAAAGACAACTAATTATAGGCGGCTGTTACGGTTGAGCATGCTGATGAGATGTTCGCAAGCCAACTAGAATTCGTGGCAAGTCTACACGCGTAGAAAGGAAATTGATATTATCCCACCGATCGCGAAAATGACCGTCAAGAAGTGCGCAACATAATTTTTTTTATTTCGATATTGTTTTGAGTTTTACTATTTGCAGACCGCTTTTATTTCATTTCGTCAAGCTTGATTTTGGTTTTAGTTGGAACTGATTGGAACCGGACCGAACCGCATGGAACCGGACCGAACCGATAATGGCCGGTTCCAAAAATTAAGCGGGAACCGGAACCAGAACCGGTCAAACCAAATAAGGTTTTGGTTCTAATTTGAAGAACCGTTACCTTAGTGGTTCGGTTCATGATTTTAGTAGAACCGGAACCGAACCGGAACCGTGACAGCTCTAATCAAACCCGACTTAACAAACCACAAATAGTTTAAATAATAGGCAGATTGTGGAGATCATTGAGAACTTGAAGACCATAAAGAATATAGAAAACGAAAGAACATTAGAGATCTTCCCTGTGATCATTTTTCAGGATATGATTATGATGATCAACATCATAGGAGTGGGGAAAGAAACTATGGTTTTTCTCCATGAATATGAAGCCATAAAGATTTTGGATAGGCAATCCCAACTTGAAAAAACCACAAATAGTAGAAATAATCTACAGATCGTAAAGATCATTGAGATCTTAGGCCCCGTTCGTTTGCGCAGAATTGAAGAAAAGAATTGGGAATGGAATTGCTAATTCCAATTCCGTTGTTCGGTAGCCAATTTTTATGATAGGAATTGGAATTCAATTGAATTCCATGGGATTTGGACCTCTTTAGGCCGGACTTGGGAATTCCTACTCGTCTCGCATCCCGCCTTCTTCCGAAGTTCACTCCTCCCCCATCCCATCCTCTCCGTTGAGGCCCCTCTCTTATTCTCTGTCGGCTTCTCTTGCAATCATGGAGAGAAGGAAACCCTAGTGCGGAAGCTTTCTGTTTCTCAATCTGCATGGTTTTGGCGATGTCCACGCTGAGAACAAATGGGAGCGAAAGCTACTCCTCAATCTGCATTCATTTGAAGATGGAGCAGCTCCTCAATCTGGAGATTTTTGGCGTTGTTGTTGTTATTCATGGTGATTCCGCTCAAGGATGAACACAAATGAGGGCCTTTCTGGTTCTTTAAGAAGGGATCTGCTTCTTCCTCTTGGGAAAGGCTCAGATCAACTCCTCGATTAATTTGTGATCAGCTCCTTATTTATAGAAGTGCAAATAAGGTATGTCGGGCCCAGACCCCTGGGGTTCGGGCTTTTTTGTTGTCGGGTCCAGGTCAGGCCTTGCTTAAACTGTTGGGCCCGGACCCCAAGGTTTGGGCTTTTTTTGTTGGCAGCAAACATGTTAGGCGGCCACATCCAACATTAAATGATGGGCATGGCTGCCCAACATTTAATAAATGTTGGGCGTTTTTCAACCATTCCCCAGTCGGCGCCGCCGCTTCTCATCGCCACAACGCACCTATGTTCTGGTCTTTCATCGCCATCGACTGTCCACCGGGCACACTCACCCCAACACTAGCTCTGCTCGGCAGTCTCCCCTCCACAAGAGACTCTGCCACACTAGCTCCTTGCAGTATATTATGAAACATGTATGTTGACGCCCTGCCGCTCGACACCGCCTCTGTTATATCGACACGTTATCGAGAGTTGTTCTAGCGGGAAATCAAAGAGCAAGATGCTCATGTCATCCAAGAACATTCGTGTTGGAGGGCATATTCGATTTAAAGAACACGTAGAATGTTATGGATTCCACGACGTTAGTTATTCGAGGTTATATTATTAAGAGTCTTTAGAAATTGAGTTAAGTTGTATCGAGTCGAGTGTATGAGTCGGTTTGTATTAGTCAACTGTACGAGTCGAGTCGTAGTTACGGGTTATTAGTGTCTTACTGTGTTAATGTTTAAAGCATTTTTCTTTAGATGGGGAATTTACATCCATGTCATCGGGGTCCTATATATAGGCCCTCTTAGGTCTTGTATGAGATATCAAGAATTAAATCAATTTCTTCTTCTCTCTCAAGCATTCCCTCTCTCTCTAGTTCTCTCCTCTCCTCCCATTCCTAGGATTAGGGTTGAGCACGGCTCCCCTTCTTTCTCCCTCACATTCTCCACGGATTGAGCTCAGCTCCCCTTGTATCTCGTCCTCACTGCCACCTCCGACGAAACCCCAAAGTAAGCCCATATCATTAAGCTATATGATGTCTCATAGAAAAGATCATAGGTCATATAGCTTCTAAATGTTCAAACAAAATAATGAACCGTGCACAAGAATATAAAGATTTTGCAAGAGTTAATGATGGAAATATTGAAGAATTTGAAAATAATAATCCTCCTTAATGAAAAATTAGGAAGAATTTGAAGATAATGATCCTCCATATGATAATTTGAACACAAGAAAAAAAATTATACATATGTTATATCATCATGCTTTAAAAAAGTAATCTGAAGTTGATAAAACTAAGCATGGAACCTAGTTTCAATTTTTTTATTTAAATAACCTTATCATCATGCTTTAAACATTAGTACCATTTCATGATAAATTTAATGATTTTATGACATGGTGTTAAGCATTTGAATAAGTTACATACTGGTTTAAAAAATAATTTTGTACATGATAAATGGCATATGGTTATCACAATATCTCATTTTAGTGCTTGGAATTTTTTTGGCGAAAAACTATGATCCATAAATGATCTACATTCGCTTAATTTTTAACCACCAAATAATAAAATCAGTTGACAGTGGCAGTATACAAGGATCTGAAATGTCAATACATAGTTTGCCTTTCAATAATAGTATTGATATTCCTTTTAATTATCTAACTAATGTCCTGAGTCACTTTCAGTCATCTATTACATCTTTCAAGGAATGAAATTTAAGCAAATCAGAATATGCTTCTATTTATGTTTAAAAATGCAACAATTATTTTAAACAAAATGAAGGTTTTGTTTGCCAACAAGAGATCCCACCACCACTCTTTGGAAGAGAATAATTCTTGCCCCCATAAAATTGGCACAGCATGATATCTGATTAGCCCAAAAAAGTTTAGTTCCATATAATACAAACTCAAGGGATTGAGCCAGACCACAAACAATTTGTATCAGATTAGTTTTAAAGCCTTGTATGGGCCAATATATTATTCAAATTTATTTCAATTTAAATTATTTTGAATAAAAATAAGTATAAGACTTCTTCATCATATTTAGATTGTATTTTAATTTCACTTAGTTTGGATAAGATTAAACTTTAAGTTATTATGTAAACATATTGCTATAAATTAGGCTATCTACGACTTCTAATTAGAAATTTTAAACGTAGTCATATTTTATGGATATTATCTATATGCGTCTTGCCTGAAGTTTTGGCACCAACTCAAGATTTAGCTATTTGTATTTTTTATCTTAATGTATTGCAGTTTACCTTTTTAATTTCACCTTTAGTTGCGTCAATTTCCCTCATTAAGGCATGGTAGTCATATAGCATGATTTTGAGCTAAAAATTAAGGCCAGTTCAAACATGGACGGATGGACCATAAAGCATGAGTCTTAAGGAATGTATAATAACATATCAAAATAAATTTTATTTCTTAAACAAATATATAGCAGATGATTCCCTCCAAAAGGAAGTCCCCAATTTCATGAACTCAGCACAATAGAAAACATATTTCAGTAAACACAAGACAAATCCATCCCAATTTAATAT
This sequence comes from Platanthera zijinensis, assembly GCA_039513925.1. Classification (NCBI taxonomy): domain Eukaryota; kingdom Viridiplantae; phylum Streptophyta; class Magnoliopsida; order Asparagales; family Orchidaceae; genus Platanthera; species Platanthera zijinensis. The sequence goes on from CM077078.1 coordinate 34,563,961, forward strand.
CAAAAACCTGTGTTTGGTAACTGTACTAAAAGAAACGGCAAAAAAAACGAGACATCATACTTGAAATTTTGAGCTATACCACATCAATGGGAACAAACACAGCTTGAGCTGAAATAGACGCCGACATTCCACCAAGACCATTTGCTATAGCAGCCTGAACTGGCTCAGAAAGCTTAAAAGGTTCCAACATTTTTATAGTGGCAGCCTTTGTAGTCTCTAAAGAAGTTAGAAAGATGATCCTAGCAGGAACAGCACCAGTAATAACTGTACCAAATCCCCTATAAAGACCAGGGATGCCATCAACTTTTACAATATTTCTGAAAACTGCCAATGCATTCTTCTGGGCAGTATCTTTTGAAGCAACCTGCAATCTGGTCTTTATAACAGATACTGGGTACAAGGCTACAGTAATACCTGTAAAGAGGCCAGCACCCACGACAAACAACTTGGTTTTGTCAAGCCTGTTGAGATATGCCAGAAAATAGTAATATATTAGACTAGTTCAATAAACATAATCTCAAGCTCTTTTTGGGGAAACTCGTAGCACTTAAATATTGTTAGATGGTCGGAAAAGATTTAAGCATCAACAACCATTTGATAAATACATTAAAAAAAGTTATGTAAATTTTGTTGCCCTTGATTCCTACAACTGTAAAAGAGCAATGACAATGCACCTGCAATTACGACAAAGTGAATATAGGAAGGCTTTTAGTGCTTTTTACCAACCACCAATACAAAAATGTGAAAATAAAGACCAAAAAGAAGTATCATTCAAACAAAGGAAGTTTAAAATTTGTAGAATTAAGAAAGTATCATTCTAAGTTTGTAGATGTTCAATTCTCCGGAGTGGATCTACATTGTTGCAGCTTCTTTCATTTCAATAATCAATGTGATCAACAAAAGAATCTGTGCCAACATATTCGATGTCCCACGTGCACAACATTCGGCAACAAAAATCTCCTCGTGCATAGTGTCTGACAATGGAAATATCATAGTCGGCAGAGAGAGTGATGGAGATCGATTGTGTCGCATTTAAGAGATTTACAAGATCAAAATGTTTGGATTGTCAGATGAACAATCAGAATCCGTGATCACGCCGGACAAATATTTCTACATTTTTTAATTTATTTGATTCATTTTTCAGACATCTATTCTGAGAATTAGGTCAAGTAATCCAATCGATTGATTTGGGACATCGAATCATTAACCCCACCCCCCACCCCCCATCAAGCTACCAGCCGGTTAGGGCAAGGCATTGAGAGTTTGAGGGTTTTTTCTAGAGACCGCTCGATCCCCCTCTCAGTGCATCGCCAAGAGACGCTTGCAGTGCAACGTCATAGGCCCATGCTTTTGAAGGGTGCCGACTCCTCCGTCCACCGCCTATCTAGGCGTCGACGAGCCATTCACTTGCAGATCAAGCCTTCGACAAAACCTCCCCAGCACATCACTGATCCTCCCAGCCACCAGAATTCCCGCCACCACCTCCTACATCTTCCTCCGATTCCGGCCGAGCCTCCTCCCATCTTCCTTGTCCTCCTCGACGCCTTCTGCCGCCTACCCATCCAAAAGAACCCCTCCCAGCCACCAAACTCTTCCCTCCCCTCCAGCCGCCGGATTCCCCTCCCTCCACCCATCCATTCACTTGATTTCACTATTTCCCTCCCCTAGTCCCCTTCCAGTCCCTCCACAGCTGCCACACGTCCTTCATGCACCCTCTACAATTGTCGCTAGCCCTCCCACAACCACCAAACAACCTCCCTATCATAAAATCAGCCCACATACGACCCATATCCGTTCGAGCAGCCACCATACAACAGTTTCCCTTAATTTGCGACCAATGTCGATGTATTGGTGAGTTTCTATTATTTGTTTTATTTCTTGCATCATAATGTCCTTATATTCTTAGGGCTTGTTTGGGAGAGCGGTGGTGGTTGGAAAATGAGTGGTAGCAAAAGAAAGGTAGTAAAAGGTGCAACTAGAAATGGTCTTACAAATGGAGATTTGTTTGGGTGAACTCTTTTTTGCAGAGCTTTTCAGAATATAGAAGCACAAAAATTGTTTAGCAAAACTCTGTTGCAATGTCTAGTTAAGGAATTCTATTTCATCAGACAGTTGAAAGGCTTCATAGACAGGAGTACTAGCTTTTGGTTTGAAAAATGAAAAGAAAAAAATGATAAATTTTAACTAGTGTTAAAATGAATTGAATGTAATGAAAAAAATAGCAGTTTCAAAGTCTGACAAAAGTAGGAACAACAAAAAACTAACAAGTTGGTTGGTGGCCCAAAACTAGCAGGAATTCTACCAAAATACAAGCCCCATATTAAAAATTCATACCAACATCAGTTCATAAGAAAAAGAAATAATCACTATTAACTAGCTAAAACAGTCAACAAAATCTACAAGAATCAGCCCAAAAACAACAACAAAAACCACAAGAAGAAAAGCCCCAAATCAGATCACTAACAGGAATGCTATTACACCATTCCGCCATCTCATATAGAACAAAGAAAGAAGAAGGGGAGAAGAGGGCTTGTAGTGGAGTCAAGAAGTGGAAATCTTAAGCCTGTCAAAACCATGAGAGGAGAAAAATCAGAAATCTGCTTGCAAGATCTCAGAACTGAGAAGCCTGCTCCAAATCCGATCAGTTCACTAGTGTTTGAGTCTCCTTGCAGCTCTCAGAACTGAGAAGCCTGTTTCATAGTTTAAAGTCCTCGTGTCCTTGAAGCCGAAGAAGGAAGAGGAAGAATCATGTGAGCCGAACTCATGAAGAAGAAGACTTCTCGGGATTTCTTTTGGCGCGGACATCGAGCCTAGAGTTCTGAGTGATGGTGAGGCAAGCAGATGGTGAGATGATGCCCTAGATCAGAGGGAGATGATGGTGCAAGTGGAAAGATGACTACCTTTGAATTTGATCGAGCAGATGACAAGAAGCTGGAGAAGTATCACACTGCAAAAGAGTTCGCAGCCCCCAAGTTTTTGCCTAGAAGTTTCACGACCTGGAGCGGGGTAGACGTGCGAGGCTTGTGATACGCGGGGGATGAAAAAGGCGAGCGGTGAAGGTGGACTGGAGCCCTCTCACTCCTTTCCTAAAAGCGCCTATTTCACCGTTTTGGGCAGGTGCGGTAGCCACCGGAAGCCCTCCCAAACAGCTCTGTGAGCGGTGGGATTTTCCAGCTACCACACCGGAGCTGAAAAGCCCTCCCAAATGGGCCCTTAGTGAATGCTAGCTTTTAATTAATTTGACTCTTTAAATTTCAGCTTGTGCGTTCCTTCTTCAATTAACACTTAAATTCAATGCTCTCAATCAATTTGTAATCATCTCTTGCTGTCTAAATTTGAACATGTAGCTAATTGCGATTAAAAGCGTGAGTTAAATGTTATTGTTTAATTACTTGCATGTCGGAATTATTCGCATGGTGACTCATGAGCATTGCATTAGATTTAGGGTTAGTCTTCATAAGTTAATCTTGTTGCGTGTCTGCATTCATCCACACCCTCAATTTAGGGTTCGTCGTTGGTTCCATTACATTCATCGTGGTTGCTTGCACTTGATCTACGATTACGACATTGAGCATCCATCACTAGTAGATTCGTGTTGCGTCAAATTGGTATCAGAGCTAGGTTCGGGCTTTTATTTTGATATGCAGTCATTGAATCGTGCGATGATTAACACATTACTTGAGAGGTTTCCATTAAGGACAACTATGAATTTGAGTGCTAGGCGATTGGCCCAATAAACTGTCACGAGAGAGGATTGAGTCAATTTTTATGAGCATGATTTCACTAGGAATATGTGTATTTATTTTGTATTTGATGTAGATGATTTGATTTTAAATGAGGAACCACCTATGTACCGAAAGCCTGATACCCCCACCACAACCTTAGCCCCACTCACCTCACTAGTGTATCCCTACTCAGTCACACCTACGGTGGCTTGTTTGGTGTGTGGGGACCTCGGCTACATCAGCGAGTCAGCGACACGATGACCTTTTATGGAGACGCTTCCTGCTTAGAGTGGCAGAGAGTTTTGCCCGGTTTACATCGGGAGCATGTAGTCTCCATTCACCGAAGAAGGAAGTATATGAGCCTAGAAGAATGATAGAGATCGATTGTGTCGCGTTTGAGAAAGTTACAAGATTGACATTTTTTAATTGTCAGATGATGAAGTTCGTGATCGCGCTGGGCTCATGTTTTAACGTATTTCTTTTTTATTTTTTTGAATGTCTATATAAGAAATTAGGTCAAGTAATATGATCGATCGATTTGGGCCATTAGAACATTAACCCTCCCCTCCCCCCACCCCCAACCCCCTCTCTATATCAAGTCAGCTGCCGGTTAGGGAAAAGCATCAAGAGTTTCATATTACAAAAGAAAGTGGTCGTGTTATAGTTAGAAGGTCTCACAGCACACTCAGGAATGTATATAAACTCCCCTTACCGAACCAAATGGTGTGCTACGTTTAGGGCAAGACAGGAAGTCTCAAGCTAAAAAGAGGCGAGTTTACTGTCTTAGGCGAGTACAATTAGGAGCTATTAACTCTGTCTTTCCATTCGACAATGGGTTATATTGTTGAACTCATAGAGAGTTAGGAGTAGGATTGTACCCGGGTAACGGCAAGTTGATGGCAAGTTAGATATGGTCCTCCTTATGATTGTCATGTTCTTTGTTGACGGTTGATTGCTTCCTATGTACTGAACGAATATCGTCCATACAAGTAGATATCTAAGGTAAAAGAGCACAATTCCAGTGATCTGAAAAAACCATGGTCTAGGATTGGGCATGCAATGGAGTGCCACGTCTCACATGAGCTCTTACCTCTTAGGTGGCCATATCAAGCAATTAATTAATGTACTATTGGGAAACATGTCGCTAAAGCAATGGAAATTATAAATAAATGAGCACGTAGCAAATGAAACAAAAAATACCATTTTTTGTAAACAAAACACCTACTTTCATTAAATTAGAGCAAGGAAAAAATTACAATTTTGAAAACTCATTTATCTTTATTCACTAGCTTATCTCCTGTCTCTCACACTTTTCTCGCGCAACCATTCTCTCTCCCCTCTTTTGCTCAAAACATCCAAGTTCGGCTCAATAAACAACTTAACATTACATCAACCCTAACTAATCACCACTATTGTGTCTCATTCAATCCTCCTCACCTCGACCACTCTGGTGGACTCGAACAAGACCATGCTCCCAACCGATGCACCATTTTTCCTCAAACAATCACAATCATATCTCAAACACCGAATTTCTAGAATCATGTTGCTCAAAAAATTTTGCCGTCTGCACACTTTCTCACATTTGTCCACACGTTGTACAACACCAATAAAGTATGCGCTCTCTCATTGCCTATTATTTCCTACTTCACACACACTCTATTAGTCTATTGTAATATGCTCTACAAAGCACACCTACTACCAGAACGTGCACACACTACACACATATTGTGGTTTTCACCACTTGTTTCTCATGATTACCAATGTGTGCATTGCTTATCCTCTCCAAACACCTATTGACTACTGCATCCGAATGCATCCCTCTTGTGCTGCTGAATTGCGGACACATCATGAGCTTACAACTAAACTGAGAGAACTAGAGGTGGGGAGGAACATTAATTATTTGATTAATCCTCATAATGAGACTTAACTATAGAAATAAGTCCCAACAAATACCACATTTAATTCTCCTAAATTATATCAGACGGATTTGCTGGCTTGAATTTAGGAATAAGTTTTAATCTACTTTTTTTGTCATTGATCAAGTATACAAATCATATATTAAATAATAATAATAACCCAAAGATAAACAAAATTTCAAACGATGTAAATATGGACAAACTAATTTGAATTTACACCATAGGGAAGATTCTTTGCATCTCAACAATCTTTAACTTGAGGAATTGTTAACAATTACACTTCCTTGAGAGCTTCATCTTTGTGTGTAGTACCTCACTCCACCAATGGTACACTTATCAGAACCAATTACCACAACATCTGTTTTGTCATCATGCTCAGGCTTGATCATGAAATCATGACTGTCCTGCAACATCCTTCAGTACTTAGGAAGCTCAAACTTGATAGAATAGTCTCTCTCTCTCTCTCTCTCTCTATACATATATATATATATATATATACATATATATATCTATACTATATATACAAAAATTTATCATCGGCCGTTGCGAATGCGCGGTGTAACACGGTGGGCCTCCAAATCAATCTCAGCCGTCCGTTTCCTATTACGCAGGAAAAACCCCACTGAGTGGGACAGAAACCCAATAGGCTGTGAGGGAAAGCCATTTGGCCCAGTAGAAGCCCCGCCGGAGCTTTAGTTTAAGCCAACCCGCCAACAGCGAAACAACTAAGGCACTATGTATGCTGCTTGTATACATCAAGAATTTATACTGAGTCGGCGATGTGGGACTATTAGGCCCGCACAGGTTTTTAAAAAAACAGCGCTCAACGCAAGCCGAGGAGTGCGCATGCCTACGGGTTAAGCTAAAGCTGGCTGCAAATTAAATAATTGTGCCAAACCAACTGCTCCACGGGTCAACAGCTCAACAAATTTAAAATTTGACTTTGGCGTGAAGCACTATATAAAGTAGTAGAAGGAGAAAGACAGCTAGAGATGTGAGATTAAAGAGGTATATATATACATAAAGCTATCTTTAATTTCTTTTATTTACCGATATTTTAAATAAACCAATTATATACATTATTAACAGTTTTGAATAGATAAAGTTATAAACTGTTTATATATTTTATAATTTTCATGTAAAGTTAAATTCCAATATAAATAGAGAATAAGAAATACAATTATATATGATATAAAATGGAATTAATTAAAATTAAATAAAACTAAATTATATACGAGTGACAATGTAAGGTATTCACGAGTGAATAGAGCGCCAACATGCCAGAGCACTGATGTAGCCGAAGTACTGTCGCGTTGGGGTTCTAATTAATAATTTTCCATAATTTAAAAAAGTAAATCATATTAGGAAAATAAATAAATATAACAACACTCAAGCTTGCATCCCACTATAGTGGGGTCGGGTATATGGATCCTTTGTTGTCATTGTGCCCTATCTTTTGTCATAATCTCACAAATGCCTAAGTACATCATGTCTTTTCTTATAGTTTCATTCCAAGTCTTTATTGGTCTACCTCTCCCTCGTTTAACATGCCTAGTGACTAGACTCTCACAACGCCTAACAAGTGTCTCTAATGGTCTCCTTTGTACGTGTCCATACCATCTTAGAATAGCTTCTTGCATCTTCTCTGCAATTGGTACTACTCTTGTCTTATCCCTGAAACATTCATTCTTAATTCTATCCAATCTCGTGTGTCCACACATCCACCTAAGCATTCTCATCTCCGCAACTCCCATTTTTGCTCATGTACACAATTCACTACCCAACACTCAGAACCATAGAGCATCGCAGGTCTAATCGCAGAACGGTAGAACTTGCCCTAAGTTTTAATGGTACTTTACGATCACACAAGATTCCTAGCGCGCCTCTCCACTTCAACCAACCCGCTTGGATTCTATGTGTCACATCTTTATCAATACCTCCGTCTTTTTGAACTATCGATCCAAGATATTTAAAACATTCACTATGAAATAACGAAGTCATCCGTCCTTCTTGCAGTGCTAAACTCAAGCTCCATATACTCCGTCTTAGCCCTGCTCAACCTAAAACCTCTTTTTTGAAGTGTCTCGCCGAGATTCAAGTTTTGTGTTTACACCCGACCAAAACAATAAAATTCAAAAGCCAAAAAAGGACAATTTCAGGCATCATTACACCAAATAAAATCTTGTCGGATATTCACGGAAACCCTAGAATCTGAGATCAAACCAAACAATCAAAAGTGGCCGCAGAAGGCTCAGAAAAAGGAGGGTGCGATTCTAGCTTACTTGTCCCAATTGATCTCCGTCTGATCAAAGGCCGGTATGTTGGCCCTCGAATCCATGTGATGCGCTGTGGCCCTAATCCCGAGAGCAAAAGCGCGAAGAATCCAAGAGACAAGACCCCAGATTGCGGGACCAACGAGAGCAAGATCAAACCAAAGCTGCAATGGTCGATTCGAAGGGTAGAAGAAGGCTCGAATCACACCATGCGTCGGGGAAAGCGGCCCTGCAAAAAAAAACAGGAAGCCGCTTCCTTGAAGCGCAAGAAAGTCAAAAACGTTCAATCAACAAAGCGGATTTTTTTTGGTAATCAGCAATGAGAAGCTGAATACTTTATACTATTTATAGATCGCAAACTAAACTCGGTAACTTCTTCCCCAAAAAGTCCGAGGTTAATTTTGGTATTTCGCACCTTCTCCAATTTGCATACTTTATACTATTATACCTTACAAAGTCATATTTGGACACTCGCACTCTTAAATTTCTGATGAGATGGATATATTCTTTCTCCAGCCAACCCATATCGATATATTCTTTCTTTATTCAACCCGAGCTACAAATAAAACCGCTTCATTGTCGAGTTGGTCAAACCACCCGGTTCAATGCAAGCTCAAAACACAGGCAAGCTCCAATTAACCTTGTCTCTGAATTCCATCCTGACACCCAATAGAAAATTTGACAGTTTTAAATCCAAAATCAAAACCAATTTTTTTTTAACCAAAACCTATTTCATTCAATCAAAAGCTGCAAAAGGAGCACAACCTTACTAATCGTTTTTAAGATTAGTGGTGTTAACTCACAATTGTAGAGAAGATGTGAGAAGCTCGACCAAGATGATTTGAACACGTACAAAAGAGACAATTACAGGCACCTGTTAGGCGTTGCAAGAGTCTAATCACTAGACATGTTAAACGTGGGGTAGACCAATAAATACTTGGAATGAAACTATAAAGAAAGACATGACAAGATAGGACACAATGACGACAAAACTTGTGTATTGTTGTGGTGGTGTTAACACAACGTTCTTTTATTGCTATTTAATTCACTCTTTAAACTAACCTGCCATCTAGATGGATATTTGATTCATGTATATTTAAACTATTTTAAAAAAAACACCAAAATTCATATTCAAAATAAAGTTTTGAGTTTTAACTGTAAAAATGAGTTTTTTATATAAAAGCAAATAGGTTTAAACATTCTCCAAATACATTTCAACATAGTTGAACCCAATAATATTTTATGCCATCACAGATTACAACAAAAATGATGATCCAATCTACTGTAACTTTCATCAAAATATAACACATGAAAGCGCTGTAGAAAGAAAACCCAGATGGCAACAGCGCAGACACATCAAAAGTCCAGAATCTAAACATCCTCCCACAGCAGGTAGGATTGAAATTACAAAAGTGGGCAGGGGATTGCAACCAAGTTCTGTGATTCTGCATTTATGTTTTCTTTCTTCAAAGGCTCAATATATATAAATTAAATGGTCTGTTTTACAGCCTCTGCTTCGGCCACAGCCATAGGATCGTCGGTCTTTGTCTCGGTTTCATCATCCTTCTCGCCGTCTCGATCTTCAGCCATTTTCTTTCTGTGCAGATCCTCTGCCACCTGCATTGCCGCCTTTTGTTCTGCCTGCAAACGCTGCATCTCTTGCTCCTGCTGCTGCCTCTCAAACCATGTATCCGCATCCGCCCAAACTGGTTCAACCGCAACAAACATGGTCAGATTACCGCACAGTTGCATGACTCGAAATTAATCGAGCGACCGAGTTTATATAGCATTAAATAAATAAGATTTGTTCGCCACTAGAGATGGGAAGGCACTGTTGGAGCGGGTTCTGGCCTTAGTGGACTCGAGTCGGTTAGCTTATTGGGTTGGTTATGATAAGGTGATGGACCGTAATCTTGGTATTAAGGCTCAGGATAGGGTTTCAGCTGATCTTCACATTTCCTTCTCGCTCGAGCATGATTGCCGACGGGAGGAATGGGCCAGACGGACTGACAACTGAAGGAAGGAGAACGACTGTTCAATACCATAGCCGACTAGAGAGGCGGGGGCGGGGGTTTAGCTGACCGAGGAGCGATCGCAGGTACGAGGACAGCGAGGAGGTGCGAGCAGGTGAATGGTGGTCGTCGGGGAGATGGATCAAGCAGTTCCTTTTAGGAAAACTCGAGTAATCCCATTGGTTGAGGAATTGATCTGATCAATAGTGATGGTTATGATTTGAGATCTTTGAACTGCTTGTACAAGGTTCATCCAAGATTGATGTAACTTTTATTTATGCCTCAGTGGAGTACTATTATGGGGTTGGAGACAAACATCCTATGCTCCAGTTAGGACTTTTCACTAAAAAATTGTGTAGTTGCATTTTGTGTCTTCTATTTGTGATTGTGCGTTTGTTAGTGCCCAACATTATCATCCTCAAAATTTCTCATGGGATGAAGAGCCTGTGCATTCAACAGTTTTTTCTCGCCTGACCCCAAACAGGCAAAAATGATGTCCATTTTAGAGTTTGAGAAATTAAGAAAGAGATCGCACTGCAAGAACAGACAGTAAAAATATAAAATTTAGAGTAGCGGCATCAATAATGCCGTAGAACTGGAGTGCACATATACATAAGAGAGGGTGAAGATATGGAAACCAACCACTCCATGACTGCAAAAACTCCACAGGCAGGAACGCTTAAAATAAATTTTGAAGCTCAAAAGAGATTTATAAAGTAACATATCCTCAACTAAGAAAATATCATTGTCATTCATGTTGAAGACAGAGAGCAAGGATAAATGGGCAATAAGTGCTAATTTTTTTAAAAAAATAAGTTATGAATATAGGATAGTTGCAAGTAGAACACAATAAAATGCATGCTTAGATAAATATAAACAAAAATAATTATCATCACTATGATCCTAAACACTAGAATGAACATATGCAATATACAGTACTTTGTAAATACTATATATTTTTAGGGTCAATTAATAAATGTTTCAAAAGAGTATAACAAAGGTAGCATAATCAAAATATGATGTCTGTAGAAGTAATGAAAAAAAACTTGTAACCTACAAATTTTCTATAGGAGGCATGATGAATAACTTCACCAGGACAAAAAATAATGGAGAAAACCAAAGAATACAAGAGAACTTCCAAACAATAGTAACTTGGTCACTTAATAAACGTTTTTTTAAGGCTAACTAATTCCTTTAAATAGAATATTTAGGAAGATAAACTAAAATATAAATGTGAGTAATTACCAAGCTTTTAAAACCCGGACCGGACCGGCCGGACCGCCGACCGGACCGCCGACCGGACCCCCGGCAAGTCGGGCCAAGGATGAAGACCCGCTATGGCAGCGGACCGCCCAAGAACTGGTAAACCGGGCAGGCGGACCGCCAAATCGAAAACCGGGAGTGGGTTTGCAGAACCGGGCGGGCCACAAGCCCAGGTATTTAATACCGAAAAAAAGAATTTGCCGGGTTTTGAACCCAGCTCAGCTCCAGCGCCAATAGGGGGAGAACCATTTGGTTTTTGATGGACTTTTGAGAAATATATATATATTAAATATATACATACTAATATAAAATTTAAATATCTCAAACATTAATATATTAAATTATCATTAGAAATTTATTTTAGGATAAATTTAAAATATATTTGTAATTTTACGATAAATTAAAAATAAATTTTATGATATATTTAAAATATATTTGTAAATTTAATATATATGTGTAATATATATTCCCTTCAAATATATTTAAAATTATATGTAATAATGGATATACCATATAAATTTATACATATCCTTCAAATATATAATATACATATGCATACTTATTTAAATTAAATTTTATTGAGTATTATTATATTAAATTACCTTTAAAATTTAATTTTATGATAAATTTAAGATATATTTGTAAATATATATATATATATGTATATATATATATATATATATAACGGTTCGACCCCGGTCGAAGCTGTTGAACCATGAACCTTCCGTTACACCGGTTCGATGACCGTCCGGTTTTCAAAACATTGGTAATTACTAAACAATATGATTCATCTTTGAACCTACGCTTTCATGAACATAACCTCTAACATAAAAACCCTAAGTACACATTTTTAATCCAACCCTCTACAAATGTCTTTTTTTCAATTATTATTTGATATATCTGAAAATGTAGAGGTAAATACAAATGTTTTTCTGTTATTTGAGATATATTTGATAATGTAGAGATAAATACAAAATAACAAGTTTATTATTGTAGAAATACACGAAACAAAGATAGAAAACAATATTTTCTCATAAAAGAATCCTATACAATACAAGTATTTATAGAAGCCTAAAAAAAGAGAGAGTTGCGCCTAAATTTCATTCTAAGAAGTGAGACTAATCTCTAAGGATGAAAATGAGTCGTTTGTACAAATTATTTTAACACTCGCCCGCAAGTTAGAGCATACAAGTCGTAGGACCCAAGCTTGGACAAGAACTGATGATATAGTGGGCGTGATAAGACCTTGGTAAGAATAGCAGTTATTTGCTAAGCACCACGAACATGTCCTAAATCCAATTTTTTAGTTAAATTTTTTTCCAAATAAAGTGATAATCAACATTGATGTACTTGGTACGTTCATGGAACACGAGATTCTTAGCAATATGGATAGCAGCTTGACAATCGCAAAACAGTGTGGCCGAAGAGGAGAGTTTAACACTCAGATCTCTTAGAAGGCTTTTCAACAAAGTTCAGAAACGTCATAAGTCATTGAACGATACTCCTCTTCTGCAGATAAGAGTGCAACCACGAACTGTTTTTTGCTTCACCATGTTACAAGGTGTCCATAAAAGAATGCGCAATATCCACTTGTGGAGCAGCGATCATCTAATGAGCCAGCATAGTCACCATCAAAATAGGCAATGCGAGATAAGGAGGATGAGGGCTTGTATACAACCCTTGTCCAAAAGTAGTCTTCAGGTATCAGAGGATGAGGTTTGTATACAATCCCTTGTCCAGAAGCAGTTTTCAGATATCGGAGAATGCGCTCAACTAACTAGAGGTGAATGATCTGTGGAGCATGCATAAACCGACTGACAATCTCAACGACAAAGGATATAATCAGGTCTTGTAACTGTAAAATAGCTCGTCTTCTCCACAAGACGACGATAGTACTTTTGGTTAGGAATGAGCAAATCAAAGTCGGAGATATGTGCACAGAGCTTGTGATTGACATGACATCCATAGGTGTGTCAGCGAGCTTACATCCAGAGTTGTTAACGTTAAGGAGAAGATCATGACAGTACTTTCGTTGAAATAAGACAAGGTCATCAAAACAGCGGGCTACCTCGATATCGAGAAAGTATCAAATATTTCCCAAATACTAGGTCTGAAATGTGGATGTAAAGTGCTTCTTGATCATGTGTATGTTTTTGAGATCATCGCCCGTAATCAAGATATCGTCAACATACACCAAAAATATCATTATGTCTGTCAGGCGATGATGAGTGAATAGAGAGAAGTCGATCAAGCTTTGAGTGAACCCAACATCACGAACAACCCAACTGAACTTGTCAAACCAAGCCCGATGAAACTGCTTGAGACCATCGAGAGATTTATTGAGATGACATACAAGAGACTCTCTCGTGATCTCAAAATCAGGATGTAATATGTAGGCAGTCTCAACGAGATCGACATTCAAAAAAACATTTTTGATGTCTAATTGATGTAACTGTCAATGACGATGAACAGACAAAAAGATCAAGACATTTACAGTATTCAACTTTGTGACGGGTGAAAAGGTCTACTCGTAGTCGAGGCCGTGTTGCTAAGTAAAACCATAGGCCACGAGATGATCTTTAAGACGTTTAACTGTCTCATCAAGATCATGCTTGAGGGCGCAACCCACACATGTCTAGTCAGAAGGAAGAGGGACGAGGTCACAAGTATGATTGGCCCAAAGAGCATTCATTTCATCATACATAACGGCCAGCCACCCCGGATACTGAAGAGTCTCTTGCAGAGTAGGGTTGAAAATAGACAACAAAGAAGTCGCAGATTTGTGAAGCACTGAAGACAGCCAATGCAATGAAACATAAATAGACACGGGGTGAGTGGTAGAGGCCGGTGTCGTATGAGCAGACTGCGAAGTATCATCAGTAGAGAATAATTGCCGCACAACATCTGAACGAGGAAGACAACGCATGTACACACGAAGAGGAGGCGGGTTGGAGGGCATGGTTGCTGGTGTGGGAAGGAGAGGAGAGGTAAAGGTGACAGGAACGGTAGGGTATGGTATTGTAGTAATTGTTGGAGAAGCAGTAGGCGAGGAGTGAAAAGGCTTATTTTCAAGGAAGGTCACATCCACAGACGTAATTATCTTACGATCGGTGGGAGAATAGCAGACATAGTCTTTCTGAGTTAGGGAATATCCAAAGAACATATATCAGGTAGCTTGGGGAGCAAGCTTGCCCGTAAGGGGGTCAATGAAGTGAATATAGCAGGCACAGCTAAAGATGTGAGGCGTCACGAGAATGGGCAGTGTGGAGAAGAAGAGAATGGTAAAGGGCGTCGCAAAGTTGAGAATAGATGAGAGCATGTGATTGATGAGATAGCAGACAATAGAGACCATGAAATGTCAATAAACCTCAGGAACCTGCATTTGTAACATAAGTGAGCGAGCAACCTCAAAGAGGTGACGATTCTTGCACTCAGATACACCATTTTGTTAGGGTGTGTAGGCCCAAAAAGTTTGATAGATGATACCGAACTCAGTACATATATTTTGAAACTGGTTTATAATATACTCCCGCATATTATTAGTCTGAAGAGCTTTAATAGAGCTGGAGAACTGTGTACACATCTTAGCTATAAAGACACGAAACATACAGGTAGTTCAGAGCAATCACGAAATAAATACAACCAAGTCATGTGAGAGCAATCGTCAATAAATGTAAGAAAATAACGATAATCAGAAACACTAGCAGTTTTATAAGATTTCCAAATATAAGAATGAACTAAATAAAAAGTAGCAATGCTCTGAGTACAATGAGGAGAAAAAGAACAATGATGTTTGTCGTAAATGCAAGACTTGCAGGTGAAGTTGGTGTGGGACAGATCGGGAAGAATTTTCTTGAGAATCGAGAGAGAAGCATGTCCAAGATGTTGATGTCAATCAATAGAAGTAACAGAGGAGAGAGTTGTGGGGGAACATCCAGAGTGTATAGCCTATTAGACAATCTCTCCCTACCAATGATATTTTGTGTTTGTCGATCCTGCACAACAAAGAAAGAGGAAGAAAAATTTACAGAACAATCAAAGTCTTGATTAGGACGACTGACAGAAAGAAGATTAAAATGAGAGCCCAGAACATGAAGAACCAAGCAACGAGAGAGATAGATGAAGTTAGGGGTACATTGTCAGATCCGAAACCAAGGGTGGTGTCTCCATTGGCCACTGTGATGAACTTAGAACAAACATAGTCTAAGTACTAAGGAGGCTTCTGCGGAGTAATATGATCTGTGGCCCCAGAGTTCACAATCTAAGTTGAACTATGGGGAAAACAGAAGATACCTTCATTGGAAATAGACGCAATAGAACCAGAAGAACAACTAATCAACCCCTGAAGATGCTGGTGTTGTGTGCGCAAGGTAATAATGATTGTGCGGGTGGTGGAAGGAGTATAGACCGTAATGGAGGCATGCTGTTTGTGGAGGCACATCATGCTTACGATAGCAAGTGGCCACAAGATGGTAATCATGGCACAATAAGTACACTAGGGATGATTCTGACTGTTGCGACCCCTACCCCAAGATCCAATGTGAGACCCACGAGCCAGCAAAGGGGTGAGGTGAGTTGTAGAAGATTGTTGAAGAAGAGTCGGAGAGAGTCCTAGGAAGATCTGGGGGGCGGTGTCATATTCAAAATCATGTAACACATATCTGAGAGGGAAGGAATGGTGGAGGAAGAAAGGAAATTGGCGCGGACGCTATGAAGATGAGGAGGGACACGAGCCATCATCATAGCAATGTCAACAGCTTCTTTCCGAGCACATTGGGCAGCAAGATCCAACGTGGGAGGTTGATGTTGAATCCAACTCTCGACGAGAGTTTTGGACCTCGCAACAAAGGATGTCAGATTGGCATCCACCCCAGCTTAAGAGATTGGAGTTTTGTGAAGATGTCGAACAGGTGTTGGAGACTGTCCTTGCCGGAATAAAGGGAGTGAAGCTCATCCCATATGACTTTAGTCATCTTATAATACATGGTTATACGATATGGTTCACTATCCATAGAATTAAGAATCCATGATTGGGCGTGCCAATCATCGCGGAGCCATTCCTCAATGGGCATAACAACCTTCATGCCACTAAGAGATATCATGGTAATCCATAGCTCATCCTGACTTCAGGGAGATTGTCGCACAGACCGGAAGGGATGGGGCATCAATTGAGTCCATGACTAGCAAGGAGAAACCGTGAGGGATAAACGAAGGCGGCAAGTTGAGTGGCGACCACAGTAAAGAAGTCGCAGAGGGCTAAACAAGAGAGAGGTCGTAGACTGGGGGCGGTCACGACGAGCTGAAAAAGGAGAGGCCACAGGATCCGCTCGCTCAGAAGGAGATGCGGGCTCAGATGGAAAAGGCCACACGACGAAGACAGTGCGGTCTCAGCAACGAAGGCCACAAACAACGAAAATGGCGGGCTTGGAGGGCTATGTCGTAGGGATCAACAATTACGGCTGTTCAAATGGAGTGTGGTATCAACAATAGAGGCTGCAAGAAACGGATATAACGAGATCAAAGTGAGAGGTCGCGGATCTCAACGAGCAAAAATACAAGCGGTCTTAGCGGGCACAAATGCTATCGATGGGAGATCGCGCAGTTCCAACGGGTACAACAGGCACGGGAGACTGCGCGGTCTCATGGGTCACAGAAGGCAATTCCACGAAAAATTGGGCGGGAAAGCGCAGAGAGATCTGATCCTATAAAAAGGAGCCAAGGGGTCCTCGAAAGAGAGCGATTCACGAAAGAAGAGAGATGTGGGCTCTGTGGGTGCAAAGAAGAAACTGCCCGTAGAGAGTCCATGTGGTTCGAAGAGGAGGCCGCCTGAAGGAGAGGCGAGAGTTGGGGATCAATCGCTACAGAAATGGGTCACGTGAATCTAGCTTTGATACCATGTAGAAATACACCAAAACGGAGAGAAAAATAATATTTTATTAATTTCTTATAAAGGAGCCTTATAGAATACAAGTATTTGTACAAATATATAAGAAGAGAGAGTGGAGTCAAAGATGGGAAACTAATCCTTAAGGATGAAAATGAGCTATAAATGGGATATGGCATAGGCGTTTTGGAGAAATTATTTTAACAATTATTACAGAGATGGAAAAACTAACACAAATTTCTTACTAGTGAGAATGAGAAAGCTTACATATACCAACTGAGCCGCTTTAATTGTATCCTTAAGGATGAAAATGAGCTATAAATGGGATATGGCATAGGCCTTTTGGAGAAATTATTTTAACAATTATTACAGAGATGGAAAACTAACAGAAATTTCTTACTAGTGAGAATGAGAAAGCTTAGATATACCAACGGAGCCGCTTTAATTGTATCCGGGCAGAGAGTTGGTTGGGGTGTATGGGTTGCGACCCATGTTAGGAAGCGAAGGGATAAAAACCTTAGTCCCTAACATTAAAAAGTGCACTTTTTAATGTCAGGGGACGGGGTTTTGAACCTTTCGCCTCCTAACATTGACAGCGGCCCATACACGCTAACCAGCTCTCCGCCCTGGATATAATCAAAGCAGTAGGTTTTTGAGATCGGGGCTTGATCTCCAGACCTCCTTGAAGAGAGTCATACTTGTTCCATAGGATATCATGGCTACGCTTAAGCCTTATTCTTGACATGCTCTTTTTATGCATGATCATCTTGAGTATAGAGTCATATTTGTTCCAAGGGCTCTCATACCCAAGTTTTCGACCTCTTTGACGCCATATCACCTCAACATGTGGCATATTACTCCATCCATACATGTAACCATGGTCACAATTGTGCCTTGATCTAGCAGCCCGTGACATTCTCCCACACCCATTTTTTGTGACGCCCTCATCGTAATCATACATCAGGTAGCAACATTGTTGGAATATTTGCACCTCTATCACCGAGAAGATCTTTCCTCCAATAATCCCTCACTGCTTGGTGGTTTTCAACTCTGTCAAACAGTGTCACTGACTCAAACATCAAGTAGTAACTTCTTTGCATCTTCAGTGATCACAAATTCAAATGGTGCGGACTATGTGTCCTCTGTTTTCTCCAAATCAATCACTTTGCATGATGCATGAGGACTGCCTCCACGGTACTTGGACATCTCTTCGACCGATTTCTCACCTTTGAACTCCACGATTGGATCCTCTATATCATGCTCGCCCCCTTGGCGATCGGACTTCGCGTCCTCAACTGACTGCACCTCGACTCCCTCGATCTGTTCCTCCTCGTGAGCTCCACCATCTCGAAACTTAGAGTCTTCGTCCATATCCTGCTCCATATTGCATGACACCATTTCTTCCTCCACAAAAGTATTGTCCCCTGGAAACTCACCTCCACACCTTTCTTATGCTTAGTGTTGAAGTCATTTTTATCTTCGACTGCATGGAAATGATGTGCACTTGGACAACTACTAGAGTCATGGCCTCTAAGACAAGAGGCACCCCAACCTTGGACAACCTTTTAAGTGGTGGTCATCTTTGCATAAGAAACACCCACCTTTAGACCCCATCACTCTATTTTTGATTTCATCTTCTTCTCGAACGGATGGTAGCCTCCTTCGTGCACAAGTGCGCTGTTCTATTGGTTTCACCACAACTTGATCCAAGCATCTGTCATGAATTTCTCTT
The DNA here is from genome assembly GCA_039513925.1 of Platanthera zijinensis. Classification (NCBI taxonomy): domain Eukaryota; kingdom Viridiplantae; phylum Streptophyta; class Magnoliopsida; order Asparagales; family Orchidaceae; genus Platanthera; species Platanthera zijinensis. The sequence goes on from CM077078.1 coordinate 34,582,766, forward strand.
TGGCTTCTCTTCTTTTCAACTTGTTGCATGACCTTCTTGTCGTGCTCATCCCCACTTGAGTTGCCAATTTCACCAACCATCTGGTCTTATTATACACCATCCACGAACTTGAGCAAACCTACCTCTGATACAAACTGTCATGGACTTGTCTCTTTCCAAGCTTCTGTGCGGCCTTAGCTCCTCCTTGCCACTTTGCGTAATAAATCTAAGTTAGCTTTTCCCTGCAAGAACTAGGTTGAGATGAAGAAAATGATGATGGAACAACTCAAGAGAACTCACAATTGCAAGAGGAACTCCAAATAACTCAAAAGCTTCACTAGATCTTGGATTCTAACTTGGATTTTTGGTTGATTGCTACAAATGAACATTCATTCCATTTTATAGCCTCTAAGGGTTTTCCCTCCAACAAATGGAAGACTCTAGAAATTCTCTACTCTAGACTCTTTTATATAATTCTACACTCCTCTTACAAGCCTCCACACTAATCTATAAAATTCAAGAATATTCTAGACAATTCTAGATTACTTCCAACTTTTACAAAACTTCAAATCATTCTAGATACTTCTACACAAATCTAAAGTTATCTAAAAGGTTCCACACTCTTCTAGAATATTCAAGATTATTTTACTCCCTCCTAGAATATTCTAGAAATCTCTACACTATTCCATAATATTCTAGAATCTTCTTTACGACTCTAGAATCTTCTAAAAGACCACACATCATTCTAGAATCTTCGCTCATCTTCAAGACCTCTCACAAATATTCTGGAGACTTCCGCATCCTTTTCAGTCATAGGATATCATGGCTACGCTTAAGCCTTATTCTTAACATGCTCTCTTTGTGCATGATCATCTTAAGTATGGAATCATACTTGTTCCAAGGGCTCCCATACCCAAGTATTCGACCTCTTTGACGTCTTGTCACCTCAACATGTGTCTTATTACACCATCCATGCATGTAACCATGGTCAGATTGTGCCTTGATCTAGCAGCCTCTGATACCACACTCAAGTTTCGATCAAATCCTGCCACCGGGAAAATTCAAAACATAAATTCAATAGCCCAAGCAAGATGTTCAAATAAGAACATTCATGCCTAGACCGAAAAAACTCGACATACCAAAAGGTTATATCCAATTATAAGTTGTGAAGAGTTTCACCAAAGATAATCTCTCACCAGCCCATCAAATAAGTGGAGGATTCATGAAATTGTGAAATGTTACCCAACCATAAAATAATGTTTCTGTCAAACGGAACAGAAAATAGAAATCTTATTAATTAGAAAAGAGAAAACCCCTTATATATAAGGTAATACAAATATTAGCTAACACTCCCTCTCAAGTTGGACATGTAATGATCTTCATGCCTAACTTGCTAATAATCGATGCAAATGTTTTTTCACTTAATGTCTTGGTGAAAAAATCAGGAAGTTGTCCCTCCGGGTGAACGAAAGGGGTACATACAATCCCTTTCACAATATTTTCTTTAATAAAGTGTCGGTCAACTTCAACGTGCTTGGTGCGGTCATGCTGGACAGGGTTCTGGACAATGTTGATTGCAGCCTTCTTGTCACAACACAAATTGAAAGGTCTGGCTTCCAATAAACCAATATCATTCAAGAGGGAACGAAGACACATCCCCTCACATATACCATGATACATGGCTCTAAATTTAGCCTTTGCACTAGAGCGAGCCACTACATGTTGTTTCTTGCTTCTCCAAGTGACCAGATTAGCCCCAACAAAAGAACAATATCATGTAGTAGATTTCCTATCATCAACTGATCCGGCCCAATCAGCATCAGTATATATTTCAATTTTTAAGTGATCAGTAGGGGAGAATAGAATTCCCCTACCAGGCGAGATCTTCAAATACCTCAAAATTCTGTGCACAACATCAAGATGTCGGACTTTAGGGAAATGCATGTATTGACTTACCACTCTTGCTGCATATGAGATGTCAGGACGGGTATGAGATAGGTAGATCAGTTTACCAACTAACTTCTGATAACCAGAAATATCTTCCAGTAACTCTTCATCACCACGTTGAAGTTTGTGGTTCACTTCAAGGATATACTTCCGCTGAGAAATATGAATACCATATTTTGATCTGGCAACCTCAATCCCTCGAAAATATCTCAACTTACAAAAGTCTTTCACTTAGAATTCACTAGCAAGTTAGAGTTTCAAGACACATATCTCATCCATGTCATCACCTATAATAACCATATCATCAACATATACAATCATGGTAGCCACCTTCATCTCTTTTCGTCTGATAAATAAAATGTGATCAGCGTGGCTTTGGGTATACCCCAATGAGATCATGACTTTGTCAAATCTCCGAAACCAAGCTCTCGGAGATTGTTTTAACCTATATAGAGCATTCTTCAATTTACACAATTTCCCTTCAGAGTCGATAGGAACAAGATCGGGAGGCATTGACATATAGACTTCCTCTTCCAATTCGCTGTGAAGGAAGATATTTTTTACATCTAGCAATCGTGTCATCCACATACACTTCCACGTTATCATTGACCTACGACACCTGACCTTAAGAGACAATTGTCTAGCTTCTCTCGTGGCCCTAACCGGATGTGAACGAATCTCCTCCACTAAACAAAAAGTCTCACTGAAGGCGAAGAAGAACAATAGGGACGGGAAATGGCCGCTCCTCTGGAAGGTTTAACCCGGATTGTGACTTTCTGTTCCAGCAAAGGTGACCCTGCACCAGCACCTATTTCTTTGAAGTCCAAAAGAAAAGACAGTAAACAGAAGGGACAACAAGATCTGCCCTAATGCAATTTGAGTAAGATCCCGAGTCGCCGCTTTCTCCGTTATCTTTGATAGATGTTCTTAGCGAGACCTCTTTTTTTTCCTTATGACAATGAACATTCCAAATATATATATAGGGATCTTCTTCTTACTTTACTCCTCCCTGCTCCTCTTTTTCGGACATTTCTACTTTTGCGGGCGAGAAATTCAACGGTGGGAGTGTTATGTTAATATCTTGTCCTGGTGTACTTGCCCGCGGGGAGGTCTTCAAATTGTTGAATCTTACTTCACCTGCTGAGCACGGCGGCATTCGTCAATGGCCTTATGAGAGCTCTGGTTCTTTTTTCTTACAACTCGTGTATTGTATTGATAAAGCGACTTTATCATTGAACATTACACCGATGGTTCATGTGGTGTTATCATCCGGGTTGGAAGGCCTGTAGATCTAGGTAAGAAAAGAAAAAGAGATCGATCTCTTTTTCCCTAGAGATCATAATCTTGACTCCGGATTCGGCTTCCGGGCTAGCTTGGATGGCTCACTGAGTTTAGCTGCTGGTGTATAGTTCCATGTCTGTCTCCTAAAAGAAGCCTGAGCGGAGATGATCGGACAACACTTCTAGAGGCTCACCTTGAGTGGAAACCCAAGTCGACGGCTTGGAGAGAATTGTGATCGTTCCTTTCATCTAAAAAGATGAAAAAACGCATATGCAAAAGCGAAGTTTTCTCTTTTCGCCTTTTTCATATAGAAATCGCTCGAGGTCATTCGCCTTTCTTTCTCCTTTGTGGCGTAAGGATACGCCCCTACATATCCTCCTGTAGGTAGAATCAATGAGGATTTTTGCTTTTTTCAGAGAGGATAGACCCGGTCACACACACAGCTTCCAAGTGAGATATGAACATGAAACGATCCTTCAAGTTCAAGCATGTCAAAACTGGTGAAAATGCCTCTCTTTGTTTGGGGCTGAGAAAGAAGGCGAGCGATATCGAAGTCTCCTATCAGCATTACATTACCTGACGGAAGAGGCAGGGCGCTTTCTCTCCTTTCCATTATGAATTGAGACGAACCTGATCAAGAAGGCTTTGACAAATCCCCTCTCTTCCAATTATCATGCGGTTAGCTAGGAATTGAGATGATGAATCTAGGTCAGGTTCTTTCTCTCAACATGACTATCCGGGTCGGGCGGGAATCGCGACTAGAAGAGATCATGTATATTCTTCAACCTACGAGTCTTCAGTCGAAGTGGAGCTTGTCATCAGACCCCGACCTGAAATGATGATTGCATCATTAGCTCAAGCAAGAAGATCTCAGAAGAGAAAACCTCTTACCTTACTAAGGAGAGTATAATGATCTTTCAGGCAAGAAAAGCAATATGTTCCTCATTTATTCAAGATCCCCGTGGACCTCGGGTTGCGATAGATGCCTATGTGGTCTTCATCTTTGGTAAAGGAGAAAGAAGGGAGGTAGCTCTTTGTTTGAGGAATAGGCTAGCTCTTTTCCCGTTTGATATGGATTCTTTGTGTTTTTGTTTTGTGGGAGAGAGGTTTTTCATCAAAAAACCCGGGCCCCAAAGGGTAGACGCCGATAGGCAAAGTCAACATCTGTCGAAGGGGACCCGATAGGCGAAGGGTCGATGAGCCGATAGGCGAAGAAGGTGAGTTGATAGGCGAACTAGCGTGGTCACGATAGTGACGAAGAGGACTAAAGTCCATGAGCTGCGTTAGCAGCGACATAAATTCTTAACAAGATAGGAGCTGAGCCATAACGTAAGGCTGATCGTCCGGTTCCTAAAAAACACTATTATTCATATATGATATTTCTGAAAAGATGTTTGCGTAACATTAGCTAGCTTTGAGAGGAAAACTAGACAATTGTCTCTTAAGGTCGGGTGTCGTAGGTCAACAGTAACGTGGAAGTGTATGTGGATGACACGATTGTGAAGTCCAAGACTCGAGAGCGACACATTCCTAACCTTCGAGAGTTCTTTGAGAGGTGGGGTTCTCAAAGTACAAACGCTCCGCACCTCAACCTCCAAAAGTGTGCCTTTGGAGTCACTGCTGGTAACTTGCTTGGGTTCATGATTAGCCAAAGAGGAATTGAGGTTGATCCAAAGAAGATCAAGGCCATCATGGAGATGCCGCCTCCTACCACTGAGAAGGAAGTTCGAGGGTTCCTTGGAATAGTTCAATACATTGGGCGCTTCACCAAGCTCACCGCCACTTGTGAGCCCATTTTCAAGCTACTCAAGAACCAGAATGAATAGCCTTCGAGAATCTCAAAGAATGCTTGAAGGATCCACCGCCACCTAGGGAAGGAAACCCTTGTTGCTCTATCCGTCCGTCAGCGAAACCGCAATTGGATGCATGCTAGCTCAAGAAGATGAAGTATGACTTGAAAGATGTTCCTAGGAAGTCCATCAAGGGAACATTTCCGACTTCCTCTCCGAGCTACCTGTTGAGCAAGAAGATGAGATGGATCGTGATCTACCTGACGACGCTCTTTTCCACATCTCCACGAGGATGTACTTTGATGGAGCTTCAAACCGAAAAGGATATGGGGCTGGAGTTGTGCTTGTGGCTCCTGATGGTGAGCACATACCTATTTCAAGCCCGTCAACCAATAATGTAGCTAGCCGAATACGAAGCTTGCATCTTAGGGCTCAATGCCTTAGCCGAGTTGGGAGGTTGGGCAGTCGAGGTGTATGAGTTTGAAGGTCCCACCCTTTACATGCGATAAAGGGTAATAGGACCCATATTATATTCATTTTTGCCACGGGAGCAAAAGTTTCTTGGTAGTCAATATTATAAGTTTGATTGTAGCCTCTTTCCATCAATCGTGCCTTGAATCTCTCCACAATACCTCCAGAGTTTTGCTTTACTGTAAAAAATCCATTAACAACCAACTGTTCTCTTGTCGGGAGGGAGATCAACCAATTCCCATGTGTGGCTCTTTTTAGAGCCTGTATTTCCTCCATCATCGCCTTTGTCCATTTTGGGCAACCAAGTGCTTCTTGCCATGTACCGGGAACAAACACAAAAGAAAGAGAAGCGACAAAGGCTTTATTGAAAAAGGACAAAGAGGCATATGACACATAGTTAGATAACGGATGTTGAGTGGATGAGTGTATACCTTTTGGATGGCAATAGGTAACTTTAGGGATGTTGTAGACAAATCCAGTGGCGGCTCTGATATTATGGGATGCGATTGAGTGTTTGATATTTTGCTTCTCCGAGTGTATACCTGCAACTCCTTTTCTGTGGGAATATCTTAATTCTCCCACTGAGTGAGGAATGGGAAGAGAAAGAGTAGGAGAACGCACATCCAAGTATGAAGACTCCCCCTGAAGTGAGGACTCATAATAGGAGGCACTTTCATGAAACGTAACATCCATAGAGATAAAAGTTTTCCTGCTTGGAGGATGATAGCATTTGTACCCTTTCTGTGCAGGGGAATAACCAATGAATACACAACGAAGGGCACAAGGATCAAGTTTTGTTCGAGTAGTGTTATGAATATGAACAGAACATAAACACTCAAACACACTGGGTACAAGGGTAGTAGAAGGTATGTCAAGCGTATGAAAAGTACACTTGTCCAGATGACGAGACGACATACGATTGATGAGGTAAGCCACAGTGAGAAGGGCATCACCCTAATAGTATTTTGGAAGAAGCATCGTAAATAACAAACATCGTGTCACTTCAAGAAGATAACAATTTTTTCGTTCAACAACACCATTTCGTGCAGGAGAATGTACACAAGTGGTTTGATGAACCATGCCATGAGAACTCAAATAGTTTTCAAATTTGATATCTGTAAGGGAGAGGAAAAATGACTTATGTCCTCCTTGGACAAAGTCTAATATATATATAAAGTCTAATAACATAATACAGCATATAACACTCCCCCACAAGTTGGATCGTGGGAACTTCCCAGACCTAACTTGTTACATATAAAGTTCATTCTGACCCCAGTAACTCCTTTCGTGAGAATATCAGCGACTTGGTCTCCAGTCTTCACATGGCTCAAGGAAATAAGACCTTCCTCATACTTCTCTCGTACGAAATGACAGTCAACCTCGATGTGCTTTGTGCGTTCATGAAACACAGGGTTGGTTGCTATCTGTATTGCAGCTTGATTATCACACCATAACAGCGATGGGTCATGGACAGGGTATCTGATTTCACAAAGGGTCTGTCTGATCCACATGATTTCAGCAACGGTGTGTGACATAGCCCGATACTCTGCCTCAGCACTAGATCTGGCGACAGTGGTCTGTTTCTTGCTCTTCCAGGAGACAAGGTTTCCTCCCATAAAGATAGTAAATCCTGTGGTAGATTTCCGAGTGGCTAAACAACCTGCCCAGTCGGAGTCACAGTAAGCCTCTATATTGGAATGACCATGATTTTTGTATGATATTCCTAGACCAGGATCCTTCTTGATGTACCTAACAATGCGGAGGACAGAGTCCCATTGAGAGATAGTTGGGGTGGCCATGAACTGGCTGACCTTACTCACAGCACAAGCAATATCAGGACGAGTCATAGTAAGGTAGTTAAGTTTTCCAACAACTCTACGATACTTCTCTGGCGATTCAAAAGATTTGCTCTCGGCATGAAGGCTCTTTTCTCCTGGTTCAAGGGGAGAATCCATAGAGCGGCAGTCAGACATTCCAAGATCAGATAACAGATCAAAGGGATATTTACGTTGAGAAACAAAGATAGAGTCGTCATGATCAGTAACTTCAATCCCTAGGAAGTATCGCAACGACCCCAGATCTTTGGTTTGGAAGTTGGAGTGTAAGAAGCTTTGAGATCGGTTATCCCTTTAGGATCACTTCCTGTGATGACAATATCATCAACGTACACAATTAGGAGCACAGTACCTGCTGAGGAGTTCCGATAAAAGAGAGATGAGTCTTTGATACTCTTGGTAAGGCCGAATTTGGTGACAACAGACCGAAAGCGAGCAAACCACTGGCGCGGGGATTGTTTCAACCCATATAAAGAGGCAAGGAGACGACACACCTTGTTACGCTCCCCCTCAGCAACGAACCCAGGTGGTTGTTCCATATACACTTCTTCCTCCAAGGACCCATGAAGGAACGCATTCTTGATGTCTAACTGATGAAGAGGCCACCGGTGAGTGGCTGCAAGAGAGATCACGATCCGAATAGAGGACATCTTGGCAACAGGAGCAAAAGTTTCCTCATAATCCACGCCATAAGTTTGGGCATAACCTTTGGCAACGAGGCGGGCTTTCAAGCGAGCAAGAGAGCCATCAGCATTGGCTTTAACAGAGTAGATCCATTTGCAACCAATAGCGCGCTTGCCTGGAGGCAAAGACACAAGTTCCCAAGTATTATTCAGTTGAAGTGCTGTCAATTCCTCGTGCATAGCAGCCATCTAGCCAGGATGAGTTTTGGCATCCCCAACCGTTGAGGGAATGGTGTACTGAGCCAACGTCAAGTGAAGTGCGGTATGAGAAGCAGACAACCCCTGATAAGAGCTCACACATAGAGGGGTCTATTCTGGCAAGTCCGACTTCCCTTTCGGAGAGCAATGGGACGCTCGGGACTAGCCAGAGGTAGAGCGGCAGGTACTTCAGTTTGGGTCAGGTCCTCACTAACAGGTGCAATCTGAGGAACAGAAGTTATGCCATCAATGATTGAGGTAGGCTGAGATGGTGGTATTTCAGTTCTGCCAGAAGTGCGACGAGAGTAGACTTGCCCCCAAAGGGGAGACAACATGTCAGTCGGAGAGACGAGGGCAGAATCAGGATGAGGAACAAGCATATCATCGAGAGAGAAATCAGGAGATGAAGTGGGAAGGGGAGAGCTAGTTGTACGATAAGAGTCAGATTCGAGGAAGACAACATCTGAAGAAATGATATATTTGTGAAGTTCCGGAGAATAACAGCGATATCCCTTAGTAGTCCGAGAGTATCCAAGGAAGATACACTTCAAGGAGCGCGGATCAAGTTTAGAAACTGAGGGACGAGCATCCCGAACATAGCAAACACACCCAAAGACCTTGAAGGATAGAGGAGGCCCTGAGTGGTCGGGATAAAGGATGTGATGAGGTGTCTCCCCCTGAAGAATATGAGTAGGGAGATGATTAATGAGATAGGCAGCGGTAAGGACAGCATCTCCCCAAAAGTGTTTAGGAACATGCTTATGATGGAGGATAGCCCGGGTAACCTCAAGAAGGTGGCGATTTTTTCGTTCGGCAACCCCGTTTTGTTGGGGGGTATCAGGGCAACTGGTTTGGTGTATGATACCCTTGTCGGAAAGGAAGCTAGACATGGACTGAGACATGTATTCCCGCCCATTATCGGTACGAAGACATTTCAGACGAACAGAAAATTGAGTGAAAATTTCATTCCACAAATGTTGAAAAATAGATAGTAATTCAGAGCGATTTTTCATTAAGTAAACCCAAGTCATGCGAGAAAAATCATCAATAAAGGTAACATAATATCTGTGTCCTAACAACGTAGGGACAGGACACGGTCCCCAGACATCAGAATGAAGTAAATCAAAAGGTGCAGAAGCACGAACATCTACACGAGGTACATAGCTAACTCTATGGAGTTTAGCAAACAAACACGACTCACAGCTGAGATGGGAAACATTCCCAAACTCAGGATACAAACGACGCATGACCTGCATAGAAGGATGACCATGACGGTAGTGGAGGTCCAAGAGTTTGGCCGAAGCAGCAGAACAGGCAATGTGGGAAACTTCATCTAGAACATAAACACCACCACGCAGCTTTCCTCTACCAATAATACGGCTCGTCGACTGTTCCTGAAAAATGCAACCAGAAGATGTGAAGATAGCAGTGCAGTTTAAATCACGAGTAAGCTTACTAATAGACAATAGGTTGTAAGTTGATTGAGGAACATGAGCAACCGAGGATAGAGGCATATCCGGTGTCACATTGCAGCTTCCAAAGCCCACAATAGGAACAGTGGATCCATCTGCAACAGTAATGGAAGACCCACAATGGGGATGATATGAGTGCAAGATACCTGAAGAACTAGTCAGGTGGTCAGAAGCTCCAGAATCTGCCAACCACTGAACTGGACGCTGGGAAGTGCAGGCAGGTTGAATAGTCTGGGCCACAGCAGCACTATGAGGAGGAGAAGAAATCGAAAATGCCTGCATGCGACGATACTCCTCCTCAGAGATCTGGACAGTGCGGGGACCCGGGGTTGTCGGTGTCGAGTCGGCAACGTGAGCAGATCGAGGTGAAGAAGACGAGGTTTTGGCCGCCCAGTCTGGCTTCCCATGCACAAGCCAACACGTATCCTTTGTGTGACCTCGACGTCCGCAATGAGTACAATGTCGCGTATCAATCTCCCGACCACGTCCAGAACCAGACCGACCGCCTCGGCTATTCCCCCTTCCCCCTCGAGAGGCCAGCGCAATAGACTCGCTGGAGGAAACATGTAGGGCAGCTGGAGAAGAGGCAGAGCCCGCTTTAGTCAGACGATGGTACACACTAGCAGTCTGCAAGGTAGAAGGACTCGCAAGCATTTCGGTTCTTGTTGTTGAGAAGTTTGGATCAAGACCGTTCAGAAGCCAGATGAGAACCAGATGCTCACGTTGAGCCTGATGTCCTTCACGAGTAGATGGGATCTCCCAAAGATCCAGGATTTCATCGGCAAGAACCTTCCATTCGGCGAAGTACTCAGTGACAGGACGAGCTCCTTGTCGTAGCTCAGCCATCTTGGGAAAGAGTTCACCAAGACGAGAGAGGTTGTTAGCTTGAGAAAACATCATATGCAGGGTGTCCCACAACTCCTTAGTGCTATCACAATTCTTGCACATTTGCTGAACTGAAGGGTCCATGGAACTCAGAAGGAGCGCAAAGATACGACAATCATCACTGTACCAATCGTCGTATTCGGCACTTCCCACGGCATGAGTAGGAAGTCTAGTAAGGTGGTGAGTACGTCGGATGCCTGCTAGAGACATAGTAATCCCCTTTTTCCACAACTGAAAGTTGGAGGAGGTAAGGATAGTGGTAGCCAGCCTTGCATTGGAAGGAAAAGTATTGGTAGAATCCCCTGAGGGAACAGGTGTCTGAGTGATGCTTGTAGCCGAGTCTCCCATGGTCTTGGACAAGAACCTTCAATAGACAGCAGGAGACGAGATCGGACACACAACAGCGGGCGATCTCAGTGCAGCAGAGCAGAAGAGCAGAGGAGAAGAGGAGAAGAGATCGGCATCTTCAATCGTAGCAGAGCAGAAGATCAATAGTTACCGCCTGCTAGAGATCGGCATCAACAAACAGTACCTTGCTAGAGATCGGCATCTTCAACAGTTGCCGTCCCTGGATGGCTGGCGAGAGAGGCCGATGATGCGTGAGAAGGAAGAGGGGCTGTCGTTCGGCTGATCGGTAGGCATCAAGCAGCAGCAGTAGGCGACGGCTTCAGCGGTAGGCGACGGCAGCAGCGACGGCTGATCGGCGTCAGCGGTAGGCGACGGCTTCAGGCAGCAGCAGCGACGGCAGGCGACATCTTCACGGGATGCGCCTCCGTCTAGGTCACGGGAGGGAACAGTGGAGAGCGACAGGTGTAGCGGGCGGGACGAGCGAAGGCGAACGAAGGCGGCGGCGGATGAGGGAGAACGGACGAACGCGGCGGCGGATGCGTGAAAACCCTAGCGGAGCGTCCGTCCCTCTGATACCATGTAAGGGAGAGGAAAAATGACTTATGTTCTCCTTGGACAAAGTCTAATATATATATAAAGTCTAATAACATAATACAGCATATAACAATATCCATATATTCACATCCATTATCACTGCGAAGAATTTTAATAGTGGCACAAAATTGAGTCGAAATCATTTTTGGAATTTTTGGAAAAGAGGGAAAACTTCATTTTTACTATGCATCAAATAAACTCACGTGCTACGAGAAAAACAATCAATAAAAGTAACAAACCAATAATAACCAGAGATCGAAGCAACAGGACAAGAACCTCATACATCACTATGAATAGTATGAAATGGTACAACAGAAGACTTAAATACATGATTGAAAGAGACACGCTTATACTTAGCAAGTTCACAAGCATCACACATAAGAGTTTTAAAAACAGAAGATGAAAAACTAGAAAATAACGTTTGCATAGTAGAAATAGAGGGGTGGCCCAAGCGACGATGCCAGGTAGCTAATTGAGGAAGTTGGTGAGCATGAAAGGCCTAAGGAACAACAACATCAAACACGTACAATACAATGCATCACACATTTTACCAGAGCCAATCATTTTCTGCGTCTGCAGGTCCTGAAAGACAATAAGAAGGAAGGAAAGTGACGGAGCAGTTCATGGAATTTGTAATATGACTAACAGATAAGAGGTTGTGAGTAAATGAAGGGACGTGAAGGGCAGAAGCCAAGGTAAGAGAAAAGCAAGTGATAGAGCCTTTTTCCTGAAATAGAGGAAAGGGTTCCAATGACAATGCTTACCTTGTCTCTGTCAGACAATGGTGAATAGGAAACAAAACCTGACGATGACCCAGTCATATGATTTGTGGCTACAGAATCAATAATCCAATAAGTGGCAGACAGTACAGCAGCAGAATGAGCACTTGGGCTACCTGAATGAGCAAATGGCGGGGAGAGCTGAAATTTAAGCTACCACGACCACGTCCACCACAGCCCCCACGAGGAACCATGCCACCTCTCGATGGAGAGAGCCCATGCCATTTGAAGCAAGTGTCGCGAGTATGCCTACTCCGACTACAATAATCACGCATCAAGTGGTCTTTGTCTGAGAGCCTGGGCCTAAAGTCCTGAGGAGTGCTGCCTCCAGAATGAGAAGTCGTAAGAGCAGAACCACTAGAAAGACCCTCTAAACTCCAAGACTGACGACCGTCATATTCTTGTTGGACAATGTTATAGATCTCTGACAACGAAGAGACTGGTATGCGGCCAAGGATCTGAACAATAATCTGATCAAAGTCCTGGTGTAAACCATGTAGAAACTCAAACACCCGATTCTGATCTTCATGATCACGAACAAGAAGAGCATCAACAATGCAAACAAGGTTGGGGGATGTAAAATGGTTATACTCCTGATATAGCTGGATGAACTCCAAATAATAAGCGGACGGTGGTCGATCACCTTATCGAAGGAGAAATGTCATTTGTCGTAGCTGAAAGATCTGAGCAATATTGACTTTTTTCTGGGAATAGGTAGATTCAGCATGACTTCAAATATCTGCAACAGTACCCAAGAATAGGTAATTCCGTGCAATAGTCTCTTGCATGGAATTAATCAATCATGACATGACCAAAGAGTTCTCTGATTCCCATTGAGCCCACGTAGATAAGATCCGTGTTGGCTCCTTAATAGTCTCGTTAACATAGCCAAATAAACAGCGACTCTTAAGAGCTAAGGCAATAAAACGAGACCATGATAGGTAATTTGTTGTATCAAGACGAATCGTGGTGATCTGAGACATCATATGATCATGCCCAACCCGAGTAGATCTAGCGGGTTGTGATACGTCTGGAGAATCCACCACGTAAGACATAATGAAATCAGAGAACAAAGATGCGTAAGAAGAAGAAAAAAATATTCTGAGAAGAAAAAACAGCCTCCACGAGATCGCCGGAAAAGGGCGATACCGAAAAAAATGTCAGGCACCAACAATAGGCCCTTCTCGGATCCTAGAATAATAGATCCTTGAGTGCTTAAGTCAAAGGATGCTTGAATAAGGAGGTAGAAGTCTTTCATTGAGAGAAAGTAAAGGAGAGAAAAATCTCAAGATCCATGATATAGGGAGATCCGGTAGAGAGATTACTTGATCCCCCTAGTAGGAGATAGAGGGATGAAAAACAAAACTTTTCAGAGAAAAACGGGTAACATCAGACGGTTGCCGGAGCGGCGGCCATCCGGGGTGCCGATCCGACCCCGTTCGCCGATCGGCGGGCTACGCTACCCACGGCAGTCAGAGGTTTTGGGGAATGAGAGAGAGAAGGGAGGAGGAGGGAGAGAAGGGTGGCCGACGGTAGGGATTCGTTAGGCTGCAAAGAGGGCGTTGTACGGAGCGGCGGGCGGCGACTAGGGTGTTTTTTCTTTTCGTAGCTCTGATACCACATCAAACAGAATAGAAAATAGAAAACTTAGTAATTAGAAAAGAGAAAACCCCATATATATAGGGTAATACAAATATTAGCTAACAGTTTCTAATGCAAAAAAAATTCATTCATCTGAAAGCTAGAAAACCGCCAAAGAAAATGCATCCCAAGCAGAAATATCACAAGTACCCCCACGCTCGGGGAGGAAAACTCTCACTTCGCTATCACTCGCCTTTTTATCGGGCAAGAACTCGGAACCACCGGAATTTTAAGCACCTTTGACTAAAATCAATGTAGTCGTGTGTAAACTGTTATAAATCCTCATAACGGTCAGTTAGCAGGACAGGGATACCAGAGACGGCAAAAGGATGCGGCATCAAGCGGGGCTGAACCATCCGGTTCAGCCCTCCCTAATTAAAACAAGAAGGTGGTTGGGGGCTGAACCGAATGGGTTCAGCCCCTACAGGGGGCATCCGGCCCCTCCTTAACCCGAGGGGTATACATACCCCTAGGTTTTCATGGCAGTGGACAAACAAGTATTCTCAGGTATTCCTTTCTTCCTCTCTCAAAACCCTAGCTTTCACTTCACTCTTCTCTCCTAAATCCCTTCTTGTTCTTAACATTTGATATCAAAGGATCTTTCCTCCCCATATCAATCGCGGCTTCCTCACGACGAGTCCACAGCAGACGTCATCATCGACTCGCCTTGTCAAAGCGTTGTTGTTTGGCCGATTGACCTACTGTTGCATTCGATTGGTTGTTTTGATCAACTGCGTCGATCGACCGATTCGTCGATCTCTCCGCCCGTCGACTTCGTTGACCCTTCCGATCGTCGACTGCTCCTTCCACCGCTCTGATCTCTCCCATCGTGGACTTATTCTGCGAGCCAGGGGTTCTGGGACTTCTTCCTCCGTTTGTCGACCGCTTCTTTTATTGCGTTGAACCGCCTCAACGATCTTCACGGAATCCCACGATCCATCATCTCTGATCGGGATACAGTATTTATAAGCAACTTCTGGAAGGAACTATTCAAGCAGTAGGGTATGCGCCTATGTATAAGCACCGCAAACCATCCACAAACAGATGGTTAGATCGAGGTACTCAATCGGGGAGTTGAGACATACTTACGATGTTTTGTTATGAATGAGCCTGGCATATGGACACGATGGCTGTACTGGGCAAGGTATTGTTATAATACCTCCTACCACACGGCCAGTAAGTTTACTCCTTTTAAAATTATCTATGGGCGCTCCGCCCCGAGTCAGGGCACATATGAGCTAGGGGAACGGCGTTACCGACTATTGATCGTGAGTTGCGCGGCTGTGACCGTACCCTCGGCATATTACGAGAAAATATCCTTACTGCCCAAAACAGGATGAAAATACAAGGAGATAAACACCGGTCCAAACGTCAATTTGCAGTCGATGATGAAGTCTTCTTAAAACTCCAGCCCAACAGAAAAACCTCAGTGTCCTGGAGGACAAATCAGAAGCTGGCACCTCAATATTATGGTCTCTTCAAATCATTCAGTGGGTGGGACTTCTCTTGGGTTGCTCACTTCTCTTTTTATTTTTTATTTTAAAATTCCTACAGTCAACCTATCTATTTATACATTAATTAAATTTTATTCTATGTCTCGCCTCGACTCCAAGCTGGACCAATTGGAGAGGTCGGGATACTTTGAGGTTCGACCCCCTTCGACACAGCCGCCATCACCGCCACTGTTGGTGCCACAACCGTCCTCCGTTGTTCCCGCCGCCTACTAAAGAGGCCTTGCCGGCCAACTTTCTGTTATTGTTCATCGCTGCATCGCCGGTCCCGCCGGACCCCTTCCTTCAGTCGGTCACTGTTCCCTCGGCCATCTTGCCATTTTTTCCTTCAGCCACTCCGTTGGACCAACCGACCCCAATACTTCAGTCGATCGTCTTTTTGACGGAACCGCCGCTACACCTTGCTGCCACTTGCTCTGCGACACGCTAGAAGGCTCTATTTTGGCGTGAGATCAAGGAGCTAGAGAAGCCGCACATCCTACTAGAGTTTGAGCTTGAAGACAAGCTCAAAAAGGACGGGTGGAGTGTTATGGTCCTCCATCAGTTATCTTATTATATATGTATTGAGTCACATTAGTAATTAGTAGACTCGTCGTAATGTTTTAGTGTCTTAATATTTTATGCATCTTAGGTAATTGCGGGTATGCCACCGGGGTCCTATAAATATGCTCTTGTCTTGTATTTGGAGAATCAAGAAATGAAGAATGAAGTTTCCCCCTTATCTCTCTAACTTCCTCTCTCTCTCTCTCTCTCTTGAAGTTCTTCTCTCCTTCCTCCACCCTCTTGGGTTTCTTCATCTCTCATCTCCTCCTCCACCATTCTAGGGCTTGTCTCTTTGTATCTCCACCTCCACCGATCTGCAACGAAGCAAACCCATAACAATGTGATTGTGTAATAGTAGCACGGTAGCTCCGAATTGGATCAAGTTGTTTGAGATACACAATTTAAGCTAATAAATCTTGTTAGAAATTGAAAAGAGGTAACGATGGGTTGTCCAAGAATGAATGAGATTATAAAAAAACGGTGAAAAACCGAAACTGCACCGCAAAAACCGATCACAAACCGCACTGAATCGAAACCGCACCGCACGGTTTCGGTGCGGTGCTGTTTTGGTTGGTCAAAAACCGCACCCATGCGGTTCGGGTTCGGTTTGGCCCCAAACCGCACCACTCGCAGTCGCAGACCTACCCGAGAGGAATACGTGCTTCTAAAAGATCTTTGATATTGTGCCCAATCCCAAAGTGAGCTCTATATATATGATCAGCAGCGAGAAAAAGAAAGTAAACAATGTTTTATTAAGCTTACGTCGAATTCTCGCGGAATGACAGTTAAGGTAATTGAGCAGAATAAGACCATGATTGAAATTCAAATCAAGTTTTTGATGCTAAAAGTAAATAAGGTGATTATATTGAATCGGAAATGAATGAAAAATATTGAATCAATTGACTTCTTTATATATACAAAAAAATTAACAGAGAGAAATATGATTGTAAATTCTCTTATCTCTCACAATCTCTGAAGGACTCATCTTCTCTCTGAGTCTAATTCTTTCTCTCTTGCTCTCTTGATCTAAAAAGGTTGTTATTGTTATCAGACCAAAGAACAGAAAATAAGTTCATTGGTGTTCTTCCTTCCCTCATCAAGAACAGCCAATCAAAGAAGAATTTGTATTCACGCAGAGCTATCAAATTCAAGATCCATTCAGAGTTTGTTGGTGAAAGGATCTCACTGTAGAAAAGTCTGTTGCATCAACCAATTCAAAGAGTGTTTTAAGAATTTCTCTCCAAGAGATTTAGTGGTTTTAAGATTCTCTTTATCAAAAGGCTCGATGATTCTAAGAGTCTCCTTATCAAAAAAAACTCAGTGGTCCTAAGAATCTCCTTATCAAAAGATTCTATTGTGATTTTAAGAGTCTCTTTATCAAAATACTCGGTAGTTCTAAAAGTCTCCTTATCAAAAAAACTCAGTGGTTCTAAGAATCTTCTTATCAAAAGATTTTGCTATGATTCTAAAAGTCTTCTTATCAGAATTCTCAGCACTTGTATAGTGAATTGGATATTTTTTGTTATTCAGTCTCCCTTTATATTATATATAGGGATGGTATTGTATAAATGTAATTTAATCATTTGTGAATGAAAAGATACTTATATTGACTTGTCAATGGTCAAGAGAAATTGAAGAGGGATCATGTCTTTCATTTGAGGAATCGGAGAAATGAAGATTTGAAACTTTATTTAGTCATTGGTCCTAAGAATAGAATTCTTTGAAGCGTAGAGGCTTTCAATTTAAAATCCTATGTATGTTTGTGAATTCACTTGAGGAACACTGAAAATCGCTAGAAAAATAAAGAGTAAAAATGTGTTAGTATTTTGTTGTGAGGCCAAACACCAAAGAATCGTTCTAGGACTAATTTCTTCATAAAAAGTGGATGTCAAACAACATAAAGCTAGTGATGATAAAAGATTAGTGTTTTGCATTGTGAAGACAAACACCCAATTCTAGTTCCAGGACTTAGTTTTTCTCATATAAAGCAGATATCCAACATCTTGCGTAATATAACAAAAGATTAGAACTTTGTACTATAGAAACAAATGCACATGCATCAGTTTTAGACTTAGATTTTTCATAAAAAGCGGCAACATCTTGCACATTGCGACAGAAGATCAACATTTTGGCTTTGTGAAGCGTAACACTCAAGAGTCTTCTAGACAACTCCTTTATTAAAAAAATGGCCAACAATATCATGTGCATGCCATTTACCCCTCAAAAACAACATGTCGCTCATGTTAGAAGACATTTAAAACAATGGATATAAGAGGTTACTGAGTATAACAAGAAAATGATGGGGGATAATGATCAACAAGATCGCATCAACCTGGGACACACCATAGTGCAAGACTAAATATGTTCTGAAAATGCATAGATGCCCAAACTCTAAGGTGATGGAAGAAGTCCAAGGAGGAGGATCATACAACAAAAGGGTTGTGAATTCGACAGGGAGTGCGAGAATGAAACATGTCAATTCTCCCACGAGTCTACTTACAAAAAGAGCAACATTAAGCAACCTGCAAAGGAATGACAATCAATCTCCTACACATCTACTTCTAGCAACACAACTACAGTGAGATAAAGAAAGAAGGTTAGGCCTCGTTCGTTTGCACCATTTTCACAGCAAGTTTTCGTTTTGAGTTTTTGCAGTCTAAATGTCGTTGTTCATTTGCCACTGTTTTGATATGTTTTAGTTTTGACCCAAAATCATACCGTTTTCACTCTTCATTAAACACCCCCTCTCAAAACAGACCTAGGAAGGTATGTACAGACCTAGGGAGGTCTGTTTTGGTTGGTTTTGAGAATAGAAGAGCTCCACATTTCTACGATGGTGGTGAGCGATCTTCTCCGACACCCTAGGGCAGGACGCATCTCTTCTTGCCCGAGGAGCAGGACGTATCTCTTCTTGTCGGAGCTCGCCTGTGATTCCTAGAGCTCCCAATGTCTGTAATAGTATTCCTTTGTTTATGGAGTGCTTGTGAACCAAAGCAAGTTGGAACCTAACGGGATCCAACCAGCATGGTCATAAAAGGAACAAATCTAATAATTGATTGGAGTTCTGAAATTTAAAAAAAAAAACTGTTTTCTTGCTATGATAATCAGAATCAAAACGTGGATCGATTCAGATCATAACATATGCGATAGAGGGCATACTCCATATCCAAAGAAAATTCTAGTTTTAGCATACAGCCAGTGTTCGAAGAGATTTAGAACCGAAAATGAAAGAAGAGAAATGCAATGAGGAAGAAAGGGGAATAGGAGACTGACTTGGCTGCGCAGCCCACCCTTGCTCGCCTCCCTTGATGCGCTCGGGCAGGGCGTAATTCACGGTGAGGACGCGGCCATAAAGCTCGGCACCATCCATGTTGTCCATAGCAGCAATGGCGTCCTCACGCTCCAGAAAAGTAACGAAACCAAAGGACCGGTGCTTCTGCGTCGCCTGGTCCAGCGGTGTCTTCACGTCCTTGATGTCGCCGAAGGGGATGAACGCCGAGTGCAGGATCAACTCGTTCACCTCCTCCGCTAACCCACCTTTGCCCCCAAAGGACCACCATCAGAAAACCCTAGTTAGTTGGACCGAGCAAGAAGACGGTAAGAAGAAAACTGTACACAAAGAATTAACGCAAGAAATATTTATTTTTCCCGTGAGGGGATTCGTCGGAAGCCTTACCCACGTAAAGGGTGTTCTTCTGTATTTGAACGTTCATGGCGGTCTGCGCGAGAGCGATCAGCCAGAAACAAAGGGAAGAAAGAGACGGAGAGTGAGAGTAACGAAACAGTCGAGTTTTTGACGAGCGTTCTAATTCTTTTCTTTTCTTTTTTGACATTTAAATAAATATTTTTTATACAAAATTATAAAATAATAATTATGGTATTTAATCTCATTATTTTTGAAAATAATCGCATAGAAAATTCATGCATTTCCATTCAAAAATGATATGATAGAAAAAATGCATTATTTTATAGTGCATGATAATTCGATCAGAATGCATGAAAGATTCGGAAAATTATAAATGAGGTGCACAATCTTATGTTTAAAATACATTACATAAAATATTTCAATTAATTTTGGGAGCGCATATAGTCTAGCTTGGACTGCGAATAGTTCAGTTGATTTGCGAATAGTTAAATTTGATTTGCAAATGACTAAATTTTGATCAGCTTATAACAAATCATTAAAAAATGAGGGTGTCATTGTCCCTTTGGCCCTCCTCTGAATCTGCCCCTAATCCGATTTGAATGCATGATTTTCCAATCAAATTATTTTCAAAAATAATTAGAATATAGATAATATACTGATTCTAAAAATACCAACATTAATATTTGTAATTTGTTTGTAAAACCATTTTTTTAGATGTCAAAAAATGTGAATTAATGTTTATAAAGGACCATGAGCATAAGGCATAACTGCATAACACACTCCTAAAAACAATTTAGTTTTTCAGAAAAAACAATTGATGTGTAATACACCTTATTCTACATGCGGGTATTACTTATTGGGGAACTCATCTTCTATTGTAATTTGAAACAGTGCTCCCTCTCTTTTCTCATGTCCTTCGCGAAAATAAATTCACGGTAGCAGAAATTGTCAGCACCGGAGCGCTATCACCGTCGAGCGACTTTCAAAGCAACTTGCAAGGTACATTTCTTCACTACACTCTGCTCACACGTTCTGTGGTGATCTTCCAACGACATTTTTTAGTATACGAATAAACATAATGCCGGTGTCCCAATGCAATACTAGTTGACGAATAAAAACTTCCCTTTCTTACTGTTGTTCTTGCTTATGTTCTCGTTTATAAGATGTTTTAGATTATTGTTTCATAGGATCCAGTCGTATTGTTCTACTATGCGGCCATATTAATGTTCTTGGAATATAAGATGCAGTCGTATTGTTCATTCTCGTTATAATTTAGGGCAAAATTCGGTGCTATTTATCCTTCATTTTCGTTGTTTAGGGTTAATTAATTGTTTAATTTTGGTACAATAGTCGTAATATCATTTTTTCTTGTTTTGATACAATACGGTACAATCGTGTTCTGCGAGCCGATTCAAAAGATATTGTCGTTTAAGGAAAGTTAATTGTTGTACTGTAATGATAGAGAAAATATGTAATGATCCTAACAATGTCAACTTTGCACATCCACTTAAACTAGCTTAGCCGAAATCTAGCCAAATCGAGCAGTTTGGGTTGATTCTCACGGGTTTCAGTTCGATTTCAGATCCAAGGTGTGCACGCCGGCGAAATCAGGACGGCCGGTGGCCGGCGAGCCCACAACCGCATATATGTATGTGTGTGTGTGTGTGTGTGTGTGTGTGTGTGTGTGTGTGTGTATCAGTGTGTGTGTGGATATTTAGTTATATGTCCGCGCGTGTTAGGACCGACTCGGAACGACCAATTGGATTCCGTGTCACTAGAGTGTAACGGCTCTACGTTGGAGATATTATATAAGGTCATTTCACACCGATAAGCCTTAGTGGACTATCTTGAGCGGAGCAATTACATTCTCAAGATACGGTTTAGGGTTTTGCTCTCACGTCTGCTCTCGTTTTCACCGCCCCTCACGATCCTCTTTCCGGCTACTGTTTTCGTGATTATTTCTCATCCAGATCGCAGATCCCATCGATGCTGGAGATTTTTTGATTCGCCTCCGTCGTAGGCTGAGCAATCGCTGGAGGATTTCGTCTTTCTCGCGAAATAGTTCCCCCCCCCCCCCCGGAAGCCATCGAGAAAGAGATCCCCGATCGGAGAAATCGCTTGTTCCAGCAAGAACCGATCTAGGGCATCCCAGATCTGGGTGTCGTCGCTTCGTTTCTCGTTTTCGCTGGAAGAGAAGACTCTCTTGGTTCCATATCAGGGTACTTTTGCTTGTGTTACGTCCCGTTGGACGTTACTTCCTATCTTTTAGTATTTCTGTTATTGTAAGTCTTGATGAAGGGTACTTTTGTCTTTGTCTTTGTTAGGGCTCTTTTTTAGTGTTAGTTGGGGTTTGTCTGGAGGTTATGCAAAAAGTAACGTATGTTTTGTAAGGTGAACGGCTGCCACGGGAAGAGCATCCCCTGCACCGTCCAAAGAGTCCGTTCAGGTTGGCCTTCGGATTTCCATTATCGTATGCAATTTCATCTTTTGTGTTGTTCTTCTTCTTGGTGTTGTGTGAGATCTGTTGTGATTAAAGAGCAATAGTTGGAGGCAACTGCGGTAACTAGTCAGGACAGTGTGTCGCCGGCGGTGGGAAGAGCCTGAGGTTGTAGGGTTCTATCAAGGTATCATAGCCATTCTGCGTCTGCCATGCCTGTCTCAGACGCCACCCGATCCAAGGAGCACGCCCCCGACTTGGACGCCCTCCGCCAGAATCACGATGATCTGGCACGCTCGGTGCAGGTTCTTAGTGAGGATGTCATGTAACATCCCCCTGACAACTAGACCCCCCAGGTGAATTTGTCATGACTAGGTCATAACAAGACCTTGGTAGCTTAGGAACCTCCTTGACACAGACCAAAAATAGGGATTGCAGCACCTTGGTCTACAAATAGTAATTTCCAAATATTCAGCCTAGGGTTTGACTTAAGGACTTTAACTTGGCTCAGTGACCCCACCACAACATCCCTAGGCCATCTAGGAGCCCAGGGGGACATTCAGGACCCATTGGGGCCAGTCAAATATGTCAAGTTGACCAAAGTCAACCCTAACCCTAATTAGGGCAAAATGGTCAATCCCCCATCAATTGACCTAACTGACCATCACCATATGGAATTGACTTCACTTCTAGGTCTAAAACATCATAAGAGACCTAGTAGACCAAAAATCCCCATCATAGGGTCATCACAGGGCAAAATGACCAAAATACCCCTATTAGGTCAAAATGGTGATTTTTCATTAAACACCCATATTAACCACCACAACTTCAGATTGATCACACCCCTAGGGTCATAACCTCATAGGGGATCCAATGGCACAAAAATTTCATGGTTTGGTCAACCCTAGGGCCCAATTTGACCAAAAGTCAAACTATGCCAAATTATGTCAAATTACTTAGACCTAGCCCAATCCTTTTGGGCTAGGCCCAATTGAGTGGTCAACCAGCCTAGTAGGCTGATATTAAACATGGGAGGGAGTGGAAATTCGGCCATGGTGATTAGGAGAGAGAAATGGTGGTTTTCCCCAATTTTGAGGAGAGAAAAAGTGGTCATTCATGGCCATTAAGGTGACACACCCATTGGCATCCCTCCATTACACTCTCATTCATCTTCTCTGATGAATTTGAGAAGATTCCAGCCATTTCTAGGAGCAATTAGGGCAGGGGGGATGCATAGGGTCGGCCATGGGAGGGGAGGTGAAGAGTCCATTAATGGCATATGGGGTTAAAGCCACTACCACCCCCAATTAATCCCCCTATCACCTTCACAAGCCTCGGAGCAGTGAAACCCCCCTTTTCCCGAGATTTTGGAGGTCTCATTGCAAGAAATCGGATGGCACCCAAAGCTTGGAGGAGGGGAAATGGCGGTCCTTCCCTTCTCTATGCGTGTTAGATCTAGACTTGTTTAGGTTGAGAAGTCGGGCTCAAATGAGCCGGATCGGAGAGAAAAATTCCTTGAAATTTCATGAAAAATGGAGGTGGTGAGTTCGCCGGAAACCGCCCTTCCGGCGGCCGTGCCGCCGCCCGACGATAGCCACCACCTCAACGATGGTGGTGGTGGTGGTGGCCGGCCAGGGAGGTGGTCGGAGTGGCCGGGAAATAGCCTGTAATGAGCTCCAGGTCGGGCTAATTCCGTCCCTTGGCTGGAGCTTGAAGATGAGCAGCAGCCCTTGGATGCTGCTTCAAGATTCGTGCAAGAATTTTATTCTATTTATTGTTTTTCTGTGATTATAATTGCAGTGTATAGATTTAATTTTTAAAAATACTTAGACCCCTCTACAGAAAAAGTGGTCAACATCGAAAATGTATCCCTTGATGTCTAGTTGAATTTAAAATTAATTTCACTCAATTTGGAGTTCTAGTTAGACCACAACACTCATTTTGGTGAAGTCTATCTATAGGGCTGTCCAGAGCTTAATTTAAATGCCCACTCAAAACCAGACATCCAAATGATCTAAAATTTGGGGAATGGGCTATTATTTACTATATATATGACATATCCAAAAATCAGAATTTTTTGAAAACGTTTCTCCATAGTTTTTAGAAACATTTAATAAACCATGTATAAATTAATTAGGTGCCATAAACACCTCAAAATCCTCCAAAATTTGGGTGGGTGGTCTTAGAGAGCATGTTAGGTCTCTGATAAAAATTTCATCTCCTTTGGAGATGTTTTGATTAGGTTTTTATCTAACCCTAGGTTGACCCTTATAGGGTTAATAAGGTCAAAACACCCCCTTTGGGTTTTGAGTGGTCAAATCACCTCAACAGATGTTGATATTTTGGCCACTGACTTTTTATGATATGACACACCCTCCAATGGAATTTGGGGTGGTTTGGAGTATGGTATCCCTAGAACCCTAGGGTAGGTCCCTTAATGGGGATTTTTTAGGATTTGAATTTCATGGGGTCAAATGACCTTGGAATGAATTGAAAATTGATGGAGAGGACCATAGGGTTTGTATAGTCCTCTGGTTAAAATTTTAGGGAATTTGGAAGCATTTAACCCCCTCAAAACCCTAACCCTAGTTTAGGGCACCAAACCTAATTTGGAGTATTAGGCTATCAAATCACTTTAAAATCACTTGAAATTTGGGCAGAGTAGTTCTCTGGTAGAAATATTCCTAAATTAATTTTTGTGGAATTTTGGAGCTAATAAAATCAGTACTTCCTTTTCAACCTTAGATGTGTCCTTAAAGATTATTATGTTGATTGTACAACCCCATATTCGCTGGGTGGGACCCGGAGACACCACTGAGGAATTGAGCTAGGCTCAGGTTAGCCTTGGGTTAACCCTAAGGCATACTTGTAGAGCTCTCGCCCTGAAGAAACTCCCGCCCAAGGCAGATAGTCGAGCTCTCGGCAGGAGAGATCGTCGACCGACCAAGGCAGATAGTCGAGCTCTCGGCAGGAGAGATCGTCGACCGACCAAGGCAGATAGTCGAGCTCTCGGCAGGAGAGATCGTCGACCGACCAGGGCGGATAGTCGAGCTCGCGGTGGGAGAGATCGTCAACCACGGAAGCTTCCGCCTTAGGGCTAGCTCCCGCCCAGGGGAGGCGAGAAGGCCCCAAGTAGGCCTTCGGTCGCGATAGTTTAAAGACCGTGAAGAGCGCGAACCTCCCTGGCAAGGGGTCTCGCCAAGGTTGGCCCGGGTGGGGGTCCAGCGAGAGCCTTCTCGGCCAGGGTTCATGCCAAGTGGGCCCACATGGTAGGGCCCGGCGCTCGTAAAGGGGATTAGTTTATAATATATATTATCCCGAGGTAAAATTACCCAAATGCCCTTGGGATGATAGCGGGTTTTGACTATTGGCAGACCCCTCAGGGGTGTTTCAGTATTTTCAGGTCAAAGGAAGACTATAAAAAGACCCATGGGGGCTCTTTGGAAGGGGGCTGATCATTTTTCCTCGAACTCTAGTGCCTTCTGAAGAGCTCCCAGCCCAGCATTTGGCTTTGGAGGGGAAGCTCTCAGAGATCTTCCGGGTGTGTGGTGGGACCTCCCAGCTGAGGCTTTGGGTCTGTGTTAGGGCCTTAGCAGCCTGTCAGGGGTCGAGGTTTGAGAGAAGTAGGC
This sequence comes from Platanthera zijinensis, assembly GCA_039513925.1. Lineage (NCBI taxonomy): Eukaryota > Viridiplantae > Streptophyta > Magnoliopsida > Asparagales > Orchidaceae > Platanthera > Platanthera zijinensis. The sequence continues at coordinate 34,608,435 of CM077078.1, forward strand.
ATTGACTGCACTTTGGTTCGTGAACATTTGTTGGGATCATTTTTGGCTTCAACAGTTCTGGTGCGGTGAGCGTGGAAGCAGCCGGTGTAAGAAAATCTCGAGTTAAGTCCCATGGCAGGAGGCGAAGGTGAAGGATCAGGCGCAGGAGGATCCCCCACCCGGGTGGACGAGGCGACGAAGAAGATGTTTGAGGACTTCAGGCGAGAAGTCATGCAGACGATCAGCTTGGCCTTCTCGGCAAGGAATGAGTGGGAGACGCCGCAGGTTCCGGTGGAGGTGGTTCCGCTGTTAGGCGAGAACGCTCCAGGGCAGCGCCCCGGGAAGGAAGTCATGGTGGAGGCGGGCGAGAGGGACGTAGCCGCGCGGGAGCTTTTCCCAGGCCAGCGTCCCGAGAAGGAGCTTCCGGCGGATCTGGGCGAGAAGGAGGCGACGGTGCGGGAACTCTTCCCCGGGCATGGTCTCGCGGATCGGTCCAGCCAACCAAGGTCGCGAGACGGGCCTTCTCGCCAGGCGGGAGGCGAGACCCCCTTTAGTGAGCTCATTGTCTCGGCTCCAGTGCCGGAGGGGTTCCGGGAGCCGGACATGACCTACTACACCGGGAAGGATGACCCGGTTCAGCACGTGCAATGGTTTGAGGACGTGGTGTCCATCAGACAAATGTCCGATGCCTTCAAGTGTAGGCTTTTTGCCATCACTCTGAAAGAAAAGGCCAGGGACTGGTTCCACCAGTTGCCGGCGAGTTCCATCTACAGCTTTGAGGATCTGCGCAGGGGTTTTCTGCTGCGGTTCTCAACTTCGAAGAAAAGGAAGAAGGAGGCAGAATGCCTGTTTGCAGTGAGGCAAGGGCCGGAGGAGACGTTGGGTCACTATGTCGACCGGTTCCAAGAGGAGGTTCTCCTGGTCCAGGAGGTCCCGGGGTATGCGCTGATGCTTGCCTTCACCCTGGGACTGAGGCCAGGGTTTTTCAGCATGGAGTTGAAGAGAGTGCCCCCTCTCTCTTTTGAGGAGCTCATGGAGAGGGCGGCGAAGGAGATAGACTTCGAGAGGGCAAACCCTGCGTTTGCAAGTAAGCTGGCCAGGTTGGCCGAGGATGATGTGAAGGAGCCGGTAGTGGGAAGGCAGAGAGAGCAGAGAGAGCAGAGGGAGCCAAGGGAAGATAGGAGAAGAGAAGAGCCCCGAGGGCAGGGGCAACAGCATGGGGGGGCCAGGGAGCCAAACAACCGACTGGGTTGGAGGCCTCAGGAGGGTCGCCCCCAGGGCCAGGGAGGACTTCAGGGAAGAGATAACTTCCGGGAGCCAAGAAGGCTGGAGTAGGGAGGATGGAGACAAGGACCAAGGGGTCATTTCCCACCGCTGCAGGAGGCTATGGAGGTGGGAAGGGGAAGAGGAAGAAGATTTCGGGGAGCCGGAAGAAGGGGAGGAGGAGAAGGAAGAGGGGGCAGGATGGCGTTGCCTTATTGTGACTTCCATCAGGAGGAGGGTCACGCAACGGCCACCTGCCCAGAGTTTCTGGAGATTAGAGGGGCCAGAGGGGCCGGAAGGCAGGATCCGCCTGTAAGGATCGTTGAAGTACAGCGGGAAGAGGTGGAGGACAGATGTGAAGACAGGATTGACGTGGGGACCCGAGGAGGGATCGGAGTGATCCACGGGGGAGTAGGGATCGAGGCAACCCGCAAGGGGAGCCTTCAAACCATGTTCCGCCGAGGGGTAGCCTCGACCTCCCAGGCCCCCCCCAGAGGAGAAGATCACTTTCTCATCCGCGGATATGCCAGACTACGAGGATCCGTTCTGCGACGCGCTTGTGATCCAGACAGCGGTGGAGAACTACACCGTCTCCCGGATACTGGTGGACAATGGGAGCTCGGTGAATGTGATCTTCAAGAAGGCCTTCGATGAGATGAGGGTGGAAGGAAAAAGGGTCCTGGCTTCTGATGGACCGCTTTTTGGCTTCTCCGGAGAAAGGAAAGAAGTGGAAGGAGGGGTAGGCCTGCATGTGAGGCTTGGGGGCGTCTCACGGAACTGTCGGTTCGTGATCGTGGACGCCCCGAGTAGCTACAATGCCATCTTTGGACGCCCCCTCATCAGCGCCTTTCGCTGTGTACCCTCCTCGTACCACCAATGCCTCAAGTTCAACAATGGAGGGGTGCAGGTTAGGATTAGGGGGGATCCGAAGATGGCAAGGCAGTGCTATGTGACGGCGGTTAACACCGTGTCATGGATGGCGGAGGCAGAGGAGTTGGAGAGGGAGATGGCTGAGCAGGAAGGAGTTGAGGAAGCGGGGATGAGCCTGGGAGAGGCGATAGAGGTTATTGAGGAGATGGCGGAGGCGGAGGAGTTGGGGGAGATCAGCCCAGAAGAGCCGAGAGGAGTGGCGGATGAAGAAGAGCAGAGGCAGGAGGAGAGTTTGGAGGAGACGATGGAAGTTGATGAGGTTGAGGGAGAGGAGCTCGAGTTCGAGCAGGAAGAGGCAAGGGTAAGTTGGGAGCGGTCGGGGCTAGAGCCGGCCGAAGAGGTGGTAGAGATGGAGGTGCTTACAAGAGCGGGGGAGGCGCAAAGGGTTCGGATCAGCGGAGGCTTGAGCCTTGAGGATCAGGAGCGGATGCGAGCCTGCATCCAAGACAACGTCGACATCTTCTCTTGGAGCGCGGCAGACATGCCGGGCATCGACGCGGACGTGGCCTGTCATCGCTTGAACCTGGATCCCGGAGCCCGCCCCATACGCCAAAAGATGAGGGCCATCGCCACCAAGCTAGAAGCCCCCATCCGAGAGGAGGTCAAAAAGCTCCTGGACGCAGGCTTCATCTCAGAGATCCAGTATCCAGGCTGGATCTCCAACGTGGTAATGGTAAAGAAGGGAGGAGGAAAATGGCGCATGTGTATTGATTTTTCCTTATTGAATAAATCATGTCCCAAGGATTGCTACCCCTTGCCTCGAATCGACGCGCTGGTTGACTCAGCCGTCGGTTTTTCTCTTATGAGTTTTTTAGATGCATTTTCAGGTTACCACCAGATCCGGATGCACCCTCCTGATGTCAAGGATGTTTCCTTCATCACAAGAGAGGGATGCTTCAGCTATAAGATGATGCCCTTCGGATTGAAGAACGCAGGGGCAACGTACCAACGCATGATGGATCGCATCTTTCGAGATCAAAGGGGAAGGAACCTGGAGGTCTACGTGGACGACCTCATGATCAAGAGCAAGTGTGTTGATTCCCACTTGTAGGACTTGGAGGAAACGTTTGCCACCCTGCGGGGGTTCAAGATGAGGTTGAACCCCTTGAAATGCGTCTTCGGGGCTAGTCGCGGTAAATTCCTCGGGCACCTCTTGACTCCCGCAGGGGTAGAACCTAACCCCGATAAGGTTAAGGCTATTCTAGACCTAGAATCGCCTCGCAATGCCAAGGAGGTCCAGCGCTTGACCGGGAAGTTGGCCGGGCTAAGCAGGTTCCTCTCTCGGTCAGGGGATAGATGTTCCTCTTTCTTTAAAGTACTCCGTGGTAACCAAGTATTCGAATGGACGGCCGAGTGTGAAGAGGCATTTCAGGGGCTGAAGAGGCAACTCTCCCAAGCTCCGTTACTTCAAAGCCCGAAGGAAGGGGAAGACCTAGCCTTGTATCTCGGAGTGGGGGTAGAGGCAGTGAGCTCCGTCTTGGTTAGGGAGGAGGGGAAGAAGCAGTTACCCGTCTATTACGTCAGCCGAATCTTAAAAAAGGCGGAGCTCCGATACCCCATCTTGGAGAAGCTAGCATATGCTTTGATCATCTCAGCTAGGAAGCTTCGCCCTTACTTTCAAGCACACTCGATTAGGGTGATAACAGACCATCCCCTTCGCAAGGTCTTGGAGGGGGTGGAACATTCAGGAAGGTTGGCAAAGTGGTCCATCGAGCTAAGCGAGTTTGACATCTCTTTCGTCCCGAGGCTCTCCATCAAAGCCCAGGCCGTAGCGGATTTTCTGGCGGACTATGTTACCGAGGCCGAGGTTGAGGAACCAAGGCCGCAAGAAGCGTGGAAGATGGTGGTCGATGGGGCCTCAGGAAGGCACTCCCTGGGAGGAGGTGTGGTGTTGGTAAGCCCTCAGGGAGTTACCATAGAGCAAGCAGTGACTTTCCACTTCCCTGTAACCAATAACCAAGCGGAGTATGAGGCTGTGATCGCTGGCCTTCGCTTGGCAAAGGAGCTGGAAATCCAGGATGTGGAGGCCTTCACCGACTCAATGGTGGTAGCCTCGCAGATCCGAGGCGAGTTTGAGGCCCGGGAGCCGACTCTCGCGAGGTATCTATCTAAGGTAAGAGCCCTCATTGGGAGTTTCCGTTCATTCTCTATTCAACATGTCCCCAGGGAGGAAAGCGCGGCAGCTGATCGACTGGCGAAGTTCGGGCCTCGGGGAGGAGGTACCCTAACTGAACTGTTCCAACCAGCCATTGAAGAGGGGGAGTTGATGGAGGTGAATCGGCGGTCCTCATGGGTGGATCCGTTGGTAACTTTCTTGACCACAGGAGAACTGTCGGAAGAAGTCAAGGATGCAAAGAGCTTCAGACACAAGGCGGCTCATTACCTGATCCTGGGAGGGAGCTTGCATCGGAAGATGTTGTCGGGGCTCCTCGCGAGATGCGTAACCGAGGAGGAAGTCCCGAGGATCCTGGAAGAAGTGCATTCGGGAGAATGCGGCAGTCATTTAGGAGGAAGGACATTGGAAGCGAGGGTGATAAGGCAAGGATATTTCTGGCAGACCTTAAGGAAGGATACAGCTGAATTCGCAAGGAGGTGTCGGAAGTGCCAAGTACATGCTCCTCTCCAGCTCTTGCCCGCCCAAAGACTTCGAAGCATCACGGCGCCATGGCCCTTTGCCATTTGGGGGATGGACCTGGTTTGACCCTTTCCTCCAGCTAGCGGGCAAAGGAGGTTCCTCCTAGTTATGATTGACTACTTCTCCAAATGGCTGGAGATCAAGCCGTTAGCCAAGGTAACCTCCCAGGTCATCAGAAACTTCGTTTGGGGGGAAATCATTTGCAGGCATGGATTGCCCCAAGCGATAGTGACGGACAATGGTCCTCAGTTTGCCAGTGAAGAATTCATCAGTTTCTGCACCCAATTGGGGATTGACCTCAGGTTCGCCTCTGTCCATCATCCTCGGAGCAATGGTCAGGTGGAGGCGGCAAACAAAGTCATCGTCAACTTGCTCAAAAAGAAGGTGGAGAACCTGAAGGGTAGCTGGGTGGAACAGCTCCCTTCCGTCCTGTGGGCCTTGCGAACAACTCCGAACACGGCCACAGGAGAGACCCCCTTCAAGCTCTCTCATGGGTGTGAGGCTGTCCTCCCGGTGGAGTTCGAGGTTTGGTCCCCAAGGGTCGCGGCCGCAGCTGGGGGAAGCGAAGCTTGGAGGTTGGAGAATGAGGAAGGGTTGCGCCTCTCATTAGATATGGTGGAAGAGCTGCGGGATGTTGCTGCCATCAGGCAAGAAGAAATAAAACGGCGAATGGCTCGGTACTTCGATAAGCACATCAGAGTCAAGCAATTCGTCGAGAGGGATCTAGTACTGAAAAAGGTCGATGCTGCGGGAAGGTCGGCCGCGGTTGGTAAGCTCAACCCTAGCTGGGAAGGGCCTTATGTCGTAGAGAAGGCTTTGGTTAACGGAGGCTACTATCTCCAGGATGCGGAGGGAAGGACCTTGAGTCACACCTGGAGTGGTGATGACCTGAAGCGCTTCTACCCGTAAGAGAGAGAAGGATTGTAACGTTGTAAACGACTATTGCATTGTCAATAAGTTATTTCAGAATGTTGACTATCGCTGAGTATGCAATCTTCATGTTTCTTGTTTTAACTGGCTATGACTCCTCATCTCAGTGATAGAATAGGCCTGGTTGAAGTTATCTTCGTCAACACCCCGAGCTCGGCTCGGCCCCAGGTAGACCCGCTGCGCAGGCTCTCATCTAGCTGGCAGGTCCGAAGGCTCGCCTGTGGGGGAGAGGTTTGGTTATCTTCATCAACACCCCGAGCTCGGCTCGGCCCCAGGTAGACCCGCTGCGCAGGCTCTCATCTAGCTGGAAGGTCCGAAGGCTCACCTGTGGGGGAGAGGTTTGGTTATCTTCATCAACACCCCGAGCTCGGCTCGGCCCCAGGTAGACCCGCTGCGCAGGCTCTCATCAAGCTGGCAGGTCCGAAGGCTCGCCTGTGGGGGAAAGGTTGGCTCCTGTGATACTTTGTTCTTAGCCACTTCTACGACACCCCGAGCTCGGCTCGGCCCCAGGTAGACCCGCTGCGCAGGCTCTCATCAAGCTGGCAGGTCCGAAGGCTCGCCTGTGGGGGAAAGGTTGGCTCCTGTGATACTTTGTTCTTAGCCACTTCTACGACACCCCGAGCTCAGCTCGGCCCCAGGTAGACCCGCTGCGCAGGCTCTCATCAAGCTGGCAGGTTCGAAGGCTCGCCTGTGGGGGAAAGGTTGGCTCCTGTGATACTTTGTTCTTAGCCACTTCTACGACACCCCGAGCTCGGCTCGGCCCCAGGTAGACCAGCTGCGCAGGCTCTCATCAAGCTGGCAGGTCCGAAGGCTCGCCTGTGGGGGAAAGGTTGGCTCCTGTGATACTTTGCTCTTAGCCACTTCTACGACACCCCGAGCTCGGCTCGGCCCCAGGTAGACCCGCTGCGCAGGCTCTCATCAAGCTGGCAGGTTCGAAGGCTCGCCTGTGGGGGAAAGGTTGGCTCCTGTGATACTTTGCTCTTAGCCACTTCTGCGACACCCCGAGCTCGGCTCGGCCCCAGGTAGACCCGCTGCGCAGGCTCTCATCAAGCTGGCAGGTCTGAAGGCTCGCCTGTGGGGGAAAGGTTGGCTCCTGTGATACTTTGTTCTTAGCCACTTCTACGACACCCCGAGCTCAGCTCGGCCCCAGGTAGACCCGCTGCGCAGGCTCTCATCAAGCTGGCAGGTCCGAAGGCTCGCCTGTGGGGGAAAGGTTGGCTCCTGTGATACTTTGTTCTTAGTCACTTCTACGACACCCCGAGCTCGGCTCGGCCCCAGGTAGACCCGCTGCGCAGGCTCTCATCAAGCTGGCAGGTCCGAAGGCTCGCCTGTGGGGGAAAGGTTGGCTCCTGTGATACTTTGCTCTTAGCCACTTCTACGACACCCCGAGCTCGGCTCGGCCCCAGGTAGACCCGCTGCGCAGGCTCTCATCAAGCTGGCAGGTCCGAAGGCTCGCCTTTGGGGGAAAGGTTGGCTCCTGTGATACTTTGCTCTTAGCCACTTCTGCGACACCCCGAGCTCGGCTCGGCCCCAGGTAGACCCGCTGCGCAGGCTCTCATCAAGCTGGCAGGTCCGAAGGCTCGCCTGTGGGGGAAAGGTTGGCTCCTGTGATACTTTGCTCTTAGCCACTTCTACGACACCCCGAGCTCGGCTCGGCCCCAGGTAGACCCGCTGCGTAGGCTCTCATCAAGCTGGCAGGTCCGAAGGCTCGCCTGTGGGGGAAAGGTTGGCTCCTGTGATACTTTATTCTTAGCCACTTCTACGACACCCCGAGCTCGGCTCGGCCCCAGGTAGACCCGCTGCGCAGGCTCTCATCAAGCTGGCAGGTCCGAAGGCTCGCCTGTGGGGGAAAGGTTGGCTCCTGTGATACTTTGTTCTTAGCCACTTCTACGACACCCCGAGCTCAGCTCGGCCCCAGGTAGACCCGCTGCGCAGGCTCTCATCAAGCTGGCAGGTCTGAATGCTCGCCTGTGGGGGAAAGGTTGGCTCCTGTGATACTTTGTTCTTAGCCACCTCTACGACACCCCGAGCTCGGCTCGGCCCCAGGTAGACCCGCTGCGCAGGCTCTCATCAAGCTGGCAGGTCCGAAGGCTCGCCTGTGGGGGAAAGGTTGGCTCCTGTGATACTTTGCTCTTAGCCACTTCTACGACACCCCGAGCTCGGCTCGGCCCCAGGTAGACCCGCTGCGCAGGCTCTCATCAAGCTGGCAGGTCCGAAGGCTCGCCTGTGGGGGAAAGGTTGGCTCCTGTGATACTTTGCTCTTAGCCACTTCTGCGACACCCCGAGCTCGGCTCGGCCCCAGGTAGACCCGCTGCGCAGGCTCTCATCAAGCTGGTAGGTCCGAAGGCTCGCCTGTGGGGGAAAGGTTGGCTCCTGTGATACTTTGCTCTTAGCCACTTCTGCGACACCCCGAGCTCGGCTCGGCCCCAGGTAGACCCGCTGCGCAGGCTCTCATCAAGCTGGCAGGTCCGAAGGCTCGCCTGTGGGGGAAAGGTTGGCTCCTGTGATACTTTGCTCTTAGCCACTTCTGCGACACCCCGAGCTCGGTTCGGCCCCAGGTAGACCCGCTGCGCAGGCTCTCATCAAGCTGGCAGGTCCGAAGGCTCGTCTGTGGGGGAAAGGTTGGCTCTTGGGATACTTTGTTCTTAGCCGCTTCTACGACACCATGAGCTCGGCTCGAACCCCAGTAGACCCGCTGCGCAGGCTCTCATATAAGCTAGCAGGTCCGACGGCTCGCCGGTGGGATGGGGGTTTAATTGGTTGGAAAAAATATGTGGGCAGGACCCTGACCTAGACCGGGGGCAAAGCCCTAAAGGTCTCGGCTCAGGGGTCTCAACCAGTAAAAGTCTCGGTTTGGAGGTCTCGGCCGGTAAGGGTCTTGGCTTAGAGGTCTCGGTTTGGAGGTCTCGGCCGGTAAGGGTCTTGGCTTAGAGGTCTCAGCCAATAAAGGTCTCGGATAAAGGGGGGTTCTCGCAAAAGGAGGCTCCCGGCGGACCTGGGCAGGACGACTTAATCGACGACGCGAGGTTCCCGCCTAACTGATCTCTAAGGAAGGTCACCCTAAAGAGACTAAGGGTCTCGGCGGGAGCTCGCGCGGAAGCCGTTCGGCAGAGTAATATACGTTTAAAACACACAATGACAGTGAAAAATGAAACATTACTTTATATAAAGTTAATTATAGAAGTGAGGAGTTTCTCGCTCATTACAAAAGGGTATTCAAAATAAAAGACACCTTAAGGGGACGCGCTGTAATCCCCACTGGTGCTCTCGCTTGAGTCATCGCCAGAGCCCTCTTCGGATGTCTCGCCAACGGCGGTAGAAGACCTCGGGACGTCTGAGAGAGGCGAGTCTGGCGCGCCCGGGGGTTTGGGAACTGGATCGTAGAGCCAAGGAAGAAGTTGGCGAGCGTCGATGGTCGCGCCGTCCTCCCGGAGCAGCTCGACGTCTCGCAGCGTCTCGAGCGTCAGCTTGACGGTCGCCTGAGCGTTGGCTTGAAGCAGCTTGTCAACGTCATACTCCGAGAGGTAACGACTCCGCAGCCTCGCATCTAGCTCCGGAGGCGGGACCTTCGCCAGCTTTGCGCGGAGCTGTTCCCTCAGGAGGACGCTCTCGCAGCGCGCGTTGGCCAGCTCTGCGCGAAGCTCCCTGACTTGGGCAGAATCCTGCAAAAGGATTAAAAGAATTCAGTCTAGACACATTACACAGTAGTAACTTCGGGGAAACGGGGGCAAGGGTTCAGGAGAATCTCGCCTACCTCGGTCGCGGGGCGCAGAGACAGCGCCAGTCGAGCATCCGCGAGCTCCTGTTGAGCTCTCGCGAGTTCTTCTTCCGCGGCGTGCACGCGAGCCATCGCGTCCTCCCTCGCCTTGCGCATATCGGTGAAGTTCTTGTCAATGGTGATGCTTCGACGCGCACACATATGCGTAAGCTCGAACGCGCGCAATATGGCCCGGGTGGCGTCGAAGGCTAGGAGGCGGGTGGACATCTGGTCAAACACGCCGGCATCCTCCTGGCTGTAGAGACCATATCCAAGCGAGAAGGCCTCGCCGGTCACATTTTCCCCCTCCGCCCATCTGGGAAGGAGGGTCGAAACCCTGATTGAGTTTGACTCAGGGTCCCATTCCATCTGAGGCTTCCCCTCCGAGTCGGCGTACCTAACGCCGAAACCAAAGTTCCGGTGCCCTCTCGGCACCTCCTGGGGCGGGACGCTGGCGGAGGTTTCGGCGGCGACCACTTCTCCCCCAGCCTCGCTTGCGGCCGATGTGTTCCTGGCGGAAGCCTCGGCGCGGCTCTTGGCGGCGGCATCCATCTCGCTGGCCATCTGAAGGATCGCTTCAAAGGACCTGCCCTCGGGAGGAGGTTGGACGGGCGAGACCGCCAACGATTTCCCCTTGTCGGCGGCAGAAGGCTTGGGCCTCTTCAGCGCGCGGAGAGGAGGAAGGGTGGCCTTCCGCTTCTTGGCCGGTGGCGGCATGGAAGGGGCTGGATCTTTTCGGCAGGCACTGGCGCTAGCTTCCGCAAGCGCAAGGGAGCCTCTCGCAGCCAGGCCCTCGACACCCCGGCCTTCAGCAAAGGGCTGGCGCAGAGGGACCTCCCGCTCTCCTGCAAAGACAGCGTTTCAGCGCTAGGAAATCTTTGACGAAAGAGGGAATCTGAGGCGAGACCGTACCTTCGTCCGAGTGAACGAGTGGGAGGGAGTCGACGTCCCGCCTGAGGTAGGGAACGTCGAACTCCTTGGTTCCGAAGAATTCCAGGATTGCGCTCTCGCGCGATCCTAGAGTAGGCGGTTTGTAGGCCGCATCCTCATACTGAACGGGCTGGAGCGGGACGTTGCCGAAGTCTCCGCTGACGTAGACGAATTTCTCGCCCCAGTGATGGTGCTTGTTAGCGAGACCGGTAACCTCGAGCTGTTGCCCGGAGAAGAAAACTACCCCCCCCCCCTTGGCACGGAAGTTGAATAGCTTCCGGAAGATGGGCAGACTAAACTCGATCCTCTCGGATCGCATATAGCATATGAATGCTATAAGTATCGCGACTGAGTTCGGGTTTAGCTGGGCGGGAACCACCCCATAATAGCGGAGAGCTAGCCGAACCTCCGGCCAAAGGGGGAGGCGGAAGCCCACCTCGAAATGCTCGAGGGGGATGGCAAGCTCTCCCGCCCCGGGAGTATTCACCCTATCGTGATTCCCCGGGTTCCGCGCCGAGAAGCCGGCGGGAACGTAGCGGTCGACGATCAGGTTGTACTCGTCTAGGGTGAGCTTGCAGGAAGGGAAGAGGTGTTTCTGAAAGGCTTCCGCGCAATGGGCGCGACCCTTGTTCTCGCCAGGCATGGTTGGTTCGTGAGTAAGAGCGAGAGCTGGAGGGGGGTCGAAGCGGAAGCAGGAACGCGAGAGCACGGAGGGAAGGCTGAGGTTCCGGATCGAAGAAGTAAATGCGGTTGGTAGACTTCTCTATTTATAGGGAATCGTAATCATCATGAGTTCATCCGGCAGAGAGAGAAAGTGACAGCGGAGTACAACTGTCAGAATCCGGGCTAACGGCGCCTCGATTTTCCCCCTCGGGATGGCAGCGGTCAACGGTCGTTTCGGGTTTCGACACAATTATCTAAATTGGCGCGAGCCTCCTAGATTGGCGCGAGCCTCCTAGATTGGCGCGAGCCTCCTAGATCGGCGCAAGCGTCCTAGGTTGACGTAAGCGTCTTAATTTGAAAGCCTCGCAGAACAAAAAAAAAAGAAGGGGAAAAAGAGACATTGGTAACAGCAAGGTTCTCGCAGGCGAAAGCTGAAAAAACTTAAGTAACAATAATATTTATTACAGACACGCGGATAAAAGAGATTCGAGCGAGAAGTCTAATAGGGCTTCCAATACCATCGCCCTCGCTCTCGCCGCCTAGTTCTTGGAGGTACCAGCGGATTAAAATAAGACGATAGGGTGGTGCACCCGAGGTTGATCCGCCGGGCGTGATCCCGGATCAGCGAGATGCACCTCCCTGGCGAAGAGTCGGCGGAAGGCCCTCCCGGACGATCCGTCTCGCCTAAGAAGAAGTCCCGCTCCAGAGCCTCCAACCTTTGCTCCACGGACTCGCGGAACGCTTCTGCCGCGGCAGCATGGGCACGATCTCGCCGGATGAGCCTGGCCAGGATAGCCGAGATTCTCTTCCTCCTCTCCTTCGCGCTCCCGGCGCCATTCAATATCCCTTCTATCTCGCCAGACGAAGGGAGGGGGGAATCTTCCTCTTCTTCATCATCGTCTTCATCATCATCTTCTTCTTCCCGGTTGGCTTCCGACCGCAAGCCAGGATCACCTACAAAGGAAACGCGCGAGAATTTTGGTCAAGGCATAACAATCGGTAGTCCAGGAAAGTTTCGCATACCTGCAGTTGGGCGAGAGGGTCCGGTCCCTCCGTTGGTCCCGTAAAGGAGGTGAAGAGGCTTGCCCAGCTCCGGGCGGAAGGGCTCGCGCACGATGGTCCCGACCTGGCCAGAAGCTCGTGGGGAGTTGTCTTCTCCCAAGAGATGATCGGCATCCATGGGAGTAGCGGAGGGATCGGAGGCCGTCCCTCCCGCCTGCAGGGTAGGATTGGTCACCAAGGGAGGCAATTCCACAGTTCTCGCTTCTACTTCCCTGGCGGCCAGGCCCGGATCGGCGGGAGCGGGCGCTGCGAGGAGATAGTTCAGAAAAGGAAAGGCAGGGTTGACATATCGACAGTAGCGAAACGTACCAGTCATTTCGGTCTCGGCCGGAGGAATTGCGTCCGAAACCCGTGTTTGGTCCTCTGGGGGATGAGCGGGTAGGTTCGAAGAGCTGGGCGGAATTTCGGCGTCATTGTTGGGAGCGGACTCCTGCGAAAGCATACTTTAATCATCGAATCTAATGCACAGTCAGCTCGGTAGACACGGGCGAAAGGCTTACCTTCTGTGGGGAAGGATCTCCCGCAGGATTGGGAGTGGGGGAAGGAGGATCCCTGTTCTCGCGAGAAAGGTCCCGCCGGACCGCCTTTGCCCTTTTCTTTTCCTTCTTCTTCGGCTCCGAAGGCCCGGCAGTTGAAGTCTTTTTCGCTAACCATGGAGCCACCGCCGCACAGTGAGCCAAGGCCCGCGCTTGGGCAGCGGCTAACCGGTCTTGGAGGTCTTGCGGAAGCGGTTTGGCAGCGCGTTTGGGATGCATGGTAAGCTCGCGCGAAAATCCCTGAGGCGAGAGCTCAGTTGGAAAACCGTATTTTAAGGGCAGGGCGTATGGACGCCTATCAGTGCATATTTATAGCCGCAGTGGGACCCACCAAAAGATTCCCTCGATAGGCGGGCACGTGTCCAGCGAATATTTTGGGGGTTGGACTTGTCTTGTCGAGCGCAGGGCTAGCTCGAAAAGAGCGGGGATTGTGTACAACCCCATATTCGCTGGATGGGACCCGGAGACACCACTGAGGAATTGAGCTAGGCTCAGGTTAGCCTTGGGTTAACCCTAAGGCATACTTGTAGAGCTCTCGCCCTGAAGAAGCTCCCGCCCAAGGCAGATAGTCGAGCTCTCGGCAGGAGAGATCGTCGACCGACCAAGGCAGATAGTCGAGCTCTCGGCAGGAGAGATCGTCGACCGACCAAGGCAGATAGTCGAGCTCTCGGCAGGAGAGATCGTCGACCGACCAGGGCGGATAGTCGAGCTCGCGGTGGGAGAGATCGTCAACCACGGAAGCTTCCGCCTTAGGGCTAGCTCCCGCCCAGGGGAGGCGAGAAGGCCCCAAGTAGGCCTTCGGTCGCGATAGTTTAAAGACCGTGAAGAGCGCGAACCTCCCTGGCAAGGGGTCTCGCCAAGGTTGGCCCGGGTGGGGGTCCAGCGAGAGCCTTCTCGGCCAGGGTTCTCGCCAAGTGGGCCCACGTGGTAGGGCCCGGCGCTCGTAAAGGGGATTAGTTTATAATATATATTATCCCGAGGTAAAATTACCCAAATGCCCTTGGGATGATAACGGGTTTTGACTATTGGCAGACCCCTCAGGGGTGTTTCAGTATTTTCAGGTCAAAGGAAGACTATAAAAAGACCCATGGGGGCTCTTTGGAAGGGGGCTGATCATTTTTCCTCGAACTCTAGTGCCTTCTGAAGAGCTCCCAGCCCAGCATTTGGCTTTGGAGGGGAAGCTCTCAGAGATCTTCCGGGTGTGTGGTGGGACCTCCCAGCTGAGGCTTTGGGTCTGTGTTAGGGCCTTAGCAGCCTGTCAGGGGTCGAGGTTTGAGAGAAGTAGGCATTGACTGCACTTTGGTTCGTGAACATTTGTTGGGGTCATTTTTGGCTTCAACATTGATTGTGAAGTTTCTGTTTATTACAGAATTGTGAAACCTTGGAAGGACATTTTATATCATGATAGAGCCCTCTGTATTTTTGTTTAAATTTTTAGATGACTGTTTCAAGTACTTGCTTCATAAAATTATGATTTGTGATTTTTGATCAAAAATAGAAACAGAACCCTAATATTATCAATAAAATTATGAAATTAGGTCAGTTAGTGTTTCTGACCATTATAATTATCCTGTAATTTTCCCATGAATTTTTAGATGAATAAAACCAATACTTACTTCACAAGTCTGTAAATTTGGAAGTTTACATCTAATTAGATTCAGAGCCCCTCATGTGTGATAAAAATTGTAAAACTTGGTTACTGTTGATTTTAGATCATTATCAGACTTCTGGAATTTTATTATAATTATTAGATTAGTTTTTACAGTACTTGCTTCATTAACTAATGGTTATGAAATTAATGGTTATAAATTAAATTAGGGGCTACTATTCACGGTAAAAATTATGAGACTACTTCTACGGTGTTTTTAGGCCATGATAGTCCTACTGAAATTTTATTATAATTTTTAGAATAATATTGCTGGTCTTTTCTTCATTATATAGATGGTATTATTGACTTTAAGTTCTAAATTATGAAAGGTAGGTCTAATCACCTCTGAAAATTCTCAAACCTTGGATTTACTGTTTAAATGTCACTTAGTATTTATCAAAAAAAATTGATAATTTGTTTATGACTTTAGAGAGCACTTTATGTTCAAAGTAGGGCATTTGGAGTCTAGGGTTAATTAAATTAAATGCCCACATAATTAGGAAAATTATGAGACTCTGGATTTAGTCTTAATAGGTCATGGTAGACTCCCAGTAATTGTTAGGGATCTATTGGAAGAGTAATTAGGGTACCCCCTAATGGGAGCATCATGTAGCTTTACATGATTTGCATATAGTGGATAGGTCTGAAATAGGTTAACTCGGAGAGCTTAAACACACTTAGGGTAGTCACACTGAAATAAAAGAGTGGTTTGATCAAGGGTAGAAATCAATAACATTAAGTGCCTTGGAAAAGGAACTTTGGGCTTCATCCCATCGTAGTTCCTAGTACCGCTGTGAGCCCCTCACTAGGTAGACCTCAGGAAGTCCAGGGTTAACCTTAAACCTTAGGAATAATATGGGCAAGAGTAACCTCAACAATAGTTTCACCTTACACTCACACTTGTACATGTAGGGAGATAAATTGGTAGTGAAAAGATAGCGTAGGCCCGTGGCCTAAGGGCTTACAGGTAGAGTTAACTGGACTCGGTATTGATTTGGAAGTCTGGGGAGCTGGATGCTTGGGGACTTGGTATAGAATTGGAAGTCCGGGGAGCTGGATGCTCGGGGACTTGGAAAAAGGAGACTTGATTAGTCCAGGGAGCCGTAGGCTTGGGAACATGGTGAACTAGTAGACTCGGTAGTCTAGAGAGCTGGAGGCTCGGTACTATAATTAGATACAAACTATCATGGTTGCATGTGCATAACAGTGGTGGGTCTTCGGTATTGGACGATCGAACACACCGTCGTCAGTACTTTGACTCGGGGAGACTAGCTGGTTTGCTAGGAATAGTACGGGAACGTACGAGAGGGGCTAGGTTGAGTAGTGTGTTTACCAGTCTAGGAGTGGAGAGGCCCAACCCACTGTCTCCATTTTGCCACGGCGGAGGCTCCTGAGAGTTTAGCTAACTCCAAAAAGGGGAACTAAAGGTCTGTGCGCATAGAGTCGTGTATGTGAGTTGCACTTGCATGTGCATACCATAGCATACTTGCATGTCATAGCATAATCATTGCATTTAACCCCTGACACCTATCGTATAAAATGGTATGGGACGTTTTATACGATAGGCCCTGCAAAACGGCCCCTTGGTCTATAGGGATAATCCCTATAAATCAACAGTTACTTTTCTTGTTGCTCTTACTTACTCTTCTTACTGCTTTTACTTGCTACTCCTTACTGTTTACTTTTGTTACACACTTGTTTACTCATGTTTAATTATTGTGATACCCCTGCCATACCTTATTATTTTATTCCTTAGGGTAGATGTCACCTGCTTGATTACGCCTTGCTTTTGGTCCTCCTTTTAACTCCTTTCCGCCTGGTGCCTAAGAGCCACGGGTAGAGGGGTGGGAGATTGTTGGCTAAGTCTAATTTGACTGACGGTCGTTTGACCACCATATTTTAGGTGCTCCGGATGGGAGACAGGGAGCAGCCGCATGATACGCATCACCAGCGGGGTACGATGCAGATGGAGATGGGCCAGTATAGCTCGGGTGGACAGGCATCCGGATCCGTGAGTGGAGCCGAGTATTAGTAGTTTTACTTTTATGAGTGGATTGTAATGAGGTTATCATGTACCGAGCTTAAGCCCGTATTTACTTTCTGGCATTGGTACTTAGACTTTCTTTTAATGTTGACTTGATTTATCGCATGATTTCCTCTTTTATATTATTGTGGACTTGGATGCTTACACTTTCATTCGTTATACATTCTGTCGATGGTGATTGAGATGGCCGGCAGGATCGGCGTTTTGTGGTGTTGACCATCCCGGTGGATGGTGTCACCGCAAAACGGCAGTTCTGGGCCTAAGACCCCGGTGGTTGTTGCAAAAAAAAAACGGGGTCTTACATGTCCGCATGTTGGTTTCGGCTTGGAAACAGGACAAGTCCAGTGATTCTTCTCGGGGAGGAGGAAGAGGGTCCACTGAGGGCTATTCTAGAACTCCAGCGACGTCGCATGTGCTGACCCGATTTCCCCATCTGGACTTCCCGAAGTTCGCCGGAGAGGACCTCCTGGAGTGGATCTATAGATGTGATCAGTTCTTCGATGTCGACGGGACTCCGGAAGATATGAAAGTGAAGATGGCATCCATCCATATGGAGGGCAAGGCGCTATTTTGGCATCAGACGTATATGAAGGCGCGACTTACCCGGCAATGGCCGACCTGGGAGGAATGCAGTCAATCTCTCCATAGCTGCTACGGCTCGGTCCTCTGCAATGAACCCCTCAGCGAACTGAAGAATTTATGCTAGAGGGGCTTTGTCCAGGGTTATTTGGATGAATTTGACTTACTGCTACATCGCATCGCACTACCGGAGGAGCACGCCATCATTCTCTGCCTTGGCGGTCTTCACGACGAGATCGAGTTTGCGGTTCGTATGTTCCAACCGAAGTCCCTTCCGGGGTGTTTTTTCCCTAGCTCGGCTTCAGGAACAAAACTTGTGCGCCCGGAGCAAATGGTTTGGGGTTTCCCATAAGGAAGAGCACCATTGGGAGGAGGTGAGCCGTCCTCTATCAAGCCACACTCCGACTCCAGCACCCAAGCCGAAAACTAGCACCCGCAAACTTACCTCTTCGGAGATGGATGATAAGAGGAAGAAGGGCTTGTGTTTTTGGTGTGATCAGCTTTATGTTCCGGGTCATAAGTGCCCGAAACGGCGGCAGGCCTACGCTTTGGAGGCCGTGGTAGACGATGACACCCAAGAGGAGGAAGTACCCATGCTGGATATGGACGTGCCGGATGAGGAGCAACAATCACCACAAGTGTTCGTGCAAGCACTGACGGGGATCACCCATTTCAACACTATGCGTATCACGACATCCCATCAGGGTCAACCCATTCATGTCTTGATAGACTCGGGTAGCACCCATAATTTCCTGGATGAGGCGGCGGCTCAGAGGTTGCACTGTACCTTGACCCCAATCACACCATTTTCGGTGGTCGTGGCTAACGACAAGACAATCTCAAACTCGCACAAAGTTGACAATTTTTCATGGGTCATGCAAGGGGTAGAATTCACATCTGACATGTTGATCCTACCATTGGCGGTTGTGACGTTGTCTTGGGCATCCAGTGGCTAATTACTTTGGGCATGGTGCATTGGAACTTCTGTGACTTGCGGATGGAGTTCATGAGTGGGGGTAAGCGGATCAACCTCCGTGGGGCCCAACCCGGCAATCTGTCATGGGGTAAGGGAAAACACGTGCAAAAACTCTTGGCTAAAGAAGGGAAACTCAATATGTTAGCATTGTGCGACATTCATGAAGAAACACCACATCCAGCCACGTCGGAGATGCAGGGCTCCTCCACAGGGTGCTGGAATTGGCAGGTCCAGGGAACAGGTCCGACGAACAGGTCCGACACCCGTAGCCTTGCAACAACTTCAGCAGCTTTTGGATGAATTTGGGGAATTATTCCGGGAATCACAAGGCTTGCCTCCAATCCACGGGCAAGAACAACATATCGTGTTGTCGCAAGAGGGGGAAAACGTCAATCTTTGCCCCTATCGGTACCCGCCACTACAGAAATCTGAGATTGAGAAGTTGATTGGTGAAATGCTTCAGACGGGTGTCATTCGCCATAGCTGCAGCCCCTTTGCTTCTCCAGCGGTCTTTGTCAAGAAGAAGGATGACTCCTGGCGAATTGTGTAGATTACCGGTAACTCAACCAAATTACGGTCAAAGACAAATTCCCAATTCCCCTCGTGGAGGAGCTGATTGATGAACTCCATGGAGCACTTTTTTTTTCAAAACTGGATCTGCGTGTCGGCTACCACCAAGTGCGGATGGCGGAGGAAGACATTCAAAAAACGACTTTCAGGACACATCGGGGTCACTATGAGTTTTTAGTGATGCCCTTTGGGCTTACTAACGCTCCCTCCACGTTCCAAAGTTTGATGAAACGCATCTTCCAAGGTCAACTCCGCAAATTCATCCTTATATTCTTTGATGATATTTTGATTTTCAACGCGACATGGGAGGAGCATTTGGAGCATTTAAGGTTCACTTTTCAGACACTTCGCACACATCAACTTGTCCTCAAGCGTAGCAAATGTGACTTCGGCTTACCGCAAATCCACTACTTGGGGCATATTATATCCGGGCACGGGGTGTCCACCGATCCCACAAAGATACAAGCGATGTTGGAGTGGCCGACGCCCACGTCGCTCAAGAAGGCCCGTGGCTTTCTAGGCCTCACTTGCTATTACCGCCGCTTTATTCAAGGCTACGGCGGCCTCGCGCAACCGTTGACAACACTGCTGAAACAACGTACATTCCAATGATCGGCCGCAGCGGAAACGTCATTCCAAGCTCTCAAACAGGCGGTCATGAACCCGCCGGTCTTGCAATTACCGGATTTCAATCAGACTTTTACCATTGAAACAGATGCGGCCAACACGGGTATTGGCGCGGTTTTGCTGCAACGGGAACGTCCCGGTGCCTTTTTTAGCAAGGCTTTGGGCCGCATGCCGGGCTGTCCACTTACAAAAGGAACTGTTGGTGATTGTGATGGCGGTGCAGAAATGGCGGCATTATGTGATGGGGAGTGCCTTCATAATACGTACGGATCACCATAGTTTGAAATACATGCTTGAGAAAAAGCTAGCCACGCCGGCACAGCAGCGTTACTTGTCTAAACTCATGGGTTACGACTTCAAGGTGCAATACAAAAGGGGAAGGGACAATGTGTGCGTGGACGCCCTCTTGCGAGTACATGAGCAACCGTACGGGGCTCTCCAGACTCTCACTATCGCACAGGATGAACTTCTACAACAAGTTAAATTGTCTTGGGCCACAGACAACCACCTCCAGAAGGTAATTTCAGCTAAGGAAAGTGATGAAACAGCTTATCCCAAATACAACTGGCGGCATGGCATCCTCACCCGGAAGGGGAAGATCGTGGTAGGGCGGGACAACACCATGAAATGCCGATTGCTGGAGCTATATCACGCCGGGCCTATGGGGGGTCATTCGGGGGTGACAGCGACCTACAAACGCCTTAAAAGGGTGTTTTATTGGAAGGGGCAGAAAGCTGATATCTATCGCCACATTCAGCAGTGCACGACCTGTCAGCAGTGTAAGGCCGACACTCAACACCCCGTGGGACTTCTTCAGCCACTTCCTATCCCTGGGAGAATTTGGCAGGATATTTGGATGGATTTCATTGACGGTTTACCTCTCAGTCAGGGTAAGATGACTATCATGGTGGTCGTGGATCGCTTGAGAAAACAAGCGCATTTTCTGGCTCACTCTCACCCATATACAGCGGAAACGGTGGCACGTAAATTTTTGGATTCAGTGGTTCGGTTGCACGGGCCACCCTCGTCGATCGTGAGTGATCTGGACTCGGTGTTTCTTAGTGACTTTTGGCAAGAATTATTCCGGGTGCTACAAATCCAACTTCACACCTCCACGGTGTATCATCCACAGTCCGATGGACAGACGAAAGTGGTGAACCGTTGTGTCGAAGGCTACCTCCGCTGCATGTGCTTTGAAAAACCTCGTGAATGGGACGAGTGGTTGGCTAGCGGAATGGTGGTATAATATGTCATTTCATAGCGCCATCCAAATGAATCCATATGAGGTGGTCTATGGCCAAGAACCAACCGCTATTCCCCCTTATGTTGAAGGGAAAGCCACAGTTGCGGTGGTGGACCGCTCCTTGCTGGCCCGAGATTGGGTGATGTCCCTTCTGAAGTCTAACTTAACTCGGGCTCAAGAACGCATGAAGCGACTCGCGGACACGAAGAGGCGGGAACATATTCTGGAAGTGGGGGACTTAGTTTGGGTACGTTTGCAGCCTTACCGTCAAGTCAGCTTGAAGGATCATCGTCAACAGAAACTCTCACCGCGCTTCTTCGGCCCATTTCCAGTGATCGCACGGGTGGGTACCGTAGCCTACAAGCTAGAGTTGCCTAGTGGCGCCCGGATCCACCACACCTTCCATATTTCACAATTAAGGAAGTACAAGGGCCAACCAACTGACATAATTCAAACGCTTCCTACGACAGTCAACAACACCGACAACGTACTCGTGGAACCGGGCGCAATTTTGGATAGGCGCATTGCAAATAGGGATGGTCGTGTGGTGACGCAACTTCTGGTTCAGTGGACCCACGGTTCCAAGGAGACAGCAACGTGGGAAGATTTATGGGCCCTTCGTTGTCGATGGCCAGATATGGTTCCTTGAGGCCAAGGAACGTTTGAAGGGGAAGGTCTTGTTACGTCTCGTTGGACGTTACTTCTTATGTTTTAGTATTTCTGTTATTGTAAGTCTTGATGAAGGGAACTTTTGTCTTTGTCTTTATTAGGGCTCTTTTTTAGTGTGAGTTGGGGTTTGTCCGGAGGTTATGCAAAAAGTATCGTGTGTTTTGTAAGGTGAACGGCTGCCGCGGGAAGAGCATCCCCTGCACCGTCCAAGGAGTCCGTTCAGGCTGGCCTTAGGATTTCCATTATCGTATGCAATTTCATCTTCTGTGTTGTTCTTCTTCTTGGAATTGTGTGAGATCTGTTGTGATTTGAGAGCAATAGTTGGAGGCAACTGCGGTAACTAGTCGGGACAGTGTGTCGCCGACGGTGGGAATAGCCTGAGGTTGTCGGGTTCTATCAGCTTGCTAGAAAATGCTGCCGATGTTGCTTCCTTGGAGATCCGCCGTCATTTTCATTTGGATCCGTGACCGTACCGCCCAGATTCGCTGCTGGATCTTGCCACCTAATTCAGTCTTGTGGGATCTATCGTTCTCTACCGATCTCTACATACCTGCAAGCAGGTTGCTCGGTGTTTGCTTTGTTGTCTACCAGATCAGCGTGCAAGGGAAAAGTTTTTTTTTTGGCACTTCATCTCTTCCTCAAGAGATTTACTCTCTCATATATTTGAGAGCAAGGTTGCAGCTCTCCAAAAAAAAGGAATTTGGCTTCATCTTGAGGAGTGCATTTCTACAGCCGAGAGAAGTTATCAGGAAATTCTCTTCCTTCAGATCCACTGTCCAGATCAACTGGGCTAGGGTTGTTTGGTGTTTGTAGTTTCTTTCTTGTGGATGAGGGTACTGGATCCTCTTCAAAGCTGTGAATAGGATCTATTGAAGGCTTGATGCTGGCACAGTGACCTTGATTACGACCGACACTGGAAGAGATCTTTGTGCTCTACGGAGGAGCCCTGGTCTTCGACGACTGTATTCAGCCCGAGAGGAGGTGCAAATAACACTTGGATTGGATCCGAAGATTTTCTGACGTCTTCACACGGCTTAGGTGACCTCGTTCTAGAATTTTAATTTCTGTTTAAATCTAGAAATATGTCGAAGAAAAGCGCGCTCGACGCCGTAAAGCTGCAATCGTTCGACACTTCCGACTTTCTCAGTTGAAAAATTCAAGTCCAACTAGGAATGATGGAACGCGAGATCTTCTATATTGTTAAGAGCGATTTTGCTTCTACCGTCGAGGACGTGGATGAGTACTAGTGGAACAAGGATGATGATTTCTACAGGGATTACCTGTTGAATTCCCTGAATCCCCATCTCGCGTTGACCTACCATGATTACAAGACTGCAAAATAGATATGGGAATGACTGAATGCGCATTTACAGAAGGAGGAAGGACTGTCAAAGTCGCTCATCGGAGTGAAGTTCTTCAACTTCATATTCAAAGCGAACGTGTTTATCACTTCTCAACTCTTAGAGTTGGTAAACCTGCGTCAAAAGTTGGATGATGATCATTCGAAGATGGACGACAGCCTCTTTGTGTACATGATTCTAAGTAAGCTGTCTTCTGAGTGGCTCTTTTTCAAGACCGAGATGCACAGACTGAAAGAGAAGATCAGTTTGGATGAACTCAAAAAGGTTCATCCATGTTGAGGACCAAAACATCGCTGGGAAAAGCTTGGAGCAGGTTGCGCAGCCCTCATAGGATGTCAACTTCGTTTCACGTCCTAGTAAGCCTTCTCGAAAATCACCTGGCACCTAAGGGTGATACCCACACACCGTTGGCGGTCAAAAGGCCTTCTCCCAAAAGGAAGAAGGGCAAGTGCCACAACTGCGGCAAATGAGCTCACTGGGCCGCTGAATGCAGGGGACCGAAGAAATAAATGGAGGAAGCCCTACAAAATGTGGCGAACATGGTGGTAGATAACTATAATCTCAAGTTCTTCGTGACTATGATTGGAGTAGTCATCATAGTGCGTCGTCTGAGTGGTGGCTGGACAGTGGTGCTACCTATCACGTCATAAATGACAGGGGTCTTCTTTTAGAGGTCACAGCGGTCAAGGATAGAGTTGAAAACTGCAATGGAGGAGAGACAGATGTTACTCATGTTGGGACTGCAGAGCTAGTCCTCTCTTCAGGTAAAACTTTAATTTTACATGTTAAGTAGTTCCTAATTTAACTAAGAATTAGATTTCTATGAGTTTACTTGATAAATCTGGAATGTCTTTCACAAACATGAACGGTAGAATGACTTTAACTGTTAATTCTCACTACTTTGGTTGCACTTACCTAATCAATGGTATGTATAGACTTAGCCTAGATAACGAGTGCATAAACTAAGTGAGTTCAACTCTGATTGATCCGAAGCTATTACACAATAGACTTGGACATATTCACTATAAGAAAATGGAAGATCTAGCTAAAACTCAAATCATCCAATTAGATCTTTCTATTCAATTTGATAGGTGTGAGGTTTGTGCCCAGATTAACATCACTAGAAACCCTTACAAGACAGTTTCTAGGAGCACACAACTTTTGGAGTTGATACATTCTGACCTCTGTGACTTTCGTAGTCACGCCACTAGTGAGGGAAGGAAATATCTAATTACTTTCATCGACAATTTTTCTAGATATTGTCATGTTTACCTATTGAAATCGAAAGATGAGACATTCGAGACCTTTAAGTTCTTCAAATCTCGGGTAGAAAATCAATTAAATCTAAAGATTAAAAGACTTTGAAGTGATCGAGGAGGAGAGTATACTGCAATTGGGTTTAAGGACTTATGTATCTCTGATGGTATAATCCTAGAAACCACAGCTCCTTACTCAGCCCAATCGAATGGTATTGTTGAGCGTAAGAATAGAACTTTAACAGAAATGTTGAATTCTATGCTCCTCACAGCTGGCATGCCTAATTCATTTTGGGGTGATGCAGTTCTAACTGTAAATCACATTCTAAATAGAGTGCCTCACTCAAAGCTCAACTCTACTTCGTATGAGTTGTGGCATGGTCATCCTTATAGATATGACACTCTAAAAACCTGGGGTTGTATTGCTTATGTAAGAATACAAGACCTTAAGAGACTTAAGGTGAGACCTAGAACAATAACTTGTGTTTATCTAGGTAGTGCAGAAGATAGTGCAGCTGACAGGTTTCTAAATCTATCCACTAATACAGTGATAGAGTCTAGAGATGTTATTTTCTTTGAGCACAAATTTATCAAAGATCATGACTTGACCGTCTCCGGGTCTACTGACATGATTTCAGAATCTACTATAGAACCTGAAGCCGGCCCCTCTAGCACTGCTCCCCAATCTATAGAAGTGGAACCTGTTCCTCTTAGAGTATCTACAAGAGATTGAATCCCTAAGAATTTTGGTGAGAATTTCGACACCTACCACTTAGAGGATGATCCATTCTCCTATCAGGAAGCATTACAATCTAGAGATATGTTAATGTGGGCAGAAGCCATCGATGATGAGATGAACTCGCTACTACAAAACAACACTTGGCATCTGGTTGACCTGCCGAAAGGAGCTAAAGTCCAAGGATGCAAGTGAGTACTAAAGAAGAAGTTGCACAGTGATGGGTTGTAGCCAGATATAAAGCACGTCTAGTAGCTAAGAGTTATAAACAACAGGGGGAATTGACTATTTTGATGTATATTCACTTGTATGTCACCTATCCACTATTAGGATTCTTCTTGCCTTAGCTTCTATCGAGAACTTTATAGTTCATCAGATGGATGTGAAGACAGCCTTCTTGAATGAAGAGCTTGATGAAGAGATCTACATGACACAACCTGAAGGTTATGTATATAAGGATCTAAGAGATAGAGTGTGCAAGCTCTATAAATCGATCTTTGGGCTTAAACAAGCACCTAAGATGTGACACATTAAATTTTACCAAGTGGTAAAAAGCGTTGGATTTCAGACCAATCTCTCAGATAAGTGCCTCTACTACCGTTCGATGTCAAATCAAATAGTCATCATATGCCTATATGTGGATGACATGTTGATTTTGGGGTCAGACCTTGCCGCAGTGATAGGTACTAAATCCACTCTCGCAAAAGCATTTAACATGAAATACCTTGGTTCTGTAGATGCCCTATTAGGTATGAAAGTTAGAGTAGACAATGGACGCATCACTCTAAGTCAAGCTCATTACATTAAGCAAATTCTCACTACCTGGGGTTATAAAGACTATAGGCCAGTTGAAACACCAATCGATCAAAATGTCAAGTTGAGTCCAAATGAAGGGATCAACGTTGATCAAGTAAAGTACTCTAAGATCATTGGAAGTCTCATGTATGCCACAAGTTGCACTAGGCTAAACATTGCCTTCTCGGTAAGTATGCTGAGTCGCTTTCCTAGTAGTCCAGGCAAAGAGCATTGGGATGCCTTAGATCGGCTGATGAGGTACTTGAAAGGTACTAAAGATCACACTTTGTGCTACACTGGTTCCCCTCCTACGTTGGAAGGATACTCTGATGGCTCCTGGTGTTCAGAAGTTGGGAATAGAAAGTCCACCAGTGGATTTATTTTCACTGTGGGTGACGCTGCAGTCACTTGGAAATCCAAAAGACAAACTTGTATAGCTTTGTCATCTATGGAAGCTGGGTTGTTTGCCTTAGCTTCAACTGGTGAAGAGGCAGATTGAATCAGAAATTTTATTCTAGACATTCCCTTGTCTAGACTTCAAATCAATTCTTTGAGCATGTACTGTGATTATCAAACAGTAGTCTAAGTCGTGAAGAATGCTCTTTTTAATACTAAGAGGCGACATGTACGACTGAGACACGCTCTATTGAATTATCTGAAAGAACAAGACATTATCACTTTGATCGATGTGTGATTGAAAGATAATCTGGCTGATCCACTGAAGAAAGGAATGCCTAAAGCCTGATTAATCAAAACAGTAGGGGAAATGAGACTCAAAGCAATTTAAGTTCAGTCTTAATTCAAGGTTAGGCGATTTAGTTCAGCCTTAGTCCAAATGTTTTGATTTTTCCACTTCACATTGTCAAAGCAAGTGTGTTGGGCTCCGCTGATGTTCGAGGTTGCTGAGTACGAATCTAGTGAGTTGTTTTATTCCACATTTGATGTTAACAACTTCAACAGGGTTTGTCTTCCTTATCTAGAAGGAGAGTGTTATTCCACATTTGATAACACAATCTGACTAGGTTTGGCTCTTTTTCTATTTATTGGTTTCATTCCACATTTGATAAGTTCCAATTAACTTTAGAAGAACAGTAACCGCGACATTCCACATAGGAACACAGATATAGCTGCGGTGTCCAAAAGTCCATAACATCGTTTTTTTGAAAATAGATAATGGATTCTGAGGTAGAACCTAAATACTTTACACATGCTTTCTCATACTGTACTACGTTCATATAAGTATAATTAGATACTTATATATTTTCCAATGTTGAATTCATTTTGAATGAACTTCTCTGTTGGAAATTACATGAGTTGCTGTTGATGAAGGAGCACTTGCAGCTTGGGGTTCAGAGGAGGATGACCTGCTGGACGCCGACGTCTAGAGTGTTTGTCTGGTTTCTTGTCTTTGGTTTAGAGTACTGTTTAGCTCTCCTTTCTGTTCATCTGTTGTTTAGACTATTTCTATTGCTCTTTAGTAGATCATGAGACACTAGGTGTGCTAGTACATGATTCTCTGATTGTACTTTTGACTTTGATGTGTTGCTGCTAAGTTTATGTTTTATTCTTATGCGTGCATACTAAATTCTGTTTCTTTAAGTCTAATTTATTTTGACAGATGTTGTGGACACGGTTGTGTATTGAGTCGAATTCTGATTGAACTTTACACACACCACCTATTTTCCGACGTCGTTCTCACCGCGGACATAGGAGAAGATTGTTATGATATTTAGTTAAATGTCCGCGCGTGTCAGGACCGACTCGGAACGACATATTGGGTTCTGTGTCACTAGAGTGCAACGGCTCTATGTTGGAGATAGTATATAAGCTCATTTCACACCGATGAACCTTAGTGACCTATCTTGAGCGGAGCAATACCAATATGTATATGAGAATATATCATATACTAAAAGTCTAAAACATTGTGATTTACTTATTATATGTACTATTTCTCAATTATTAATTTTTTTATTATTAACTTAAAAAGTAAAACCTTGGCAGTTGCACAATATATATATATATATTTATAAATAAAGATATATCAAACAACTTAATAAATCAATATCACGTTATCCCTCAACAACTACTTTTTTTGGGTGTAACTGGATCAAGCGAGAAGCCAGAATGCCTTGTGCTTCCTTGTTGTGATCAAGTAACCCCCTGATCTCTTGCCGCGTCTTCTAACGCCCACCGCCATGCAGCCGGCGTTTTTGATGCAGTAATCCACCACAGCCCGGACTCCGCCGCCGCCGCCGCGGACACGCCAAGCGAACAGCAGCCTCCACATAAACATCATCGGCCGCTTCTTCCTGCTCCCCAGCACCAGAAGCGCCACCCCCTGCTTCTTCGCCGCCTCCACGATCACCGGCCCCTTGTCCTTCCCTTCCACCAAGCATATCTCCACTTTCACCTGCATGACCCCACAATTAAGCCATGTATGATCAATTATTTAGATAAAATACTTAAATTAGTTCTTAAAATTTTATTGGACTATTTCAAATCTTCCCCTAAATAGTAGAATAATTGAAGCTAGCATAATTACAGATTGCACCCCTCTTATTACTGAAATTACAAACACTTCCCCTAAATGTTACAAAACATAACAGTTATTTCTGTTGAAGTTCACATTTCATAACATCCGTGCACTAAATAACTCCATTGAAAATGTAATCTCTCAGGAAGGTATTTTTGTGCATGGATGTAATGAAACCTGAACTTTAGGAAAGTTAAATGTTATGTTTTGCAACATTCAGAAGAGGAGGTTTTTGTAATTTCAATAATAAGAGGGGTGCAATCTGTAATTTTTCAAACTTGCCCCCTTAAATATTTTTCCAATTAATTGGTTAATACCTCAGGCTTCTTCTCCTGACAAATCCTCTTCATGGCGCACAGCAGCTCGTAGCTTCTTGGGTCAGTCGACTCCTCTCCATCAATATTGGCGGCTGCAACAGTCTTCGACGAGGAAGACGGCGAAGGCTTGACGACGTTGACGAGGACGATGGTGTCTTGGCTCTGCGCGGTGTGTGTCAGCGCCCACTGCAGCGCCACCTTCGACTCCCTGCTGGAATCAACAACGATCATAATCTTCCTGCCGAGCACCACCGCTCCGGGCTTCGCTCCCTCGACGTCGGAATTGTCTCCGTCGGCGTCGGATGGCTCCACGGTGCTTGAGATGGGGGTCGACCTCATGGTCGGCGACCTCGAGCCCCCGCGGCTCAGCCGGAAACTTGGCATCTTACCGGTTGTTGTCAGTCTTATGCTGCTCTGAAAAAAAGCTGTGTATTTTATAGAGGAGGCGTGGCAGTTGAGAGTGACCAGGAAGCCATGATCAAGAAATAAATGCCACCGAATTCAGTTTCCAGCCTAGAGGATATATGTTTATGGTGGATAAATCTCAGACGTGCTGAGCATGAAGGCAGCGGAGCTGTGGACTTTGAATATTTTGCAAGCTCGGCATAACACTGATTTTGCTGGATTTTATCAGGATTTAAATATCCAGCCTACGAAAAAAATTATTTGACATCCTAAATGGAGGGCCAATGATCTATATTTAATGAGCATGACTATACAAGTTCCTTGACATGAGAATAAGGCTCAGTTTGGCGCGACATTTTTGTCGTAGAATATATGTTTGACATGACAATGTTATGACAGCCACTAAGGAAATAAAATTAATTTTAAACATAAAAGTGAATGAAATCCCTTAGGTGAGGTCGGGTGTTAACGGTTGGTAAGTCACGACCTTCACCGCCACGTCAAACAGAGCCTAAATTCTCAATGCGCACGTATTGCGTTTGGTGGATCCATAGATCTTAAAATATGTTATAACACCATGTTAGAAGCTAAGAGCCCAGAGTGTTCCTGAATGAAGCTCCCTCCCTGCAATTGAAAACAGACAATATAAAATGACATTTTAAAGAATTGATGCTTCCAATAGGAGAAACAAACAACAAAATAACATTTGTGTTTTCTGAAAATGCCCAAATAAATAAAGCATAAATAAAGAAAATTCAAGATTCAATTTGTGCAAACTGCTATGAAGAGTTTTGAGGATCTCTCTCTAAAGAATTCAAGATTTAACTTTTAGAATCTCCTTAATGAAAGATTCAATGGTGCGGTTCTCCAAGCTCGTTTCTAATTTGAAATATAAACAAAATGAAAATGATACATAAGCATAAACTAACTTATACATAAGCAAAAACTAATTTAATACATAAGAAAAAAAACGGACTTGTAAGAAAAAAAAATCAATTGAAATTACAAACAAAAATTGTTCTGGCATTTGATCTCCGTAACTTTTCCCAGAATACTCCCATGCTCAATATCAAGCTTATCTTCAAGGTAGACTGAAGGATAAGATTTTTTTGCTTTCCGTAGCTAAAGATCTTCCCCAGACTCTTCCACTGCCTCCACCTCTTCCACTTACAACCAAAAGATCTTTGTATAATGATGGGTCCAGTGTGTAGACCCCATTACAATTGAAACATAGACTTTAGGATTTTGTGGTCCATCATTTCTACCTGATGGGTCTTTGTATAATGATCTGGGAGGAGGGTGGCTGGATCTGGGCTGGAATACCCATATCTGGATAGATCTGATGGAGGATGGAGGTGGTTCCACGGGATGGGGGCGGCGGTAACAAATGGGGTTAGTATAGGGGGGGGGGGGGGGTGAAAAGGGGGCGTCAGCCTGCTGTTAGGCGGTTGGAAAGGGCTAGGAGGGACGGCGACCGGTTGGGGAAGGGCGGAAGTAGAGGGTTGTGCGGCGGCCTGTTGGAAGAGGGCTGGCGGTGGGATTGAAAGGGTGCGGCTGGTTGGTCTGCGGGCTGGAAACAGAGGGGAAAACACAGGGATACAAATATCTTACCCGAGGAGTCGTCACCAAGAGGTTCCACGGAGTCGGCGCCACGGAGTCGGCGCCACGGAGAGATCACCGAAAATGAGGAAGGCTCTTCAAATTTCAACAATGCCTAAAAATTGTAGCGCTAATGTTTATTTATAAGAAACCAAAATTAGCGCACCGAAAATCAACGACTATGATTGTCCGGCGGTATCGGGGTCATAAGTACATAAAATAAAAATAACATTGCTATATATGAAAAAAAAACATCAGAATGACGAGTTGGACGTATCCGCGGTGGTGGATCGCCAATTCGATCAAGTTCGCCAACGTGAATAGACAAAAGTAGGGTCCGCCTTGCGCCGAGTCACATCAGATGGTCCCCCATCAATACTTTAATAGAGGGAGAGGTAGGAGTAAATTTCTTCCTGGAAGGTTATTTCATAACAAGAATGGCCCATCCTGCAACCTGCACAAAGAGCAAAAAGTCATGAAGCAAATGATTGCAACTTTAAATGCAATGGTGTAAAAAGCCCACACATATAGACAAAGATTGTTGGTTTAAAGATAAGCAAGAAGCAAAAGCTGCTGCAGGAGAAAACAAGGAGACTATGTTCTTCATCAATGAAAACAGTCCCCAACACACAAATACCTGGCATATTGATAGTGGATGTTCAAGCCACATGATAGACAGGAGAAATCTTTTTTTTACCAAGATGAAAGTATATCTTCTGAGGTAATTCTTGGGGATGGTAAAACTCAAGTTATTATAGGTCTTGGTACCATTAAAGTCAAAACTAAAACCAATAAAACTAGGTACATGTATGATGTAAGCTATGTACCATCCTTAGCAACCAATCTTTTGACAGTGGGCCAATTAATGCAAAAAGTATATCAAGTAGTATTCACCATGAATTCCTGTAACATCAGTAATAGTCAAGGAAACCTTGAAGTTTCAGCCCTCATGAAAAAGAATAGAGTTTTTACTGTGACCCTATTTCCAGTACCTGATATATCCCTGACAAGCACTGAACAACTCCAACTAAACACAAATTGTGGCACCACAGGTTTGGACATCTTAACTTGCATGATTTAAGAGCAATGAATGTTTTTAAAATGGTGGATGGTTTACCAAAAATAGTAATAGAGCAGCAAATATGTGAGAGCTATACAGAAGGGAAAGTCACAGACTACCTCTCCCAAAGGCCACTTATAGAAAGTCCCTGCAACCACTATATCTCATACATGCAGATATTTGGGGGCCTTCTCCTACACCATCAATGAGTGATAAAAGACACTACTTACTAGTAGATGATTGCAGCAGGTATATGTGGATTTACTTTCTTGAAAACAAATTTGAAACTTTCCAAGCTTTTCTAAATTTCAAAACCCCGGTAGAGAAATACTTAGAGAAGTCTATTAAAACATTGAGAACAGATCAAGGAGGTGAGTTTAATTCATATGATTTTAATTCATATTGTACTCAGTAAGGCATCAGGAGAGAGCTTACTACTGGTAGAACCTCACAACATAATAGAGTGGTAGAGAGAAGGAATAGAACCGTAATTGAGATGGTGAGAACTATGTTGTTAAGTAAAAATTTTCCAAAGGAATTTTGGGCAGAAGCCGCCAATGTAGCAACCTATATCCTGAACAGATCTCCACCAAGACACTAATAAAACAAACACCCTATGAGGTAATTTTCAAAAGAAAGGCAAATGTAAGACATTTCATGATTTTTGGCTGCATTGCATATGCTCTTATTCCAAAAAAAAAAGATAAGAGGAAAGGTAGAAAAAAAAGTGAGAAGTGTGTTTTTGTCGGTTATAATGGAGTGTCTAAAGCTTACCGGCTTGACCAATCTGAACAGAAGAAGCTAATTCTCTCTAGAGATGATTTGGTTGGATTTGGGGTTCAGATCAAGGGAAAACTTCCCATTTTGAAGCCGAAATAGAGATGGTTGATTCCCTCCAAACCGGTGAATCCCTGATGGTTGAACCTCACCACACTACACTACAACATTCAGAAATTTCAGATGATTACCATCCACAAACACCTCCATCCTCAAACTCTTCCAACAACCCAGACTCATCACCACCCCCAAAGAAATTCATAAGTGTAGAGAAATGCCCAGAATATTGAAAGATAATCTGGAAATTTTATTAATACTTCTTGAATACACAAATACAAGCATTTGCACAATTATATAGGAAGAGAAAGAGAGAAAAAAATCTCTATTCAAGATGTGGGACTAAAACATAAGATGGAAGAGGGTCTTAGATGGGTCTTTCTTTGGGTCTTTTTATGTTTTTCTTCTAACACTCCTCCGCAAGATGGAGCGTACAAGTCGTAAGCACCCAACTTGGACAAGAACTGATGAAAAAGAACACGAGGTAGGGCCTTCGTGAGGAGATCAGCAACTTGACCAGTTGCCAGAACATGTCTCAACTCAAGATTCTTCATTTGAACTTTTCTCAAATGAAGTAATAGTCAACTTCAATGTGTTTCGTCCGTTTATGGAAAGTTGGGTTCTTAGCTATGTGTATAGCCGTTTGACTATCACAAAGTAAAGTAGCTGGTGAGGAAAGTTTTACTCCCAAATCCCATAGGAGACTTTCTAGCCATGTGAGCTCAGATACAACAGATGATATTGAACGGTACTCGGCTTCAGCCGAAAAGCGAGCAACAACAAATTGTTTCTTGCTGCGCTAGGTGACAAGGTGACCTCTGAAGTAAGTACAGAATCCGTTGGTGGAACGCCGATCATCCAGGGAGCAAGCATAATTAACATCCTAATATGCAACCAATGTTGGAGTAGAAGAGAAAGAGGTTTTGTATACCAGTCCTTGACCAGGGGCTGTTTCAAGTATCTTAGGATGCGATCGACAACCTGTAGGTGAGGCATCCGAGGAGAATGCATAAATCGGCTAACAACCCCAACAACAAAGGAGATGTCAGGTCTTAAACTGTAAGATAAATAAATTTTCCAACAAAACGTCGATAATATTCTGGATTTAGAAGGAGAAGATAGGTGGCAGGGGCATGAGCACAAAGCTTGTGATTAACATCCATAGGAGTATCAATCGATTTGCATCCAGAGTAGTCAGCATCCTGAAGGAGGTCGAGACAATACTTGCGTTGAGATAAAACAAGGCCATCAGGATGTCTTGCGATCTCTAGGCTAAGGAAGTACGAAAGATTCCTCAGGTCTTTTGTCTAAAAAACAGAGTTCAGGTGTTGCTTGATCATTTGTATTCCCTTTGAGTCATCTCCCGTGATTAGGATGTCATCGACATAAACTAAGAGGAGAACAATGTTTGTTGTTTGATGACGAGTAAATAGAGAGAAAACCGCCGAGCTCCAAGAAAATGCAATTTCGCAGACAACCCTACTGAATTTGTTAAACCAAGCCCGAGGAGATTATTTGAGATCATAAATCGACTTCTTGAGGTGACAAACTCGGGACTCCCCCGTGGTCTCAAACCCAGGAGGTTAAGAGCCTTGAGACGGTCAATTGTTCCATCAAGAGCATGCTTGATTACAAAGACCCATTCACAACAAACCCAACTCTGGCAAAGAGAAAGAGAAACCAGATCACATGTTTGATTAGCCCAGAGCGCAGTCATTTTTTTGTCCATGGCCGCCCGCCAGCTTAGATGTTGGAGAGGCTCCTGCACAGAGTTAGGTACAAAAATGGAGGATAATGAAACAGTAAAGTGTTGAAGCGCCGAGGATAGGCAATGTAAGGATACATAATTTGCCATGGGATGAGCTGTGGAGGCAAAATCCAGATCAACAGGTTGCATGGGGCCAGAGGTTGAAGGCGACTGCGGCGGGGCGACAAAGCCAGGGGGACGACAAGTGTAGATACGAAGAAGTGGTGGCATGTTCGGATGGGGAACTGGGTTTGGAAGGAGAGGTGTGAGAGGAGACGTAACTGGGATGATTGGTCATGGTAATGACGGTGGTGGAAGCGAGGAGGTAGTAGTAGAGCAAAAGGGTTGTTCATCGAGAAAAGTAACATCAGCAAAGACAATCACCTTGCGGGCGGTGGGAGAGTAACACGCATACCCTTTCTGAGTACGGGAATAACCAACGAACATATGTTTGGTGGCCCGAGGAGCGAACTTGTCAGTTGAGGTGCCAAGTATATGGACATAGTAGGTACAACCAAATGTCCGAGGCATGAGAGGGAAGGGGGGGTGGAGGGGAAGAGAAGACTAAACGGAGTAACATAATTGAGGACGAAGTAGGGTAGACGACTAATGAGATAACATGTCGTGCAAACTACAAAGTGTCAATAGTCTTTAGGAACCTGTATTTGAAGCATGAGGGAGCGAGAAACATCAAGAAGATGTTTATTCTTGCGCTCAACCACACTATTATGTTGAGGAGTATAAGCACACGAGGTATGATGAATGATCTCAAACTCAGAGCAGAGATTATCAAAAGCTTGACTGGTGTATTCACGAGTAATATCAGTTCAAAGTATTTTTATTGTGCAGGAAAATTGTGTGTCTTAAGAATAAAAGCTCGGAACACACGTGGCAACTCAGAGCGATCGCGAAGTAAATATAGTCATGTCATACGAGAACAATCATCAATAAAAGTTATTAAGTATCGAGAACCAGACAGACTAGTTATTTTGTACGGACCCCAAATATAAGAATGTACAAAATCAAAATGAGCAGCGCTCCGAGTACAGTGAGAAGGGAAACATGAACGATGTTATTTTCTTAAAATACATGTATCACAAGTAAACGCTGGAAAAGGAATATCGGGAAGGGACTTATTAAAGACCGGAAGAGAAGCATGCCCAAGACGTCGATGCCAGTCTGCAAAAGAGACGGAGGAGAGAATGGTAGAAGAGACATCAAGAAGGCAGAGCCCGTTGTCCTTTACCAATGATACTTTGTGTCTGTCGATCATACATCATAAAAGAAGAAGAGGTGAATGTGACAGAGCAATCAAGACCGACAGTGAGACGACTAACAAAAAGTAAATTAAATAGACCCCAGTACATGAAGGACCTAGAGAAGAGAAATAGAAGGATTGAGTGGTATATCAGCAGAGCCAAAGACAGGAGCGGTGCACCATTGACAACTATGATAAACTTGGGATGCGAAGAGAAGTACCGAGATGGTTTCAGCGAAGTGATATGGTGAGTAGCACATGATTCCACTATCCAGCATGGACTAGTGGTGATACAAGTGATACCTTCATTAGATATGGAGGCAACGGAGGCAGATGGGCGGTTGAGCAACCCGTGAAGTTACTGGAGTTGGAGGTGCACTTCATCAAGATCAACACGTGTTGAAGAAGAGGTGTCGGCAACAAAAAAGGCAGTAGGACGAGGAGGCAAGTTGCCTCAAGATGTCCATCTTTACCACAGTAGGTACACTTAGGCCTCGACCGGCTACCACGACCCCTCCGACGGGGGCCAGAGCGACCTCCTCGGGTAGAGGGAGGAGGGTGGAGTGGGGCAGCAGAGTGCTGGAGGAGAGCCGGGGAGGGAGGGCCGGTAGCTTCAGGAGGGGGTGTAACCTTTAACAGCATGAAGCAAACATCAGAGAATGTGGGGATAGTAGATGAAGAGCGGATCTGAGCCCAAACATTGTGAAGGTGAGGTGGAACACAAGCCATCATCGTGACAATACCAACAACTTCCTTTTGAGTGCGTTGAACAACCAGATCAGGAGTAGGGGGTTGATGCTGAATCCAGACCTAAATCAGAGTCTTAGAACGCGCAACAAATGAGGTTAAATCAGCTGCACCGCCTGAATCAACAGTTTGAAGATTGGTGATGATGTTAAACAAGTGTTGGAGACTGTCCTTATTGGAGTAAAGGGAATGAAGCTCATCCCACATTGCCGTGACCGTCTCATGATACATGGTCATACGATAGGGTTCTCCATCCAGGAAGTTGAGGATCCAAGACGACCATCGTCACAAAGTTAGTCATCAGTGGGTGCAAAAGGGATGTCCTTAGTCAAATGGTGCAGGAGACCCTTCATCTGAAGAACCTGACGGACAGAGTGTACTCACTCCACAAAGTTCTTCCCACTAAGAGAAATGGTGGTGATTCACAACTCATCACGAACCTCAAGGAGAGGAACAGTAGCACGGGTGGGTAGGGAGGATGCAGTCGTCGAATCAATGAACTAGGGAGGAGACAAGCAAAGAACTGCAGGTGGCCTGGAGAAGCAGTGTCCTGAGAGAAGCGGCCTGAGGAGAGAAAAGCGGCCTGAGGAGAGGCAGCGACCTGATAGAATGAGACCAGCAGACTGAGAGAACTGCAGCCTGAGGAGAGGCAGCGGTCTGAGAGAAGAGGCCTGGAGGACCAACGACCTGAGAGACCAGCGACAAAGCAATCAGATGCAAAAGCAAGGACCTGCGACACGACGCGGTGACCAGCGGATAAAGGGAAGAGCGCGCGATCTGCGGATAGGCAGCGTGACAAGTGGCAAAGTAACACACTGGCGAGAGCAGCGATTTGATAGCAGCAACAGCAGTCTGAGAGCAATCTTCAGTAGAAGCGGTCTGAGTAACAGAGGTGTCCTGAGAGGAAGGCCGCGGGAAGACGATCAAAGCAGCGGTCTGAGAGTAAGAGCTGCGGTCTGAGATCAACAGCGGCGGTCTAAGAGCAAGCTTTGGGAGAAGCAACTGACAGAGGCGGCTTGAGAGGAAGGTCGAGGACGAGCAGAGAGCAGCGGCCAACAATTAGCGACTAGAGAGAAGCAATCAATGACTAGCAACTAGCGACCGGAGATAGAGACCGCAAGTTGACAGAAGAAACCAACAACCTGCGACTGGCGACCGAAGAGAAGCAATCAGCGGCTAGCAAGGAGCGACCTGGCGGGTAGGATAAAGGAGAAGAGGCAATAGCGAACAGGACGTAGTGAGGAAGAGTGGGACCCACGGAGAAGGCTATAAAAGCAGGAGTGGGGCAAAGGGAAAGGGAGGGGTGGATCCACGGGAGGAAGATATCTGCGGGAAAAGAAAAGAGACCGCAGGCAAAGGTTCGATGCGGTTAGAAACAAAGACCGCGGTTAGCGGAAAGCTATACGCCCAGAGCTGAAAGTGAAGAGACTGATAGCTCTGATACCAAGTAGAGAAATGACCAGAATATTGAAAGATAATCTGGAAATTTTATTAATACTTCTTGAATACACAAATAAAAGCATTTGTGCAATTATATAGGAAGAGAAAGAGAGAAAAAAAATCCCTATTCAAGATGTGGGATTAAAACATAAGATGGAAGAGGGTCTTAGATGGGCCTTTTTATATTTTTATTCTGACAAGAAGGTTAGAAGATTTATATTTAAATTATCACTTTGTGTTTAACATATCAGCACCAACCACCTATAATGAAGCTTGTAAGGATCTAGCTTGGAAGAAAGCAATGGATGAATAGAAGATAATGGTAGAAAAGAATAATACTTGGCATTTAGTAACTAAGCCGCCTTATGCCAAAATTATAGGCTTAAAGTGAATTTTTAAACTCAAAGAAAATAAGGACTGCTCCAGTTCTAAATATGAAGCAAGAAACGCAGTCAAGGGTTATTCCCAAATACCTGGTGTAGATTTCAATCAGACATTTGCACCTATTGTCAAAATGGAGACGATCCGAGTTATTCTAGCATTTGCAGCACAATCCAGCTATCATGTATTTCAGCTTGATGTGAAATCATCACTTCTTAATGATAATATAAAGGAAGACATTTATGTCGAACAGCCTAGAGGATATGAGGTTAAAGGAGAAGGGCATAAGGTGTAAAAGTCAAGGCTCTTTACGGCCTAAAACAAGCTTTCAGGGCATGGAATGCAAATATTGATAGATATTTAATATCCACAGGTTTTCAGAAAAGTAAGAGTGATTTCTCATTGTATATAAAGAAGCAACAACAGATCATCATCTGTGTTTGCCTTTATGTAGACGATCTGATACTTACAGGCAATTAAGTTACACTTATAAAAGAATTTAGAAAAGACTTACTGATTTGGGACTATTTCAGTTTTTCTTAGGTCACCAAATCAAGTAAAACTCTGACTGTATAACTTTATCTCAAGAAAAGTATGCTCATGATTTGTTAAGAAAGTTTGGAATGGAAACCTGCAATCTAGTAACTATTCCAATGTTTCCAAGTGAAGTACTAACTCCCTTGACAGAAGAAGATACTAAAGCAGATGAAGAACAATAAAGGATTTTAGTTGGATCTTTAATCTATCTAACTAATACTCGGGTTGATATAGAGTTTTCAGTAAACTCAGTTTCTAGGTTTATAATAAACCAAATCACACCCATTTAGGAGCAACAAAAAGGATATTGAGGTATATCCAAGGCACAAAAAATTTTGGGCTTACTTACAGAAAATATAAACATAGCCAATTAGTTGGCAACACCAACTCAGACTGGGGAAAAAGTATAGAAGACCGAAGGAGTGTTAATGGCTTCATATTTTTCTTAGGACAGAGTGCAGTTAGCTGAACTTCCAGAAAACAACAGCCGTACCCTAAGTTCTGCAGAAGCATAATATATGGCGTTAAGCAAAGCTACTAGTGAAGCCATCTGGTTACGAAGATTGATCAAAGAGATGTTTTCAGAGAAGAAAGAAGGAACTCTAATGTACTGTAATAGTTCATCAACTATTGCTTTAGCAAAAAACCTAGTATTTTACAGCCGCAGTAAGCATATAAAAAACAGTTATCATCACGTTAGGAAAAATATAGAGAAATGGGAGATAAAGCTTGAACACATATCTACTGAGCAGCAAATTGCAGATCTCCTCACAAATTTGTTGCCAAAACCATATTTTGAAAATCTCTGCAAGAAGATGGGTATTGCAGACCTCTCAAGCTTAAAGAAGGGTGTTAAAATAAGGGAACAAGTAAGCTCGAGAGGCATGGCATCAAGAGCCAAGGCAGCTCAAGGTGAAGAGGTGCAGGCAAATAAACGGAGATGGCTCCTCACACCTGCAGAAAGGAAAGTAACTCATCAAAAAGATGCAGCGTTTTAAGTGGAAATATGCAAATGAAAGATTTTTTGTTTTTTCTATAAATGAATGTTGTAAGTCACGAGAAGTGACCAAGTGTTTTTATTTTAATAACATATATTATACTTTGTAACAGTAATACCTTGGTGTTTATTGTTTGCAGATGATATCGTTTTGGTTGATGAGACGCGCAAAGTGAAAACGCAAAACGTGAATCTTGGCAAGACACTTTAGAAAAGAAGGGTTTTAGGTTGAGCAGGGCAAAGAAGGAGTATATGGAGCTTAAATTTAGCAATACAACAAGGGCGGATGACTTTGTTATTGAGTTGGGTGATCAAGATATTTCCCGTAGTGAGTGTTTTAAATATCTTGGATCGATAGTTCAAAAAGACAGAGGTATTGATAAAGATGTGATCCAAACGGGTCTATTGAAGTGGAGAAGCGTGTCAGGGATCTTATGTGATCGTCAAGTACCATTAAAACTTAAGGGTAAGTTTTACCCTAGTGCAATTAGACCAGCGATGCTCTATGGTTCTGAGTGTTGGGCAATGAATTGTGTACATGAGCAAAAAATGAGAGTTGCGGAGATGAGAATGTTTAGGTGGATGTGTGGACACACGAGACTGGATAAAAATAGGAATGAATGTATCAGGGATAAGACAGGAGTAGCACCAATTGCAGAGAAGATGTGAGAAGCTCGACTAAGATGGTTTGGACAGGTGCAAAGGAGATCATTAGAGACACCTGTTAGGCGTTGTGAGAGTCTAGTCACTAGGCATGTTAAATGAGGGAAAGGTAGACCAAAAAAGACTTGGAATGAACTATAAGGAAAGATATGATGTACTTAGGCATTAGTGAGATTATGACAAAAGATATGACACAATGGTGACAAAGGATCCATATAGCCGACCCCACTACAGTGGGATAAAGGCTTGAATGTTGTTGTATATTATACTTCGTATAGTAAGAAGTTTGTGAATTCCAAGAAATCTTTGATTTTGTCTTTTACTCCTTTTATTTTATCACACCTTCCTCAAATAGCTACCCTTTTTCATCGAAAGGGATGTGTTAATTAGATCATCTACTACTAGAGCTTCAGAAACAATATGAGTAGAGAGTACAGGTGGAATGAGAATGTGCGGAAGAAAGAATAAGTAGAAATGTGAATAACTAGGAAAAAGAGTGAATAGGAGAATGACAAATATATGTAGCATGTCATTTGTGCAAAGCATTATTGTCAGGTTATCAGAAGGTGAAGGTGGGGTGGAGAATGATGAGTTCAAAATGAGACGGATGTGCAGGAAATGTACAAGCGAAGGTGTTAAGAATGAGAAGAAGAAATATGAGAGGAAGATAAATTATGAGAATGATGGGAAGAGAGTTTTTGAATGAGAATGGGAAGAATAATTATGAGTTTATGCAAAGAACAAGAGAGCAAGGAGAAGCAGTTGGAGAAGATTCAGGTGCAGCACAAGTGTAAGCATAAACTAATTTAAATAATTTGTAAAACCACTCCATTCAAGAACTCATGGATACTGTTTAATACTCATCTTCAGGGCCCAATACCCCATAACTGTTGCTCAAATTCAAGTACTTTGAAAAATATCAAATTGCTGGTTTGTGATAGAAGGGATAATGATAGGGTCAACACTCCCTGCAGTTGGGCCAGCATAATCCCTCATGATGTGAGGCCTCTGCTGCACCACATCCTGGTCCTCATTTGGATAGTTCCATATGGGAGTATATTCATCCATGATCCTTGTCATCTTTTCAAATTGCGCTCTATTTTAGGGTTGAGAAGGATTAGACCACCAAGGCCACTTTCCAGCACAAACTCAGCACAACAACTAAAAACAACAACATTACGTAAACAAGGAAAAGGTCAATTATTAGAAGAAACTATATTACAAGAAAATTAAAAAGTATAGGAAAGACAAAAAGAAAACCTTCATAGCTAAATCTTTAAATGGAGAGCTACCCCCATATTGATCTCCCGAGGAACGCAGATTAGTGGATGGCCGTCCAATGAAAGGGGCCCTCCTCCGACTTCTTCAGGAGCTGCGAAAGTGGCTGAGCTAGAGCCTCGTACCCTTGGATGAAGCGGCGATAGATCCCGTCAAGCCGAGGAATCCTCGGACGTCTCGTTGGGATGTAGGAGTCGGCCAATGAAGGACCGCTGCGATCTTTACCTCGTCCATGGCGACCCCCCGGGCCAAGATGGTCTGGCCGAGGTAGCTCACTTTCGACGCCCCAAAGGAGCATTTCTTCAGATGGAGCTTCAGGTGATGGTGCCGGATGGTAGTCAGAGTGAGGCGGACGATCCTACCAGGAAGAACCGTATACCAAAATGTCATACAAAATGAGAACGTGTCGACAAAGCACCGCCCAGAAAATGTCGTTCATCGTCGCCTGAAAGGTGGCTGGTGTGTTGGTCAAGCCAAAAAGCATGACCAAGAACTCATAGTGACCGTCATGCGTCCGAAAAGCGATCTTGGGGATGTCCTTGGGTCGTACCCGAATCTGGTGATAGACCGCTCAAAGGTCCAGCTTGGTGAAGAATATAGCACCGTGGAGCTCGTCTAGAAGCTCCTGAATAACTGGGATCGGGTACCTGTCCGGAATGGTGACCTCGTTGAGCTCTCGGTAGTCCACGCAGAAACACTAGCTACCGGCCTTCTTCCGGACCATGAGGATAGGGCTAGAGAAAGGGCTCACACTGGGGCGCATGAGGCCCCCATCAACATCTCACGGATCAACCGCTCGATCTCGTCCTTCTGCACATGGCCGTAGCGGTAAGGACATACCAACACCGTCGTCGCACCAGGCTGGAGGTGAATGGTATGATCCGTCGGGCGAGCGGGCGGTAGGCCGGTCAGGGCCTCAAAAATGTCAGCGAACTCGACGAGTAGTGTCTGAAGATCGGTCGAGTGTGAAGGAGGCGACTGTGCCGGAGCAAAAGGCAGCCAAAGCCATGCGAAAAGTCGACGTCGGCGGTCCTCTGAATCCCACGAGCCAAAATCGGGGAGCGAAGCAGAGCGGAGTTGCCCACCATACGGCACGTTTTGCCCTCCCGTAGGAACTGCATAGTCACTCTCTCAATTGACCCGTACTTCGCCCAGCGTGTAGAGTCAAGACACTCCAAGAATGGCGTCAATACCGCTGAGACCGAAGGAGTAGAAGTCCGCAGTCACCGGGTAGGACCCCATCGTCAGGGAGAGAGCGGTGAAACACCCGTGGGTCGGCTAGAGGCGCCCATCGCCCAGACAGACGGTAAAGTCAGGGGAGGGATCCAATGGAAGGTGAAGCTGGTGCACCAACTGGGCTGAGAGAAAGTTGTGGCTCGCACCACTGTCCATCATGACCACAATGGAACGATCACGAAATGTGCCTGCCAACTTCACAGTTTGCGGGCCCAAAATGCCGCCCACTGAGAAACAAGGTAGCTCTAAGCGGTGAAAAGCAGGCGAGGTGGTGTCCACCGCGCCATCACCCTCAAATAGCTCTAGGGCCTCGAAGTCCTCCAAGGTGACCTCCGGGTCGAAGTCGCGGATGATGGCATGGAACTCCTTGATGGAGCACAGATGCGTAAGAGAGTAGGGTTGATGACATGGGAAACATAGGCCCTTGCTACGACATTAATTGTAGGTACTGCTGGAGATGTGTTGCAGCGATAAGGAACCACCTGTTGGCCGGGTCAGTCTACCCCAGGGGCGGCTGTTGCGGGGCTATCAAAGGAGGGGGCCAACAGGGCGTCAAAGGCGAGTGGTGACTGGCTGCAGGCGCAAGCGTCCTAGGGGCGAAGTCGGCTTCCACTAGACGCGCCATGTCAAGGGGGTTCGAGACTATGCGGGGATGGTGCGCGCGAAGCCGGAGCGAATATGGGGTAGTATCCCCTGCACGAAGAAGCCCGAGTAATGGTAGGGTGGCAAGCCGGGAACATGAGTGACCAAGGCTACAAACTCGTCAATGTAGTCGTCCAGTCCGGATGTCTGGCGGGCACTGCAAAGCCACTTGATAGCAGAAGAGCCAGAGTAGCGGGTGTCATATCGCCGAACCATCTCCTGTTTGAGCTTGGGCCAGGAGAGGCTCGGGTTGGATTAGCGAAGCCACCGAGCCCAGTGGAGGGCCGAGCCGTCCAGGCCAACCATAGTCGTAGACACCTTGTCGTGTTCTGGGGTGTAATTGAGGTCGAAATATTGCTCCGCCTTGGCGATCCACCCCATCGGGTCTACGTCGGCAAACGAGGGAATATCGAGGGAGAGAGCAGGCCGACCTTGAATGGCCGGAGGAGGGTGTCCGAAGGAAAAGGCCGGAAGCCCGACGTCGAGGAGAGAACCGCCGTTCGCAGACGAGCCGGTGCTGGATGCGGCGGACCCGGTGATGGAGGACGCCTAGAGGGAGTCAATCTTGGAGTGGAGGGCGAGGATGGAGGCGAGGATGGAGGCGTGCATGGGGGCGACAAGTTGTTCCTGAGCCTCGACGGGGAGGCTAAGAGATTCAGATGCGGAATCTAGAGCGGGGTCGCCGAAGGAGCAAGTGGTGGGAGCCATGGGTTCGGCGACATCGCACAGTGGTCAGAATGGGTGGATCCGGCTGAAATCGGCGGAAGAAGCGGTCCTGCGGCTTCCAGCGGTAGATAGGCGGAATCTACTGATCGGCAGTCGCACAGAAATTGCAGAGCGTCAGTTGCGGCGTGGAAGGAAGCGGAACAACGATCAGGAAGTGAAAACGAGGGGTCGGCCGCAAGGATTGAGCGGATCGGGGACAACGATCGGGATGCAAATTGCGACTAGCGCGGCAGGCCAAATCGGAACGACGAAATCGCACTATAGCGGGGCAGATTTGACAGACGATCGCGAGCACCGACGACGGGGTGGCGGGCAGTGAGGCAGGTCAGACAAAATTGATACGATCCCGGAGAGAAACCCGGCGAGGGGGGAGGGCCGACGGAGGTGGGGAGAAGAAGAGGATTAGGGTTGAGAGGAAATCTTAGGGAGCAGCCCTAATTTTCATTCATTCAAGCATAATCAAAAAGGAGTGCAACTCCACCCCTTATAGGCGCGGGGTGCGAATAGCAAGTGCGAGAAAAATAAATGCGTACACAACATAATATGAAATAACATAGTGCGAAAGAAATAAAATAGTCATACCGGCGTCGCGTCTTCGGTCTCTCCTCCTCCAGACGGACCCGTCGTCATCTTCCTCGGCATGTAGCCCTGCCACGGCGTCTCATTGTCGTGCAAATCCATAACATTATTCAAATGGTGAAGTTTAATCAGCTGCAATATTAATAAAGAGAATGAATATAGCTTCTTATTCACATGAACTGAAAATTAAATGCATAATTTAAAAGAGAGTATCATTTTATCAGACCAACATATGCGAGGTCTTGCTGCTTGTTGCAATGGGAGGTATAGAGCTTTCCATGCTGTGGTGTAAGAATCTGAAAATAAAATGTACAGAAAAAAACACTTGGAATGCATAAAGATTAAAGAGTACGAACATTATAAACCAATACTTAACC
This sequence comes from Platanthera zijinensis, assembly GCA_039513925.1. Classification (NCBI taxonomy): domain Eukaryota; kingdom Viridiplantae; phylum Streptophyta; class Magnoliopsida; order Asparagales; family Orchidaceae; genus Platanthera; species Platanthera zijinensis. The sequence continues at coordinate 34,652,980 of CM077078.1, forward strand.
ACAATAAGGTAGAGTACCCACTCAATGTACCCAATGTAACAATCAGATTGATCGGCATACTAAATCATTATTGTTTCTATACGAATGACAATTAAAAGCAATCCCATGGCCTTCCCCTGCACTTAATTTACAAGGAAAATTCATAGACATTATAAGTGCAGATAGTTTGCAGAGGATCACTGAGCCTTTCTTATTTCTCCTTTCATAACTACTGAAAAACAAAATTCAGCCAAACAATATCACTCTCTCCATGACCACGGTTTCTTTATTACGCTTTATGATCATAGTTTCCCACACATACATTCACGACAGCTATAGCCACCTCAAACAAGCCCAAATTCTGTTGTGCAATGGAAAACTAATGAATCAGAGTTTATTACCAATCAGGGCATTAAAATAAAATAAATAAAAACAGGAATCCAAAAATCTATTAAGGCAAAAATATCCTATGATCATCTAAAGCAAAATCTATCAGCAAAAAATAATTAGGATGGCAAATTCTATTAAAAGTGGGGCTTTTTACATGCCATTAACCATATACTGTCCTCAAATACTCGTTTAAGCTCTCTAATTAGCCATTACCTACAAAATATCAATGATACGTGTACGGAATAATTTCTCAAGTCAGAGGCCGCGGATGGCTAACAAAAGACCATAGTGATCACTTGGGTAAACAGGGAGCTCCATCTTCACAACCTGATTCCTCACCTTCTTTTCCTTGAGGTAAAAGAGACCTGGAATGGCTTCCGTCCCAATCATCTCTATGCCCTCGATCCTAAAATCTTTCAACTTACACACGAATCGATCCAATCTCTTCTGCAACGCCCGATTTCCCGACAACATTTTGTTTGATTTAGTGTCATATGTCCAGCCATTTTCTCCATTCTTTTGGGCAGTCCATGCATCGACCCACTCCTCGTCGGAGCAAGGGAAAAGCTCCGTCAGACTTTTCGTCCCAGTTCATATCACCGGCAAAGATAACATTGCGCGAGTTTTTCAGATTATTGAGTGAATCTTTGGCCTGTGACACTCGCTCGGCACTGTACATCTGATCCCATTTGGGCGGGGCGGGGCATGGGCTCTCCAAATGGCTCGTAGCGATCACAAGTCTTTTGCCGGAAGTAAGCTTGATTTCCGCCGAGCAAAGTTCTCTTCCCATGATCGAGTTCGCAAATGGCTTGCAGTTGAATGCCTCCACGGGTAGTTTACTCATCTGCATTTGACCACGTTACAGCTTCAGGAATGACATAAAAGCATGTATAAATACATAAATATACATGCATATTTTGCATGTATACACAAATAGAGCTTTCATAAAATAATATAATATATTTAAACATGAGCAGATATATGCTTAACAAATTTTAAAGAGAAATCATGACTTCATACATTGTTATAATACAATTATATTAATTATTATTATACACTAATGTATTGAATTTTAAATGGTGTGCAGACATAAGAAATTAAAGAAGATTATAATATATTAAAACAATTTAGAGAGCAGATTTAAGATCAGAGGATACAAAAAATCAGAAATAAATGTAGGAATATATGATTATAATCTCTTTCTTAGCAAGGTCTTAGTATAGTCTGGTAGACTCTTTCTTAGCAAGGGGTCAGGATCACTCATCATGGAGCAAATCCATAAAGCTTATAAATTCTGTGAGCCATGGCTCTGAATTCTACTTCAACACTTAATCTGACATGTTTTTTGTATTTCCAGGTGACCAGATTTTGTTGACTAGAGAAAAGGTCCAAAAATAGATCTCGGACATCAGTTGTAAACTTCAGTTTTAAGTTCATTAGGTAAGAATAAGATACCACTTCCTACAGAGGTCTTGAGGTATCTTAGGATTCTGTGAACAACATCCAAGTGGTGAATATTTGGTGAGTGTATGTATTGTCTTATAATTCCTACCACATAAGAGATATCGGGACCAGTATAAGACAAATAGATAAGCCTCTCAACCAATCTCTGAAATCTGATGATGTTTTAAATGACTTGTCCATCATACCACTATAATTTTGTTTGACTTCAATAGAGGAGTCAGCAGTGGCGGAACTAGGAAATTTTTGAAGCCCGAGCATAATTAATTTAAATTTAAAATCAATTAACAATATTATTTAAATATTTATACATCAATAGTGTTAATTCAAAAGTGAATATAAATATTCAAATTTTTAATCATTCAACGTTGTACTCTAACCAACCATTGAATTCATTATACCAATTCTTATTGAATCGTCGTGCTAGGGCTGATATCGAGTCGAGTTCGAGCGATTTTGGCTCGGCTCGAAATCGAAATTTTCGACTCGAACTCGGCTCGAAATCGACTCGAAATCGAAATTGATTTCGAGTCGAGTCGGCTCGACTCGAAATGGCTCGATTCCGAGTCGGCTCGAAATCGAATCGAGTCGGCTCGAAATCGAATCGAGACGGCTCAAAATCAAATTGAGTCGGTTCGAAATCGAATCAAGTCGGCTTGGAATTTAACAACTTTTCGCTTTATTCCTAGTTTGCTCAAAATAAAATTGGGCAACCTATAAATTTAAGAAATGAAACACTTAAAGTCTTCATTCTTTTTATTTAACTTTAAATTTTGTTATTTTAAATCTTAAAATAAGAATATATTAATAAATACATAATTTTTTTAATTAATTCGAGTTGATTCGAATCATATTTCGAGCGATTCAGGGCTGGCTCGAAATCGACTCGAAATCGACTCGAAATCAGATTCGAGTCAAATTGAATCGACTCAAATTGAGTCGAATCAATTTTAACCGATTCCGATTCGACTCAATTTTCGAACGATTTTCGAGCGATTTTCGAGTTTCGAATAATATGCTCAGCCCTACGTCGTGCTTTCTGACCAATCGTAGTTTGAGGAAAATTATCTAAACGAGGTTGACAAGGCCCTTTCTGTAAATAATATCTTCTGACTGATTCCTGCTCATTGACATCATAAGCGTTAATAGGTTGCCTCATACCCGGATCAGATGGTAAATTCTCCAAATTAATATCTAGACGATGTCTTTTACCACTTTGATTGTGGTCTTGTAAACTGGACCCAGCTTTTAACAGAAATTTATCCATCCAAATGACCTAAGTTAATAGGATGAAAAACTAAATTAATTGCTCAAAATGACCTTGGTATTCAGAATGACCTAAGGTTCTATATGCTCTACATTCTTCAATTGAAAAAAAAAATCATGACCTGACGGTACACGGGGCAATGCCCCTACGGCCAAGCGCGATCGTACCAGCCCCGCGAGGGAAATTCGTAAGGTTCTATATGCTCTACATTGGAGGGGAGTTGCAAGATGTGAAATCAGTCAAACAAGTCCAATTGATCGTCAAAGGTTGATGCGTATAGTCTAAATATACGTGTAATATCAAACTCATAATAGTACCCGCTATAAGATAAATAATATTCATTGTAGTAATCGTCTCTTGAGGAATCAAATTGCGTCAAAGGGTTAACACAATATCTACAAAATGGGATCGAGGACGAATGAAATCATTGTAATAATACAAAGATCTCTCTAAAAGAGCTTTATGGGTAAAATGTTAACTCACAAGTGTAATAATACAAAGATATCTACCCATGAAATCATTGCTAGAATTAATAATAAAAATTCACATTCACTCACAAGTCACAATCAAGATTAGAACAATAAAAAGTTAGTAATAATGAAATCATTGTAATAATACAAAGATCTCTCTAAAAGAGCTTTATGAGTAAAATGTTAACTCACAAGTGTAATAATACAAAGATATCTACCCATGAAATCATTGCTAGAATTAATAATAAAAATTCACATTCACTCACAAGTCACAATCAAGATTAGAACAATAAAAAGTTAGTAATTTCAGGTTAAATTATGATTAAGTGCTTCAATTAAATGTTAAATGAATAAAACTGGCAAGGGGGCATCCAGCCCCCAAATTGAAAGAAGGGCAACAGCAAGGGGGCATCCAGATTTCTGGAAAAAAAAACAAAAGAAGAAGAAGAAGAAGAAGGAAGGAAGGCTTACTTCCGGGAGAGGGCACGAAGGGCTCCCGGCACGGGAGCCGGGCACGAACGGGCACGAACGGGAGAGCGGCGGCGGGCACGAACGGGAGAGCGAACGAGAGGGAGAGGCGCCTGTACATATAGCCGAAAAAACACACCCGGGCACGTGGGTGCCCGGGTGTGTCCATACCTAGGTCCGCCTATGGGAGTCAGTATGTTTACACTCACTCATTCCTGATGTCTCGAGCAAATCAAGAATATACTTCCTCTTTAAGATGAAAATCTCATGCCTAAATTTGAAAACTTCAATGCCCAAGAATAACTCGAGGCTCCCCATGTCTCAAGCACATGAACAACACAACATAAAATATAGGAAAACCTTACCATGCATTTTTGCAAGAGGCTGCTTCCAGGACTCAAACCCGTGACCTCAAGGTCACACGGCAACACCTCAACCGGTGAGCCAAGGCTACCCTTCTAAAACATCAATATATCTGGAAGGAAATGGTCAAACTATTCATGGAAGCCCCTTCATTCCTACGACAACCTCAACTATCAACCCTGGTCTTTTGGTGCCAAATAAATATGCTGACATGACTAAAGATGAAATCATCTTAGTCACCATGGACAAAATGACCAAGAATATCTTGGTCAGTGTCATAGATGACTCCACCAATTGCAATATCTGGGATGACCTAGATTTCACCTTGAGGGGAGGGGAGGTGAATAGGTGACGTCTTTAAACATTTTGACGCAACGGAATGATCTAGACGTAACCACAGAGAGAAAAAGCACAACACAAAGTGCATAAGGATATATAGTGATTCTCCGATTTAGGTACGTCAACTTTCTCCCTTCGTCTATCTAGCAGTGTGCTAGCCTTGACAACAACTTCAAATCAACTAAGATCAAAAGATGATCATACACTCGGAGAATAGATCTCCTACCTCAGGAATAAAAACTCATTCCCTACCTCAGATCCCCTAATTAAGAATCCTACCTCGGATTTCACAGAGGAATCCTACAGAAAACTCGGATTCAACAGATAAATCCTACAAAGAAGATTTAATAATAGTTTTATAACAAACTCCTTAGACGCAAAAAGTAGATCTTGAAAATGGTGAGTCTTCTTGAAGCTTGAGATATTTGGATGGATAATTTTTTTCTTCTAGATCAGAATTTTCAGATCTTGAAAAAACCAGTCTCCTTAAATAGATAGGCTTTTGGGATTGTAAGGATAAACTTGATATGAATGCTTCGGTCTGACCAAGGATCGCAGATCTAAGAACTAGCATTGCTCGAATGAAGATCTGAGAGAATGAATCGAACAAGACTTGAGAAAACCGAATGATTTCAGATTGCAGAGGCCGCCTTCTCGATCTCGCGTTCTCATATCGCTAAGTTCTCGTGAACAGATGATTCGACAAAGTGTAAGATTTCTGATTCGCTATTTTGACTTCACCTTGATGCTTCCACATGTCCAAGACAACTGTACAAAGAAGAGCAAAGGACGAGATTGACTGATTTGAAATTCCGCAGCGTATTTGAAATTTGGAAACAACGTAGACAGTCTCGTCGATATGGACAGTCACGTCGATATGGACAGTCACGTCGATATGGACAGTGATGCACCCTGCGGTGCATCGTAATATTTTATTGTATTTATTTATATACCGCATTTATGTATTTGTTTCATGTTATGTACTTGTTTTATTGTCCGGCTCATCGGCTTGACCACCCGATGAGATCTTAAATAAATGAGTCCGGTATTAATAGTAGTAGGACAGGAACGGCAAGCCCAACATTAATTAAAAAGGTGCATGATTGGAAACATTTCAAATTTAAAAAGTGTCTTGCATGATTTTAGGACATAGTTTAGAAACATTTCAAATTTTAAAAAAAGTGTCTTGAATGGAAGATTCTATTTTTTGAAAAGAGAATTAAGAGAGGGATATTTCTTGCCCAAAAAGGAGAGATATTTTTAGCACATGAATGGAAGATTTTATCTTTTGGAAAGAGAATTAAGAGAGGGATATCTCTTGCCCAAAATGGAGAGATATTCCAGCCAGCTTATAAATTCCACGGTCATGTGCAGTGAAAGCAGGTCGGACAGAGTTTAGAACGGGAATCCCGGTTCTTTGCTCATTGCCGACAACCAACCTCACCGCACGTATCGCCAACATCACTCAGTTCGGAGAAGCGCCACCGCCTGGAAGCCCGTGCACGAACATACGCCGGAAGTCCTAGCCCTGTCATCGCTAGCCCGCGCCGGCGCCTCTTTGCCTGCCCGAATAGTTTGCAAACGGACCGTCGTCGACTTCGGAATCTGCTTCCGACGGTCCGGCCTGTTCACGCCGTCGACTTCAACCCGTATCCGGCCGATAGATCTTGGGGCCACTGTTCCTGTGCGGGACCGATTGGAATTGGGCTCGCTTCTGCCGCCGTTTGGTATACCGGTCACTCCTTTTTCTTAGTATTGTTTCATGCACTTCATTTAATTACACTTGGGCTTGCCGTTGCGTTCTCCTTATTATTAATATCGTTATTCATAAATTGTTGAATGTTATTCATGTTTGTGGCCGTATAAATCTCGTAACGGATCCGAACCGTAAGACGCGAAGAAGTTTCACTCGAACGCAAATTAATAAACTTTTAACGTCCAAAGTGACGAGCTTGGTTTTCGCGCTCGAAAATTCAGTTTTTTTTGGCCAACTCGGCTCTCATTTTCAAATTAATTTTTAATACAAATCTGGGTTACATCAGTTTGATATCAGAGGAAGTCGATTCACTCCTATCGTGAGTCAATCGATCCGATTTATCTAAAAAAAAAAAAATTATTTTTATTTATTGACAAAAAAAAAGAGATCTAAAAAAAAAAATTTTGTCTTTCAAAAAAGATATATATATATATATATATTTTTTTTTTTTTGATTTTCTTAAATAAATTAAGTATTTTTCTCCCACTCGGGAAAGTTCTCTAAAAAAAAAAATTTAAAAAATTAAAAAATTTAAATTTTATTTAAATCTATTTTCAAATATTTTAATGGAAAAACGAGTCGATCAGTTAGAAAACAGCGTAGGAGATTTGGCTCGACGCATGAGTGAATTAATGAAAACAGTCGAGACGCTCACCACCGGTATGGGTAGTGTCACACATATCATGAACGGATTACGCACTTCGGTTAATAATATCGAAGCAACTTTGCACGTCAATCGAACACCGGCCCCAGTGGTCGAAATCGACCCTGACCATAGACCTCGGGAACTCGTACGCCCCGATCCGGAGGGCCATAACGAACCACGACACCAACCCCGTTGGGATGTGGGAATCAAGTTGGACGTGGGTGATTTTGAAGGGCGAATAGAGCCCGAGAGTTGCCTTGAATGGTGTGAACGGATGGATCGTTTCCTCGCTTGGAAGCAATTGCCCCAAGCTAGGCAAGTTGAGTATGCCACGCTTAGACTTAAAGGATCCGCGTTAGTTTGGTGGGGACAACTAGAACGGTCTAGGATCAATTTAGGTATGCCCCCGATCACAACATGGAACGATTTCAAAACTCAACTGCGTAAGAGATACGTTCCGTCTGATTACATGCAAACCCTGTATCGTAGGTTCCATAATCTACGACAGGACAAATTATCCGTCGATGAGTACACAAACGAGTTCCTAGTCCTGCAGTCTCGCCTCGACCTCCGAGAGGACGATGACATGACCGTTTCTCGTTATCTGAACGGGCTACGCTACTCCATTCGAGATCAGTTGGAACTCCTTGATTATAAGGATTTAGGAGAGGTTACGAGTCACGCACGTAGAGTAGAGACACTGCAGAAACGCACATCTGGAAATAAGACTACTGATAAGTCCCACCCGACTCACACTTTCACCCCTGCCGGGTCCTCTCGACCGGTAGCGTCCACGAGCACCCCATCACTCCCTGCCCCTCCCAACAAGGGCAAGGAGATTGTAGGCACTAGACCCCAGCCTGGGACGTTTAGATGTTTTAAGTGTATGGAGCCGGGTCATAAGTCTTCTGAGTGTCCGCGACGCCACTTCGTTGCCATCGTCGATTCTGAGAGTGGGTCAGAACCTGAGTATGGAGTATTCCTTAGTGAATCCCAGACTGATCCAACCCCCGAGACTGAGTTAGAGGGTGAATACGAAGTTGAGGGAGAACAGCCTGAGCAGTTAGTGTGTGTTCTCCAACATAGTCTCCTATCCCCCAAAACACCTACTGACGACGACTGGTTGAGAAACAACATCTTTCGTACCACCGCACGCATACAGGGGCAGTTCTGCTCCATCATTATAGACAGCGGTAGTATGGAGAACTTTGTTTCTCAACGCATGGTTGAAAAGCTGAAATTAAAAACGCAGCCCTTAGGAAAGCCCTATAGTCTGTCATGGGTCACTAGTAGCACTACCATTCCTATCACGCACCAGTGTCTCGTAGAGTTTTCCATAGGCAGTACATATCAGGACGCTGTATGGTGTCATGTAGCTACTATCGAGGTATGCCACATCTTGCTGGGACGACCTTGGCAGTACGATAGGCACGTAGTTCATGATGGTGTGAAGAACTCTCACTCCTTCGAGCGCAATGGTCGCAAGATCGTTCTTCTCCCCCAAAAGAATGGCCTTGTTCCCAGAGCCCCCGAGAGGACTTCACCCCCTTCTATCACCGTCTCCGCGATGTCCTTTCCCTCCGCCACCATGTTACTGACTGGGTCCCAATTCCAGGAGGAGATGAAGGATAGTGAGGTCGTCTATATGTTATCAGGTATCGACACCACCCCCGCTACATTAGACATCCCTAGTACGGTGCGTCCCCTCATAGATGAGTTCTCTGAGATCATGTCGGAGGAGCTTCCCGATCAGCTTCCCCCGATGAGGGACATACAACACTGCATAGACCTCATCCCAGGCGTTAGCTTACCTCATTTGCCCCACTACCGCATGAGTCCGAAAGAGCATGAGGAACTACATAGGCAGGTGACCGATCTGATTTCAAAGGGTCACGTTAGGGAGAGTATGAGTCCGTGCGCCGTCCCCGCACTTCTAGTTCCTAAGAAAGATGGGACATGGCGTATGTGTGTGGATAGTCGAGCGATTAATAAAATCACGATCAAGTATCGCTTTCCGATTCCCCGATTGGATGACATGCTAGATATGCTCAGTGGATCCCGCGTATTTTCAAAGATTGACTTAAAAGTGAATACCACCAGATTAGAATTCGACCTGGGGACGAATGGAAAACCGCGTTTAAAACCAAGGAGGGATTGTACGAGTGGCTAGTGATGCCTTTTGGGCTCTCCAATGCTCCCAACACATTTATGTGTGTGATGAATCAAGTGCTTAGGCCACTTATAGGAGTTTGCGTAGTGGTGTACTTTGACGATATTTTAATTTATAGCCTTGATCAAAATCAGCACATGATTCATCTTAGGCAGGTCTTAGATATACTACGTGAAAATAAATTATATATAAATTTGAAGAAATGCACGTTTTTGACTGATAGCCTGACCTTCTTAGGATATATCGTTTCTTCTGAGGGCATTAGAGTTGATAGAGAGAAGGTCAAGGCGATAGAATCCTGGCCTAGCCCTAGGACGATTACTGAGGCTCGAGGATTCCACGTGCTAGCGTCTTTTTATCGACGATTTATTCGAAACTTTAGCACCTTGATAGCACCTGTGACTGATTGTCTTAAAAAGGGTTTGTTTATTTGGACTGAGGAAGCCGAGGGAGCATTTCTTTTGGTTAAAGAGAGACTCACGAGTGCACCAGTATTAGCGCTGCCTGATTTTGAGAAAATTTTTGAAGTTGACTGTGACGCATCGATCATAGGCATTGGCGCAGTTTTGAGTCAGGAGGGTCGCCCCATTGCATTCTTTAGTGAGAAGTTGAACGAGGCCAAGACCAGATATTCCACGTACGACTTAGAGTTTTACGCTATCGTTCAAGCTCTCCGTCATTGGAGACACTACCTGATTCAGTGCGAGTTTGTGTTGAACACTGATCATGAGGCTCTGAAGCATCTGAACTCCCAAAAGGAGATCAGACGTCATGCCAAGTGGGCTGCTTACCTGCAGGAGTTCACGTTTCACTTGAAGCACAAACCCGGAGTCACGAACCGCGTAGCCGACGCCCTTAGTCGTCGCACACATTTATTAGTCACCATGCAGCTGTGCATTATTGATTTAGATTCACAACGCGACCTAT